>CM046666.1:6532851-7132851 GCA_025594165.1 Tamias sibiricus
TTTTGGTACTGGGGATTGAACTCAGGGGCACTCGACCACTGGGCCATATCCCCAGCACTTTTTTGTATTTTATTTAGAGACGGGGTCTCACTGAGTTGCTAAGTGCCTCGCCATGGCTGAGGCTGGCTTTGAACTCGCGATCCTCCTGCCTCAGCCTCCCAAAGTGCTGGGATTACAGGCGTGCGCCACCACACCCGGCTCCTTTACTATTTCTTTACCCACTGCCAAGTGTCTCCTTTTTAGGATTCCACCATCTGAATCATCCACACGAGGCTCTCTGTGGAATGAGGAGAGAGCACGAGTCCCATGAGACCACTGCCTTGCCACAGGGGTCACTATTGAACACGGGTCCTGCATAGTACAACGTGGAAGCTGGTCCAGGGCTGCGCGACCTCCCTGGATGGTGCCAGCTCTCTGCCCAGACCTGCTCCCTCAACACCTGGCCAAGCCCACTGTCTCATGGCCATGGAACAGGATACACCAAGGTCACTCCCACGCTCAGCCATTGTCCTCTGGACCACAGCCACATGCCAGAGTGTCTGCCTGGAGGAGTCCTCACCTTGCCCACCAGCCTGAACTGGTGTCTCTGGTGTCCATTTGTACCTCTGACCTCCAATGGGCTCTGTGTGGCTCAGCCTCAGGAATCTCCAGGGGGACTCACTGGGTACCAGGTGTCCGACCTATGGACTCCACAGAGGAGTCTGCCTTATCTGCCTCCAGCTGCTATCTTTCCTATTTAGCCTTTCTTATTTTCTTTATTTTTCCTGTTTTTATCAATGCATTATTTTTATAGCATTGATCTCCATTCCATTCAATTGTATCACACTGCTTTAATGCTTGCTATTTGCTTTCCATTTTTCCTTTCTGCTTTAATTTCTTTTACCTTTCACTCTTGCATCCAAGTTGTTTTCTCTGATTTTTTTAAAGAATTAACTGCTTTTAATTGAAAAAGTAATAAAAAACGCGTGATGAAAATTGAAAATGATAAAATGCATGTGTGGTGAAAAGCAAGCAAGACCTCTTATCTCCTAGTCTCTGTCTCCAGAGGCAACAGAGATGGTGGCTTCTTAAGTTTCCTTCCAGAAGTTCTCTGTGCAGGAACAAGCCACCCCTCGTCCTGACTTACACCAATAGAAACGTCATTCACACAGTTCTGACCTTTCTATTTTCTGTATCTTGGGGATTGTCCCATATGGGCACATGAAAAACTACCCCAATATTTGCAAATTCTGTGCTGTAACATCCATTAAGAACATACCATAGCATATAGAACCTGTCCTCTTTTTATAGAACAACAATGGAGTTGTTTCTGATTTTTTTTCCCTATTACAAACAGTGCTTTGGTGAAATAGTAAATACACATGAAGTTATAAAAGTGGAGTTGTTAGGTCAACACTATTTACTTTGAAAATGCTGACCTGCCTGGGGGTGCAGCTCAGCAGTAGAGCGAGGAGCTGGGTTCCACCCCAGCTCTGAAAAAGAAAAAAGAAAACACGACTAAATGTTGTCATATTACCCTCCAGACAGGGCACTCTTTGTTTATAGTTGCTGGAAATATTGTTCCCTGTGTGTTGGTTGTCTTTTGGTTTTGTTTATTATAACTTTTGCTCTGAGGATATTTTAAATTTTTATGCAGGAAAATTCACTGTTACGCTTTGCAAGTAAACTCACGTATGGCTTTTGGATTTTGTTTCTCACTTAAGTCAGGACTTCTCCAGTGAAAGATGTTTTTCCTACACTTTCTTTTAGTTCCTTTGGGCATCAGTGTTTGCACTAAACACTTGGAATTCATTTTGAGATTAGAATTGAGGGAGAGGGCCCCACTGATAGACAACTAATTATATCAGATTCTTTGGGTGGGTAGGATTGTTTTTGTTTTGTTTTGTTTTTTTGTACCAGGGATTGAATCCAGAGACACTTAACCACTGAGCCACATCATCCCCAGCCCTTTTTGTTTTTTATTTTGAGACAGGGCCTTGCTAAGTTGCTGAGGCTGGCTTTGAACTTGCAATCCTCTGCCTCAACCTCCAAGCTGCTGGGATGACAGCCGTGCACCACCACGCCCAGCTATCAGAAGTATTTTTAAGTGATTCTAGAGGATGGGATGCATGGTCTCCTATTCAGGGCCACACAGGGAGGCCACAGGGTGGTCAGAGGCAGGGGGGACATCCGTGAGTGTAGAGCCCAGGCCAGCACTTTAACTGTGGTCTCCAGGAAGGACAAGGCAGGGCAAGGTGAATGGCTTAGAACTGGCTAGTGAGAATATCTGGGGTGGGCTACAGCCAGCAGGGTGGTATCTGACGCCTGGCCCTGGGGTGATCAAGGAAGACAAACATGGCCTCCTGGTACCTGGTCCAGACAAAGGAGAAGGTTTTGGACTGGTTCGTTTCATATCAAGGGAGTGACCCCTGCTGAGCCCTTGCTATCTATGAGCCAGCTGACCCAGGAATGGCAGTGCTAAGCTCTGAATAAGTATTCCCCACACGTCAAGTGTTCAAAGTTTGGTCTCTAACCCGTGGAGCTACTGGGAAGTAGTGGAAGCTTTAAGAGGCTGCAGGAGGAAATTAAGGCACTGGGACTTAGGTTCCAGGGAATGTTGGAACCCTAGCCCCTTCCACTTCCTCTCTTTGCTCCCTGGTTGCAGCTTTGCTCCATCATGGACTCACCACCATGATGTGCTGCCTCATCACAGACCCAAAAGCAGTAGGGCCAATCAATGGTGCAATGAAACCTTCCAAACTGAGAGGCTAGACAAAACCTTCCTCTTTATATACTGATTATCTTAGATATTTGTTACAGTAACAGAGAGCTAACATAGGCAGTCTCCCACAAGCCAGAAAAAAATATTTTAGTGTACCAGTATATGTGTGTGTACACATATCTACACAATACCCATAGACATTTGCACTTATTTCTAAAATGATTCTCTATTCTGTTCCATTGATCTGTGTGCTTAATTCATGTGTCAGGAGCAATCTATATTAAGTGACAATGTACACTGAAATCAATCTACTCATCCTTTTTTCCCCACAGAATTTTCTTGGCTATTCTTATATTTTTACACGAATCTCACTCTATATTTCCCCCAAATATTTTTACTTTATGGAGATCACAATAACTGTGGATTCACTAGGAAGAATTGACATCTCTTGATTATTGTTTCCTCCTATCCGTGAACCAGGTAGGTCTTTTCATATATATATTTTTTGTTCCTCTCAGTAGAATTTTGTTTTTCGCAAATGTATGGAGTTGAGTCTATGTATTTCTTATTAAGTGTCTTGGGGTAGTATACTTTTTATGCCTTTTATGAACTGTAATATTTCTTTTACTAGCTATTGTATCTCTTTTGCCTTAAATTTTCAGTTTCATTATTTAAAATAAATTTAGGTATCTTTATTTGGTGGGGGGCATCACTTTGCTTTTAACTCATTAATGTTGAATTCTTTGCTTTAACTCATTGATGTTGAATTCTTCTAGTCTTGTGATTTAAACTTATTTCTCAGGCTTTAGCTTTTTTTCTCCTTTTTCCCAACTATGATTTATAAGCAGCCATCAATTTCCATGTGCCAATTGCCACAGAAAGTGAACATTCTATGTTGTCCCCTAACACCCATGTACATGTCCAGCTATGAACAAGCATTCTGGTCTCTGTGAGGAAGCCAGTCTGTCAGTCAACAGTCCAGTTTTGGATTGACTGCCACCTCGGCCCATCAAGCAGTGGTTTCACAATTATTAGAATACTTTATTGCATTTCATCCTATTTTATACAAACAGTGAAATGCTTTAGGATAAAAAGGGTTAATTCTACTTATAACACAAATGAGACAGAAGTAGAAAGATTAGTCATCTCCCAAATATTTCACTTTCAAGGCTTAAGTGAAGTCACCTGTGTGTTCAGTAACGAAAGCTAAAGGGCATGGAGCTGTGAGGGGCTGGAGTCTGAATCTAACTACCTGTATGGTCCAAGAACTAAAATCTGAAAAGTAACACAAAAGCAGAGCCAGGACCATTCCTCACATCATTCTGCTCTGTAGCAACATTTTTTTCCCCCACAGAAATCCCAAAAAATGAGTTCACACACAAAGAATTACAAAGCACTAAAGGAAATGACCACCAGGAGAGAGGTGCAACAGTCAGACACTGAGCATTTATGCCATAATTGAGGATGATATAATCTTTGTAATTCTCTAGAAATGGAGGACTTTTATATGCGTGTATTTCTCAACTTTTATGTAATCAACTCTGATGTTCAATATTAATCCTTTGCTTTTTTCTTCCTTCTATATTCTCCTGGTTTCCTTGTTGATAATAATCATTTCTATTTAATTTCATGTCCTTTCTGTGTTTTTCTTCTACACTACTGTTTTATTTAACTCACCTGGTATTGGGGATTGAAACCAAGGGCACTCTACCACTGAACTAAATTCCTTTTTATTTTGAGACAGGGTCTCACTAAGTATTGAGGCTGCTCTTGAACTTGGGAGTTCCCTGCCTCAGCCTCCTGAGTTGCTGAGTTGCGTACCATCTCTCTTTCATAAAGGCTTGAGGCAAATGTGGCCAAAGGGACAGCATCAAGGAGGCGCCGCAGCAGAAATAATTAGTGGCCTTGCGAACTCCAAGCTGCCCCTGAGCTGCCCAACTGGCCTTTCTACTGAAAGCTCATCCTTCCTAAGGACAGTTGTCCAGCTCCCTGGGACCCAGGCCATTCTCAGGACACAAATCAATTTTTCTGTGCAAATGGTGCACGAGTTCCCAGCACTGTTAATTGATTCTGAATTCATATCCTAAGGGAAAGGCTGCATGTTTTAGAATCAGTGACATCTAATTATGTGCAGTTTCTGGATTTAGGGCAAAACAAAGCCTGTCACAAGCCAAAAGTGGACAATAGGCAGGAGGCCCCCCTGGGGAGGGCTCATGGTAGGACCTATGTGGGCCTGACTGTCCCCAAGTGAAGGGGGCTGTGGAGGAGCTGGGCATGGGTGGTCCACCACTAGGCCTCTGGACCTGCTTGTTTACAACCCAGTCTCCTGTGAGTTTGCTTTATCCCCTGCCTTCCAACAGATACAGAAGGCATTGCTTATGGATACCCCCAGCCAAGACACAAGGTTGTTAAAGTGGAGTGAAATGTGTAGTCAGCTGAGAATTTTTTTTTTTTAGGAAGTCACTTAGAATGCCACAATCCAAGATGAGGAGCCCCATCTTATTCACTGACTGAAGCCTTGGGCCCACAAGGTATTCAGTGCACAGAATAGACTGGGGATGGGTAGTATGGGTCCACTGTACCCCAAAGGGAGAACCAGGTACGTTCTAGGGGGTCTGAAACCTCTAGAAGGCACCATAGTCAACCTTCTACACCCAGCCCACAGCCTTCTCTGGCTACCCTGTCCTACACAGCACCTCCCGCAGCCCATCCTCCCTATTCCTTCCCCTTATTTGATTGTCTTCGTAGAAATTGCCACCATCAGATGCCATCTGTGTAGCTGTTTGTTTGGACACTACGTGAGCACCACTAGAGGATAAACTCCACAGTCCCTGGACTCTGGGTTGTCCCTTCAGTCTCCCCAGTGCCAGCACCAAGCCTGGCCCAAGGAGATACCTGCTCAAGGAGTGAGTGACAATACGTCTGATTGTGCGCAGTTCTTTTGCAGACGGTTCTCATATTGAGCACCACTGTGCACTCTGATGGGGGAGCCATCGCTCTAACTAGACAACCCCCTTCACAGGTTGAGCATCTCAATCTAATAATCCAAAATGCTCTAAAATCCAAACTTCTTTCGGCATTACCATGATACCACAAAAGGAAAATTCCCTAACATAAGACTTTGTTTCATGCACAAACATGAAAAATTTTAGTATTTTAAAAATGTTGTATAGAGTGACCTTCAGGTGATATATATGTTATATATATATACCTTCAGGTGAGATATATATATATATATATATATACACACATATATGGTGCATATCCAACATAAATGAATTTTTTGTTTAGATTTGGGTCCAATCACCAAGATATTTCAGGATGTGTATGAAAATATTCCAAAATCTGAAAAAAAAAAAATCTGAGATTTGAAACACTCAGGTCCTGAGATAAGGGTACTCAATCTGTATTACTACCCATCCTGATTTGTTGTTGTTCTTTTTAGTTATATATGACTGTAGAATGTATTTTGACATATTATACATGCATGGAGTATAACTTCCCATTCTGTGGTTGTACGTGATATGGAGTTATGCTGGTCGTGTGTTCACATATGATCCTAGGAAAGTTATGTCTGATTCATTCCACTGTCTTTCCCATTCCCATCTCCCCTCCCTTCCTCCTACTCCGCCAGGTCCAATCTGGTGAACCTCCCCTCTCCCCCTCACCCCGCCCCCACCTGTGGTGAGTCAGCATCTGCCTGTCAGAGAGAACATTTGGCCTTCCCCAGCCCCTCTAGGTGGCTGCTCCCTGGTCCTCTTCCAGTGAGGACAGGGCTGCACCCTCAGCTTGCTCACCTTCCCCAGGCCCTGAACAAGCCTCTTCATCTCTCTTCACACCAGGGTGTTTGTAATCTGACCCAGAAAGTGGCCAGCTCCCGGTCCCAGGAACTCTATACACGCTGCCTCTGAATGAAAGAATTTGATTTGCTGAGCCAGCGGCAGTGGCTCCAGTGGGATCACTGGTCATCCGGAGCTATGTGGTGAGGTCCACGGTTGCATTTTTCCAAACTGTGGAAATATCCTCTGCCTGGAGCTTCCTGGAACCCTGGGAGTCCATTCTTAACCTGTGTTTGGCTTTGGGGACATGTTTTAATAACACATACCTGAAGGGTCCCAGATTTTAGGATATTCCTCCTTCCAGAGTCAAGATTTTAAAACGTTTATCCCATATGTTTGCTGGAGGGTGGGGGGAATGGTCAGAAATAATGGTGACAAATAAATCAATTTTTCCATCTTGCTCACAGAAATTGTTGCTTCACCTGGCTCTGATTTTGTTTCTCTGAAAAATTAGATGTGCTATCTGTGCTTGTGAATTTGTCTTTGTTCGTCTTTTATAATTGTGTTTTAAAAATAATTAATAGAATTTATTTCTTAGAGGTTAGGTTTACATAAAAATCCAGTGGAAACCACAATCCCCACAAATCCCCTCCCTGCCCCGCCCCTCACACTGCTTCCTCTATTGACTTCTTGGGTTAATGTGGTATGTTTGTTACAATTGATGAACATACACTGACACATTGTCATCCAAAGTCCACAGTTTACATTAGGATTTGCACCCGGTGCTGTATCTTCTGTGGGTTTGGACCAGGGTATGTGACATGAATCCACCATTATACATACCATCACACTATAATTTCCCTACCTTAAAATTCCTTTGTGCTCTGCCCATTCATCCCCCCCCTCTCTCCCACCCCTTGGCAACTGACCTTTTGATTGCTGCCCTAGTTTTGCATTTTCCAGAGTGTCATAGCATTGGAATGATCTAGTATGCAGGCTTTTTAGATTGGCTTCTTTTGCTTAGTAATATACTTTGAAGTTTCCCCCCCATCCCCCAGGGCTTGATAGCTCATTTCTTTTCATTGCTGAATAATAGTCCATTGCCAGGATGTAGCACAGCTTATTTATTCACTTACCTATTGAAAGGTATCTTGGTTTATTCCAAGCTTAGGTTTTAATTTTTTTTTTTTTTTTTTTTTTTTTTTTTGGTACCAGAGATTGAACCCAGAGGCACTCAACCACTGAGCCACATCCCCAGCCCTTTTTTATATTTTATTTAGAGACAGTATCTTGCCAAGTTGCTTAAGGCCTTGCTAAGTTGCTGAAGCTGGCTTTGAAATCACGATTCTCCTGCCACAGCCTCCTGAGCCACTGGGAACATAAGCATGTGCAACCATACCTGGCTATAAGTTAATTTCTATGTCATTGAAATATACACATATACATCGGAAAGAAATAGTAAAGCAATTGGATAAAGTTGTTAATTCCCTGTTGCTCCTCAGCCTCTCCAATTTCACTACATTTCCCATAAGCACCTTTCTAGGCCTTTCCTAAGTATTTATAGAAAGTTCAGAGTACATTAACTATCTATTGCTACATAATCTTAAACTTAGTAATTTAAAAACAATAAACATTACTATTTTACAGTGTCTGAAGGCTGGAAGGGTGGTTCTGGCTCAGTTTCTAGTGAGGTTGCAGCAAAAGTGATGGCCAGAGTTACAGTCACCTGACGGCTTAAATCCACTTCCTAGTAGCATTTCTGCCACTACCTCAAATGATTGGCGTATTGACGCCAGTTGCTTCCTAGGGCTGCCTCAGTGCTCTCCCAACATGGCCGCCGGCATCCACAAAGCAGAAGAAGGCTGGGTGAACGAATCCTCAGCCTTTTATGACAGCCTTGGAAGTCACACACTGTCACTTCTACTGTCTCCTCTTGGTTACACAGGTCATGGATAGGTATGAGCACCAGGAGGTAAGAATCAGCGCAGGCTGTCTTGGAGGCGGACCACCATTTAGAGAAGTTCATGGATTTGTTTTGTGACTTTTATGGAAAACTTTATATATGGAAAAAGGAATAATTACAAATCTTAATCATTTTACACTTTACCAATACACACAAGTAAGCAGTATTAAGATAAATCCTATGCCAATTCGTATCAGTCTGTGCTGAGAGATTTTAACCATGATAGTGGAAAAATGTAGTTATTAAATATTAATATATAGTGTGAGGACTTAAACTTTGTGAGAACTAATTTGTTCATGCTTGGATATGGGAAGATCACAGGAATTATTAACTTTCACATATTTAACGTGGTCTCACAAGAACCCCCTGTATTAGGACAGTGCTGGATGTGTGAGAGAAACCACAGGCTCATAGAAAAGTGGCTTGAACTTTTATTTTTCCTTTGAAAACATACCCCACTAGTCCCTAGCCCACGCTCTGATCTCTTTTAGGCTTGGGTTCACACATTTTGACTCAGAACCTTTGAGTTTCTGCTTATTTACAAACAGAAGTTTGCCTTACAGTCCTGTGGTCTGGTCACTCACACACCACAGGAGGTCAAAGTTGAGGCTCCAGTCTGTTTTGAAATGTGATGAGAACGTCGTCACTAAAGAGCAGAGAAAGGTAAACACGGCGAAAGTTTCCCACAGCCGCACAAGTGCCAGAAATATCCAGCACAGGAGACACTCTTGGGATCATAAACACCCCTCCCTCCGGGCAGCTCCTCCTGTCCTCACAGTACAAGAGGCGCTGTTTACTGTCCTGACTTCACAGTGCCACTACAATCGATCACGGGTGAGTGCAAACTTTGGAGTACAGCAGCATGACCATTTGGAAGAAAACTCACGTCAAAACACCTGTTGGTGTCCCCTGACATCACGGGTTCAAATGTCTCGTGACTTCTGGGCTTCGTTCTTCTGCCCTGCCCTCTATCTGCTCATACATCCGAGATCATCCAAGTGACACTTACACTGCTGATCTCAAGAGTTTAGATTGTGTGGACATTATTTAATCACATTGGAAAGGGGACCTTGGGGCAGGGAAAAGGTGGGGAGGGGAGACTGGGGGAAATGGCTATCAATACTCATCTCATCAGTATCTACTATATGCAAACCCTTATGTTTCCCATAACAAGTACATCAACTATGTATTCAATATATTTATTTTTATAGTTTGTCTTTCATTCCCCAGACACTAGGACATGAGCTCCCTGGAGGAAGGGATCTGTGCCTGTTTTATTGACAACTCTACACCTAAAAGAGTGCCTGGCACTTAGTAGGCATGCAATAAATATGTGTGGAGTTAATGAATGAACGCACTGTGCTAACAGGTAGTAACAGCAAACAATTTCTGTGCAGCAACACATGCTGGACTCTGTGAAAAGTCATTTGCACAGATCTTCCTATTTTAACATTCACAGCAACCCCACAGAAGTAGACACTAACATCATCCCCTTTCATGCATGAGGAAACTGCAGGTCAAAGAGGTCTTGCAGCACTGGAGTATGAAGTCAGTGGTTCTGTCTTCCAGGTCTTTGGTTCAGACCAAGCCTCCAATATCATCCTCTGGGAAAGATCAATTTAGGCAATGTTAATAATGTTGATGATAATGATGATAATGGTGGTGGGGGTGATGGTGGTGATATGTGAGGGAAAACACAGGCTTATGGGAAAATGGCTTTAACTTTTATTTTTCCTTTTAAAACATACCCCACTAGCCCACGCTCTGATCTCTTTTAGGCTTGGGTTCACACATTTTGACTCAGCGCCTTTGAGTTTCTGCTTATTTACAAACAGATGTTTGCCTTACAATCCTGTGGTCTGGTCACTCACACACCTAGGAGGTCAAAGTTGAGGCTCCAGTCTGTTTTGAAATGTGATGAAAACATCGTCACCAAAGAGCAGAGAAAGGTAAACACTGTGAAAGGTTCCCACAGCAGCAGGCTCCAGTCTGTTGATGTCGGGGTGGGGGTGATAGTGGTGATGATTATGGTGGTGCTGGTGATGATGATGGTAGTGGTGATGGTGGTTGAGATGGTGAAGATGACAATGACAATAATGATGATACCGTTTTGCTGTATCTTCACTCAAACAAAATCTCAGGAATCACAAAGCATAAAACAGGTAAAATTTCAGCTTCTCAAATAGATTGGAACAGAGGACTTAGGTCCCCATATGACTCAGATCACACCAGCCCAGGGACTCCTAGGGGGGCTTTGCAGAAAATGACTTCTTAAGGCAGACAGAGCATGGTTGGCATCAGGTTACATGGGGGTAGGAGCTTGGACTGCACTTGGTAGGTGTGTATGGTTGGCATCAAAGTAGGGACTGGGTAAGAGCCCTCCATCGGGCTGTGCCAAAGAACTGGAGGAGGGTCACCCTCAGTTGGTCACAGTGAGCTTGAAAAGGAAAGAATGGATAGGAAAGACACTATGGAAGATCAGGTGGCTAAAGGCAACCAAAGAGAAGAACTCAAGCATTGTAATGAATCCAATTAAAATAATGCTCATTGCTGCAATGGCTTTTCATTTTTTTAATTACTTTTTTAGATCATGATAAAATTTACCTGTGATTGCTTTTTAGATTTTCCTGGAGCTGCCAGCAGCATTTTGAAAGTAGAACTGATGGATATTTAAGGTCTTAAAATGTTCACAGCAGTCCCTCACATCAAAGAATTATCCTGCTCCAAATGCCAGAGGCTATCCATTTAGCAGCTGAATCACATGATCACATCAAGGAACCCTTTTTCTTTTTTTTGTTCTTTTTTAGTTATGCATGACAGTCAAGTCAATTTGGACATATTTATACTAACATGCAGTATATCTTATCCTAATTAGGATGCCAGTCTGTGAACCTTGTTTTTATCTTCCATTTCCCTGGCTCGGTAATTGCCTCACCTCTGGAAGTAATAAGGTGGCTGCCATATTCTGGGTGCTACAGTAAAGTCAGGGGAACAAGCCAGACCACCTCTTCTCTTGCTCACTCTCAGGGAAGAAGATTTTGCTCAGGAGCTTCCTGGCAAACCTCTCCTTCACATCTTCCTAGCTGGGTCACTTGAGGCTTCCCGCACCAGTCCCGGGCAGGGGCGCCCTTCTAGATCTACAGATGCCATTCTGCAGCAGAGCAGGGTGAGCAGGGTGGACTTGTCCTGGGACAAGAAGAGACACCTGTCAAAGAGGAAGAGGGGAAGGCCACCCGCCCATCCCACTACCTCACAGGGTTCTGTGGAATGAAAAACTTGGACATATAAGATGCAACAGAGTTTTAGTGAACAAGGCAACATTCATGGATCTGGCAGCCTCCGGAACCAGAACTGGTTCAGCATGACTTCACCTCACCACGTGGGCAGGATGTAGTTATCACCAACGAACAGGAAGTGACAGGAAACCAGTGAGATGCAGAAGTGGGCCTATCTATTTTGAGTGTGGTTTGAATAGTTGGCCGCTGTGACTGGCTAGGGTTCAGATATTACGGTCTGTTTAACCATTTAGGCCAAACTTAACTGGACAATACTTCTAAGGATTAGCAGAGAAAAAGTCTCTGTCGTGTAGTGACGATGTAAGATTTGAGAGTTTCCTGCTTTCCTCCCTTTAAGGAGAGATAACAAACTTGACCATTTCCCTAATCTTTTAGTTCTATTTCACACAGAGAGAAAAAGAAAAAGAAAAAGAAAAAAAGTGGTCTGACATCGTAGACAAGGAGGCTAAAGCAAATGAAGGCCCTTTCTCCCAGAAGCTGCTGAGGCGAGGGACAGGAACTACTCTCCTGTGGCCAGGCGGAAGTAAGAGATTACTAACAGGCCTGGATTTCTAAAGTTTCTCACTATTCACCAGTTAAAATCATGTCATGAAACCAGGCTGGTGGCTCATACCCATCATCCAAGTGACTCCAGAGCTGAGGCAGGAGGATCACAAGTTGGAGGCCAGCCTAAGCAAATTAGCTAGACCCTGTCTCAAAATTAAGAAACAAAGACAAAAACAAAAACAAAAAACTTTAAAGGCCTGGGGATGTAACTCAGTGGTAAAGTGTCCTTGGGTTCAGTCCTCAGTACCAAAACCACATACATACATAAAATGAAATAAAACCGTGTCATGTACATCAAGAACATAGTTTTGACACATTTTTTATATTTGTTATCATAGTTGGTATTTACAGTCACCCAAAGTCAAATCAGAAAAAAAGTCAAACTATAACTGAAATGACTTAGACCCAGCATAAAACCTATATAAGAATAGAAATTTAATGTATTAAAACTTGAAGTGTTAAGCCGGGCGCGGTGGCACATGCCTGTAATCCCAGCACTTGGGAGGCTGAGGCAGGAGGATCTCAAGTTCAAAGCCAGCTTCAGCAATGGTGAGGCACTTAGCAACTCAGTGAGACCCTGTCTCTAATAAAATACAAAAAAGGGCTGGGGATGTGGCCCAGTGGTCAAGTGTCCCTGAGTTCAATCCCTGGTACCAAAAAAAAAAAAAAAAAAAAAAAAAACAACTTGAAGTATTAATAGATTAGGAAGTCCCTAGATTTGTCATTGGAGGAAGTCTGAGGAGTTCCCAGAGAGAGGAAACTCAACTCAGGACGAGTGGGGTTCTTGACAAATGTCACAGAAATTAATTTAAGGATATGTTCAGTTAGAGACACAGATTAATTTAGGAAAGCAGATACATATTCAAGGAAGAATGTGGGCCATCTTGAGAGTGAAAAATGCTTTGGGGGTTCTCAGGCTCTTAAAGGAAACTTGGTGAGGGGTGAGCATGGGAAGGGACATGGGATGCCATCAGTGTGGTGATCACAAGATGGTTGGTTTTTTTTGTTGTTGTTTGTTTTTGTTTTTTGATACTGGAGATTGAACTCAGGGCACTCGACCACTGGGCCACATCCCCAGCCCTTTTTTGTATTTTATTAGAGACAGGGTCTCACTGAGTTGCTAAGTGCCTCACCATTGCTGAAGCCAGCTTTGAACTCGCGATCCTCCTGCCTCAGCCTCCCAAGTGCTGGGATTACAGGTGCGCGCCACCACGCCTGGCACAAGATGGTTTATTGCTGTCTGGCAAGTTTTCAGGATCCTAACGCTGACGTGAGCTCCATTATCTGATCAGTAGACAACACTGCCCAGATGGTAGATTTCTTAAAATATCCTATCACTCTTTGCTTAATGTATTAAAGTGCAAGGGTAACTTTCATAAGTGAGTGAATTTGTGGTAACTCTAAGGTTGTGAGTGAAGATCCATAGATTTTCCAGAAACTGGGGAGTGACAGGCCTGGGAGAGAAAGGTAGGTGGAACTTCCGCATGGCCCTCAGGTTACAGATGATTTCCTTGTCTTTCCTTTTGTCTCCTTTCTACCTTTTGTTTATTCCATCCTACCTCAAATTCTAGTCTTCATTTTTAAAATTAAAGTTTATATAACTGTTAATTTCAGACAAAAGTTTCTTTTCTTTTTTTCGATCCTTAGGCCAATCAGCTCTGGGAAATATATAAGTTACTCTGTGAAAAAGATTATGCAAATCATGTTTAAGTCTTGATCAGAAAAGTAAGCACAAAGAAAAAAAGAAACTAAAGAAATCAAGAACAAAAAATTTAAAATTTAAGCCTAAAATCTTTTTTCTTAACTGTTCATTCCTTCGGTTATACAAAAGTAGGAAGACCCCTTCTGACTAGGTGGATTGTTTTGAAAAACCAAAAGCAACATGGCCACTCTCAGCTGGGCATGGTGGCCTATGCCTGCAATCTCAGTTATTCAGGAGGCTGAGGCAGGAGAATTGCAGCTTTGTGGCCAGCCTGGACAACTTAGCCAGACCCTGCCTCAAAATAAAAAATAATAGAAAGGGCTGGAGACACGGATCAGGGTGAGAGCACTTGCCTAGTGTGCACCATAACCTGGCTTTAGTCCCCAGTACTGTTAAATAAATAAACATAAACAAAATAAAAAACATGACCTGTCTTTAGCGGGACCCCAGAGAAGGCTGCAATGATGATCAGTCTGTAGTCACACAATGCCAGACATGCTTCCGTTCAAATCCTGGCTCGTTTGTTTACTACCTGGGTGTCTGAGCAAATATAACAATATGCCTGAGGTTGGATAATTTGTAAAGAACAGAAATTGATTAGGCTCATTGGTCTGGAGGCTGGGAAGCACAGGAACACGGCTGAGGCATCTGCTTAGCATCTGGTGAGGGCATGGCAGCCGGCATCGCCTGGAGAGAGCAAAAACCCGGGTCTCCCTTCCTCTTCTAATACTCCCACTAATGCCGTCGTGGGGGGTCCGTCCTCATGATCCTCATCCTCATCTAATCCTCATTAGCTCCCCCATGCCTCCCTCCAAAAACCATTTAACACATGGATTTGGGGATTCACCTTCCAACATATGAAGTTTGGGGAGACACATTTAAACCATAGCCCTGGGTAATGAGAGCAATTCATTTCCTTCCTCTAAGCCTCCAAGACTGATATCATCCCACAGGAGCCTGTGGGGATGATAAGAAATGTCGCAAGCGGTGCCTGGAGAGCATAGGCACTCGCCATGCTAGCTGTCATTGCAGTCCCCTCTCTTTTAGGATAGCTGAATGGTTTTGGTTAAACGAATCATTTAAATCTCCCCTGGCCTTTATTTTCTGAGCTCTTAAACTTCCTCGTTTCTATTAGAAAGCATATATCTGAGAGAAAAATGATCCAGGCAAGCAGGGTCATGGTTTTTCAAATTCATTGCAAGTTTATTCTTTCACCCTGCTCCAGTTGTGCTGATAAATGGGGCCTAAGGAGCTATAGAACTTGATCCCCTCAAGTTTATAAGGCATTTTTCTTGAAAGTTTCCATTGCTTTGTTTAAGCCCCTTAAAAATCACTGTGACTTTAACTTAAGCAAGTTAATCTGCTTCAGGAAGCTAAAGAAGTGTTAGAGGAATGTTTCTAAAATGATTCTGCTTTTTAAAAATACTTAAACATTTTTAATATTTTAAAAAATACCTTCACATAGATAGTAGAGGGAAGTACTCTCTTGGGTTCTGTGTCTGGGCCTGAGATTTCAACTTATAAAAAGCAGATTAACAGGGCTGTGGTTGTGGCTCAGCGGTAGAGCGCTCGCCTAGCACGTGTGCGGCCCGGGTTCCATCCTCAGCACCACGTAAACATAAATGCACTGTATTGTGTACAACTAAAGCAAATAAATAAATACTTTTAAAAAAAAGAAGATTAACAGAAGAAATGTATAATATATAAATTTTATTTAATGTGGATATTTTTACGTGAAAAATACTCAGAGGCCCTTGTATATGTTTTGGTCAGCTTTTATGTCACTGTGACCAAAATATCCAACTTAGAGGAGGAGAAGTTTATTTGGGCCTCATAGTATTAGAGGTCTCAGTCCATAGATGGCTGATTCCACTGCTCTGGGCCCAAGGTGAGGCAGCACATCACGGAGGAAGGACCCAGTGAAGGAAAACTGCTCAGCTCATGGCAGTATTGGGGGGGAGGAGGAGAGAGAGAGAGAGAGAGAGAGAGAGAGAGAGAGAGAGAGAGAGAGAGACCTAAGGGAGGAGCCAGGGACCTAGGGAAGATGTTTCCAGGGCATGACCTCACCCCACTGGCTCACCTCCAGCCACATCCCACCTGCCTACACTTACCACCCAGTCAGTCCATTCAAACTAGGATGGATTCTCTAATCATTTCACCTCTGAATATTTTTATATTAACAGGAGCTTTGAGGGACACATTATATCCAAAACATAATGATATATAAAAAATGAAAACCCAGAGATGCGAATAGATCTGAGAGAGTGAGAGAGCGTACATATCTTTTTTTTTTTTTTTTTTTTTTGGTGGCAATACTTGGGATTAAACTCAGGGCCTCATGCATACGAGGCGAGCTCTCTACCACTGAGCTACATCCCTAATACGTTTATATGCCTTTTTAATAAAGAAGGTAATGTTATAACCGAGTCCACATCATCCTGACCATTTAGGTCAGACTCCTACATACCTTGTTGCTACATAAAATTAAAAGCCCAGTGCCACTTATAGACAAGGTCAGAGTGAAATCTGCAGTTTTCCAGGTCAGTTGTTTCAAGACCTTTATTACTGGTCATACTGACATCTATCTGCACACCTACATCCTCCACGCTCCCTGTCAGTTTGCAAAGCAGAACAGACTGTAAAATATCTGACATAATAGGCCCGTCATCTATTGTACCCTGATGTATTTGTTTGTACCCTGACCAATAAGTCCAGACTTCTGGTCGTTTCATGTGTAATTTTTCATGCTGAAAAGACTTATCAGGGGAGCAATTGAACTATCCCAACTTGTACAAGGGTGGCCTGTGACCCAGCTGAAACATTTGGTGATGGGCAAATGTTTGTGCTGGAATGACGATGACTCTTCCCTGGGTGGGTGGATGTGTGGGGGCAGCGTTTGAGGATTCCACCCCTGGAATCAGATCACAGCATTGATTTGATATTATTACATTGGTAGGTCACCAAGGAAGCATCTAGTGCCATTTTTGTTTTTAATACAAAGGAAAAAGTTCCTTTACAATGACTTAAACTTGCACTGTTGGAGATTTCCCAGACCAAGCCTCAGACCTGGTGATCAGACAATCCCAGTTCCAGTCTTATACCTGATGCAAATAGAAAAGAGACAAGCTGTCCCATAGGGGTCCTTCTCAATGCACACATTCATGCCATTGTTATCTTAATAAGCAATTATGTCTGGGGTGGTTTATGTGGTAGCAATAGGTCTCAATGGTAAAGCTTGGACTCTCTTCCTAGAGGCATGTGATGTTTGAAATAGGACTAACCACATTTCTGGGGTGTAGACTGCCTGGTCTAAATTTCAAAAAGTTATTTTGAAAAAAAAAAGAAGTTATCATGCAGATTGTGCCATTTGGCTACAGATGCTCCTCAGCTTACAGTGGGGTTAGATCCTGATAAACCTATCACAATCTGAAAACATCATATGGAAAGTTCATTTGATACATGTCCTAGCTTAGCAACACAACACACTGGAGGGCATTGAACGTTTCCCCTCTTTCTTCAGAAAGATCAAACTCAAAATTTGACAGGCAGTTTCTACTAAGCATGTGTAGCTTTTGCACCATCATGAAGTTGAAAAATTGAAAGTTGAAGCACCCCTAAGTCAGGGACCATCTGTATTAACTTCAGGATCCAGATCCTTACAGTAGAGAACACCTGGCCTCTGTCTTGGGGTTGAAACCTGGGAGAGAGGCTGTCTGCCTCACCAGGTGGGCCAGAGCAGAGATGTGGGATGGGAGTCAGAGACCACCATGGCTTTTACACCTTTTAAGAGGCAAAGGAGGTGACTTGGGAGGTGGAGGCAGGAAGGATCAAAGTCAGCCTCCGCAACTTAGCACAACCCTAAGCAACTTAGAGAAACCACATCTAAAAAAACAAAAAATAAAAATGAGCTGGGCGCGGTGGCGCACGCCTGTAATCCCAGCACTTTGGGAGGCTGAGGCAAGAGGATCGTGAGTTCAAAGCCAGCCTCAACAATGGCGAGGCACTTAGCAACTCAGTGAGACCCTGTCTCTAATAAAATACAAAAAAGGGCTGGGGATGTGGCCCAGTGGTCGAGTGCCGCCGAGTTCAACCCCGGTACCAAAAAAAAAAAAAAAAAATGGCTGGGGATGTGGTTCAGTGGTAAAGCACCCCTGGGTTCAGTACCTGGTAACAACAAAAATAAAATAAAATAAAAAAGGGAGAAGATCCCAAAGTCCCCAGGGGCCCTGAGTGAAGTGCTCCCCACTCCTACTTTTGAAGTCTTCCCCTGGCCTCTGGGGAACAGTTCTGTCCTGTTCCCTCCCACCCTCAGGCTGCTCATTCTTGATCCCCTTTGAAGACTCATCCTTCTCCACCTGACCTTGACATGCTACAAACCCATCCCTGTCTTGGGTCTCTTCCATTTGGCTGTTTCCTGGTTGTATCCTTTATAATAAACTGGCAAACTCAAGTGTTTTCTTACACTCTGTGAAGTGTTCTACTGAACTGTCAAAACTGAAAGAGTACATAATGGCAACCCTGAATTATCAGTTG
This sequence comes from Tamias sibiricus, assembly GCA_025594165.1. Classification (NCBI taxonomy): domain Eukaryota; kingdom Metazoa; phylum Chordata; class Mammalia; order Rodentia; family Sciuridae; genus Tamias; species Tamias sibiricus. The sequence goes on from CM046666.1 coordinate 6,551,372, forward strand.
TCCAGGCAGGAATGTGGGTCACTTGGCCACCTCATTTGCACCCGGCATCTGAAGTTGATGTAGTCTTGGGGGCCTTTAACTTGTGGAATCTGACATTCATCCCAGGAAGAGAGTCTTAGAATTGAATGGTTGGACATCCAGTTGGAGAATCAGAAAATTGGTGTTAGATAAGGCACCATTTGGTGCCAGAAAGAACCCAAGAACCTAAGGTCAACCTGTCCCAAAATGGAATTCTGATTATGCCCTCCCTCTATTCCTCTTTTAGTAGTTCCCACCCCAGTGACTACTACTGCTTCTACCCAATACTTTAAGTCCAAATCCTAAGAGGTTCCTTTCTCCCCATGTGAATCCATAATGTGCAATATGGTTTTCACTTCTAGATAGCTCTCAGATCTACCCATCCCACCATCATCTCTCAACCTGGGTGTAATCACGCTTCAATACAATGAATGCAATAGCCTCCTATCAGGTTCATAGCCATAGTCCTGTCCCCAGTGATCTACTCTTCATTCTGTATCCAGAATGGGATTTTGAAAACTTATTTCTGGTTTTTCACACCTACTATTCAAAACTCTTCAGTGGGGCTGGGGTTGTGGCTCAGCGGCGGAGCGCTCGCCTCGCACGTGCGCGGCCTGGGTTCAATCCTCAGCACCACGTAAACATAAATGCATTGCATTGTGTACAACTAAAGTAAATAAATAAATACTTAAAAAAAAAAAAAAAAAACTCTTCAGTGGCTTCAAGGTCGAGTAGCTAGCCCCTCTCTACCGTTGTATTCTTCGGCTGGATTACCTTGCTGTCTGTCCTGAGGCCACAAGGGCCTTCTTTCAGTTCTTCCCCTCCATGCTCCTTCCAACACAGAGCCTCTGAATTTCTTCCCTTCAATCCTGTTAACTTCCAAGATTCCACTCTGTGCCTGAGTGGGAGTGGCTGAGTTTGTATTAATGCTGGTCTCCTCCGATCTATTGAGAGCTCCATGAGGGTGGGGACCTCTAAGTTTCCACCAAAGAGAGGAAGTTGGGCTGGAGCTGGGACCAGGGCACTTGCACACCCCTGGGAGTGATGCCTCCTTAAATTCTGTGTTCTAAGCCCCTCACTCTCCTTCTCTAGTCCTGGCCCCAGAGTGGAATGGACATGTCTCCAATGATGGTGGTAGACCAAAGAGTCACCACAACTTCAAAATCTCTTTGAAGTTCTATATTTTTAAACTACTTTGTGAATTTTATATTAAATTTCATAACACATCAGTGTTTATGTAAAATATGAAGAGATTGTCTTCTTCTCCAAATCCTGCTGTTGTTCCAGGAAGATATGCAAGGTGTATCCTGAACTTCTTTTAAGCCCCACACACAGTTGAGATGCAATCATGGAGTTCCATGTAGGGCACAAAATGACCAGCAAGATCCCAGCAAGGAGACCAGCAGGGCCCCTTTCTCATGAAACCACTCCCAGATCAGCCTTAACTAACAATGGTACAAACATTCCCTTTAATTTATGGATTCAAATCCCACCACAACCAAACTATGGAGCATGAGCCAATGAAAAATCTTTCTAGGCCTTTTAAAAAAATTTTTTTATAGTTGTAAATGGACGGCATGCCTTTATTTATTTATTTATTTATTTATTTATTTATTTATTTATTATGTGGTGCTGAGGATTGAACCCAGAGCCTCATACCTGCGAGGCAAGAGCTCTGCCACTGAGCTACAGCCCCAGCCCTCTTTCTAGATCTTTATATTCCTTATGTAGAATAGGATAATATGATTTCTACCTCACAAGGTAGTTCTGCAAATCAGATCAGGAAGAGCCCTCAGCACTGATGGGGTATTCAGTGGGTGCTCAATAAATATTAGCTATTAAAATGATCCTATCATAACCTTCCACTCATCATCTCTTATGTTCCCTCCCCTATCGAAGTGCTTAAAACCCCGCCCCTTTAAATCTTCCAAAACACAGCATATTTAACTAAGCCTCGGTTAAATAACCTGGGTAAGTTAGATTTGCTTTTTTACGTTTCTTGATTAGCGGATCAATGTTCCTAGACTCTCAACTTTAATGTAAGTACACACAGCCATAGAGGTTGATTAACAGTTCCCACAGTATAGTCCCCAGAGCCCAGCACAAGCATCTGCTTGTGGGAAACACGTCCAGGCTCCACCCCACCTGCCGAATGGACTGTGGGGATGAGGAGCGAGACCTGCTCCCACTAGCTCGCCCAGTGATGCTGACGCGCGCTCAAGTTTAAGGTAAAACTGGCCCTAAAGCAAAACAAAACAAAAAAAATACTACTTTTGGAAGTCTCCAAATGGCCAGATACTACGAGGCGCTCATCCACCCCTCCACATCTCAGGCTTGGCTTTGGCCCCTTCCCAGGGACTGTCGCAGCCTCGGATCGGCAGGGCGGCCAAGTCAGGCGGGCCAGGTGGTTAAGTTGCGGACTGTGGCAAGCGCGTCAGGTGGCGGTGGGGGGCGGTGTGCGCCACGTGGGTGCCAGCTCCCGCAGTGCCCCCCTCTGCCGCTCCCCCGGCCCGCCGGGACAGCGGACTAGCGGGCGGGACGAGGGGAGGGGCGGGGACGTGCTCTCCGGCCCGGAGCGAATGGCCTCCCGCAGCTCTGGGCAGGCGGCTGCGTCTGCTTCGCGCTTGCCCCGGCAAGATCCCCGACTCAGAGGTGACCCAAGCCCACCCGTGCCGCCACTGGACAGGTAGGTGGGGGCTAAGTCCAGAGGAAAGCGCGCAGATTGGATCCGGGGGCGCCCTTGACTTTGGGGAAGAGATGCACCCCTCACTTTGGGGCCGGCAGGACCTGCAGCTCTCCAGCTCCCCCATAGGCAAGTTGGCCTGCGACAGGGACTCCCTAGGCCAATGATAGCCATGAGGACGATCTTCCTCCAAAAAGACAGGGCTGTCAGGTCAACTTCAGGGGCAAGAATGCTTGGTCCACGCTCTGGCTTTGCAAAGTTGAGCGCAAGTTCTCCACCCGAGACGCCCCAGAGGTGGAACAGACCCGAGTCCCGCTGGGAGTGAGAGAGAAAGAGCGGAACCGGAGCCCGCGCCCTTCAGAACTCTCTCTCGCTTTCTACCCGAGCCTTCCGAAGCGCGTCGAGGTGTTCTGGCTGCAGCTCCTCCCCGCCCCCTACCCTCCCCCGCGGCGGGCAGGCCCAACTCTGGAGCCGGCCCCAGGCCCTCCTCCTCCTTCCACAGCGTCCTGAGCAGCACCAGCTAAAAGCTGGTGGTTTCCGAGTGGACCCGCGTTTTCTTCCCGAGCCTGGGCCGACTAGCGACCGGGCCAGCGCGCCCCTGCGGGCGCTGCTCACCCCTTCAACTGCACAAGGAGATGTTTCGAGAGAATTCTTGAGCCGGGTGTCCGCGGCTGGACAAGCCCGGATGGTGTCATGGAGTCTCCCGAGACGCAGCTGCAAAGTTCCGAGGCGCCAAGACCTGTGCCCTTTGCAGAACCCTCACCCGCGCAGGGGCCGCCGACCCCGGAGGTCCTCTGCGTGGAGAGTGGCACTTCGGAAGCCTCGAGCTCTGATGCTCAGTTCGAAGACAGGCCCTTGTCACCGAAGGAAGAGGCGCCTCTTCCAGAGCAGGCGCCCCCGCAGTGCCGCCGCCCTCGCGCGCGCTCCTTCTCCTTGCCCGCAGACCCCATTCTGGAGGCGGCCAAGATCCTGCAGCGGCGTCAGCAGCAGCAGCAGCCCCTTCGGCCGGGCGCGGAGAGCGGTGAGCCAGTCGGGGACGCCCTGCTTGGCCCCAGCGACTACTGCAAGAAGCGGGTGCAGTTCGCCGACTCGCTGGGGCTGAGCCTGGCCAGCGTGAAGCACTTCAGCGAGGCAGAGGAACCACAGGTGCCTCCCGCGGTGTTTTCGCGCCTCCGCAGCTTCCCGGTGCGTGTGGAGCATCTGGAGCAGCTTGGGAATCTGTTGGCGGTGGCATCGGCGCCCTCGTTCCTCCCGGCGCCGCCTCTCCGACTCCGGCCCCTCTTCCAGCTCCCGGGACCCAGCGTTGCTGCGGAGCGCCTGCGACAGCAGCGCGTGTGCCTGGAGTGCGTGCAATGCTCGGCACCCTCCGGCACGGAGGTGACGGGCTCTGGTAGGGTGCTGGGCTGCCCCGGGCCCAGGGCTGTGACAGTGCGCTACACCTTTACAGAGTGGCGCACGTTCCTGGACGTGCCTGCGGAGCTGCAGCCAACAGAGGCGCCGTCGGGGGACTCTGAACCAGGGTCTGGGGATGCTGAGGAGGAGCCCGGCGCAGAGCGCTTCCGCTTCTTGCTGTACCTACCCCCCGGCCTGCAGCCCAAGGAAGGGGAGGACGTTTCCGTCCACTTTGCAGTCTGTTACCGCTGTGCGCAGGGCGAGTATTGGGACAACAACGCGGGGGCTAATTACACCCTGCGCTACGTGAGCTCCACGAATCCACTCTAAGAGCCAAGCGCTTTGGGGGACCGAGGGAAGGGGCAGAGCAGCACAACCGGGCTCAGGCAGCTGCTCCCGAGGCACTTGCTGGGATGCTTTGATGAGTGTCGTCGATCTGGAAGCAAAAGGAGGGAACCGCTAAACCGTAAACTGGAATCCCAGGAAAATCCAGGATCCAGCACTGGGAAACTGGGCAACGCTCCGAACTTCTCTGGTCTCAATTTTCTTATCGCTTCCACCTTCCTATGTGGCCTTTAGAATTCCCAGCCTGCGTCAGAATGGGAAGAAATCCCCAAGTTCCGGAGCAGAAACTCCAAGAAATGGGTTCTCAACTCCTGATCGCGACTATACCTGTGGCTCTATGACTTGTTTTTAACAAGAGATGTCGTATTTTTGTCCTTGTAGCTGGATGGAGACCAGTAGGGAAAGGACAAAGCGCCCTACCACCGCGCACCATGGGACGGTGGTGCACATGAGGAACCTAAATACCCCAGTCTGTTTCTCAGAGAAAACTGGGTGGTGGCTGGGTCAGACTGTGCTTTTCCTTTAAATGGAATCTGGGAAATGACTGCCCAGACTTGACATTATTTACTTGTGTGATTGTGTATAAATGTCCTTTTAAGAAGTAAAGGTCATTGCACACCCTTTTAGGCTGTATTTTACATTTTAGCTCCGGAGTGTTTTGGGAGGCCTTGGCAGTCAGGAGACTTTACTCAGCGGATGACAAATGCACATTAACAATTGTTAAACAGTATTCACACATTTCCCTCTCTGGTGTAGAAGGGCCCAGATTCCCCAATTGTGGAAAATATGCTGTTTGAAATGTTTTGTAAAAAGCGTTCTATCCCCTGCCATAATAAGATGTTTGGTGATTTAAAATACCAGACTAAGCCTTAAAGTAGGCCTTAGCTGTGAGCTTCAAGGACCTGTCACACTCTTCCCAACCTCCTTTGTACAGACAAAACAGGTCCAGCGGGAGACTCCCACTGGGCCATTAGCAGTCAGAGAAGCTGGGCTCTTAGGGGCTGGACTCCAAGTGCAGGGGGTGGGGGACGGCTTTTTGTCCCTTTCAGAGCCACAGAGGGGAGTGGTGACTTCATGGACAATGAAGCATGCCCAGCACGTAAATGCTGCTGAGAACCGGATGGGCACTCTGTACTGCCACCATAGGCACAGGGTCACACACTTCTGGTGGCTATGGATGCCAGGGTGATTTGGCCCTGTATGAGCCAGCAGGTGGGCATCCTGGGTGAGAACCTAATTCCATCATATCTTGGAAATCCCTTCTTTGGTAATTTAGTTTTTTTTTTTTTTTTTTTTTTTTTTTTTTTAAATTCCAGTACAAGTCTAGCATTATCAATTAGTTTTGGAATGGTAATGTTTAAGAAGGGGGATTTTTGTTTAGAACAGGGCCACTGACCAAATCTGGCCCAAAGTCTGTTTCATCTTTACATTTTTAAATAGTTGAAAACTTCAAGAGAAAAATACCATTTTGCCATGAGGATTGTATGAAATTTAAACATGCAGATCCAGAAATAAAGTTTTATTGGAACACAGCTGCACACATTTATTTATGTATTATGTATTTATGAAATCTGCCAGATATTCTTTGCCTTTATTATTTATTTTATTTTTGGTGCTTTAAACCCAGAGTTGCTCTCATGCTATCACAGCACAGTTGGGTAGAAACAACAAAGACCATATGCAAAGTGTGAAATATTTACCAACTAGCCCTTTATAGAAAGCTTGTCAATCCTTGCTCTGTATTTTTAAATACCATATGCTGAGAATTATGGTTAATAAGGCAGTTAACCTTTTATTGAATTTTGCCAACTTGAAACAAACTTTCTTTGGGCAAAGGTAAAACAGTTACTTTCACTAATCTTGGTTAGAATAAACATTAAGACACCAGGAAAAGCAATTATTACCTTACTGAGAAGAGGAAAATCTACCTGCTGCTTTCTGTCACCTAAACAATAATCACTGAAATACAACACCTATTTGAATTAGCATCAAACTATGAAATCTGCCAGATATTCTTTGCCTTTATTATTTATTTTATTTTTGGTGCTTTAAACCCAGAGTCTGGTGCATGCTAAGCACATGATCTACCACAGAGCTACACCCCAAGCCTTCTTTGTCTTTAAGTGGAATGTCTACAGTTATGAAAATATTTAGTTTGAACTTTGGATTGAAGAATTCCCTTTGACTATGGCAGTGTTTCCCAAGATTAAGTTATCAGGGGGAAATTCTTAAATAATTTATTGACAGCCACCAGGAGTTAATGAGTTATAATTAATAGTTGAAGTACACTTTTAAAAATGGTCACATTAATGAAATAGTGAATGCTAAATCCATGTATATTTTGTAGAATATTTTATAATAATAAAAATAACCAAGTGATTAGAGTGATATTATTTTTCTGTTATTAAATACAAAAGCAATCAACATCTTTCATGCAATATCCAGATAGTCTCAGGTCTGATACAAAATTTCTTAAAAGTGCATTATTATATTAGTAATAATGCCTAAACACATTGTACTTTTTGTGCATTTGTAAGTACATCTTAGTTGAAAAGCACTGATAACACATATAGCCTATTTAAATAACACATTATTTAAATTTTTTGTTACTTAAAATTAAGTTAGAGAATTAGGGGTATGTCAGTGGTAGAGATCATGTCTAGTATGTGCAAACTCCTGGGCTTGATTCCCAGATCACATAAATAAACTAAATTAAAATTAGGAGCCCAATATAATGATCAAAATAGAAGTCTTCTTATCTAGGACCCTTTATAGTACCTGTCAAATCTAGACTAAAATAGATTAAGACATGATTTTTATTTATTAGTTATTATTGTTGTTATTATTTTGGCACTAGGGATTGAATCCAGGGCCTTGTGTATACTAGGCAAGCACTTTACAACTGAGCCAAATTGCTAGCCCAAGAGATGGATTTTTAATGAGTATGTACAACACATTTTGTATTCTTATTGATTTAAAAATATATGATTTTGGATTCCAACCATCAATTTTTAAAGCATGTATTTCATAACCTAATGAACATCCAACATGGTTGTTAGGGAAAGAAATACAGCTGTGCTCTCCCCCAAATCTTGGAGAACAGCTTTTCAAAAGTTCAGAATTTGGTAAAATATTTTGCACAGCCCCATCTTTCTGCAGATGCTTGTAGTTTTCAAAGTTCTAGCAATGGCCACACTTTTAAATGTCTTTTATTTTATAAAGTGCCAACTTTTTTTTTTTTTTTTGGAAGACTAATAGCCAGCTTCCCCCCCCCACCCCCCACCCCCCAGTGCTATGCTGGGCAAATGATCTATCACTGAGCCATATTTTAGTTCACAGCAAATGTTTTGTAGTAAATGTAAATGAAGTGAAAATAGGTTTTATTTTTAGTTGTTGTTGTTTCATGTGTGTGTGTGTGTGTGTGTGTGTGTGTGTGTGCGCGCGCGCTGTGCGCTTTAAGTCATTTCAAAGGAAAGGCAATACTAACAAGTCAGGAATGGTTAGTATTCAAGAGTGTACTTTCTAAGCGGAATGAAAAAACACCCAGAAAACCCAATTTCCACAATGCAGCTGGTGCTTTTGTGCAGCAATATTTATCTCAACTTGAGGAGTGAGGGTCATTCTGCTTGAAAATACAATCAACTTTAAACTCGTATCTGGCTTAGGTGATTAAAAACTGAGCTCTCAGCAATTTAATGGCCCTGTCTTCCACTAAAGAGATCCTAGTTGCTTCCTTCCAGGCAAATGTGCCTGTGGATCACTGGATCAGGGAAGATTGGACATAATGTGTATCTAAAGAATATCTGGATCTGTGGTTGGAAATCTTGCACTTTGTATGGATTAAAATTACCCCTGGAGAGCCCCATGTTTATTAAGTAAGGTGGGTAGCCTGTTTTCAGACCTAACTGGGGAGGCAGGGATTCTGTTGAGGGAGTCAGCAGTGGACTTTGGGAGCACACTGAGCTCTGGGGACACCAGACATCTCTGTCCACCATGACACAGGCAGCCTTCCCAAGGCAACTGGGGAAATAGTCATTATAACTCAAGCAAAGGACTTTCTATTCTGACCATCTTCCATATACTCTGACCTTCCTCCTGCCCTGACCCAGGGTCAAGGGCTTCCCTGGAATGCTGTGGCTCTTGAGCCTGTCCACAATGAAGCTGAAGCTTGGTCACAAGGAAACAGAGCCTTCTTGTTCATGTCATCTTCGGATCTTTAGTGTTGGACGCTTTCATGCATCATCTCATGAGTTTTCCATATTTCAGCTTTTTAGCCCAATAGATTTTTATTGGTACACTATAGTTGTACCTAATGGTGGGGGATTTGTTGTTACATATTTGAACATGAACACAATGTAACTATATAATTTGCCAATGTCATCCCCCAGTATTTCCCTTTTCCCTTCTCTCCTCCCTACACCTGGTCTCTTTCTTCTACTCTGCTGATCTCCCTTTGATTTTTTAAAAAAACTTTTTATTTGTTCTAATTAGTTATACATGACAGTAGAATGCATATTGACACATCATACATAAATTGAGTATAACTTCTCATTCTTTTTGGTTGTACATGATGTAGAGTTATACAGGTCATGCGATCATATATGCACACAGGGTAATAATGTCTGATTCATTCTACTATCCTTGCTACCCCCCATACCCCCTCTCCTCCCTTCACTCCCCTCTGTCTAGTCCAAACTATCTCTATTCTCTCCCCACCCCTAATTGTGAATTAGCATCCACATATCAGAGACAACATTTGGCCTTTGGTTCTTTGGGATTGGCTTATTTTGTTTAGCATAATATTCTCCAGTTCCATCTATTTACTGGCAAATGCCATAATTTCATTCTTCTTTAAGGCTGAGTAACATTCCATTGAATATATGTACTACAATTTCTGTATTCATTCATGTGTTGAAGGACACCTATGTTGGTTCCATAGTTTAGCTATTGTGAATTGAACTGCTATAAACATTGATGTGGCTGAGTCACTGTAGTATGCTGATTTTAAGTCCTTTCTCCCTTCAGTTTTCATTAGATCTCCAACATGTCTTTTCCTTTTTTCTCTTTAGTTTCCACATATGAGAGAAAACATGCAACCATTGACCTTCTGGGTTTGGCTTATTTTACTTAGCATAATTTCTCAAGTTCAAACCATTTTTCTGCAAATGACATAATTTCATTCTTCTTTATGGCTGATTAAAACTTCATTGTGTATATATCCCACATTTTCCTTTTCCATTCATCTGTTGGTGGGCACCTAGCAATCTAGTGTCCATAGTTTGGCTATTGTAAATTGTGTTCCTATAAACATGGGTGTGCAAATATCACTGTAGTATGATGACTTTAATTCTTTAGGATAAATACCAAGGAGTGGTATAGCTGGGTCATATGGTGGTTCCATGCCTAGTCTTGAGAAATCTCCATGCTGATTTCCATAATGGTTGTACTGATTTATAATCCCACCAAAAGTGTGAAAATGTTCCTTCTTATCCAACATTTATTATTATTTGTTTTCTTGATAACTGCCATTCTGACTGGTATGAAATGAAATCCTAGTGTAGTTTTGATTTGCATTTGCCTAATTGCTAATTATGTTGAACATTTTTTATACATTTGTTGGTCATTTGTATTTCTTCTTTACAGAAGTGTCTTTTAATTCATTTGCCTATTTATTAATTGGGTCATTTGGGGTTTTTTTTGTCTAAGTTTTTAAAGTTCATTATATATTCTAGATATTAATCCTTTGTCATAAGAGTACCTAGCAAAAATTTTCTCCCATTCTATAGGTTCTTTCTTCACATTTTTTTTTTTTTTTTGTGGTGCTGGGGATTGAACCCAGGGCCTTGTGCATGCAAGGTAAGCACTCTACCAACTGAGCTATATTCCCAGTCCCTTTTTATTCACAATCTTAATGTTTCTTTTGCTGTGCAGGAGCTTTTTAATTTTATGGCATCTTATTTATTAACTTTTGTATTATTTCCATTAGTTCTTGAGTTATTAGAGGTCTTATTGAGAGAATCTATGCTGGAGAATAAACCCTGTGATTTCTTCTAGATATTATATAGTTGCTGGTCTAATTCTTAGATCTTTGATACATTTTGAGTTGACTTTTGTGCAGGGGGAGAGATAAGGATCTAGTCTTGTTCTTGCCAACACCGTTTGTTTAAAAGGCTCTCTTTTCTCCAATGTATATTTTTTGCCACCTTTGTCAAAGATAACTGTATTTGTGTGGGTTTTTTTTTTTTTAAAGCTTTGATGATTTTGAGTTTTTTAAAATATTTATTTTTTTGCTTTTAGTTGTACACAATGCATTTGTTTATACATGGTGCTGAGGATTGAACCCGGGCCGCGCACATGCTAGGCAAGCGCTCTACCACTGAGCCACAACCCCAGCCCCTGGGTTTGTTTTTGTGTCTTCTGTTCTGTATCATTGGTCTATGTGTCTGTCTTTATGCTAGTACCATGCAGTTCTTGTTACTATAGCTCTATAGTATAATTTGAAGTCTAGCCTTTTTTTTTTTTTTTTTTTTTTTTTTTTTTTTGTTTTTGGCTTAGAATTGATTTGGCCATCTATCCTGGGCCGTTTACTTTTCCAAATGAATTTAAGGACTGTTTTTTTTTTTTTTTTTCTTTTTAAGTTCTGTGAAGAATGTCTTTGTTGTTTTGATGAAGACTGCATTGAATCTGTGTCTTGCTTTTGGTAGTATGACCATTTTAACAATATTAATATGCCTATCCATGAACATGAGAGGTCTTTCCATCTTGCATCTTCTTTAAGTTCTTTCTTCAATGTTCTTTGGTTTTCATTGTAGAGATCTTTTACCTCCGTGGTTAGATTTATTTCTAGGCTTTTTTTTTTTTGAGTCTATTGCGAATGGAACTGTTTTCCTGACTTCTTTATCGACAGATTCATTATTGGCATATAGGGAAGCTGCTAATTTTTGTATGTTGATTTTTTAACTGTTACTTTGCTGAATTTTTTTTATTAGCTCTAGCAGACTTTTTGGTGGAGCTTTTTAGATCTCCTAAGTATAGGATCACGTTATCTGCAAACAGGGATAATTTGACTTCTTTCTTTCCTTTTTTTTTTGATACTGGGGATTGAACTCAGGGGCACTCGACCACTGGGCCACATCCCCAGCCCTTTTTTGTGTTTTTATTAGAGACAGGGTCTCACTGAGTTGCTAAGTGCCTCGCCATTGCTGAGGCTGGCTTTGAACTCACGATCCTCCTGCCTCAGCCTCCCAAGTGCTGAGATTACAGGCATGCGCCACCATGCCTGGATTCTTTCCTATTTTTATCCCTTTTATTTCCTTCTCTAGCCTAATTGCTCTGGCTATAATTTCTAGCACTATATTAAATAGGAATGGTGAGAGTGGACATCCTTGTCTTGTTCCAGATTTTAAAGGAAATACTTTCTGTCTTTCCACATTCACTATGAGGTTGGCTTTAGGTTTTTTTGTATATAGCCTTTATGATGTTGAGGTAGGTTCCTTCTATGCCTAGTTTCTTCAGTGTTTTTTTTTTTTATTATTATCATGAATGTGTGCTGAATTTTGTCAAATAGCCCAATAGTTCTTAAATATCTTAGCTAAGATTTTTCATTCTTGAAGTTGTCTCTTTGGAACGTTGTGCCTCGGGACCACATGGCCGAGCCTGACCTGCAACAGGCATTCTTTGTCACAAGTATGAGGAAAGGACCAGCCCAAAGGAGGAAATTCAATGTTCTATGTTTTGTGGTATCATGGAACAGAATCAAATGTGCATAACTGGTTTTCACCATGGGACCCATGTTTGTAGGTTAAAAGAGAGTGCTGTGGGAAGTTAAGAACAAACGTTGAGCTGTTTGCAGTCCGGCCTTGGTGCAGGTAGTCCCTGAACTGCTGGGACCTGCTGGGTTCTCAGGATCTGGGGTATGTTACTTGAAGTCATTAGGGAAAAGGGGGGGAGCAGGGACTTGACAACCTGGGCTCCTCCCAGTGATCCTTCCTGCAGAGCGCTGCTGGCCATCTCGTAGGTAAAGGCTTCCTTTCGAAAAATGCAAGTGAGATTTGCCCAGTGAATCTCATGTGTAAGTCATGAGGCCAGAGCCAGTTCCACCAGGAAATCTGCATACATATAGACCATGCATTCATATCTAATTTCTTGTAAAGCAAAGCCAATTTAGAGTAGCTTATAAGACATTTATGGAAATTGGGACGTATCTCCCTGATATAGGCACTCGTTCATGGTGTTAGTCCCGTCCTTTGAAACTTGTTACCTAAAGTCATTTCCCAAGCAGAAGCAATATCCTAACAAACGCTGAGACAGGAAGTTCAGTCTAAACATTCTGAATTGGATAAGCAGTGAGGACAGGAGGATTTCAGAAACTAAGCCTGCAACAGTGTATCTCCAAATCAAAACCTTCCTGACTTGCTATACGCAGGTACTTGAGTGTCACAGTGAGGAAGCGAGGCAGTCAGCCCCCAACCCTCAACGTACAAATGCACTCCCGGTACCTCACCCCAGAACCTTTTAGCTATTGGAAGGGTGAGATGCGCCTGCCCGGCCCTCTAGCTGGCTCCCTCTCAAGCCATCTCATTGTTACTGATCAAGGGCCCGCCAGAGCTGAAGCACGGTGGTGGACCACAGTTCCCCAATCCTGTGACGCCACTGAAAGGAACGTGACTGAAACACAGCACAGTGAGAAAAGAGGGTGACGTACTGCATAGGACCTGCATGCATCACCTCATGGGAGGACAGCTGTGACATCCTTTCAGTGATGAGGGAGGGAGCGTCCTGGTTCCCAGAGAGAGTGGTGGCAGGGTTTGGAAATAGTCCCTCTTTGGGGTTGTAACTCACCACTGCTGGGGGAGGTTCCAACAGACCAGGCCCCACTCTCCTGAACTTGCCTGCTGCAGGGAGACTCCTGATTTTAAATGATGGTTCCCTCAAGGGGTCATAATTCCCTACAGCTTGGGAAGGCTGGGTATTCCAGCTCTCCTGCTCACAGACTTGCCTGTCCTACTAAGGCTATTTTGGTTTTATGACTCATGGACTTTTCCTTCTTTCCTTCCTTCCTTCCTTCCTTCCTTCCTTCCTTTTCCCAGTACTGGGGATTGAACTCAGAGGTACTCGACCCCTGAGCCACATCCCCATTCCTATTTCGATTATATTTAGAGACAGGTTCTCACAGAGTTGCTTAGCACCTTCGATTCGCTGGGCTGGCTTTGAACTCGTGATCCTCCTGCCTCAGCCTCCCAAGCCACTGGGATTACAGGCAGGCGCCACCACACACCCGGCTCATGAACTTTTCTTAATGCATATGCCTAACTGCATGTGCCTGTCCTTCACTGCCCTTTCCCCTACCCACTGTTCATGCCTAAATAACCCACCTGACATTTCTCCCTCAAGACCAGGTTCCTAAATTCTTTAAGGATAACTGGGCATTGACTCATTCTGGCTACTTGTTTAGGGGAAGGAAACCTGAAGTCTTTTCTCTCTGCCAGGTGGGTGAGGTCAGTCCATGGGTTCATGATAGAAGAGGTCATTGTCTATTGATCACAATGCCATATGTCTTGCAGGAGCTGGGAAATACCAATTACCAATTAGTATTGGAGGGAAACAGGCAAGGCAATACATGAAAATACCACCTAGCATGATTAAAAACAGAACCACGAGGAAACCCTTCCACCAATGAAGGGTGGAAGGTGCTAAACAGAGAATTCCCCAGTTTCGCAAAGATGGGGTTGTGTGCTCCATCTGTGATAGTTGAGTTTTAATATCCTGGACAATGTCATAAATATTAGCAGGGTTGTCAGAAATGTATACTCAAAAATCAGTTTTAATAATAGCACATGTTTAAACACTTGTGCTGTGTTTAAAACATCAAGACTTATTTGATTTTGAAATACAACCTGTCAGATCATTTTGACTTCTGAGTTTAATAGGTCTGTTCCTTGGGCCATCTCATTGAGATCCTTTTGTGTTTTTAATTAAGGACTCTACATGCCAAATTACATCTCCTAATGATGGAATAAATAAATAAAAGCCTAGGTGATCATACCAGTGGAGTACTGTTTTAGTTCACTGGTGTTTTAAATTTGCCATGTTAAGTGGAATTGGTTAGAGAGGTTGTCCATTGTCCCTGTATCCAAGGGAATCCAGTTGTGCAATGAGCTCCAATCAGGAGACAGCCATAGCCAACAATTATTATGACCATGGAGCCAGTAGTTTCCTTTTGGGGCAGGCCATGGAGAATATCTCTCAGGAAGTGTCTACTCAGTAGAATATCCATTAGTAGTGTTTAAAATTACAGTGTGATGACAGTCAAGATATGGGACTTATGATGAGTGGAATTTGCCCAATCATCTAACCTATGATTCCTCTGCTCCCAACTTGGGGGAGCCTTTTGATGTAATGCCCAGTTAGAGGAGTGAGCCAAATATTAGATAGTACCCATTAGTGTACCTAAGATTCATGGGACACATTTGTGGAATATACTCTATGTCTAGAGACATTCCGGCTCCTCTAAGTGTCACATTTGTCTGTTGGAGTGTGGTGATAGCAGTGAGGTATTGGCCACGACCCGGAGAGGAGATGTCTTCTAGAGGCCATTGAGATGTATCCCATTGAGTCGGAATTTATGGTGTCCATCTGTAGCCCAGCTCCCCTCCAGGATATATCTTTGCAGGGCTAGTCAATTTTGTAAAGGGGAAACCCACCAGGGCAATCTTGAGGTGCTAGAAAGAGGCATTAAGGCACAGACCCAGCCATCCGTCTTATTTATTTCTTGGGCATACTGCCAGCTTACAAAACAGTTAGCACCTTCAGTATAACCAAAGCTTAACAGAAGCAGGAAAAAAGGCCAAATTAGTCGTGTTTTAGCTCAATGAGCCGCAGGATAATGCCTACTGTAAATCCCAATAAGAGCAAAATTCTAAGAACAGAAGGAAGGAAGATATTATATTTATAAATTATATTTATATTATAGGATTTATAATAGCTCAACCAACTGATACTGAGGAAGGGGGGTAGAAGGAAGTTTGTGAGTCCTGGGTGAAACTCATATACTTAGGGTTCACTATGGAGGTACTGTAGATCTTCTATGGGGGTGCAGGTGAAGTTGGTAGGGGACTCCTCAGGTGTCTTTTTGAGAACATTTTTTAAAATTTGCAGCTTGACAAGAGTGGTGGATCCAGCTGGAATCTTGACAGCTATTGGGACCATAGGGAGAGGTCCCTTCCAGTTGGGGCATAGTTAGGACTTGGGTTGGTGATCTCTATAGCATTTGATTAGAACTTGTGTCCCAAGACCCAGGAGGGAAAAAGGGCTGAGGAGTCACGTTAGTGGAGGAGAGAGCCTGTTCCCCAAACTCCTCTCATGTCCATTGGAATCATCCTAGTTCTGTCACAAGTTTATCAACTAAGTTCGTTTTCTCCTCTGTGACAAAATCAATGTGAAGAAAAGGCCTACGAGGGTCTCCTACGGTCTGAGTTTAAGTTTATTCTTTGTCATAATTTTGAGTCTAAGCAGTGCCATTGGCAACACCTTTTCCAAGGTAGGCTGTTCCCTGGCAGAGCTTGTTGAGTTGGTTTTTAAGTGTTTGATTTGTCCTTTCTACTTTGCCTAAAGATTGTGATCTCCAAGAAGAACATAAGTAATGCTTAATGCCTAAGCTTTTTGATACTCCTGGCATTATCTCAGACCCAAAAGATGGCCTACTGTCACTTTGGGGAGTCCAAACCTGGGAATAATTTCCTTGAGAAGAATCTTGATTACTTTGGTGGCCCTCTCTGTCCTAGCAGGAAAAGCTTCAACCCATCCAGTTAAGCTATCTACCATGACTAATAAATACTTAAATCCCTGGAAGGGAAAATCTAATTTCCAGTGTACTCCTACGTAGTGATCATGTATTTGAACTGGTGAGACTGTGTCGCCGCCTGAAGCGATGGCCGCTTGGAGCAACGATGCCGCAGGAATAAGTTCAGAGGCAGACTGGAAATGAACAGGCTCTTTATTCTGCTAGCTTCTCTCTCTGGCTCCAACAGCAACTCCCAACACCATCCACACTCCTGCAACCACCACACAATGGCACCGACCCGATCCGCAAATCCCCCGCATCAAGTCTCCCGAGACCATGGAAGGTGGTAATGCTTGAACATCTTTATGGCTCACAGCTAACCACAATCTTAGCTATCTCCTTAATTAGGGCTCCTACAAGACTGAAAAAAGGGGGTCTTTTGCTTTGTGGACTACATAGGGCACGTGGCTCACAGGCTTGAATTATCTGTTCTGTGGCCTTCGATAGTCCCTGACCAGTAAGTACTTGTGCAGAATTATCATCTTGTCTCTGCCAAAATGACTTGCAAGACTCAGGTAACCTTTGAAGAACCTTCCATTGAATATTTTGGGGAAGTTGTATTGTCTTATCTATAGGTAGTCATCCACCTGAGTCTTGAGTTACGGTTACTCGTGGACAATTCTTTCTCTTCTGGGGTATAAATGGGAGTATAAGATCCTATTGGTGAGGTAGAAGTTGGAGCAGCTACTGTCTCTGAGTTTGAAGCAACTGTTTTAGCTGCTTTGTCACCTAGGTTATCACCTTGGGCAACTTATGTCTCCCTTCTGATGTCCCTCACAATGAACAAAGGCTACCTCTTTGGGAAAGTGGGTGCTCCAATAGTTTCAAAAATCTGTGGTCCATATTTTATAGTACTGTTTTTTAGAATTTAGATTTCCCCTTTCTCTCCAAATAGTGACATGTGTGTGTAGAATGAAGAATGTATATTTGGAGTCATTATATGTTGTAGCTTGTCTTTTTAGCTAGGAATTAGTGGTTGTGTCAGTGCTATTAGCTGTCAATTGAGCTGACATTCCTGCTGGCAAGGATTTTGCCTCTGTGACCTCCATTAAACATACTATGTAGTAGCCCTCTTTGCAGATTTCCTGCTGAACAAAGGAACTTCCATCTGTGAACCAGATGTGATCTGCATTAAGAGAGGGGTATCCTCTGAATCTGTTCGTCTAGCATAAAAGAGATTTATAATATCTATGCAATCATGTGAGGATGGATCTGAAGATGTTTTGAGCCTTGAGAGAAGGGTGGATATGTTAATAGCATTACATCTTTGTAAAAGAAAAAATACCTGTTTTTAAAAAACAGCACTTGATATTTGAGCAATCAGCTATCGGTGAACCAAAGAGCTTCTTTGGTCTCTAGTAAGAAAACTATTTGCTGGGTATAAACAGTTAGGGGGTGCCCACAGTTATTTTGGAGGTCTCCTCTACTAGTATGAAGGTTGCTGAGACTGTGCATGGGCAGCTAAGTCATCTTTCAGCAGCAAGGTCTAGATTTTTGGATAGATAACCCACAAGCTGAGAAACAGGTCCTGTCTTTCGGGTGAGAATGTGTAAGGCCGTTGCCCTTCTTTTAGTTACATAGAATTGAAAAGGCTTGTCCACCCTGGGCAGTCCTGGAGCAGGGGCAGACAAGAGGGCCTTTTTGAGTAGTTTAAAGGTAGTATCTGAGTTTCTGTTCATATCATTTAGTCTTTTTCTCCACCTTTTAATGGCTCATAAAGGTGTTTTGCTATATCTTCCTATCCTCAAATCCATAACCTATAATACCCAATTCAGCCTCAAAATGCCCACAGTTGTCAGTGGGTTGTGGGTATAGGTAACCCTTGAATAGGCTGAATTTATTCTGGGGAAAGAATCTTGGCTTTTGGTGACAAAATGACTTCTAAATAAGTTATTTCCTATTTGATCAACTGGGCCTTCTTTCAAGATACTTAATATTCTTGATTGGCTAAAAAGTTTAAAATTTCTTCTGCATGGTCTTTTGGGACCATGGGACAGGGAATATATTAGAAAATCATCTACATATTGTAAAACTGTCCCATCCTGTAAATTTAGGTCTCTTAAATCTTTGGCTAATGCTTGCCTAAATAAGTGGGGATTGTCCCTGCACTCCTGGGGTAGTACTGTCCAAGTAACTTGTTGGGCCTTCCTGTTTAGTTCTAGCCATTCGAAATTTTAAAAAAATAAATAAAATAAAATAAATTGAGAGTTGGGACATACCAGAACACAGACAAAGCCATCTTTTAAATGTAGTACTGAGAACAAATTTGTATTTGGAGGGATCCTACTTAAATGTATGCAGGGGTTAGGTACTATTTGGTAGATAGGAATGACTGCCTCATTAATCATCCTTATATCTTTATCTAGACAAAAATCTCCATTACTCTTGTGTGAGTGTGTGTGTGTGGTGCTGGGGATTGAACCCAGGGCCTTGACATGTGAGGCAAGCAGTCTACTAACTGAGCTCTATCCCCAGCCCTCATTACTCTTTCACTGTAAGGCTTTGGCTTTGACCTGTAAGGCTTTGGCTCTCCCTGGTATCCTACTGTCCTGTACTTCAGGGTTTGCATTTACGTCTACTGGCATTGCAAAGATATTCTTTGGAGTTTGTATGAAAGCCTGAAATACAATTGGTGGTTCAAAAGCAATTTGGGCTCCCCTCTTTTGTAATAGATGTCATCTTAACAGAGGGGCTGGACTGCCAGGCATTACTAGGAAGGAATGAGTGAATGTTCAGCTGTCCTACGTGTCAAACACCAGTTCAGTGGAGCATTGGTCTGGGCCTTTCCATCAGTCCCTGCTACCCGCCAAGAGCCAATAGATACTTGTTTTATCAGAGAAAGAAATGAGAACAGAGGAGAGCGGGGCATCCGGCGTCTGAGATGGAACCTTCGTTGTGTTAGTGACGCAAGGATGAATTCAAAATGGGTGATGTTGAGAAAGGCAAGATTTGTGCTCAGAAGTGTGCCCAGTGCCAACCGTGGAAAGGGGAGACAAGCACAAGACAAGGCTGAATCTCCACAGACGGGTTGGGCAGAAGACAGGCTGCTGGATTCTCTCACACGGATGCCAACAAGAACAAAGGCAGCACCTGGGGAGAGGAGGCCCTGGTGGAGTATTCGGAGAATCCCAAAAAGTACATCCCTGGAACAGAAATGATCTTCACTGGCATTAAGAAGAAAGGAGAGCCGGGCGCGGTGGTGCACGCCTGTAAATCCCAGCACTTGGGAGGCTGAGGCAGGAGGATTGCGAGTTCAAAGCCAGCCTCAGCAATGGTGAGGCACTTAGCAACTCAGTGAGACCCTGTCTCTAATAAAATACAAAAAAGGACTGGGGATGTGGCCCAGTGGTCGAGTGCCCCCGAGTTCAATCCCCAGTACCAAAAAAAAAAAAAAAAAAAAAAAAAAAAAAAAAAAGGGCAGACTTAATAGTTTACCTCAGAAAAGCTACTAATGAATAATAGCCGCTGACTTATTACCAAACAGAAATATCTCATGGCTTTCTTAAGTGCACCATCATTTAACTGATGTGATACACCAGAATTCTGATCCTGAATGACTGACAGGATATTTTGTTGGACAGTTTTGATTTAAGTAAAATTGACTTGTAGTTTCATTAATATTTTGATTATAATCCCAGTTCAGCAAATTCTACCCCTGCTTTCCCTTTTTAAAGTTATGGTTGGACCTAACTGGTGATGTTCAATGTTTCACAAAAATGGTGAATGCTATCTCAAAACTGGTTTTATATTTAGGTTTCTATAACTGATCATCGGACTATGTCTAAATATGAGGGAACTCCCTTCACTGTCTCAGAACCAAGCCAGGTTCACATGTGTTTCCATTTGTGTTCTTCATTAGCCTGTTAAGGCAATAGTTGGAGATAGGGAAGCAGTGTCTGCTTTATATTATTGTTGACCCTGTCAATTTAATTAGAATTCCTTGTATTTAAAATGCCATCTTTTCCTTATGGAGAGGCATTTTAGTGTGCTTCATGAATAATATTAAATAAAGAATATTTAGTACTTCTTAAAAACAGAGGAGCACAGAGCGAGGGCTTCTGTGTCACGTGGAACCACAGGGTTTACCAGCACTGTCCAGCAGTACCCTGGCTCCCACCCCGTGAATGGCCGTGGAGTTGCCCTGGGCTCGTGGAGTCTGGAGCCTCCTCATTCTGTAACCAGCGAGGCACAGGCAGAATCAGTGTCCTGAAGCCCCTTCAGCCCTCAGGACAATCAGGTTTCTGGTGTCCCTGTCGCCCACATCACCAACGGGGCTTGAAGGAACGTCTTTGTGAGGGCGATCGTGTTTCCAGTGGCTGGGCTGTTGGCAGAGGTGGCACATGTGGGGTGGGAGGTTTTGTGAAGGCAACAGAAACTGGATCTGCCTTATAATGTGGGGGACAAAAATCAGGCTTGCCCCTCCTCTCTCTTGGGATTTCTTCTTCTCTAGGCTTTTAATTCCTTCTCCTGCTTTTGGTCAAAACACGTGGAGGTAGCTAGTTTTACAAGTTCACCAGTGGAAATCCTGGGACCCAAAGCTAATTGCTGCAGTTTTTTTTCCTGATGTCTAGGGCTGACCAAATGCTAAATTTATCTTTTAAAATGAATTGTCCTTCTGAAGAGTCTGGCTCATAGAAGTATATTTTATTTTGAATCCATCCCATTTATTAATTCTCAGCAAAACAACAACAACAACAAACAAACAAACAAACACCAATCAGGTGAATAGAGAGCCTACAGCTTGGGAGCAGTGTTTTACCACTTGCACATGAGATAGAGCACTGATCTCTAGGGCATATAAAGAACTCAAAAAAGCTGAAACACACACACACACACACACACAAAAAAAAAAAAAAAAACAAAAACAAAAAACAGAACAAATAACCCAATCAATAAATGGGCCAAGGAACTGAACAGACACTTCTCAGACAGTGATATACAATCAATCAATAAGTATATGAAAAAATGTTGAACATCTCTAGCAATTAAAGAAATGCAAATAAAAACTACTCTAAGATGTCATCTCACTCCAGTCAGAATGGCAGCTATTAAGAATACAAACAGCAATAAGTGTTGGTGAAGATGTGGGGTAAAAAGCACACTCATACATTGCTGGTGGTACTGCCAATTGGTGCAGCCAATATGGAAAGCAGTATGGAGATTCCTTGGAAAACTTGGAATGGAACCACCTTATGACCCAGCTACCCCTCTCCTCAGTCTATACCCAGAGGACTTAAAAACAGAATACTACAGGGATACAGCCACACCAATGTTTATAGCAACACAATTCACAATAGCTAGACTGTGGGACCAACCTAGATGCCCTTCAGTAGATGAATGGATAAAGAAAATGTGGTATATATACACAATGAAATATTACTCAGCAATGAAAGAGAATAAGATCATGGCATTTGCAGGCAAATGGATGGAGTTGGAGAATATAATGCTAAGTGAAGTTAGCCAATCCCAAAAAACCAAATGCCAGGAATGTTTTCTCTAAAGAGACCGATTCATGGTGGGGTTGGGAGGGGGAGCATGGGAAAATTAGGTAAACTCTAGATAGGACAAAAGGGTGGGAGGGGAAGGGAGGGGACATGGAGGTAGAAAATAGGGTGGAATAAGATGGACATCATTACCCTAGGTACATGTATGAAGACACGAGTGGTGTGAATATACTTTGTATACAACCAGAGATAGGAAAAATTGTGCTTTATCCATATAATATGAATTGTAATGCATTCTGCTGTATATATAACAAATTAGAATAAAAAATTTAAAAAAAGAAAAAGAAGTATATTTTATGAGTGGCTCCTTGGTATGTTTAAGAAAGGAAATAGGACTTTCTTTATCTCTCTATCCTGCCAGTTTGGCTTAGTATAAAGGTTTAATTCAGCTCCCTCTTAGTCCTTCATTTAAGCAGAACAGGTAATGATTTAGCTTCTGTCCATCTTCTTCCTCGCCCTAATTCCAGTGAGGGTTTTCAGGAGGGACTGCAGTAATTCCTACAGGATATTCCTAACCCACAAGATGTATCTGATCTCTGAATGTTTGAACTGTTTTTTTTTTTTTTTTTTTAAATAACTTTCTCTTTCTGTAGTGGTTAAAGTCTGCCCAAACATCACAGTTATGTGTTTCCAAGTGAATTCAAAAGCTTAAGTATTAAAAGCTCTCAATATATTGTTCTGGGTCTCCTGCAAATTTGCCTAGATCTTGCCTGATCTGTTTTAGATCCTTAATTGCAAATGGGACATGTATCCACGTAATGCCAAATTCTCCAGCTGCCTTTTGTAAGGGGCATAGTTGTGGTTAGCAGTTGGACCAGGGTGTGGTGGGCTAGGCTCTGTTAGGAAGGGCTGTGTACGGAGAAGCTGTTGGTTGAGTTTTTATGATTTTGACCCTGGGGGAGTTGAGAGAGAGTCCTCTCCTAATTCCTCTAAACTTTTAGGTGAGGGTGTTTTTAAAGCTTGGGTACCATAGAAGAATTCCACCCAGCACCGTTTATGAAGGTCTGGGTGGTCCTTTAGGAGAAAAGAAAGCTGTACACTTGGAAGTTCTCCCCACTTCCCTTCTCTCCTGTAGCCGAGGTCTAACTGAAAGAGTATCATAGTTTAGACTGCCATCTAGTGGACAACTTTCTCCATGACTTGGTGTAGATTTAGGCCAGGCACGATTACATAGGAAAACCAGCATTCTGCATTTTAAAAGCCTCGGGTTGAATTTGTCCCAGGTTTCCAAAATGCATTTATGAGAAGCGTTTGTTAGAATCAGCTTCTGATTTCCCATTAGTGGGGAGAAAAGAAAATCCAAGAGACGTGGGTGTCCCCTGATATTCCGGGGCTTATCATGGCCGCTCCTTCCATGACAGGGGGTAGCACTTGTGTTGTCTCTGGAGCAGAATATAAAGGGTTCTTCTGCAGCATCCTTGATGAGACCTGAGACCTGGTGCAGCTGGCCTGTCCAGGTCCCTTTCCCTCTGTCTCTCCTCCCCCTCTGGAGCACAGTCCCTAGTACAGTTCAGGTATCATGGGAGGATCATGCCTAGGGAGAGCAGGGACCCATCTGGGCAAGACTGAAAATAACAGAGAAGCAAAGAAAGCTGACATCAGAGCATGAGAGGCAAGGTTTACATGGGGCATCTCGGCCCAAACAGATGGGGGTGTGTAGGAGCCCTGTTTGGGGAGATGGCTTAAATTGCGGTTGACTATGAGCCATGGAGATTTGGGCATTGTCGCCTTCTGTAGTCTCACGAGACTTGGCCCAGGATCTCGAGTGACTTGGCCGAGATTGCTGATCGGGTCAGCGCCATTTTGGTGGTGTGTGCGGCACGTGTTAGTCGTTGTTAGAGCCAGAGAGAAAAGTTATCAGAATAAAAAACTGTTTGTCTCCAGTTTGCCTCTAAACTTCTTCCCGCGGCTTCGTTGCTTCAAGTGGCCATCGCTTCAGGCAGCAACAGGGGTGCTCTTTACCTTAGATATGAATTAGAGTTCTCACCAATTTGAGCCTTGAGTGAGGTCCCATGATGTTCTGCTGGTCTAGAGATAAAAATGAGAGGGTAAGAAGAAAAGAAAGAAGTCCTTTTGCCCTAACAGGCATCAGCATTCAGGAACTTGTAATTGCTAACCTTCAGGCCACTGCAGAGAGTACCCTGACCAGAAGCTGTCAACTGATAGCAGACAGGACCTGTCCACCAAAAAGACTGAAAATGGAAGCCCCAGCTTCTCATCCCGTAAGGGCCGTGGACAACTGAATTCCAATCTAGAGGCCTTCCAGTTTCACCAGTGTGTGCTCTGGTGAGACATTTTCAATTACTCAGGAAACGTCCTCCAGTCTCTGAGAAACTAAGGTGCAGATTCAGAGTTCAGAACGGGCAAAGAACTGATCAAGGGCCCGCCACAGAGCCGAGGCAGCCGTGGAGGACCTCAGTTCCCGACCCTGTGATGCCACTGGAAAGAATTTGAGTGGAACACAGCGCAGGGAGCAAAAGTGAGAAACGAGGGTGATGAGGGTGACTAGGACCTGCGTGCATCACCTCATGGGAGGACAGCGGTGACATCCTTTCAGTGATGAGGGAGGGAGCGTCCTGGCAACCTGGTTCCCAGGGAGAGTGGTGGCGGGGTTGGAAATAGTCTCTCTTTGGGGTTGTGACTCACCATTGCTGGGGGAGGTTCCCACACACCAGGCCCCACTCTCCTGAACTTGCCTGCTGCAGGGAGATTCCCCCTGATTTTAAATGATGGTTCCCTCAAGGGATCGCAATTCCCTACAGCTGGGGAAGGCCGGGCATTCTGGCTCTCCTGCTCAGGCTCCCTGCTGTTTTGGCTTTATGTCTCATGGACTTTTCTTAATGCATGTGCCTAACTGCAGGTGCCCATCCTTCACTGTCCTTTCCCCTATCCACTGTTCATGCCTAAATAACCCACCTGGCATTATCAGAAACCAGGTGCATCTCTAAAGCCAGGATGCCCTCACTGTGACTCTCCAAGGACAACATCAAGGATAAACTGTTGAGCGTCACCCAAATAGCAAATTCCCGGGACCCTTAACGTGTTCCTTGCATGATGTGCTTTCTTCCACTCCCCGCCCGTATTCTCGTAACAGCAAAACATGTGACATTTAGTGCTAGGGTGACCAGCTCACCCAGGAAAGGACAAACACTTTTGAAATGCACTTAAAGCCAATTAAAATTCTTAAATTCTCACCTACCTTTACTGCCCTTATACATGAATAAAACTAGCTTCCTTCTTTGTTTGGGGAGCCAGTTTGACACTCTCTTGGTCAATGCTGGAGCAGGAGGTCCTAATAAAGAGTCTTATTTAGTCACAGTGGTGCCTTTATCTGATTATTCTGATGGAAAGCACAAGAACCCACAGAACTAGTAACAGAAGCATCCACTAGAACAGATGAGGACTGTGTGTTCAGGGGAAGCAGTATCTCTAAGGGCCACCTGGCTGTGCTCTCTGAGGATAAGTGATTTCACCTCCCTCCTTGCTGACTGTTAGTCAGCTATCCATCACTGTAACAAATACCTGAGATAATCAACTTATAAAGACAAAAGTTTATTTTGGCTCATAGTTTTGCAGGTTTCAGTCCATGGTCATTTGATCTTACTGCTTTTGGGACTGTGGTAAGGCACACATCATGGCGGCAAACACATGGTAGAACAAGAGAAGGAAGAGGCCAGTGTCCCAGAATCCTCTTTGGTGACACACCCCAAATGACCAAAGATTTCCCACTAGGCCCCACCTTTTAAAGTTTCTAGCACTTTCCAATAGTGCTGTGCTGAAGACTAAGCCATAATGCATGGGTCTGTGGAGACCTTCCAGATCCAAATTAGAGCCGTGACTTCCTCCTGTCAGGAGGCTGTCCTGGCACAGTTGGCATATTTTTATACCCTTAGTAGGTAAAAGAGACCATTATTTCCCAGAGAGAGATAACATTAGAGTTCACTTTTCCCTGAGCTTCACATTTTTTAAAAGTAAATGTAGTGACTTTGAGAACCCCTTTAAATAATCCAGAACATTCCATTTGTCTTCCTTTCAGTTTGGGTAAGGAGCAGTTGTGTTTACGTACCCCAATTTCAGATTTTTCTTTTTTGCTGTTGCATCTCTCTGCCAGCAAATCCAGGCGTCTGTATGATGCGTGGGTCACAATTGGGTGCAGACTCCAAAATCAGTGGGTTTGTATTTGCTATGTTAGCAATGTAAATATGTAGATCCATTGAAGGTTCCTGGGATATCTATGAATATATTTGGATATAAAATTTCAGGTAAATGTTTAGCAATGAAATACACAGCATGTTCTTTGGGGGAAAAGAAACAAAAACAAAAACAAAAAAAAAAACAAAAAAAAAACCAAACCACAAGAGCACACAGAGAGGTCTGTGAGACTCCCTCAACTCATCCACAACAAAAAAATCTGAACGAGATATTGCTTCTGTTTCCAGAATACGGAGTTATTTTGGACTTTGCTGTTTACAGAGAGTCACTGAAGATGAATTTATGTATTGGTGCTATGTGCCCTGAAAGACCCGTTTTTCTGGCAGAGGAAAGAAGACATTCAAGATGGATTGTAAAGGCATTGAGTTCTGAGGACACCCTGCCCTTGCCTGGCACAGCCCCCCATTATTTAGAGCTGTGAGGGGGCTTGGAAGCCTGCAGGGGGCTCCAGCTGGGTTGTGGCCTGGCCTCCCTGTCCCATAGGCACTGGCTTGGGTCACAGTGTCTCAATGGCCACTCTGAAGTCTCTTATCTTATGTTTAGATTTTTATGACAGATTTTAATTTTGAAATGTTAACTTGAAACTAAGGGGAAGTCATTAAAGTTGACCACCACTGTAATACCACTAAAATGTCCAAGTCATCCCTTCAGGGGGTTGAAATACAGGTGTGTGGCTAGAATTCCCGAGCTTTCTGGCGATACTGCCTGTGGAGTGGGGGCTTTGACTTGTCAATGGACTTGGTGAGGTCAGAAGCCCTATCTGGGGGTCAGGGATGAGGGGTGGCCTCAGAACCAGAGCAAAGGTGACCATCCCTTTTGTTGTCTCTGCATCTCCTTCACTGAGGCCCAGGGGAGCCAGGGGGACTGGGGGGCTCCTTTGGAGCTATTCAGCCAGTGGGGCAAGAGCAGGCAGCTATTTTGAGTGGTCTATTTTTTTTTTAATTTTTTTTTAGATGTTGACAGACCTTTATTTTATTCATTTATTTATATGTGGTGTAGAGAATCGAACCCGTGCCTCACACATGCTAGGCAAGTGCTCTACCACTGAGCCACAACCCCAGCCCTTGAGTGGTCTATCTTTATTTTTACATGGAAAAATCATACAGTACCTTCTAATAAGGTGAGAGAAAAAAATCTCATGAACCTCCCTTTTAGGATTTGCTTGAGAAACGTGCCCAGTGGAATACTAGGCATGAGTAACAGATTTCTGTGAGTGTGGGTTTTGACAGTGTTTATTTAAACTGAGAACGGCTGTCGTCAAAACCCAGCCCTCGTGTTTCTCCTTGATTTTCAACAGAGTGGTTAATAGCCTGGTGGTTTGAAAGTGTCTTTTCAATTCTGAGATTTTTAAAAATTTGTGCTTTCTGTTTGCAGCACGATGCTATGGCTGTTTTTCGATATGTGTCAGACCTAAAAACCGCTGAACCAAAGTCTTCTTGATTTGACAAAGAATGTAAAGCAATGTGGTATGTTAAAAGCAATGGAATATGGAAATAGTTTTGGTGGTCAAGACTGGGAAGAGGGTGTGATATACAAGTTGGGCATCGCTAATCTGAAAATCTGAAATGCTCCAAAATCTGAAACTTTCTGAGCACCAATGGGATGCATCCCTATGATGGGCCACTGTCAATACTCAGGTGCACTAAGATACTGTACGAAATGACCTTCAAAAGCTGGATTCAGTGAATCCTAACTACTGGGAAGTCAGAGGCAGGAGAATTATAAATTCAAACCCAGCCTAGGTAACTTAGCAAGACTTTTTATCAAAATAAAATAAAATGGGGCTGGGGATATAAGTGGCAGAGTGCGTGCCTAGTATGTGTGAGACCCTGGGTTCAATCCCCAGTCCTGGGAGCAGGGAGACATTCAGGCTCTGTTGTATAAGGTGTATATGAAACATCAATGAATTTCTTGTTGAATTAGAATTGAGTCTCATTCCCAAGATATCTCATTATGTATATGCAAATATTCAAAAATCTGAAATACAGAAGTTCCAAGCATTTTGGATGAGGGATAGCCAGTCAACCCATGCATTTAGCGGGCAGAGCCCATGGGTGCTGTTAACCATCTTGCAATGGACAGGACGTGCACTCACAATAAAGAATTATCTGACCTAAAACACCTCAGTGCTGAGGTTGAAAAACCCTGACATTACACCTACGTTGGTTTCCTGGTTTTGATGTGTGCTATGATGATGGAGGATGTAACTCTTGGGAAAGCTGTGTGAAGAGTAGGTGGGAACTCTAGGCTATTTCTGCAATTTCTTGTGAGTTTGAAACCACTTCAAAATAAGAAGTTATGCCAGGTGCGGTGGTGCAGGCCTGTAATCCCAGCAGCTCAGGAGGCTGAGGAAGGAGGATCATGATTTCAGAGCCAGCCTCAGCAGCTTCACGAGGCCCCAAGCAACTCAGCTAGATCCTGTGTCTATATAAAATATAAAAAAGGGCTGGAGATGTGGCTCGGTAGTTGAGTGCCCCTGGGTTCAATCCCTGATATTAAAAAAAACCAAAAACCAAGAAACCAAACAGTTATGATAACAACAAAAGTGAAATTAAACGTAAAAAATAAACAAAGCAACAAACCCTACCACTGGACAGTGGAGAAGTGGCTAAGGCGTTGCCTGTCATTACGTTGGTGAACAAACGTTGGCTGGGGAGGTGGCCCAGCGTGGGGATGACGTGTGGGTTCCAGGGCTGCCCCGCCTGCAGTCCACACCAGCTCTGCCCCTGTCTGGCTGCGTGCTTTCGAGAAAATCCCTTGAACCTAGTGAGCATGAGTTTTCACGCTTGCAAGATGGGGATGGTAATTCCTGCCTAGCTTGGATTGTTGTGAGCCATGAGGGAAACGAGCTGTGAAGTGCCAAGTTCACAGTTGATCTCCGCATCTTTCTCTTTTCCGTCTGGCTTTGCATGTTGCTTTTTTACTGAGTTCTTTCTGGGAATAAGCATTGTCTGAGTTCATCTGAACGTAGGAAGCATAAACGAATCTTCCAACTTGGGGAACAAATGACAATAGTCCCCACTGTGCTAACCAGGCAAACCGTTTTGGTTACCTAGACAGAAAACAGGCTGTTTGCGTTTCCTTGTTCACGTGATGGGATGCGTACTGTGTGTGTGTTGCTCTGACATATGATAAATAGATACACAGTGCACTTGTGCCTGCTAGTCACTGCATTTCTTCAAAACAGCTTCTTCAAAGATTTTTCTGCCTTAGCTGGCAGAAAATCCCAGCTACTCAGGAGGCTGAGGCAGGAGGATCATGAGTTCAAGGTCAGCCTGGGAAACAGAGGTGTTGTCTCAAAATTTTTAAATTCCTGCCCTTTCTTAAGCAGCCACTCTGGGGGCCACCTACTTGTTAAGTGTTCTTTGACATCATTGAACCTCCATTCTTGGTGACCCTGTTTTAGTTTCTGTGGCTGCCCTCTCTTGGTCCACCCTCTCCCCATCCAAGCTGCATTTTGTTGGTTTCGGGCTGGATTCTCCACTTACCTGCCATGTCATCCTCCAGAAATCCTTTTCTAATTTTCTGTTCTCATAAAGATGCTGCAAATTCCATGAGGGGAAGGCTCTAACTTTTTTGTGACCTCACAGGGGCCAGCGATGCCTCAGTCCACCTGTTGGAAATCTATTCATTCTTTCCTAAGTGTAGAGGGGCTCCCCAACATGTGGCAGGCACAGGGTGGCGTGTCTCCCAGGGAGCCGGCATGTGGGGAAGTGGGACCACTCTGTGGGTAACTCCATCTCCATCTCTGCTTCCAGGTTCAGCTCCACACACATGAGGAAATGCCAATTTCCTCAATAAAACTGACACTCAGTGTCCCAGGGTTGACACTGTGAGAAAGTCTGGTAGCCACTGGCTATGGGCCCTGTGGCTCCGCCTCTGCTTCCCTTCCCTGGGCTTTCCCTGTGCAGCAGGGCAGGGGTGGTCCTCGGACACATACCACTGCCTCCCATAGCCCAGAGCTGCCCGTAGCCTGGCGGTCTCTCCTCACTTCACATTAACCCTGTTCCTACGTGCAAATATGTCCAGACACACTCGGAGAGGGACAGCTGTTTTGAACATCCGCCTGCTCAGCAGTAGCTCCTGAGGTGGAATAACTCCATGATCAGAAGTTCCACCCAGGGGGTTGGGGCTGTGGCTCAGTGGTGGAGCACTCGCCTAGCAAGTGTGAGGCCCTGGGTTCGATCCTCAGCACCACATAAAAATAAATACATAAATTAAGGTATTAAAAAAAATAAAGAAGTTCCACCCAGGCCAGCAGTGTGTACTTATGTGCACCAGGAGATGTACATGGAAGGTCTACGGCAGTGTTGCTGATAACAGGAAAAACCTGGAACTGTTCATACCACAGTCACAGGCAGCCTCCGGCACAGGGAGGTGTCCACACCCCCTCTGAGGTGGGACGGATGGAACAGAGCGAGGGAGGTGCAGATCCTGTGTCACAGCACCCTGAGACATGCACCCATCAGAGCAACAGCAGGCAGAAGCCCGTGTCCTAATGTGTCAGTCCTGTCTCTCTTGCTGAAGGGAATGAGATTTCAATAGGGTTAGGCCCCAGAGGATGTGATGCCACTTACCTGGATGACTCCACTCCATCTTAACTAGCGGTTGTTGGGTGGGTCAGGGAAACATGTCTTCTCCATTCGTGGATTCTGAGAGGGTTTGGGCATACCTGTCCTTGCCCCATCCTCACTGCTGCCCAGTGACGGGGTGGGCAGCAATGTCCACAGTGACTGGTGGCATGAGCTCATGTGTGAGGGGTTCTAAGCATCATGGCTTTCTTCCCTGTTTCTGGACCAGTGGGAGGTCACACCCTGGGCACGTACATGCCTCCTGGACTCACTGAATATGGCTTTCCCCTGAAACTCCTGTGGAAATTTAATCCCTCTTATTAAGAGGTGGGAACCAGGTGAGGCCTTTAAAAGGTGACTAGGATGCTGCCATCATGACTAGATAAATTTATTCATGCAGTTAATGGATTGATAAGTTCATGGCTTATCTTGACAGTGGGTCTGTTAGGAAAGCCAGTTCGGCTAGTTCTCCTGTCCCTTCCTCAGCATGACATGCCCTGTTCTGCCTTGAGACACTGTCAGTAAGAAAGCCATCACTAGGTGTGGCCCTTGGACTTTGGACCAGAACCATGAGCCAAAATAAATTTTTCCTTATAACTTACCCAGTCTGTGGCATTGTGTCATTAGTAACAAAAATGGACTAAGAAGTGTGCTTGGTGGTATTGACTGGCAGCCTATTTTGACTCTTGCACTTAGCAATATTGTTCCCTGTGGCCTGTGCCAGTTGCCAAAATGACATTCCATTTCTACTGATCTTCATGATTCTTATTTCCTAAAGGGTATAAAAGCTGGGTAAGGAAGAAGGGTAATATTTATTGCCCCCCCTTGGAGACTCAATGGAACTCTATGAGTATTACTCACAATTTATAGCTGAAGAAGCTGAGTCTCAGAGAGATTAAGTAATTTGCACCTCAAATAGAAGACTGGGGCTGGATTTGAACTCAGATCAGTCTCACCCAGGCCTCTTGCTCCTAATCCTGTAGTGCTACAACAAATACAATCACAGAGAAGGCTACATTCACTGGACTCCACATCTCCTTGGTATCTCCAAAGGGTACATTCCTAAGGCTTTTAGACCTCTTAATATCGGCACCAGAGGCCAACCTCCCTCTCTGTCCCACTGGGGCCTATCGGCAAAGTCATAGTTACCCACCTCTTCTGGGGGATTGATGCAGGATCAAGTCCCATTCTCAAAGGGGAACTTACCTACCAAAAATGTGAGCTTACTTCTTGTAGGCCTTGTAGTTCCAAGCTGCAAGTTACAAAACTAACTCGAGTAGCTTCAGCGAATGGGGCATGGGGTTTGAAGGACAGTGGCCTATCCTGTGGAGTGCAGGGGCTGCAGGGGCTCTGCAGCGGTGTGTGTGTGAAGCCAAGAGGTGTGAGTTCCAGAGGCTCTGCAGCGCTCTCTCTGCTCATCTCTGCTGTCCTCTCCCCATCAACATGATGAGATGGCTGCTCTGCATCTCCCAAGTTCAAGTCATTTGAGCTTCAGCTAGCAGCCCAGAGAGAAATAACACCTCACGGCTAATTCTGAGTTCCTAAGAGAAGAGAGTTGGCTCACTTTGTGTCTGGTGTCCATTCTGCTCCCAGCTGTGGTTAGAAGTGTGTGTGTGTGTGTGTGTGTGTGTGTGTGTGTTGTTAGGTGCACTGACTCCTGTTGGGAGAGAGAAGTGGGTGCTCTCATGAGATAGGCTGACACCCCAGAGTGTCCCCCGCCAAGAAGACATTGCCAAATGCAGGCATAGACACTGCACTACAGTGTGTACATAGACGTGCACTTCATTAACAGGGTGTTTTGTTGTCCCACATTTCATTTCAGCGTGGGAACCTCACCCTGTGTCTTTTAGGATCAGAACACTGGCGTTATTTTTGCTTCCCTCTCATTCTTTATTCTGTGTACCAGGTCTGTCATTTGGAAATGCCTTTTGGATCTGTTCTTTCCTCTATATCCAATTCCTGCTGCCTCTGGCCCTGTTAGACCCTAGTCCCCTCTCTTCCAAGTGACTGCCCTTGCAGCCATCCCGTGTCCGCCAGACGCTCTGCAGCGCACACGCGGAGCCTGCTCCACAGCTCCCTTCCTCACCGCAGGAAGCTCCATGTGCAGCCTCCTATCTTCTGTCTGCAGGCAGAGGTGATGCCTCCTTCTGAGTCTCCTCCTCTTCCCCTTCCAACCCTACTTCATCTCCTTGGTAATTTATCAACTCAGACTTAGCAGAGCTCTTTGCACTTATGCCTTAAGCACAGTGCTAAGTATACTGTAATCAAGAATCCAGGTCTGGTGCTTTCTACATCCCATAAGGTATCCACCAGTTTCTAGAATGAGATATAAAGCACTTAGTAGTTATTGTTTGCTTGCTCTCTTTCAAACATGGTAGAACAACATGGTATTTAAAATCCTCGGGCAGCCCTAAGGTAGACACACATTTAGCTCTACTTTGTGGATGAGGAAACAAAAGCGGGGAGATGCTACTGACATGGGGTCTCACCACCAGAAGAGGCCAGGCTGGAAGACAAAGGAATGAACCATTTTCTCGGTCATCTGTAACTGGGGGCTACTTTATCAACCTGCCCTTATTTATGAGAAGCCGCTGTGAGCCAGGATTTGGGGCACACGTGCCCACGTACCAGGCCCATGATCCTCCCATGGATGGGTATCTCCATCTTCCCTGTTCTAACATTGAACTCCCCTCTTAGGTTCATTCCAACCCAAAGCCCTCTTGAGTTCCCTTGAATCTTGCCATCCTCTTGCTCTCCAGGTGTTCTATAGGCTGGTCTCCTGAACAAAGAAGTCTCCCTCCCAGGCAGGGACTCTGGCTCAGGCTGTCCCACAACATGCCTCTACTTCAAACTGCTCACTCCTCCCCAGACATATTTAGAACCTGGTCATATATCCTATTTGTGCTGTATATATCACGTTTGCACATAAATGCAACGCTCATTTAAAAAATACAGAACTGTGCTGGCTGGGTGGCCGCACCTGTGGTCCCAGCACTTGGGAGGCTGAGGTGGGAGGATCATGGGAGCCCAGGAATTAGAGACCAGCCTGGGCAACATAGGGAGACAAACAAACAAAACCAAGTACACTGTCATTAAACTGTTTAAGACAGATGAAGTCACATGAATTCAGTAGGTAATTGGCAGGAAGCTCTAGCAAAATGCTTTAACAATATGTAACACACATTTGAGAGATTCTCCCAAAGAAAATAAAGTAAGTTTTTGCTGACGGGCGGTCTGTATTCAGTACACTGATGTTTCTAGGAAAGCCTGTCATGCTGGTAAGGAAGAGGATGCAGATTTTCCAGGAAGTGGTTTTCCTGTGGATCCAGCTTCTCACACAAGGCCTGCTGCCTCAGGGAGATGCAGCCCAATGTCACATGGTTCTCGTGGGTCACCCTGTGGTCAGCACAGATGCCATTAGTCTGAGGCCAGATGACCACAAAGACCCCAACACCTGCAATTCCAGTTTTATTGGTGTCGACAATTCTTGTGATCTAATTTCAAGATAGCAAGACACCAACTTTGCTGTCACCACTGTGGTGGCAATGGTCCCCAGGTAAAGAATAGTCACATTCATCAGAGTTCTCCTTGTTTTTCTCCTCAGGGTCTTTGACTTGAAACTGTGCCTTTGAGCAAAAGCAACACCATCCATCCCACTCCCCACATGGATACCAACATGAGAAGCAATTTTCACAAATGGGTCCCTGAAGTACTAAAAAAGGGCTACAGAAAGATTGAAAAGTGAAGATCTTATTGTTTTCAAAAGGGGAGGGGAGCCACTGTCCATACAGATTCTGGGAAAATGCTCAGAAAACAAAACAAACCCAAACAAAAAAAGACTGCTATATTATCATTGCTTTCTCTACCAAGTTCTGGTGTTTCTAGATCCTTTTG
This sequence comes from Tamias sibiricus, assembly GCA_025594165.1. Classification (NCBI taxonomy): domain Eukaryota; kingdom Metazoa; phylum Chordata; class Mammalia; order Rodentia; family Sciuridae; genus Tamias; species Tamias sibiricus. The sequence goes on from CM046666.1 coordinate 6,585,833, forward strand.
GAACTACTGGTGAAAACCGATTAGAAGCCAGGCATTTGTCTACTTGGGGTGTAGGGAGAATTTCCTGTAGGCTGTTCCTTTTATTTGTGATAATGAATATCTGCATGAGCTTTGCCAGCTTCATCTGTGTGGTCTCACCAAATGTGCCTGCTCCAATGATCCAGGCAAGGTTGCTGCTCTGCGTGGCTTCTGAATCACCCCACTGGCACGCATTAACACAGAACCTCTACAAATGTTCTCCAAACAGATAACACAGTTGTCAAGATCAGACTGAGTTCAGACCATATGTATCGAGGGGACATCTGTCCACAACTATGGGTTAGGTTCTGAAGAGTTTCCAAATTCTAAGAGAACATTATCCTGGAGTGTAGGAAGGCTTCCAACTTCTGTTTCTTGAGCTCTGTTTTCCAGCTGCTGCTGCGTTTATAGCCTGGACTCAGTGTCTAAGATGCTCCTTAATTGTTGCCGCCTGAAGCGATGGCCGCTTGGAGCAACGAAGCCGCGGGAAGAAGTTCAGAGGCAAACTGGAAACAAACAGCTTTTTATTCTGATAACTTTTCTCTCTGGCTCTAACAACGACTAACACGCGCCACACACACCACCAAAATGGCGCTGATCCGATCAGCAATCTCAGCCAAGTCACTCGAGATCCCAGGCCAAGTCCTGCGAGATCCCGGGCCAAGTCCCGTGAGACTACGGAAGGTGACAATGCCCAAATCTCCACTTAATCTAGAAAGCAAGTAGCAGTTTTTACTTAGTTGTTCCTTGGTATCCTTGGGGGATTTGTCCCAGGAACCCCTGTGGATGACAAAATCTGTGATGCTCAAATTCCTTATATAAAATGGCAGAACGTTTGCATAGAGCCTGCATCTTTCTGTAGACTTTAGCAGTCTCCAGATGACTTACAAAGCATACCACAAGTCTGTACATGTTTAGTATAAACACAATTTTCCCCCAATTATTTTTTGGTTGGTAAAATCCATGGACGTGATACCTACAGAGATGGAGGGCTACACTCTAGAGGAGATATTATACCTAACAATAAAAAGGTGGCTTATTTTGTTACAAAATATGTTCTTCCATTTTCTATAAAGTCAACTTTTACTGTGTATTTTGTTTTCATTTTTACAACCATGAGGCCAACATGTAGACCAACTTTCCTCAGCCTCTTAAAAAAAAATCCTAGGACCCCTTTTGCTAAATATAGAAAAATTTTCCCTATCCTCATGCCCCAATCAAAGTTGTTACATATAAAAGGTTATTTCTATAGGAAGATACATATTTTTTTCTACTGAGAGCTACAGGTAAACATTTCTTTATAATGGTTTTGAGAATTTATTTTTGTGGATATTTTAAATGATAAAATATTGGAGTGTAGCTTCGTGATCAAGTACTTGCCTAGCATGCACAAGGCCCTGGATTCAATCACCAGCACTGGAAATAAAAGATCCACCAAAGGGCTTGAGAAGTTGGGTGAGGCTGAGGATGGAGGGGTTGTGTGACTGCCACTGGTAGCAGGACAGAGTGTACATAAAACAATCTATGCCCATCCATGTCGATCCTTCCAGTTCCACAATCTAGAGAACAAAAGCATCGAAGCAACATAGCCATGGGCTTGCCTGTAGGCTTCCCGAGTCCTAAAGCGCCATGGCTTGTCAGTCCAAAGAAACGGCTCTGCTCGACCAATGGTTTCACCTCAGGAGAGGTGAACTTCTGGTGGTATTTCTCAGTTACTAACTTCTGACACCTGAAACTGATCTCAACCTCAGCCTGAACCCCATCTTTAGAACAGTCATACAAACTGTCGAGTCCTGATGAGGCTGATGGATGGTGCAGTCCCCCACTCCGCCCCAAACCCTGCAGCTGGGGCCCAGTCGCCATGGGCATGGCACTTTATCCAAAGCTCTAGACTCAAGCTGGATCCTCTGAATTTGGGGAGTACCTGGTACGAGGCTCTGCCTGGCAGACTTGCACCTGTAGTGAAGGATCAAGACTAGTTTGGGCTTTTTCTACCACAGAATTCTCCTTCCTATCTTTTTGCAGATTCCAGATGTGTAATTCTATCTAAGTTACAGACTTGCTCTGTAACTATCAAGATACGTTCAAACCCATTCATGTGGCTTCATTAACACAAAAGCAACTTGCTGTTAAAGGCCTGCAGAAAAATGTTAATTTTGCTCTCACTGCCTTTGGAACTAAACCTGGAGGGAAAGTCTCCTAGAGTTGTTCTCCTGCTTGCAATTTGATACTTTTAGAGAAGGTTCAAGTCTGGACTGAGGTTTCCAAGTAGCAGCTGCTCAAGGAAGTATAAATCAGAGATGCCAACCACTAACAGCACTGCTGGATGAGGTTGTTGGTGAATGACATTGATGCAGATAGGAAGAAGTGCAGCAGGGCCAACGTACCACGGCTAGGTGACTCTGGCCCATGACGGTCACATTTCCCATGTCGCCTGCGATCACCCCCAGCTATTCTGTTGCAGTGAACTGTTCAGAGAATAACAGATCTGGGACCCATTGTGGTCTTCATTAGTCTCACAGGTGCACAAGACTGTACCCTGTGTAAAGTTGTACTGCCAAACAGGAGGGCTAAATGCTTCATCTATTTTGAATGTGTCATCACAATAAAATCTGCACTGTATGGATGCCATGGGTACGTGTAACTTACAAGGTGAGGGTGACGAGGGTGACAAGTGTGTGGGCCCAGAACTGCTCGTGCTTGACTTACGACTGAGAATTAAAATAAGGGTGACACCATCACAGCCACGGTAGGAACTGTGATATCTATAGGAGCCTGTTCAAACCATACCATGTGAATCTTGAATCCACTTAACACTGTACACAAAGGAGAATGAGAAATCACTCTAACAGGATCTGGGCCCTGCCTAAGTTCCCCAGAAGTCAAGGAAGGTATTTAATATGCTTCCTCTAGATGTGTGGAAAGAATGTATTTTCCAGGATAAAGGTGTACAAATGATAATCTTTATTATCTGTAACATACTCAAGAAGCAGGGGTTCCTCAAACTGATTAAACACTGAAAACATCAGATCTTCAAAAATATATATTAACTGTCTCACCTCTCATTTACCAAGTCAGAATCTACAGGGAGGGAGTGCTGAGAGATTTGTCTGTTCCATTCTGATGGTCAGCTGGAGCTGGGCCCAGTGCTGTAAGCAGCAGTTCCCAGACTCTCCTCAGGGTCCAGGCACCATACTGGGGACTGTCAGAAGGAAGATTCTGATGCACAAGGGGTGGGGAGGGGCCCGCTGCCAATCCTCACACCACACTCTGAGTGGCTGGGCTGTAAAGTGCTCCATCTCTGGATGTACATTCACACGTCTGCTGCCTTTGCCATTGCATTGGGTGCAGGTATAAATTATAGGGTGCATCCTGTTCCTCATCACCCTGACCTACTCTCCGCTCCCCATACAAAGGGAGTTTTCAGCTCAAGGTGGGACCCTGCCCGTGGGTCTCCACTTCTTTAGCTCTTGCCTCAGCAGGAAGTGAATGTGCATTATCATAATGGGCTTATTTGGCACAAAAGAAAAGGGAGACATTTTGGTTTATTGTCAAGAACCAAGAACAACAAAGTCTGTATATGTTCTATACAAATGGCGATGAGCTATAAGATGGGATGGGATGGAGAGGAGACACAATAATACATAGCACTATTCTGAGTGACCTCCGGCCCTTCATTCCAACACTTGAATGGAGAAGGCACAGCCATCCTTTTTCACTAAGGCTGTAACAGAATGGAAACATGACTCAGTTTATCAGCTCCCACAGGGTCGGCAAAATGAGACACTATTTTCAGCTGGCGCTGGGAGCCCCGAGCCTGCACACAGAATGGATGCTAAAGGTGGTCCATGATGGCTGGTTCCCAGCTCCCTAGGTCCTTGGCTTCTCTTGATTCTCAATGACAAGCTTGTCAGTTGAATAGAGTTGGCCAATATGAACCTGAAGGCAAAGAAAAAGCACAGGTCAAGAACCATAGGAGGGCTGGGATTGTGGCTCAGCGGTAGAGCGCTCGTCTAGCACGTGCACGACCCGGGTTCAATCCTCAGCACCACACACAAATAAACGCATTGTGTACAACTAAAAGCAAATAAATAAATATTAAAAAAAAAAAAAAAAAAAAAAAAAAGAACCATAGGACTCTCTCAGCTGTGAACCATCAGAAAAAGCCATCTGTAACATTTAAGTGCAAATATATTAGCCTCTGCATTAAATGGCAGGGCATTCCCTCCTGGAAAGTGCATTGTGCTGCAAAGCTGACTACCAGAAGAGTCTGCTAGCTTCTTGCACCGTCCACCTCCCACCCCCGTCCCTGTGAGAACTCAGAGACCCACATAGGCATTCTTTTTTTTCCTGAAAGGGCACCAGGGCCAGCCCTGGTCCATCCACCAGGCTCCCTGGTTGCTGGCTGGAGGCAGAGCCATTCACACGTGCTCATAGGTTCCCCTACCTGATGGGACTTCTTTCCTTTAGGACTGCCTCTTCTACCAGGAAAGGCTTTCAGCATGAAGCTGATGTGTGTTTTTTTCTATGCTGGGGTAGAAAAGGTGTTGCAACCTGGTGGGTTGAGGGCAGTCTGTGTTCATGCATCTCCTGCCTCCTGTCTTTCTTGCCTCTATTTTAAGTGTCCTTTTCAATTAAGTGTCTCTGTTAGATAAATGCTCCCACTGTCTCAGACGGATGCCCAGCCATAACCCAGGGCTATGGCTTGTCCTTCCCCCAGAACAAAGGGTCTTTGTCACAATTTTTCTTTAAAGGGCAGTTCCTGAGTGATGCTTTTTTTTCTTTTCTTTTTTTCCAGGAGTAAGTAGAACTGGTGAAGAAAGGGAGCATTAGGAAATCTGTCTGGAATTCAGAGTAGGGGCCCCTCTCTACAGGCAATCTGGGGCAAATAACTACTCAAAACTCCCAAAGGCCAAAGCTGTCACCCAGAGTGCCCAGGGGTCAGAATCAAGAATCCTCTGTGCTACTCCCCACAGAAGCGAACTATCAGGATGTGCTTGGCTGAGTTTATGACTGAGTTTTAAAGCTGCTAGCAGCAGGCACAATGGAAAAAGAAGACTGGGGATGCAGCGCAGTGGTACAGGAGCTGGCCTAGCATGCAAATTTGCTGGTGGTGGCACACACTTAAAATTTCAGGCAGGAGGATCACAAGTTCAAGGCTTTCCAGGGATACAGCTCAGTTGTAGAGTGCTTCCCTAGCATGCTCCCCTGTGCTCAATCCCCCACTGGGTAAAAAAAAAAAAAAAAAAAAAAAAAAAAGAATGGGCTGCCTCAAGAAGCAGTAAATTCTGTCCTTGTGAGGAGCAAAAAGCAAGGATTGAGAAGGAATTTATATGCCAGACAGGTTTGAACCAGCTGAGCCCCTTCCGTCTCTCAGCTGCTCTGACTAAAGCCAAGTACACATCTCCAGGGTCCACCTGGGGCACATCTAATAACAGCCGTGTGGTCTCTGGAAGTCCTAGCGATCCACATCTTCTACCTCTGACACATTGGAACAAAGGGTGGAGCCTCAGAGATACCCGCAAGAATGCCAGGACAACTGGGCTATAGTGTGGCTCTGCCACTTGTTGGGTGACACTCTCTATTCCTTCTTGTCTCATCTGAACACTGCAGCATCCTCATCTGTAAATTCAGAGGCCTGAATACTCCCAGGTGATCTTTACAGTCTCTTGCTGCTCCAACAGTAACTGGGTGTTAGGAAAAAAAAAAAAAGAAAAGAAAGAAAGAAAGAAAGAAGAAAAAAAAAAGAAAGAAAAAGACAGACAGACGTGAGATTCCTGAGCCAGTGTGGTATCTCCATGGTCTGAGTCTTTGAGCCAGTGCAGTGACTCCATGGTATAAGGTCCTCGAGCAGCTGGTGGGAATCTGGTTAAGGGACGGTCATTGCAGACATGGAGGGGAGAATGTTCATCTGGACCATGTGTGGCTCATACATATGGCCAGTAGGAGATGTGCTCAAGTTCATGTCTGTCTTCCTCTCCACTGCCCCCACTGCTTTGGGAGCCCCTAAAAGGCAGCAGCCATGAACTATGCCCATCTGTGTTGCTGGGCGCCCACAGTCCTGGCACACAACGGTGCTCAGGAGACCACTGAAATGTGTGCAGGAGAAGGAATCTGAGCCCGAGGACAGCAAGCAGCGATGCAGCAAAGATGGACAGAGGCAGGGCTTTTTCTTCTAGTGCTAGGGCGCTCTCCTCCAGCACACAACAAACAGGTGTTTACTGAACAAAAGATCAGCAAGCCCTGGAGAGTAGCCTCAGCCCCAGTCACTCGGTGGGTGAGCAGCAAGTGTTCCCGGAGGCAGGCACTGTGCTGGGGGATGTGTGCAGTGCGATTCCTGCCTGTAGAAGTGCAGTGTTCAGGAGGGGAGGCAGACAAGAAATGGGGGTACCTGCTCTCTGATCTGGAGAGTGACAGATGAGGGGCGAATACAGGGCTAGAGGAACAGAGAAGGCTGAGTCAGCAGAGGGAGTGAGAGGGACTTCTCAGAGGTGGTGGCTGTTACTTGAGGCTTCAGAAGAGCAATTTCTGTGGCCGAGAGCATCTTCTGGAGAGAGGGAAAGGCCCCTCCAAGGGCAGCTGGTGTGGAGGCATAGGATGTGTTTGGAGCTCTGAGACTGTCAAAGATAGCAAGGGCCTCTGAGTGTGTAGATGTGGAGGGTGGGGTGGGCAGAGAAGAGACACTAAAGGGAGAGGTGAGCTAGGCATAGATCAGGGGTGCCAAACTGTTATGGTTTAGAGATGAGGTGCCCCTGAGATTCCTGTGTTCACGCAGGAACACCTGGAGGTGAAATGATAGAATATGAAAGCCCAGTGAGGTGTTTCACCATGCTCGGCTGCCCAGGCGCTCCACGACTGCTATAACTGGGATTTCAGGAGGCCCGGCTACTGTGCAAGCCGGTGACAGACCATGGCGTCACCTTGGTCCTTGTTTCGCAGGAACACAGGATCCTGGAATTAGGGGGTTATGAAGGCTTCCATTGAGAATTCAAAGGAAGACCTAGGAGACCAGGCAGAGCGTAGGATTGGAACCCTTTTGGGCTGCCTCTGAAAGGGCACTGCGTCAAGCTGTGAAGGTGAAGCCAAAGTTGGGATGGAGACCGACCCCAGAAATTAAGAAATGCCAGTAACGTGAACTGTCTGTAGAGAAAAGTTCCCAGCTGAGAGTGCCAGGCTAATGTGCGCTGTAACTGGCAAGGCCTCTGGAGAGAACATCTTGCCACCATGTGTCCTAGCTGCTGTATGTGGAGCAGCAGGACCTGTTTGCTTAGCTCGTTTCAGTCTTGTTTTGGGCTCATCCCTTCTTTCCATGCCCCTTCTCCTCCCTTTTGGAATGGGGATGTTTACTCTGACATTGTATATTGGATATATGTAACTTGCTTTTGATTTTTACTGTGGCTTATAGCCAAGAGTTTGCCTTCAATCTTAGATGAGACTTTGTACTTGGACTTTTGGGCAAATCTGAAACTGTTAAGACTATGGGACTCTTGGAGATGGGCTAAATTTATTTGGCGTTGTGAGATGAACATGAGCTTTTGGGAGCCATATGGTTTAGATATGAGGTATCCCTCTAAATGTTAATGCAGGAACAGTCAGAGGTGAAGTGATTATGAGAGCTATGACCTAATCAGTCCATCCTAGTTTTGAATGGACTGACTGGGTGGTAATTTAGGCAGGTGAGTGTGGCTGGAGGAGGCAGGTCACTGAGGGTGTGTCCCTTCCCCCTTCCCAGTTGAATGAATGCAGTAGCACTCCCCCCACCATGCCCTCTACCATCATGTTGTCTCACCTCAGGCCCACAGCAATGGACTAAACTTCTGGAACAATAAGCCAAAATAAACTTTTCCTTCTCTAAGTTCTTGTTGGGTATTTTTGTCACAACAATGAAAAGCAGACTAACACACAAACCCACCCTGAGGGAGATGAGAACCAAGCGTGGTGGGCACATGCCTGTAATCCCAGTGGCTTGGGAGGTTGAGGCAGGAGGATCGTGAGTTCAAAGCCAGCCTCAACAAAAAGCGAGGTGCTAAACAATTCAGTGAGACTTTGTCTCTAAATAAAATACAAAACAGGGCTGGGGATGTGGCTCAGTGGTTGAGTACTCCACCCCCCAAAAAAGTACACATCACTGTAACACAGCTGCAGTCATGGCAAGAACTATGAGCCTATATGGTTAAAACTGGAGATAACCACGCTAGATAATTGTGGACTGCCTTGTACCCATCTCTCCTTTTCCTTATTTGGGGTACTCCACAGTATCTAGCTTCTCTTGCATCTAGTGGGGACAATGAGGTGTCAGATGACATCATGAATGGAAGATATGGTAAATATACATAATCAAAACACTGCCCTCCCTCCTTGGAATATGAACCAGATGGCTGGAATATAGCAGCCATGTAGCACTGTGTTTGATATGAGAGTCACACACAGAGAATGGGGGACAGAAAGGAAGTGCCTGGATTCCTGATGACCACGAAGCCACCATGCTAGCTCTAGACACCTAACTGCCAGCTTGCTTATATATGAGAAAAATAAACCCTTACCTTTTAAAACTACTATTATTTTGGTTTCTTATTACACACAGCTAAACCAACTCCTAATTGATTTGAATGCGCACTGTGAATTTTAATTTTGGAGCATATAACTAATGAAGATAAAGGTCAGCACCAAGAAGGAGGTTTGCTGGAAACTGTGGTAAATGAAAACAATGTCCTTATCATCTGGGAGGTGCCATTAGCAGATAGCATTGATATTTCAAAAGCTTTAAAAAACTACATAAGGACTTTATGAAGATCTTATTCTTTTTTTCCTTTTTTTAATTTATAATAGTAGTATGTATTACAATTCATAATGCACATATATAGCATCTTTTTACATACAACTGTTTGTATACAAAGTATATAAGTACCATTCAGATCTTCAATCATGCATTTAGGATAATGATATCCATCTCATTCAACCACCATTTTTTTTCCTTTCCCCCCTCTCTCCCCCCTTGTTCCCTCCCTTCCCCTCCCTTTCCTTTGACCATTCTAGTGTTCCTCTAATCCTCCTATGTACCCCCATCCAACAACACTGTGAACTAGCCTCCTTATATCAGAGAACACATTTGGTATTTGGATTTTTGAGATTGACTAATTTCACTTAGCATTATATTCTCCAACTTCATCCATTTACCTGCAAATGCCATTCATTATCTTATTCTCTTTTATTGCTGAGTAAAATTCCATTTTGTATATATACCACATTTTCTTTATCCACTCATCTACTGAGGGACATCTAGGTTGGTTCCACAACCTACCTATTGTGAATTGTGCTGCTATAAACATTGAAGTGGCTGTGTCACTGTAATATGCTGTTTTTAAGTCCTTTGGGAATAGACCCAGGAGTGGGATAACTGGGTCATAGGGTGGTTCCATTCCCAGTTTTCCAAGAAATCTCCATACTGCTTTCCATAGCAGTTGCACCATCTTGCAGTCCCACCAGCAATGTATGAGTGTGCCTTTTCCCCCCACATCCTCTCCAACATTTATTGTTGTTTGTGTTCTTGATAGCTGCCATTCTGACTGGAGTGAAATGAAATCTTAGAGTAGTTTTGATTTGCATTTCTCTAATTACCAGCGATGTTGAGCATTTTTTCATGTATTTGTTGATTAATTGTGTATCTTCTTCTGAGAAGTGTCTTTTCAATTCCTTAGCCCATTTATTGATTGGGTTATTTGTTTTTAAAATAAGAGACCCAGAATAGCCAAAGCAATCCTGAGCAAGAAAAGTGAAGCAGGTGGCATCACCATACCAGACTTTAAATTATACTATAGAACAATAGTAACAAAAACAGCATGGTATTGGCACCAAAACAGACTGGTAGACCAATGGTATAAAATTGAGGATACAGAGACTAATACATATAATTTCAGCTATCTTATATTAGACAAAGGCACCAAAAATGTACAGTGGAGAAAGGATAGCCTCTTCAACAAATGGTGCTGGTAAAACTGGAAATCCATATGCAACAAAATGAAATTAAACCCTTATCTCTCACCATGCACAAAACTCAATTCAAAGTGGATCAAGGACCTAGGAATTAGACCAGAGACAATACACCTAATAGAAGAAAAAGTAAGCTCCAATTTCCAACATGTCGGATTAGGCCCCAAGTTCCTTAATAAGAATCCTGTAGCGCAAGAATTATTACCAAGAATTAATGAATGGGATAGATTTAAGCTAAAAAGCTTCTTTTCAGCAAAAGAAACAATCAGTGAGGTGAATAGAGAGCCAACTAATTGGGAACAAATATTTAATATGTGCACATCAGAGCACTAATTTCTAGAAATATAAAGAACTCAAAAAACTTAACACCAAAAAAAAAAAAAAAAAAACAAAACAAAAAAAAAAAAAAAAAACAAATAACCCAATCAATAAATGGGCTAAGGAATTGAAGATCTTATTCTTTTTCTCCCTAAATACTTAATTGCTTTATGAGATGTGGCTATGAATACTTCCGTATTCTTCTGCCTAGACTGTTAATTCATATGTAAGTTTAAAAGGTGTGCATATGCAAACATACAAATATTTAAATTCGTAATTATATCATCACTTGCTTTTTCTATTTAACCTCATATTATGATCCTTATGCCATTAACTTCTCTGAAAGGATATTTTCAATGATTGTACATTTTGTTGTAAAGATGCATAATTTATTTAATCATTCCCATATGACAAGAACTTACATTGCTTCCATTTAATGCTAGGATCACCACTCATATATACATACATATATATATATATATTTTTTTTTAAATAGAAAAGGTTCCTAGAAGTGGAATTACTGGGTAAACAGGTTTGAAGATTTTTAAGGTTCCTAAAGGACCTTGCAAAATTGCTTTTCCAAATTTTCCAAAGGTTTGCTTGGTTGTCAACAGATGATCCCTCTGGTGGCCTGTCTGAAGTCTTCAGCAGCACAAGTGCCCTGTCCCCACACAATATGCTGGGTGGACCTCAGTGTGCTAATGGCAACCCTCAGTGCATTGGAGCAGGAACACAGGATCCTCCTGCTGTGTGGCCTCTGCTGTGCTCTCATTATGATAGTGAACCTGACATTTAGTTCTTAAGGTCCACCTTCCTAGAGGACAGGGCCTCTGTGGGAGATGCACTCCTGCAAGACACAGCTGTGTGTGTATGGGTGACCTAGGGTCCATCAGCCTTCAAAGAAAATCCTGCAGAACAAAGGACTGCGGGACAATCCAAAGAGTCAAGCTGTAGGAAACTTGAAATCACAACAAACCAAATTTAAAGTCTACCCTGACTGAAGTATGAATTAGATTTTTAAAAATCCATTCTTATTTATTTATTTATTTTTGTGATGTTGGGGACAGACTCTAGGGCCTTGCAATGCTAGGCCAGTGTTCTACCACTGATTTATGCACCTGCCCTTAAAATATCCACTCAGATACAGGAGTTTTATGGTCTTTGCAGAAAAATACAATAAAATAAAATGAAAAAATAAACAAACAACAACAAAAAACCAAAACCAAAAAACTCACCCACCCTCTGAGCCAGCAGTTGAAGCTTCCTGGTCCCCTCTGCAGAAGGGCTCTTTCCTCCCTGAAACTCTCTGCACACATGGGTCCACTCACATGGTGCTCACATGGCCCTGTACTGCCTTGAACTGAGCCTGCCTCAGTCCCTGCATTAAAATCAGTGACTGAGGGGAGGAGGAGGTGAGGGGATGGACTTGGCTCCCTTCACAGCATAGTTTAGGATGGTGTTTGCACACAGAAGGTGCACAGTAAATAGGGGTCATGTGCTACATAATGATGTTTAGTCAACAACAGACTGCAGGTAAGATGGTGGGTTCCACAGACTTTATCACCTAGCAACACTGTAGCTGTCTTAGTTTGTGTGAATATATCCTAGGATGTTTCCATGACAATATTGGCTAATGATGCATTTCTCAGGACATATATACCCTTACTGGTAAGTAATGTCTGACTCTACTCAAAAACTAAAAATATCAGTGCCATGAACGCCATGGTTATAAGCCTCTGCCCACTAATTCTAAAACTCAGACCTATAAGTGATTGCAGAGTACTTTGGTGGTCAGTGACTGGAGAAATTTGAAGAATGCAAGTCAATAAAAACAGCAATAGGATCATTTACTGTAAGAATGCTCACTGACTGATGAACAGAACCAAATGATTTAAAATTGGCTGAGCAGAGAGTTTAAGGCCATAATCCAAGGCTTTATGGGACTAACCAAGAGCAATTACAAAGAGGTAAGGGAAACATACAGTTCACACAAGGAGGAAAAAGTAGGAAGTTATCTCAATGAATGCTGCAAGAGTTGAGGCTGTAAATGTCTGTGTAACAGTTCTGTTGCGTTTATTTGGCCTGTAAGATGTGGCAGCACACGTCAGGAGGCCAGCTGGGATCAATGCTGCAGTGCTAATGACAGAGCACGCTGCTTCAGAGCTGCAGGTGAGAGGGTCTGGTCAATGGAAGTGAGGAAGAACAATTAACAGCTTCAATTTACAGTCCCTCCAGAACCCCAAATTGACTTATATGGCCACATCAGACTATTACTGTGCATAAATTGGTCATTAAACCTGATCACACTTTTATTCTATAAACTTTAGGAGCTGGCATTAGAGTCCATTAGAAAAGTACACAGATTATTCAATTTTAAGTAGATGGGAGGCCTTGATGGCCCCCAAACATTATGAGCTCTAAGACTCATTAGACAAAGAACCTGCTGGGGAGGAAGGAAAAGAATACATGGAAAAATAAAAATTGAACCTAATGTTTCAGGTCTTCATTGCCAACTCTTCTGAAGCCACATGTAGTCAGTCACCTATTCTACACATCTCCGAGACCTGAGAGTCACAGGAGCTGGGCTAATCAGCAGGGGAGTAGGTGGTGGGGAAGCTTAGGAGGGGAAATGGACCCAGCTCTGGGCTGGGATCTTAATCTGGCCTCTGCTGCTTTCTGCTCATTTCACAGGGTGGCTACGAACATCAAATGAGGTACACAAGTAAAAATTTACCAACTTCCCCAGCTACAGGGGTACAAATATGTGAAATGTCTAAATGCTGCTAGGAGGATTAAATAAGAACAGTGCCAGGCATACAGCAAGGGCTCATTAAATGTTATTTATGTGCATAGCATTGTGCATAGCCTGTTTCTGTCAAGATGTGTATCATGGGGTTCCAGACCAGACCCCTTAAGCATCTCAAAGGCTCCTCACCATATAGCTGTTAAGATCCTAAGAGTCCGTCACAATGAAACCCCCACTGTGGACAGACCACATCAGTGATGACTGAGACCACCACCTTTGAACATGAGCTTTCTGGGAAGGACTTGAGGGAAGACTGCTGAGTGGATTCTTTCCTTATCTCTGCTCTGGGGGCCCTGTTTCCAGTCCAGGGAGGGGCCATGATGTTTCCAGCTGGTCTGAGTAGTCTATAATGAGGTAGAGGTGCACCCACACTGAAAAGTTACAAGAGAGAGGATGACTTTCGGCTTTGCTGGCAGAGGCACAGGGTGGACTGTCACTGCTCTCCTCCCTCTTGGGGGCTGGTTAAATCAAGCAGGTGGGATGTTTCCTGGCCAGTTGAAGACAGTGCTAAATACTGCTTCTGGCATCATTACTATTAATGATAATGCAAGTGACATTTAATGCGCATTTACTGTTTACCAGGCACATTTCTAAGTGCTTAACTAATTTAAATATTTCGTTTAGCCCCACAATAACTTTGTAAAGAAGATGCACATTAAATTATTATCACTAACTTACACTGTTATAAGGCAAATTGTAACAGCCTTACTTTGTTTTAATTCCATTTTTGGAAGGCATATACTTGCTCTGATGGGCATACTTTTCCATGTCACCCATCAGGAGCCAGTATCTTAGTGAATCACGCTGGACATATAATGAAAAGACAGCAGCAAAGCTCACAGTAACAAAAAATACACTGGAGATAATCTTAATAAGAAATACTTGTGGGGGCTGGCGTTGTGGCTCAGCGGTAGAGGGCTCGCCTAGCACGTGCATGGCCCTGGGTTCGATCCTAAGCACCACGTAAAAATAAATAAAGGCATTGTGTACAACTAATAAATAAATAAATATTAAAAAAAAGAAATACCTGTGATCTTTAGGAAGAAAAGACTGAATTACATGAAATAAAAGTCAATGTTTTTCAATTAATAACTATTCCCTCCCCCAATGTTGGGGATGGAACCTGGTCCTTGTGTATACTGGACAAGCACTCTACCATGGAGCTATATCCCCAGCCTGTAAGGTGTCTTTAACGCAATGATAAATAAAAAAATCCCAACAGGATATTTTGAAATATTTGACAAATGACTTCAAAGTTTATTTAGATGAATAAAAAGTCAAGAATGATAAAGAAAAATTTGAAATGGAAACTCTTTCAGCATTTTTGAGGTACAACTAAAACACTATGGCCTTCACCCAAGGCAAGAGAAATTAAGACTAGGAGAGGATTTCAAACTGCACCTTGTTATGCAGAAGTAGTTAATACACAAAATCATACTTCTGGGATTTAAGCTTAAAGAGACTAGAACATTAAAGAGATCTAGAACATTTCTTTGAAATCTCCTATTGATTCTTACACAGTGTAAAGCACTCTCTCTATATGTGCTTATTTTAATAGAAAAAAGTTTCCCAAGTCACTAACCCCGATTCTCCAAGAAGATGCATTACATTTGTTCTGTGCTTCTGAGTGCCTTCTGATACACTCAGTTTCAGAAGCGTACTTTAACTATCTCACTTCCCCAGGACAGCTACACTTGATAGGGACTTTAGAAGGAAAAACAAACAAACAAACAAACAAACAAACAAACAAACAAAAAAACCTCTGAGTCACCAATGTGACTTTTAAAAAATATGAATCTTTTATAGTGGAATTCCAGCTTGTGGCCCTTATCAGACGGCACATGCTAAGTTGCCTGCTCCCATTTGCCTGCACCATGGAAGGTGAGCACAGCATCTGTGTCCCTCTCTGGCTGATGATAATATCAGCTTCTCAAGCTGTCTGCAATTCATGCAGCAATTCCCTCTGGTGAGGTCCCACTGTGGAGTCACCATCACAGCCTTGTCAAGTCACCAGCTACAAAACCTGTTTAGCTTGTTTTCACATTATCATTTTTAATCACACTTTATACATTCCACTAATTTTCTAAAGCAGCAAACTGAAAGAGGGATAAATGGAATTATACACAATTTTCTCAGTCTTTTCTGTCTAGCAACAAGGAGGTGTTCTGAAACACAAAGATGAATATAGATCACATGTTGCTCCTTTAAAAATAGCTCTCAGATCACATGAGCTTCCCCCCCTAGAATCCAACAGCCTTGTCTTTCAAAATGCTGACCTATAATGTTATCAGTTTTTTTTTTAATTTTAATTTTTTAGTTGTAGTTGGGCACAATACCTTTATTTTATTTGTTTATTTTATGTGGTGCTAAGGATTGAACCCAGGGCTGCGCACGTGCTAGGCTGCGCACATGCTCTGCCGCCGAGGCACAACCCCAGCTCCATGTTATTCTATGCAACAAAAGAATGCGTGATCAAAGTGGATCCTTGAAAATGCAACCACCAATTAAAGGCCATTTCAAAGAACCCAGGGAACATATGTGTATGTATGTGTGTGTGTGTGTATCTCTTGTGTCCCCTCTCCCCAAACATATTCCATCTCCATTTTACCTGTAAGTCTTGAATTTGAGATATATTTGAGATACTGGCTATTCTCTTCTTTTAGTACTAGGAATCAAATGTAGGCCCTCATGTACACTAGGCAAGTGTTCTGCCACTGGCTACGTCCCCAGCTCCCTTTAAAAAAAACCAAAAAACAGAAGTCCTCAGCCAAACCAGAACACTTGAGAATGAAAGAGATCTCTATTAATAATCACTCGGGACAGCTGGTGTAAACAGGGTGAACGGTCATGCTAATGAGGGGATGCACTCTTGCATATGGTTTCTCTCCTGTCCCTACAAGCACGGATGAAACACATTATTATCTCTTAGAGAGAGAGGGTCCAAGATGCCCAGGTTGGCCTCAAATTTGCTATCCTTTTGCCTTAGTGTCCTGAGCAGCTGGGATTACCAGTCTGTACCAAAACACCTAAGATACTGAATATTCTTTATGTGGAGAGAGGTGGTAGAGAATCCACTTCTTATTTCCTGTGTTATTACTGACAGAGTGATGGACAAATTCATATTATCCCACATCTCAATGTCATAGTTAATGTTTCATCCTTATTTGTTAGGGATAAGAGAGAAACCAGATGCAAGAGTACATACCCTCATTAGCACGACCATACGCCCGTCCTGTTTATGCCAACTGTCCCCCACAACTGTTAATAGAGAGCTTTCACTCAAGTGCTTTGGTTTGGCTGAGGGATCATTCAGCTGCCCTCTTACCCACTGCTGTCAGCTTTCTGGGCCCTGTTGTTTTTCTGCACAACCACACTTCAGTTAAAAAAATAAGCCCCCCATGCATGTGATGGTCTCTTCTGCATTCTAGGCTATTACAGTAAATAAAATTAGACCATTTTAATAAATCTCAAAGAACCGTGGCCTCTAAGGTGCCTGAAGCCAAGGGCAGTTGGTGTGGGTTCCCATCCCAACAAGCCTACTGTTCCCTCCCCAGCAATGAGTCCATTTTGAATGCATACATATGCAAAGGCAGAGGTGCCCAACAAGGTCTATGCACCAGAACCACAGGGTCAGCTTTTCAGGACACGCCTGGCCAAGGCCCCACTTTGAAGATTCTTATTTAGGGAGGGCAGGGGGCTAATCCCCTGGGCAGGACGCCCAGGCAAATCATTATTCTCTTCTCCTGATTGACATTGCTGGATGATGAAATGATAAGACATGCTAATCTAAGGGGATTCAGGCCAAACACTTAGGAGGGGCCATGGATGACTAAAGGAGCTGGAGAAGGGCACTCACTGCCTTCGCTCCTCATGGAGCTGCTATAAGATGCTATTGCCTAGCTCACTGTCAGCAGAGGAGCAGGAAACAACACCTCCCTGTCTTCTGTACATACACATGCTCTTCAGAGAACTGGGTGCTTGTGGATGTTTTTATCTGCTGGTCTAGACCCCTGCTCAGGGTGGGAAACTGTGATAAAACAGGGGCAGGCACTTGGGTCTCCCAGCATATGCCCCCACCTCTGCTGGGGCGGGACAGGGCAGAGCTGGCCACATGGGGTCAATGGACACCGATAGTGTCAGCCAAGAGTCCCCTGGAGCCACGTGGAAGCACATGTAACTAAGACTCTCTGAGATGAAAGCATCCAAACAGCAGGTGACCCATGTTGCTTGTTGGCACCACTGTGGCCAGTCACCTGGCCCCTGGGCGCACTGGGCAGAACTCAGGGCCCGAGCATCATGTTAGAGTAAAGCACTTCCCCAGGATGATGACAACAGAGACCAGGCCAAGTGCCAGAACTAACACCCCACCAGAGGTCACACTCCTGCACTCAGTCAGACACCCAAGCTCAGCAGCACATCAGCCCCTGAACTCAGTGCTTCAGGCCACCAACAGCACAGCAGCAACACCAGAGTTCTGACCCCGCTATAATTAGTGACAAGGTGATGCAAATGCTTGGGCTGGGATGTGTGCACAAGTGAGCAAGTTCCTGTTAGTAAGTTTGTCCTCTGCTCTGGGGAATACCTTCCACAAACAATTGGAACAACTAGGCTGCCTATTTTGTTCCCTCAAGGGACACCTTTTCTCAAGGTCAACCAGCTGTGATTTTTTTTAACAGCTGCTTTGAACACACATAACCAAGAGCAAGCTCAGCAAAACCCTTTCAGAAAAAGGCAAATGCAGAATCAGCTTCTCCACCACCCTGGACAGTTCATTTCTGGAGACTTGGGGGTGGTCTGTGTTCCAGCTGGTTTTGCTTTGTCACCCAATGAGGTGATGACTGAGAGCATCTGCTTGGTTACAGAGTATACAGCCTCATCAGCCACAACACTTTGTGTGATTCTACAAACTCTTGACTTTGCGGCCTTCCAGATGTGGGGACAGGATCACTGTAAAAGACTCACAATTTCTGGAGCTCCAAATTCAGCAGAACCCTAGTGAAGTTTACTGCCCCAAAGAAGGGACATTCAGTGCTGAAAAAAGCTTCCAGAGTAAGGTCCAGAAGTCACACTTACATATTTTTAAATCTAGGTTTGTGAAAAGTGCTGATTTACTGACTTCTTTTAAAAACTGCCCAGGGTGAGTTTGGTGCTTTCTGTAGTTAAGTTGCCCGGAATGAACAAAGTCCCCATGAAAGACAATGATACCCCCTTCTCTGGCTGTGCTCATTCCTCTTGAAAACCCAGGATTTTCCAGAAGTTTCTCTTGGACAATCCCACATGCGACTGTTCCTGACAAGATGCCATGGCTGGTGGCAGCTGCCCTGCCTCCGCCCTCACAGGCTGACGTCAGTAGGTGAAAACCAAAACAATCAAGAAGTAACAGTCCACGCAGTCTTCTACAGCTTGCCCCTCTCATGCCCAGCACTCTGAGCAGAGGCCCCTTCTTTTCTTCCCAGCCACCGCACTGTATTCTTCAGCTCACAGCCGCGCGGGAGCTGCCGCGGGGCGCCCGGGGACTTTAAACGGGCACTCAGCAGCACCCTCTCACTTCTCACCACACCTTAAACAATACTGGGGTCACACATACACTAACACATCTGACTAACCAGGCTCCCTTTTGACTTCTCCTCCAGCAGGCACGCTGAAGACAGCACTAAAATGGTCACTGAGAGAAAAACGCTATCTTGAACCAGACTGCCTGCCAGGGTTTCAGAGAAAGCACTAAGAAGCGTGCTTGTCTGGCTTCCAGTCCAGCCACGAAAGACAACACCTCTGCTCCTGGAAGCCCATAGAGCTGGTTGTGCAAAGTGCAGAGTTGGGACACTGGATGCCATCAGGGGCAGCAGGCAGTGGGCTTTCAATGGATGGTCCTTTGTTACTGTTACTCTCCTCTTGCACAGCCTGCCCTGAATGCTTCCACAGGACCCCCAACATACAGGGACCAGAAGATGATCAGGTACGTGTGTAAGTACTCTCAGGGATTCTCAGAGATGTTCTGGGGGAATAGGACCCTGCCCAGGACAAGGCTATCTATACCAGATTTGTTAAAACACAGAACTACTTCCATGCCGTTCCTAAACAGCCACTCCCCAGAATCCCTTCCCTTTCTGCCCTCTGCCCTCTTCCCAGATGCCCTTGTCCCAAAGAGTTCTCACCTAGCTCAGTGGGGCCCCCAGGATCCTGTTCCAGCTTGGCCAGCTTTGGGTGATGTCTCTGTCCTATGGGTGGCTCACTATTTTGCACATCACCCATTGGGCTGGTACGTTAGAGAAGGAGTTTGGGTTATTTCTGAAAAGGTATCCATGGTTTGCAGTGACAGTGTGCTGATCACTACATTCATTTTATTATTATTTCTTTTTAGGAGAAATAATGTTGGAACATGCAAAACAGCCAAAACATGCTCTGGGAAGTTACTATACATGAGGGAGGAGTAGGAGCCCAAAATGACAAGTACAGAGTTCTAAGACAAAAGGGAGGGCAGGCTTCTCTTTTCTGGTGTCAGCCTAGCTGTGGAGCTCTGGGCTGAGAGTACAGGGAAGCCTTCTCTAATGCAGAGCTTACCCTGCGTCCATGGGGCTGGCTTAGGACATAGGGAATTCCAGCCTTAGCTCTGTCCCAGAAGCTCTCACAGATCCTACCTTCCAATGAAGCACCTGGGGAGAAGAATCAATATCTCAAGAGAAGAACAGACTCCTACACTGAAGTGTTAGCACATTTCTCCTCCTAGCCTGTTGCTGTGCCTTCGACTGTGCTTCATAACATAGCAGAAGCACAGACTGCTGGGACCTGCCACAGGGTAGGTGCTGCCTTTGGTGGATGAAATAACATACAACCTGTGAGGGAACTGGCATTCAAGGAGCCAGCTGCCAGTCTGGCTCCCTGATGAAGGAAGAACCAGGCCTCAGAATCACAAGCCATGGTTGACCCTCTGCCAGTGTTCTGCAGCAGAGAGACATGTGACTCTCCTGACAGGTCCTACTTTCACTCGCCCAGGGCGGGATGGGCTGCAGACATGATGCCTCGGCCAGCCTTGCTGAGTACCAGAGAGCTAGAGCAAGTGGTCTGGGTCCACCTGCCCTGAGCCCCAGCCATCTCCCTCTACCCACCTGTGTTGAGGCCACAGTGGAAGAGCCAATTTGCAAACAACATTTCTTCTCTGAAGTATATGGGTTGTTCCTTTAAACATGCTCATTTTTAACTGCCAAAAGGAAAGTGAGAGCAAGTTGATCTACTGCCCCACACAACCTTTTGCCAATGCTGACTATACCTTTTGTTCAATGCTATTTGCTTCAATGAAATCATAGTATAGTCATTTTATTAAGACTACAACTTCATACTTCTGTAATAGTCATAGTAGTAACTAACATTTGTCCAGTTCTTGCCAGTACTTGGCAGTTTATGTAGTACTTACACTTTACTGGCTCATCTGATACTTGTAAGGAATGTACAAAGGGTATCGTCATCGTCATCATCATCTCTATCTTATAGTTAGAGATAAAGGGTTTAAGAGGTAAATTTGTTCCTCCAACTTCACAGGGTTAATATTTTATTTCTTTGACTTGAAGCAAATCTCTAACTTAATTTAAATCCTTTAGTCTTTATACTAAATTTGGTTAATTTGGAATGTGGCATAGTTTAAAAAAAGTTGTGCTAAGTTAAAAAAAAAAATCAACCATAATCCAATCACCTCATGTCAACTTCATTTTTCATCACTTAAAACCATTTCTACTGACCACCATGGGCATATGCTCTTTGGTGTACTAATCCAGGATCTGAATATTACATTTCCCCACATTTCTACATGGTCTTCACAGTGGTACATGGTAGAGGTGATATATCCATACAAAGCAATATTATTCAGCCATACAAAGAAATGAAATCTGTATAAATACCACAAGGATGGACTTTGATGACATTATGCTAAATGAAAGAAGTTCAGCATGAGCCATGCACTGTAAGTCCATTTAGATAAAATATTAAGGTACTCTTCACTGCATTTCCTCCAATGGTTTCATTCTTCAAAAAGGGCAAATCCATAGGCACAGAAGGTAGATTAGTGGTTGGGCAAGTGGGAGACTACATGGACTGACTGTGGATAGATGCAGAGAATCCTTCTGAGGTGCTGGGAATGTTTTAAGGTTAAGCTAAGCATGGTGGTGCATACTGGTAATCTCAGAGGCTCTGGAGGCTGAGGAAGGAGGATCACAGGTTTGAAGTCAGCCTCAGCAACTTAGTGAGGCTGTAAGCAACTCAGTGAGATCCTATCTTGAAATCAAAAATAAAAAGGGCTGTGGATGCGGCTCAGTAAAGTGCCCTTGGGTTCAATTCCTGGTAACAAACAAACAAACAAACAAAAAAAGGTTGATTCTGGCAAGGTTGAACAACTCTGAATATGCTAAAAAGAACTGAGTAATACACTTCACTTCAAGTGGATGCATTTTATGGTATGGGAATCTCAATAAAGATGTTAAAAAGGATGTTAAAAAGATTTTGCAATTATAGTGCCCAGGCCTATACTTGTACTATGGAATATGTGGTGATTTAGCACTTGTAGTGTGATTAATCCAAACTGAAATGCTCTGTTAGTGTAAAATACACAGGGGGTTTCAAAGACTTAGTGAGAAGAATATAAAATATCTTACTAATATGTTTTGTACTGATCACATGTTGAAATAATATTTTTGACATACTGAGTTAAAGAAAATACATTATTAAAATTAAATTTGCCTGCTTCTTTTAAAAATGTGGCTACTAGACCATTTAAGATCACACATCTGACTTGTTTTTATAGCCTGTTTTATATTTTTAATAAAATAGTGCTGATGTATACCATCTTCTTAAACTTTTTAAAATTTCATTTACTTTTAGGTTTTAAAGCATGTAGCAAAATACACATTATTTTTAACCTTTGCTTTTGAAATAAATATACATTCATGTGAGGTTGCGAAAAGTTAGTAGGAGAGGGCCTATGTACCCTTCACCCTATTTCCTCAAATGGTTACATTCTGCAGAAATATATAGTACAATATTAAAACTAGGAAATTGATATTTACACCAGCCTTTAAATTTTTTGGTGGAACACTATTAACCCCTGGTGAGGAAGAATCTGGGGATGCAATGGAAAAATGGTATCTTAAAAGTTGTTGATCCTCCATAAAATAAAATTGTTCCTCTTGGAATAACAAAAGTTAAGTAGAAATCCAAATGTAGGTTTCTTGCTGCCTACAAAGAAATATTTTATAGAACCTGTCAATGCACAGAGAACTGCAGTGATTACATTCATACCCTAGAAGCAGGACTTCAATCACTGTGGGTTCCCCTGCCCATAACTGAAAGTGGGGGCGTCATGGACTTGCAAAATAAGGACATCCCATGGTCTCGTAGATTCAAGTCGCTTCTCTAGTTCAGCAATCACTAACGCTAAATGAAGCTGTCAGGCTTGACAGTGGCTGAACACACTTCCCATGAGGAAAGTCAAAGTGACAAGGTCACCTGGCTGTTGTACAGCAGATAAAAAGGAGTCACCTTTAACTTTTGTCTTGTCAGGGAGAGAAATTGTTATCTGATGATTTCAGGGGCCACTCTGAACAAATGAACAGTCATAGGTAAGTGCATGTGGAGCTTACGCCGCCTCCCCTCTTCCTTCTCTGCAACCGTCTGGGAACTTGCCTTCTGAGCCCTCTTACTGCCCTCTTTGGGTTTCCTTTTTTTGTGCACACTTTTCATGGTCTCAGACAACCTTGGGTATGAAGTACTACGTGGGAAGTGGCCACGTTCATCCTTTCCTTACACTTTGAGGGAGGACCCATTTCACCAATGTGATCAGGTGAAGCTGCCAGCCAGGTGGGAGTATATGCTCCCAGAGAAGGGGCCTGGGGATTCTCTTGTTCAGAGCATGCTGGGGCCCTTGCCCTTCAAGGAAGGTTTGGTTCTGCTTCCCCAGAACCTCTGATGGGCTGCTCACATATGAGCTTGCTCGAAATCCCCTTGAATCCCAAAAAAGGACTTGTCTCCAGCACTTACGAGATGCCTTCCATGTGAGTGCCATCTCTGAGAGACCTGGGCAGCAATCAGCCACAACCCTGCCCACTCCTGGGGCATGCTGCCACGTCATCAAGTGTCACTGCATACATATGTGGTGTGGTCTCAGACTGTCTACCACATTCCTTGTTGGGGCCTGGGGACACAGGTGAAAATGGCATCTGAGTCACAGGCTTCCCTGAGACAACCCAGTTGCTTCAAAGGATTATCCTTGTATATCATTTCCTGTTGTTGCTCTAAAAAATTTCCTCAACATGGGTGGCTTTAAAGTAATGGAAACTTGTTCTCTAATAGTTCTGGAGGTCAGTAGGCAAAGATCTGTTTCACTGGACAAAAGTCAAGGTACTGACTGGCAGGACAGGCTCCTTTTGGAGGCTCTAGGGGAGAAACTGTTTCCTTGCCTTTTCGAGGTTCTAGTGGAGATCTGTATCCCCTGGTTTGTGGCCTCTTTCTCCACATTCCAAGCATGTCACTACATTCTTTGCTTCTGTCGTCACATCGCCTTCTCCTCTGTAGTCAAATCTTACACATGCCGGTGAAGCCCCCACAGGCCAGGTCAAAGAGGTCAAGCACTGTGGAGAAAGTGGTGGGAGGGCGGCTGTACTATAAAAAGGCCTTTATTTCTAAATTGGTTAAGTATTTGGAATATGCTTTTCTTATAGATTATGGTATAAATGTGGATTAGGTTCCTAGCTCAGACCACAAAAACTAATTAAATTTAAAATCTATTAAGAGCTACTGAAATAAGGGATTCTGGGAATGTGCTTCCCTTTGCATTCCCAAATCTCATCTCTGCTTCTCTGAGGCAAGTGGAGCAGCTGGTTTGGGCAAGGTCTTGGGCTTGGAGATGGTGCTGCAGGGAGAGTTCACAGAGCCGTCTTCCTTGAGGCCCAGCAAGGCCTAGAGACCAGCATGGGGATTCTGGGACCAGTGTGGTTGGAGGGGATCTATGGAGCCTGGGGATCTAGCCAACACTGGCTACTCCTAAGTGAGCTCTACCAACAGAGAAGGGACTGGGGAACAGGGAGACCAGCACTGCTGCCACTGCTCTCCCACTGGTCCTTGGGAGGGAGAAGGGAGCCCTTCACTTTGATCTACTATAGAACTGCAGCTATAGAGGGTCCTCTCACAACCAGACCTGAGTATAGGACAATGACAAAGGAAAATATCAATATACCTAAGGGAATCTAGGAGCCAAGGAGAAGAAACAACCAACCGGCTGTTTATAAACCAAAACTGCTGAGAGGCAGACAATATATAAGAGCATTTAGTCCAAGAAAGAAACAAATAAGAAATGATAAACTTACTCATGAAATATATATCACAGGAGGTTTTGATGGAAAAAATAGACATCCTTTTACAAATAAAAATAAAAAAAATGCATGCTTTTTAAAAAATACATTTTTTAAATTATATGTGGACACACTATCTTTATTTTATTTTATGTGGTGCTGAGGATCGAACCCAGTGCCTCATGCATGCTAGGCGAGCACTCTACCTCTGAGCCACAATACCAGCCTGCATGCTTTTAATTATAAGCATCAGTCTACAAAAGATAATCATTAAGGGCACGAAAAGTAGAACAGAATTTCCAAACTAGTATGAGAGAAGAAGTGGGGTTTGTGTGTGGGGAAGAGTTACTTGTCAAAGCCAGTGAAGATAAGAAAGGGAATGAGAGAACAAACGAAAATAAATAGAACAAGATGGAAGGAATAAAATCAACTCCATCAGCCATTAAACGAAATGTGAATGAACTAACTGGGCCAGGTAACAAAATAACACAAAACACTTCAAACAAAAGTGATAAAGACTGAATATGGAGAATATAATGCTAAGTGAAATCAGTCAATCTCAAAAATCCAAATACCGAATGTTTCCTCTGATATAAGGAAGCCGGTTCACAGTATTGATGGGTTGGGGTACATAGGAGGATTAGAGGAACACTATAATCGTCAAAGGGAAGGGAGGGGAAGGGAGGGAGCAAGGGGGGAAGGGGAAAAAAAGTGGTTGAATAAGATGGATATCATTATTTTAAATGCATGATTGAAGACTTGAATGCTGTGAATATACTTTGTATACAAACTGTTTTATGTAAAAAGATGCTATATATGTATAGTATGAAGTGTAATACATACTACTATAAATAAAAATTAAAAAAAAAAAGAAAAAAAAAGACTGAATATCATGGGTGAGTTAGACTACACCAGGTACACTGGGGTGAGGGGTGGAGGAGGAATCCTAGTTTATATTAGCATTAGATGAGGCAGATTTGAAAAGCACCAACATGAATAATGAGCAACATTTACAAAAAAGGTCTAACATTCACACTATTTAAGACCATAGCTTAGGATAGTCATGATTGTGGGTTGTTTTGGTCAATGAGAGACTGCAAGTCTGAGGATATGCACCATACAGCCTGGGTGTGTAATAGGCTGTGCCATCTGTGTAAGTGCACTCTGATGTTCACACCATGACAAAAATCACCTAATGATGCAGGTCGCAGAATGTATCCTTGTCATTAAGCAACATGACTGTACCTAAAGCCTAAATTACTGGAAATAAAAGGAGAAATCGATAAAGGTGGAATTCTAGTGAAGAACTCTGACATTACTCTTTCAAAAACTAACAAAGCTAGTAATGAAACAAGGCAACGACAGAGGATTTGAATATAAAGTGAATAAACTAAATTCACATACACACCTTACGAATATATTTTTTAAAAGACTGGTCTATAAAATGATAATCATTTCTGGAAATTAATCCAACACTTGGCCAAATGAAAGTACTAAAAAGTTTAAACCACGAGATAGTTCAAGGGTTGAGGATTTAGCTCAGTGGCAAAGAGTTTGCTTTAGCCCCAGTTTGCTCCTCCCCCGGGGGGTTTGGTCCTCCGCCCTGGGGGGGAAAAAAAAAAAGAAAATCACCAAAAAAAAAGGTAACAGGAGATCGTTCAATCTCTTCTGTGACAATTGACCTGTTCAAACTTTCTACTTCCTAGGTTAATTTTTAATTAGATTTTCAAATAGGCTACCACAGAGTTGCCCATTACTCTATCCTACTATGTAACCATTAAACACACCCTTACTATGAAATTGTTAAAAATGACACTGTAGAAAAATATTTAAGGGCATGAAAAGTTTATTTTGTGAAAAGGAACAGGATGCAAATACAATTGAGAGGTAATCAGTGCACTCCTTAGCTTTATAGCTTATACCTGATACTTTTATATTCAAGCCATCAGGGATCCTCAATTGATAGATCGATTTATTAGTTCAACCCACAGAAAGTTCGCATGATTGTACCCAATTCCTTGTGGCTTTCAGGACACACCCTGAAAGCAAAGAAAGAAAGAGAAATCCTATCCTCAATACCCAGGGATTAAGTTTGAGGACCACTTGTTTTACCTACACTGCAATACATATTTAGGGAGGTAATGTTTATTGGGGACATGTATTAGGCTGAGATTCTTTGCTCTGTTTTTCACAACTTTTATAGCTACCCTATGCAATGTATTATATTCATAGATTCCTTATAGATGTAAGATTCTGTAATATCTATTCTGTAATATCTATATTACAGACTCAGCAAAATTTAGTTAACTGCCTACAGTTGCACCATTGGTAAGTTAATTATGGAGCTTAGATTATTCTTTTCCAGGCCTTCTGACTTCCAAATCTATGACTTGACTTGTTTTCACTACAGCACACTTCCAGACACTCTTTCACAAGAGTGTCTTCTTTTCAGATAACATCCTAGATGGAAAGCTCATGCTACTCAAAGAGAAGAGTCCTCTTGTTCCTTAGGTTGGGCTACAAAGGTTAGGAGTGAAAGAAGGCAATTTGATTTCCAAGTTTAACTTGAAGGAGCACATCTTAGTCCCAGATGCTTTCAGAATTGGGAGTATGGGATATTAACCAAGTAATGCTGAGCAAATAAAATTAAAAGCCATCCATCTTCTGGATCACATAAGGAGAGTTCCTCTTTGTGAAGCTCCATTGAGAATAGCAAGCCACTTGCCCAGATTGAGTTTATTTGGATTTGGCCATAAAAAGAAAGTTGGTGGAAGAACTCCCATCCACATTTAACCTATTTGCAACTCTTCCAAAGCTGCAAAGCTGGCAGCACTGTGGCCTGACCCATGCTCACGGGAAGAGTCTTGCTAAGGAAATGGTACTCCCTTCTCAGGGCAGCGGAGCTTGCTCTGCTGAGATTCTGCAGGAGTGTTGGCAGCACCGACCATTCTGGATTAGAAAGACGACTACAGGAAGTTCAACTCTCTCCCTGAGGAGTCAGAAGTGGTTCCTTTTCCTCTTGCTTCTCGGTTTTTATGTGAAGTGGCCAGGACAGAACTGTTGCCTGCATTTGGCAGGATATGTGCATATGGGTATGTGTTGGGAAGCCTGAGGGCCACTTGTCTGGTGCTGTCATTTCATGGGTGATGCTAAGCACCGACACTGTTACACATAGCTGGTAGTTTGGAAACAGGAGGATCCTTTCCTCTCCTATTAAAAAACAATTAGGAAAGTACAAGATCATCCATCATGTTCTCAGGGTTTGCAAAATTTCATTTTCAAAATGAGAGAACATTTGCGTGACTGGGCAGATTTTTGACAGCATCTGCTATATAACAGGAGCTGAAAAGATGTAGCTCTCCTCTAGAATAAGTGAACAGACTGACACAGGCTTTAACAGCACACTTGGACCTCCTGTGAAGGAGTCCTGCAAGCAGTCCTGATCAATTCATCCTCTACCAGGGATTCCAAACCCTGGTAACCCTTGTAGAATATGCTGATGCTTGGGTTACCCTGAAGAGATTATAATTTACCTGACCTGGGAAATAAATTTTAAATAATTGCAGTAAACTATGCATAATAACCACAAATCTACTTTCCCTCTCTATGGAGTTTCCTATTCTGGGCATTTCATATAAAAGGAATCATCCAGTATGCGGCCTTTGTCTCAGACCTCTTTTGCTTGGCATAATGTTTCTGGATTCATGCAGGTTGTAGCCTGCATCCACACTTCATTACTTTTAAGACTGACTATTCTATGGTATGGATACACCACATTTTATTTATCCTTTCCTTAGCTGAAGAGCACCTGGGTTATTTCTGTCTTTGGGTCACTGTAGATAGTGCTGCTATGAATACTTGCATACAGGTTTTCTCTTTTTTTTGGTGTGAACACCTGTTTTCAGTTCTTCTGGAGTGGGACTGCTGGGTCATATACTGATTCTATCTTTCACTTATTTAAGAAGCAACATGCTGTTTTTCCACACATCAGAATTTTAAAAGCTCCCCAGGTGAGTGTAACATCTGACCAAGGTTAAGAACCAGGTTGGTTAAGATCCAACTCTCAAGTTTTATACAGCAGAAGTGACAAAACAAAGATGAAATCAGCAAAAGCTGGAAGTATGAACTGACTTCTTCAGCAAACAAATTACAAAGAAAAAGCAAGATATTAAGAAAAAGTATGAATGGAATCTATAGATTTCTTTTAAAGACATTTAAGAGACATATCATCCAGAAGCCTATTTGAATCCTAGTTCAAACACTCACATACACAGAGTTGGAAAAATTACATTTGTGAGACAATTCAAAAGGTAAACACTGTGTAGTTGATTTGATGATATTAGAAAAATACTTGTTTAGTTATGATAATGGTTTTATAGTTATGATTTAAAAAAAGAATTGTCATCTTTCCAGATTTGTAGTAAAATACTTTTATTTAAAATGACAGAAATTTCCTTAAAATAATATGGGAGGGTATGTATGTATGTACGTATGTGTGTGAACATACAATCACACACATACATATAGATATACATGATAAGTTTAAAAATCGTGGCCACGAGTATATAATTATTAAATGTGGGAAATGGAAACCCGGGGTTCATACTATTCTATCTATTTCAGTGTATGTTAAAAATTTTCCATAGGGCTGGGATTGTGGCTCAGCGGTAGAGCGTTCGCCTAGCACGCGGGCGACCCGGGTTCGATCCTCAGCACCACGTACAAATAAAACGCATTGAATAGAACACATTGTGTACAACTAAAAGCAAATAAATAAAAATATTTAAAAAAATATTTTTCCATAATATAGTTTCAAAAAAGCTCCAGCCACTGCAAACCAATGGGAGAAACTGCAATCAAATGTCTCTTTAAGAAAATGCATTGCTGCTCATGCATCTTCCTTCCCTCACTGACTAGACTCCCTAGGATTGTGAACAGAGTGCAGGGTCAATCCAGGTATTCTTTATTTTTTTTTTTTCTTCAAGATTTTTTAGTTGTAGATGGACACAATGTTTTTATTTATTTATTTTTAAGTGGTGCTGAGGATCGAACCCAGGGCCTCACATGTGTGAGGCAAGCACTCTGCCACTGAGCCACAACCCCTGCCCCACCAGGTATGTTTTTTATGATAACAGAGTTAGCTCCCGAGGTGGGGTTCACTCTGGCCTTGTGTCCTTTAAAGACAAGAATTTTTTTCTACATTTTTCTGCTCAATCCACTCGAAATGAAGGAAGAGCAAAGGAGAGTTCACAGAAAGGAAGAGTTCTTTGGAATTTCAAATAGAAGCAGGTCCTAGAGATGTTAAAGAATAGTTTTAAAAGCTAGAAATGAGTTAAAATCTTTAACACAGAAATTCTGCTCCCTACAATCATGTTAGAACTTTAAAGTCTTAAAGAAATGGTCTTTTGAGCAATCAGAGAAGGACTTCAAAGTGGTTGCTACATATAAAGTAAGGGAGAGTTTAATCTCAGAATACTACTAATGTTCATTCAATACCTACTACGTTCCAGGAATTCATGTGAGGCACTTCATATCTATAATTGAATTCTGTCCTTGTTAATATTCTCAGTAAGTAGGTATTAAAATCTCTGGTGTTTGTATACTACATCCGTATCCATCCAGCTGTCGACAGGCACATTATTATCTTGGTTATTGTGAACATAGCTGCAATAAACATGGGAATGCACCGATTTCTAAGAAATACTGATTTACTGTTGTTTTTGGATATGTACCCAGTACTGGAACACTCATATGGTAGGTCTACTGCTAATTTTCTGAGGAGTCCACATTGTTTCCATACTGTTGTCCTTATCAACAGTATACACGGAAGTGTTCCCCTTTCTCTGTATTTGTTAGTTTTTGTTTTTCTGATAAAAGCCATTCTGACTGTGGGAAGATGATATCTCCTTGTGGTTCTGATTTGCATTTCTCCAATGATTAGTAATGTTGAACGTTTTTTCATATACTTGTTGGGCATTTGCATATCCACAATGGAGTATTATTCAGCCATAAAAGAATGAAATCCTGTCATCTGTGGAACATGGATGGAACCAGAGGACACTATGTTGGATGAAGTAAACCAGGCACAGAAAGACAAACACCATATATTCCCACTCATATGTGGAAACTAAAAAATGGATCTCACAGAAGTGGAGAGTCAGTGGTCACTGACTGGAAACGGCAGGGAGATGAGAGAGAAGGGCTGGATAACCAACACCAAAATGGTCAGGAGCAATCCATTTTAGTGTTCTCTAGCACAGCAGTGTGATTATAGTTTATGATTTATCATGAAATCCCAAAATAAAGGAGTTTGAAGGTCCTCAACATAAAGAAATGTTAATTACCCTGATTTGATTATTATAAAATGTAGACATGTATCAAAGTATCACATTGTACCTCATAAACATGTACAATTATGTGTCTATTACAAACTTGAGAAAAAAATACCACTCTGTTGTAGGGACAAGAAGGCAAGGCCTGGAGAGGGAAAACAGCCATTCTAAATGACAATAGTTGGTGACCTGGCTCAGCAAGAATTGCTGCCCAACACCCATGGCATCTCCAGGCAGCGCCCTGCACTTTCACCTCATTTAATAGAGTCAAAGTTCAAATCACCTCATCACCAGCAGTTCTGGAAACACGGAGAACATATCACATCTAAAATGCTCACTGAGCTACAGGGAATATACTTCCAAGTTAGGAAACAAAATATCAAGTTCCACTCATGACGTAGGTTATACTTTATTTACAAAAAACACAAACTGGAGTAGTAAACTCAAGAGTATTACGAAATGTTTTAAAACTTTAGCCTTGAATGACACTTTTACCATAATTGTGTCTAATATTACATAAGATTTTTAGTAAAGCTTAATCAAAATTTGGCAAGACTTATAAAACATATTTTGAGAAAGAGGAATTTATCTGTATTTAATGAATATATTCATACTACACAAGGATTAGCATTAGAGAGACCAAAATACAGGTTTAGACAAACTAGGATGTGGTTGAAGTACTTTAAAAATCAAAAGTATCTCACAGTGTTTCAAAGGTATGTACAGTGTGTGGTCAAAGACCCAGCATCTGGAGCCTGGAGTTGGGCTCAGAAAAGCCACTCTGTGCCAGTGAGGCCTAGCATGTTCTTTATTGGTCACTTCCTAGATCCTTGTCCACTCAAGAAAAGCATTCTAACAGTATAACACAGACACCTAAAGATGGTTAAGATGGTAAATTTTGCCAGGCATGGTGGCGCACATCTGTAATCCAAGCACTTGAGAGTCTGAGGCAGGAAGATCGTGAGTTCAAAGCCAGCCTCAGCAATGGTGAGGCACTTAGCAACTCAGTAAGACCCTGTCTCTAATAAAATACAAAAAAGGGCTGGGGATGTGGCCCAGTGGTTGAGTGCCCCTGAGTTCCATCCCCAGTCCCAAAAAAAAAAAAAAAAAAAAAAAAAAAAAAAAATGGCAAATTTTGTTATATGTATTTTGTCACAATAAAAATAAAAAAGATAGGGGCTAGGGTTGTGGCTCAGTGGTAGAGCGCTTGCCTGGCATGTGCGCGGCCCGGGTTCGATCCTCGGCACCACATAAAAATAAATGCATTGTGTACAACTAAAGCAAATAAATACATATTAAAAAAATAAAAATAAAAAAGATAACAGATTGAAACCAAGATGTAGGCCATTTTCCCTACGTTTTAATTTAGCAAAATAGCCTTCCCCATACCACCACCTCCCTCTACCTTCATAAATAGCCTCATTTATAAAAAAAAGCCTACCAGTGTGCTTTTTAAAATAACAGTTCTGGAAGCAAATATTGTTGTTTTCCAAAGAAATAACACCAAAGACCTCTGTGTGTCATCATAATTACCTTTACTTGTAAGTATGAAGGACTTTCAGCTTTTTAATCTAGAGTCTTCATGTCTGAAAATCTATACTTTTATAAAAACGAATTAAGCCTTCGTCACATTTGTGGATGTAAACTGCAGAAGGCACTGTTGAGGGCACCACCACTCCTAGGAGTGATGGAGATGGTGGCATGATTCAGGTCCTCATGTTTACCTTCTTTTTTCTTCTATTAAAAGGATGATGTTGCACAGTGAAGTATGCTGCCCTGGGTCATGGGACATTAGACCAATTTGCCTCTAACCTACCCTCTGATCTTGGGCAAGTCACTTGTCTCTGGGCCTGTTTTCTCACTTGGAGAAAATGCAGTATAATGACTTCCAAGACTCCTCTGGCCACAAAAGCCATTCTATGCTTCTGTTGTTCAACAGAAAGGAAAAGATCTCAAAGAGTCTGGGTAGGAACTTGTAAGCATAGGATATATTTGACATTCTCACATATCCACGGTAGCAAAACAGCTTTGGTAGGGCTAAAAGGATGTTATTATGTCAAAATAAACACTACTATTTGAGGGCTGGAGAAAGTTTCACTGGTAATTTAGTAGGCTATCATTCTACAGAGTAAAAAATGGAAACCCCCAAAGACCAAAGATTATATCCAAGGTCTCAATATTCATGGAAGGTGGGGAGAAGAGGGGGATTTTAAAGATCATTGAACTCAGAATTCTCAAGAGAAAATAGAAGTTGAGGGAGGTTTTCCCAAACTTTTACTGCCCCAGAACTATTAAAAAAAAAAAAAAAAAAAAAGATGTTAAGAAGAAAAAAAAAAAGCTAATGATCCTTCCTTTTTCTCTTTCTTTTTCTGGTGTTGGGGATGGAACCCAGTGCCCCACATATACGAACCCAGTGCCCCACATATACGAAGTTGAGGGAGGTTTTCCCAAACTTTTACTGCCCCAGAACTATTAAAAAAAAAAAAAAATGTTAAGAAGAAAAAAAAAAAAAGGCTAATGATCCTTCCTTTTTCTTTCTTTTTCTGGTGTTGGGGATGGAACCCAGTGTCCCACATATACGAAGCACAGGCTCTACCCCCAGTCTTAGCTCAGTCTCTTTGTTTTCAGTAAGAATAAACAGATCCAATGAGGCTAAGACCTGGTCAAACTGAAAACGGGAGAGAAGACCAGAACTAATGCTGCCTCACCCAGTCACCTCTCACAAACCTGTCTGGTGGTCACTGAGTGACTATGATATGCTCCCTGCAGCTGAATGTGTGTAGGGATGTGGTCTAGAGTAATAAATGAAACAAGTGTGGCTGATGCTGTCTTTCAGTGACAGCCCTGCGCCCACATGCCCATCCTACAATGTGGCTTGACTGTCCTCCATAGACAAGGGTTTCAGTTCATTCTCCTTGAGCCTGGACAGGTTCTATGACCTTGACCAGAAGTCATTCTGTACAACTTCTAAGGTTTTGTCCTGAAGGCGATATGGCTTCTGCCTGGCTCTTTCTTGGGATTCTGGCTCTGGAACCCAGCCATCATATTGGGAGGGAGTCCAGGCTTCAGAGAGGCTGTGTGAGCATGTTCTGGCTGCCAGTCCTGCCTAGGCTGGCATCAGTCGCCAGCCAAGTAATGAATGAGATGATCTTCTAGCTGAGATTTAGTCACTGTGGAGCAACATGGGTCATCCTTGACAAACACTGTCTGAATTCCTGACCTACAGAACCGAGTATGGTTGTGAGGATTTTTTTTTTTTTTTTTTTGCGGGGGTGGGGGGTACTGGGGTTTGAATGCAGGGGCACTCCACCACTGGACCACACCCCCAGCCCTTTTTTGTATTTTATTAGAGACAGGGTCTCACTGAGTTGCTAAGTGCCTCACCATTGCTGAGGCTGGCTTTGAACTTGTGATCCTCCTGCCTCAGCCTCCCAAGTGCTGGGATTATAGGCGTGTGCCACCACGCCCGGTGAGGATTGTTGTTTTTAACCCTCTAAGTTTTTAGAGGTGACTACTGTGCCGCAATAATACATACACAAAGTCCTTGGGTTTACAATCTGTTAGATATTATGGTTTTCATTTCTACCATTTTATCACTCCAAATACACTTCCATAGTCCAATCAAAGTGACAAGGCCATCTGCTTTTTAATTTTTCCCTTTAAATTAGAAATGATAATTATCCCCTTTCCCCCATGCTGAGCATTTATGTTTGGAGGTAATGTTAACTGGCCACATCTCTTTGGGGCTTACAGCTATGACTAGATTGGAGGAGTCCGGTATGCTTTAGCAACTCTGCCACGTAATTTCGATTTTTGGAATGCCTCTGCCTCTGCCCATGAAGACTTGAACATCTCTAGTCGTGGCCCTGCAGTCTGCCTGCCTTGCAGGTGTCTCACAGAGGCCACATCCCAGGGGTGGTCTCCCATGTTTCTGTTGGCATTGCTGAATTATTGCCCTACTCTGACTCACTACCTGGCTGCATTTTGGACACCCTGTCTAGACTTTCATAAACCTTCTAGGGCCTGGGATGCCATGTGTTTTATTTCAGAGGTGTGGACCTTGATGCCACTTCAAGTTCAGAATGGCTCAAGAGTGATGCTGATAATTCAATTTAGCAGGCTCAGGTGACAGCTGTTGGCACTCTAACATATGGCCTGTAGTCATATGACAGAAGTCAAGAACTGCAGTGCAAGTAAGCCTTCAGTCTAGAAGAGTCTCATGCCTGGTCAGCATTCCACTGCCACTCTCGGTATGGTGGCCATTCTTATGTAAACACATTTGTCTGTTGACTCTAGTGATTCACAGAAACTTCTGGGGCAATGTTTTGCAACTGGAGACAATCTTTAGGCCTGTAAGTGGGTAAGCCCATGCGTATTTGTGGGCAGGTTTTGCTGGTGATGTTAAAAATTTCTATTTCTTTGATGTGATATACTGGCGATTATAATACAAAGACACTGAAAGGCTGATAGTTGCAATGGTAGGACTCACTATAAAGACAAACTGAGTACCCAAAGCCCTGAGCTTTGAGATGCAGGCTGGTATGGAGCCCACATTCAGAGTTCAAGGGGTAAATTTTGCTTTGTCATCTCTCTATCTTGTATTTTCTGTTCTGCACCTTTATTTATTTTTTGGCACTGGGATTAAACCCAGAGTGAGGGCATCTACCACTAAGCTATAGCCTGAGTCCCTTTTATTTTTAGATTGGGTCTTGCTAAGTTGCTGGGATTATACGTGTGTGCCACTGTGCCGTCTGCTAGCATCTTAGAGTATGAAGGGTCTCCTCTGCAATCTTCAAAAGCACAGGGCAAATAAGTGTTGGTGGGGCAAATTTTATCCCAGAAAAATCTGAATGTTAAAGAACTATGAAGAGGCTGGGGTGTGGGCTGGGAAAAGGGACCAAAAATAGGAACTACCTAGAATTTACCAGAATAAAACATTCCGCCAGCAGATGGCACTAGAGGACTTTGTGAGCGATTCTGGCAGCTAGGTTCTGAAATGCTGCTGGAAGGTACCCTCAACAGCTATTGTATAAGTGATTTATGTATTTGGATTCTGCTCAATGTTATATATGCATTACTGAATAAAACATTCACAGTGTATTTTCCACCAGCAGCTGAGCTCAAATTCCAAGATTCTGAAGCCTAATTCCCAAGGCTCAAAGGAGCCCCTGACATCAAATTGCTTTCTTCCCCAAAAAGCTGCTTCATACCCAGAAAAAGAAATGCTTAGAGAAGATGAGAGATTTGATGTGACCACATCGTCAGAATGGCTTACCAAGTATGTGTGAGGAAAAGCAAATGCCTGTCAGATGGTTTCTTCAAGGCCAAGTCATCTGGGGCTTCCCCAGGCTCTGACTGTTGTTCCCTGGATTTCTTCCTTATGGCTACGTGTAGCTCAGAACCACTGCTCTGACATGCAGGTGAGTTTTGGGCAAGAGATAGGGCTTGCCTCAGCTTGTCCAAGGAAAAGGAATGGCTTATTTGTGAGGAATACATCAAGTGAAATTCTCCTATGGGATATGAAATCACAGTGCTTTTCTTCCCCTTTTCCAGAAAATCCTAGTTGCCCATAGCCTTGGGGGCTGGGGAACCCTTCAGCATTTCAAAGAACATCTAGCTAAAACTGTAGAAGCAGGAACAGATATGTGTTTGTGGCACTTCAAGGCTCTTTGTGGTCCCTTTCTGGCTGTGTCTCAGCAAGGCCATGCTGGGTGTCTTTTCAGTCTCTTTTAGGTCTGACCTGCTGGGATGTTTTGAAGTTTCACAGTAAGGAGGTGCAAGCCACAGAATTTCTAGCATAAGCCCAATGTGTGACCCAGAGAAGGAAATGCCCTCCATGGAGAACATAGAAAGGCAGGCCCCATCATGTTATCTGCAGCATGAAGGTAGTTTCTAGAGAGACCAGGGAAGACAGGCACAGCCCTGTGGTGAATACCAACCCATTATTTCAAACACGATTAGCCTGCTGGTATTCTGTCAGATTATCTGAAGTCTGAGACAAGCCTTTCCTGTTCCTTCTCAGGTATCTTGTTTTTGTTTCTCTATTTTAACAAAGGAAAGAAAATATGGTTATGGTAAGTAGAGATAATAGCTTACATCTACTGACTATTTCTTCTGGGCCAGGTGGAATGCCAACCAGTTTAATCCTATTATCTCATGCACAATGTACAATGGTTCTATAAAGTAAGTACTATCATTCTTCTCATTTTTGCAGGAGAGAAAACTGAGGTTTTTAAAGACTAAGAGATGTGCTTAATTTCACATGGAACCAGGACTGAAACGGAGTGAGAACTAAGACCCAGCATCTGACTCTTTCCTCATGACTACTCTGTACACATATTGGTGTGCAATGGTATAAAACATTAAGAAGGTCACCGATATGTCTTTGATATCCACTCCCTATGGTCTCACTTACACCCACGGTTTCATTACTATAATACTGACTGTTAAATCTATATTGCTAGATCACACAACTACTCTCTCCAGAACCCAAACCAGCATATTTCTCAGCCATTAAACAAGCTCTTGGGTTCATGCATGCTTTCCATTCCCATTGGCACTCCCTTCTCTCAAAGGGTCTTGTTTGAATTAGGTCTTTTACCTGATACTATACCTCCATTATCAACTCTCTACAATTACTTCTCATTATTGCAATTCCTTTAGTACAAACTTATATCATCACCTAATGGCTTAAAATATTCTTATCTCCTCCTAATGCATATGTTGGTTATAACACTGTTTTCAGAACTTCCTATGCCATTAGGCTGTGGGCTACTGAAGCACAGGTTGACACCCACATACTGGAAGCCTGGACATTTGGAAGCACTTTAGCGGTATTCTTCCCCTACCCAGTCCTAGTACGTACATGCCTGTAAATAGAATACACTGTGCAAAATGCTGAGGGATCTGTTATTGATGATTAGACTTAAGATTAGACTTTACTGGGAACAAGTAACAGGCCTGTGTCTGGTAACTGTATTCATCTTACCTCTCATTTCATTTTCTGGGGGAGATACTATTATCTTCATTTTTCAGCAGCAAGAAAACTATGATGCAGAAAAATTAAATATAGGAACTTGTTCAGGTCACAGAGCTGGTAAATAAAAAGCCAGGATTCAAAAGTATTTGTTTGGGGTTGGGGCTATGGCTCAGCGGTTCAGCACTCGTCTCGCATGTGTGAGGCCCTGGGTTCGATCCTCAGCAGCACATAAATGAAATAAAGGTAATGTGTCTACCTACAACTAAAAAAATATTTTAAAAAGTGTTTGTTTCAACAATATCACTAGGCGGACACCTGCAGTACTTGTTGAGTGCAGATCCCAGGCTCTCTGGAGTGGACCCAGTGTGGCTGAAATTGTCAATAGCCCATCTCACAGCTGCCCCCCCCCCCCCCCCCCCCAGTCTCCTCACACCCAACCAAGCCTGGGCAGCATCATATAACACAACTCTGGCCAATGTGACTAATGGGGAGGATGGATGGGGTCTTCTGGAAAAGGCTTCTTCTCTGTTAAAAGATTTGAACTTGTATAATGATGCACACCTGTAACTTGGGAGGCTGAGGCAGGAGAATCTCAAGTTTGAGGTCAGCCTTGGCAACATGGAGAAACTCTATGTCTCAAAAAATAATAAGAGGGCTGAGGATGCAACTCAGTGGTAGTGACAAGGTCCTGAGTTTGGTCTCCAGTACAGGGAGGGGTAGCGAGGAAGAGCCAGGTAAGGTACTTTCATACTTTGGAGGACACTGCCAAAGTGAAGCCAGAAGATCTCTGGGCTACTGAATTAACCAACCCAGGTCTAGTTAGATTTTGAGGGGGCGGGGTAAGGGAAGGAGGGGACTACCTAAAGTGACCATTTTGAACCAATATATAGAAAAGCAGAAGAGCACGTGAGAATGTAGCACGTGGGATGGTAGAATGTTTTTGCCATCATCTGCCCTCTCAGAGGCAGGACTTTTCCTACTCAGAAGATAAACGTGAACGGCTCGTAGGAAGCCATGACCACTGGTGTTTGCTACTTTACTGAATTTGTTTATCAGTTTGGAGACTACTGGTAAATTTGGAATTTTATACTTTGATGATGTTAATTGGGTGACAGAGTAAGTTTTGCTGTGATATTTGCATTTGAGCTAAAAATTTTTCTTTTTCTTCTTTTTTGTTAAAAAAATTTCAACAGGGGCTGGGGTTGTGGCTCAGCGGCAAAGCGCTCGCCTTGCACGTGCGCGGCCTGTGTTCGATCCTCAGCACCATGTAAACATAAATGCATTGCATTGTGTACAACTAAAGTAAATAAATAAATATTAAAAAAAAATTTCAACATATATTTATGTTTTACATGCACTCATTTTATCACCTGAACAAAACAGGCATATGCTGGGATTTTCTTTAATCAAGTTAACTATTCTAGGAAACAAATGGGTAGTTGAATTCACCAATGTTCTAACATTTTAACTTGGGCTTTGGGACAGAAGTACCCAATTACACTCACAACCAGCAATCACTTCAGGTCTTCATCTAAAATGCTGTGTCCATAAAGTGCATGAGTGTCCCCCTCTTGCTCAGAATCAATGTGAATTTAGGTTTGAAATTGTGGGTTATCCAGAAAACATGTTGCCCCATATTAATAAAAAAAGGTCCTGGGACTAACCAAATTTTATATATGTTCATATGATTGTTTGTTTTATTAATGTATTCCTTTTAATCTTTGGTTAAAAGAAGATAGGAGGCAGAGATAAAGATCACCAGCCACAAGACATTTTGATTTCTTTCTGCCCACTGCTAGCTTCCCTGGGTCAGCGAGCCAAGTCAGGTGCTGTTACCCTTCTGCCTCACTTCTTCTTTTATTTTCCCGGGGAAATAACAGCATGGTACTTTGTTGGGCCTAAATTTTCTGGAAGCACCAGGTCTCATTAACAGCTGCACTGATGAGAGATTATTGTTCAACTTTTCTTTTGTAAATCAGTTGGCAGCTGAGGATAGACTCCCTTCCATGTGGACCAGGAAAACAGTTCCTCTCTTCTTTAGATCCTGGAATGGACCAAGCCTTACAGCACTCTGGGTCACTACACAGACTCTCTCCTCAGGCTGCCTGTCCTTCCCCTGCTCCCTGCCACTTAGCTCTACTTGTTGCCAGGTCCCTGACTAGCTGTCCCCTGCTCAGAAGACATCCTTGCCTGGTGTCCCCTGCCATCCTCCCAGGCAATCCTCCTTAGTAGCACTTATTACAAATGGCTGGTTGTGACATACTCACCTGTGTGCTTACATTAATGTCTGACAGTGTAGATAGACCATGAGCTCCTGGGAGCAGGGCCCATCTGCACTGCTGACCACTCAATGCCTCAGCATGAAAACAGAGACACGAACGCCTTTACAAGTCCCAAGATGATCAGATACCTGTAGTATGGCAGCACAGTGCTGTGGGGGAGTTAGGACTCTGAACAACTATTCTTTTATTTTCTTCCTAGAAGGGATTTGCTTATTTTTATTAACATATATTAATTGTATAGATAAATGGATTTCACTGTGTCATTTCCACTGTGCAGGCATCATGTGTTGATCATGTTTACCCTCACTTCTGCCTTCTCTTAACTGCCCGCCTTGGTCTCCTTTCCATTTCCTGATAGTCTCTCTTCTACTTTCAGGTTGTCTTTTCTTTGTTTCCACATATGAAAGAAAACATGCCATACTTCTACGTTTTGCTTAACCTGATGTTCTTTAGTTCCATTCGTTTTCTTGCAAATAATATGATTTCATTTTTTATGGCTGAATAATATTCCATTGTGACATATTCGATATTTTCTTATATACTCACCTGTTGGAACACAGGTAGGCTGATTCAATATCTTGTCTATTATGTGCATCAGTAAACATGGGTATGCAGGTGTCTCTTCTGTATGCTGACTTTATTTTCTTTGGATAAATGCCCAGGAGTGAATTAGCTGGGTCATATGCTAGTTCTCTAGTTTTGTTTTTTTCAGGACCCTCCATACCATTTACCATACTGCTGTACTAATTTATAGTCCCACCCGGAGTGCATAAGAGCTCCTTTTTCTGCACATCCTCACCAGTATTAGTTTTTTTTTTTTTTTTTTTTTAAATGAAACTCATTCTGACTAAGGAATCTCAATGTAGTTGTGGTTTGTATTTCACCAATAGTTAAGGATATTAAGCATGTTTTTCATATATTTACTGGCCATTTTTATATACTGAACTATTCTTGTATCCTTGAAATGAAACCAACCATTGTTATTTTTTTCTTTTGAGAAGTGTCTGATCAGATCATACGCCCATTTTTGATTAGATTACTTGTTCTTTTGGTGATTTTTAAACAAAATTTTGGTACCAAGGATTGAACGTAG
Source organism: Tamias sibiricus (assembly GCA_025594165.1). Classification (NCBI taxonomy): domain Eukaryota; kingdom Metazoa; phylum Chordata; class Mammalia; order Rodentia; family Sciuridae; genus Tamias; species Tamias sibiricus. The sequence goes on from CM046666.1 coordinate 6,626,984, forward strand.
GTGTGTTCAACCACTGAGCCAAATCCCCCAGCCCTCTTTTATATTTTATTTAGAGACGGGGTCTCTCTGAGTTGCTTAGAGCCTCACTACGTTCCTGAGGCTAGCTTTGAACTTGCAATCCTTCTGCCTCAGCCTCCGGAGCCACTGGAATTACGGGTCTGCGCCACCATGCCTGGCATTCATGATGTTTTTGAGTTCTTTATATATTATGGCAATTAATATTAGATGAATAGCTGGCAAAGATTTTCTCCCTTCTGTACATTGTCTCTTCAGTTTGTTGATTGTTTTCTTTGCTGTGCAATTGCTTTGCAGTTTGATGTAATCCCATCCGCCAGTTCTTGCTTCTGTTTCCTGAGCTACTGGAATCCTATTCTTGTACCACTTGTTAACAATTGTGGTAAAGAGTCTAAAACTTTTCGTCAAAGAGTAGGAATGACTTATGCTGAGCACCTCTATAGGTGTAGTGTCCACAACAGTTATTTGTCTCTGCTCTTGCTGTGGGGATAAGTGACCAGGGGCAGGTGGTCAAATACCCAAGATCCATGCCCACTTGGGGACAGGTCATAGGCTGGGGGCTTTTGTCCCCATTTTTCTTCTTCTTTTTGGTATCTGGAATTTAACCCAGGGGTGCTTAACCACTGAGCCACATCCCCAGCCCTTTTTTATATATTTTATTTAAGGATAGGGTCTTGCTGAGTTGCTTAGAGTCTCGCTAAGTTGCTGAGGCTGGCTTTGGACACACGATCCTCCTGCCTCAGCCTCCTGAGCTGTTAAATTAAGTTGCAGTACTTGCCAAGGTTTGAATGGGACTAGGTCATGGCTGGAGCAAGGTACATTTCATCTCAGCTGATCATTCTCAGCTTTTGGGGGTATTCCTAGCATCCTACTTATGGTCTCTTAACTCCTGCACTTCAGAGAGTGACAGACTGCAACAAAACCAACTGGGCCTCCCAGAGCAGAAGAGATAGAGCCCAAGCTGAGTGATTACATTTAACATTAATAAGAAATTAAATGTTAAGAGCAAAACAAGGATAAAAAAGTATGAAAAAGCATGAAAAAGATTTTAATGTAAGAAAAGTTTTCAGATTAGGTGATGGGTAATAATATTTATCCAGGGAGGAGACACATTTATATACACATAGACATCATACACATACACACAATACTTTGTAGCAACTAAGAAATCACCTCTCTCAGACCTGGGTGTAGAGGCATATGCCTGTGGTCCTAGCTACTTGGGAGGCAGATACAGGAGGATCACTTGGGTCTAGGAGTTTGAAACCAGCCTGGGGCATCAAAACAACACTGCATCTCAAGAACCAAACCAAATTGCACCAAAAAGAAAATCAGTTCTTCCCAAACTATTTCAACTACAATTCTTAAAGATGATAAAGTTATTTGAAATAACTTTCCACTTTTTATATAAAATATATAATGAAATAACTGCTAATTAAGCCTATGAATATATTGATCTATATAGACAGATAAACAGTTTATAATATATATATATATATATATATATACACACATACACACACACACACACACACACACACACATATATATATAATTAATTGCCTTGCCATTTATAATGAATTTCCAAGTATAAAAGTAAATGGGGCTGGGGTTGTAGCTCAGTGGTAGACTGCTTGCCTTGTATGTGTGAGGCACTGGGTTCGACCCTCAGCACCACATTAAAAAAAAAAAAAATAAAGGGGGGCTGGGGTTGTGGCTCAGCGGTAGAGCGCTCGCCTTGCACCTGCGTGGCCCGGGTTCGATCCTCAGCACCACGTACAAATAAACGCATTGTGTACAACTAAAAGCAAATAAATATTTTTTTAAAAAATAAAAGGTATCATGTTCATCTACAATAAAAAAAAAAACCATAAAAAAAAAAGTACATGTGGATTTTTGGATTCCTTTTTTTTCCAGAACTAGTTTTCATTTCTTGAACACTTTAGAATAGCTCCTTTAACAAAATTTCATTTTTGATCTGATGCTTGTTTGATAATCCTAAACCACACTTTAAGCCTGAAATTTCCCATTAATTATTGTATTTTTAGGATTGTATGATGATACCATATTTCAGATAAATTACTGAGTAATATTTAGCCAATTTAGCTTTCTGTTGGAGGTACAGTTCTGAGTGCTCATTAATAATTCAAGAAGCTTCCATTAGTATGTGTGATACTTTCAGGTTTTCAAAAATACAAATGAAATAGGTATTAGTGTGGTGATGATCATAAAATGAGGACCTGCTAGAAACCAAGATTTGTGGGGAAAGCATGCTAACGAAGTCCTGCAATGGTGAGTCTTCCTGTGAGAGGCCCTTCAGCTGAAGACTCTCATGGTACTCTATAGCCTCAGCTCATTAATTCATGCAGGTCCTGAGGACACAGTTATCAAGGATGGCGTCTGGCTCATTATCTCAGACACTGAAACTGATGCGAGGGAGACTTTCAGTGGTTAGCCAAGGTCAGATAGCATGTTGTAAACCTCAGATGTCTGTTTTCAAAGTCACAGCTCAAACTATTGGTCCTTATAGCTTCTCCAGAGAGACATTCTCCAAACATTACAGTTGAGGGAAAACTTAATCTAAAGACCTTGACAGCTGTGGAGATCAGGACATCACAGGGGCTTTTTAAAAGAAAGTGGGATGAGTGGGCCAGGGCTTCCAGTATACCTTTCCCCTGAGCTATGACTGGGAGGCAGAGGCAGGAGGATCACTTGAATCTGAAGCAATTTAGAGGTAGTAGATATAAGTTATTTAGATATGGGAAAATCAGGTATGCAGTTCCTCTTAAATCATACAAGTGCATATGTGTGTGTGCAATGTATGCATGTGCGTGCACATGCACAATGAGCAAGCAGAAGCCATTCCAAGGACATGCTACCTTACTAGCTCATTGCACTAACTCTGTCACTCCTATGAATGATTTCCTACAAGTAAAACATTCATTTAAAAAAAAAAAAGTCAAGAAATTCTAAGATAAATGTTAAAGGGCAAATGTTAAATGTGAATTCTTCATTCATGGAAGCAGCTGAACAGAAGCATCATGCCTCTGGTGTGCCCGAGTCCTCGCTGACATTCAGATGTTCACCCTTGTTTCAGGCTAAAGGAATATGGGGTATTAAGAGGCAGTAATGCATGGCAGCCATCTGTTCCATAAAAGCTCACTATGTAAGCTTTGGGGAAGACAGTGATTGCTATCGGCGGTGAGCTAATAAGCATGCTTCATTCAAAGCAACTCCACTCTCAATCCTTATACTCAGTTTTGAACGGTAAACTAGTAAACAGACTGAGTCTGATTTTCCCCTATGGCAGGATCTCATTTCCTTCTTGGTTTAACCAAGTCTGGGGACCTGAAAGTGATCAGACCTGGGCTTACCATTTTCTAGTTGTGTGACCTTGGTTAAGTTATTTAACTTGAAGCCAGCTCCTTCCTATGTAAAATGGAATAGCAACACATACCTCCTAGGGATGTGAGGTCTGAGGCACAATGACTGGTACCCAGTAGGTACTCATTAGCTATTAGCATAATTATTCCTTGTGTCTCTCCTTTGGCCACCTCAGGAAGCACATGAGGTAACAAATGTGAGGCGCACTCTGGGAAGAGCAGAATGCAAGAAATTCATTTCATGGTTTCGGTTTCTTACAAGTGCATGATGCTGCATGCTCAGGGTCTGGCACCTTCCAGAGTTCTAGAATTACAGCTGAAGCAACCTCTTGCATTCAGAGTCACTAAAACCAGAGTTCTCATTGTGTTTCTCAGGTCTGTTCCTATGCTTGGGTGATTTTTCTGATGACACCACTTTATAAGAAATATATGGTTTTCTGTTCCATGTCTTCTCTCCTTTCTGATTTTCCATTTCAAATGGCTGCCCCTATCAGCCCACTCAATCCTTGTCTAAGGCATGGCTGGATGTGAACTCAACTTATTCAACCTCTTACTCCAAATCTTCAGTGGCTCCAAAATGCCTTTTAAATAACTTCTGAAACCTCTACCTATCCACTGAATTTTTCATCTGGTCTACCCGACTCCTTCCAAGGTATTGCTCACACCTTGAGTTGAATACATACATATGGGCTTCTAGCTGCCCACTACCTTCTCTCTCCAATGCCCTGCTGGAAATATTCTCTGCAGCTCACACATACCAATTCCACCATTTTTAGGTCCATGTGCAAATGGCTCCTCTACCAAAATGTGCTTTCCTTGCTCTAAATGGCATATATTATCTTCTGTTATCAATTCACTATACATTTTATCAGAAGGCAGCACAATTCTGCTGTTTTATAGAAAAACATAGGCTTTGAAATCAGAAAGACTTATTTTTCTAAATCCTGGCTCAACTTACTGGTTGAATGACTAGGGGCAGATTATTCTCTGGATAAATGATTCCTTATTATAAAATGGGACAGTAATATCTACCTTAGCTCAATAACTGTGATCATTAAAATTAAATGTATACAAAGTATCAAGTAGAATCCCTAGGACAGAGACACTTCATAAACACAAGTTCATTTTTCCATGTACTTCCCAAACTGGTATTTTGGGAGAATTATCTGAGCTCTGATTTATCTTCCAGGCTGGATTGAAGGCTCTAGGAGGGTAGGATCTTTGTGGGATTTGTTGCTGCACTAGCATAGCCCTGTGGATGTAGAAGGCTATACACTCATATTTAAAGAATAAATGAAAGTACTGTTATCATATTATTGTCAGCATGAACGACGGTATCCACAAAATATGAGAACTGCAAAGAATCTCAGACAAATCACTAACCCAATTTCATTTTAGAGATGAGTGAATTGTTAAGTCTGCTTTCCATCATTAGGACAAAGTATCTGAGAGAATCAACTTAACAGGAGACGTTTACATTAGCTTATGGTTTCAGAGGTTTTAGTCCATGGTCACTTGGCCCTGTTGCTTTGGGCCTATGGCAGCACCATACATTATGGCGGGAATAGCTGGGAGAGGAGGCTGCTCTCCTGTGGTGGCTGGGAAGCAAAGGGGGTGGGGAAGGGAGAGAGGAAGAAGGGGTTGAGGTCTCAATATCCTCTCCAAGGGCATGTCCCCAACAATCTAACTCCCTTCCACTAGGCCCTACCTCCTACAGGTTATATCACCTTATGATAGTGCCAGACTGGTGACTAGGTCTTTAACACATGAGCTTTGGGGGACATTTAAGATCCCAACTACAGCAATGAGGAAGCAAAGCAACCCAGGGTTAGGTGGCTTATGGCTAGTATGCAAGTAAAGAGTGGCAGACCTTCAGCTCTGTGCTTTTCCTGTTCTACCATGCTGTCTTCCTCATTAATGGGACAAGGCTGGCAGGAATATGATACCAAAAGCATTTCTTAGGAAAATGTTACCTCCCACAAATGCTTATGCCATGCAGGGGGGCATCCAGAGACAGTAAATAATTTTTCATACAATACACCTGTGGTATATCCAGATTATGGCATGGCATGCTAGATGAAATGAAGAATGAAAGCTGGCTGTTAGAAATCTGTCATCTTTTTTTTTTGAAGAGTATAACCCATTGTATCTTGGTAAAAATGCCTTGGTAAAAATGTGCGGTTAGAAGGCATGGCTGGCAGAGGTCAACGAAGACATGGATGGAGGTAGCTGCTGGCCACCTTCTTCTGGCTGGCACTGTCAGGCTGCTAGTCCCTGCCCTGTCCCACAGTCCCATTACAAATTCCTGCTTCCTAACTGCTTGAGTTGACACCTTGCTAATCTCATCACCTAGCTCAAGCTAGGGAACCATTCTCAGTGGTGAGACTTGATCTTCCTGAGCCCTCTTCTTTGGGCCAACTCTGCTGATGGCTGAGTTGGCTTCTAAATAATGTGGCAGAGGGCAACGCTATCCCCTGGCCTGCAGTGATGAACCTGATGGCACGTGGAGAAAGGTGTAAGAGTTACATAGTGAAAGAATTTAGATTTTTATTTATCTCTAGACTATGTGACAACTAGTGGTATGTCCTTAAAGGATATTTAATACTTCTGGGCCTTCAAAGTTCTTAAATGAAGGGAGTATTCACCTAACTCGGCCTCTTCGTGGTCCTACAATTGGCACAATATACTGTTTTCAATTTTATTTTTGGTGATAGTCTTAAACATAACAAAGACCCCAGGTTATAAAACAGCATGTGCCTTGTGCCTGCCCAGCTTGGTGGAGATGCCGGACAGCTGGAAGATAACCTCCTTGGGGTGTGACCTGGGATCTAACGTTCCACAGCCTCAGTTTCCTTTTCTGTAAAAGATAAGGTCATCAATAACATGTGTAGTATCTTTCTCCTGACACGAATCCTAACACTCTTGTTGAGAGCTATGGTTTTTAACAGGGGAGTGGTCATCAAAATCATCTCTGAAGTCTTAAAGAATGCATTCTGATGCATGGCTAGAATTGAGGGCCACTGTTGTACTATACTCAACAATTGTAAGGACTTATTGATATTTCTAGGGCCATCCATAAATGCTGAATGAGATGAACATATACTCTGTGAACATGGAAAGACTCAAAGACAGATTCTGATAATTCTGAAAGAGAAAACTGAGAACTTATCCTTTAGAACATCCCAGATCAAAATATTAAATCGCAGCAATAAAGCCTCAGAATACCCTATACAGGGATACAGAGACTTCTCTGATTCTAAATTATTGGTTCTTCCCTAAATCTAGTAAAGAAAATTACCTGCTAAGTGTAGTGTAACTGCTAAGCTATAGAATAAACCAAGGTGGGGGTGGAAACCCTGAAAATTAGATATTCTAACTCTTCAGAAGCCACTAATTTTAATCAATATCAGTCTACAAGTTTTAAATGACTTTCTAGTGAACCTCCACACCCCCATCAAGTAATTATCAGAAATATTGATTTCATTCTGTACTTTCAATCTTACAAGTTCATAAAATATTAGCCTATTAAGTTAACATAAAAATGTAATTTAGTGGAACTAAACAGCAGAGGGAATATCATATAAGATCTATGAATTGGTCTATATAATGTTAATTTTTTTTTTTTTTTTTTAGTTTTAGATGGACACAATACCTTTATTTAATTTATTTATTTTTATGTGGTGTTGAGGATCAAACCCAGGGCTTCATACATGCAAGATGAGCACTTTACCACTGAGCCACAATCCCAGCCCGATATATATGTTGATTTTTAATATATTGCTAATACCCTTCACTGTAACCCCTCAGCCCAGCGTGGGCAAAAACGGAGGTTATAAAGGAGGAGATCATGATAAAGAACAGCAATTAGGAACTCAGATCATACAGGGCAAAGATGAAAGCACAGAAATAAAACTTGACACCTCATTTTTATAGAAAAATGCAAGTTCATAAAGATGTAGTAATAACCCAAATTGTTTTGTCAGAGGAGGTATCAGAACTCACATCTCCTTATCCCAGAAGTCCTGTGTGACTTTTTATAAACAATGCCATTCTAACAGGATGGCAGGTTGATTGGGCAGAGAGAAGAATGACAGAGAAAGCTTGCTTCATTTCTGTACAGAATCACCAAATTCCCTCTTTGTCTATTGCTAGATTAATTACTAATAAATAATAGGACATTGGATAGGTGTTCACACTCTACTGGATTTTTTAGTTAATTTCTCAGCTATCAGTATCATATATACAACATGGAAATTACTGATGCTGGTAAATTCTGTCATTTTTCAATAACTAGGTTTCAATGGCCTGTATGTGGGGAGTAGGGAGCAGGTAATCATGCAAACATTTAAGTACTTTTTAATGGCCACATTTTTGTATCAGGGTGCTGAGGGATGTATCAGAAAATGGGGATTCTTTTTCCTTTTGCAATGCTGGGGATCAAACCTAGGGCCTTGTACATGCTAGGCAACCTCTCTAACGCTAAACTATATTTGCAGCCTAGGAAACTGGCATTCTAATACTGGTTCTGCATTACCTTGTTGCCTAGTGCTGGCCTGTTTTCTCAGCAGCAAAAGGTAATAACTGCTTCTCCTCACTACTTTGAAGGTTAAAATGATAATGTATGGGAGTGCTCTTGGAAAGGTTTAAAGCATTAAGCAAAGGAAATGCTTAATTGGTATTTTATAACTCTCAGAATCGTGGGCATTCCCAAGTATCATACACAATCCAATCCATGTTAACGTATCAGTTGATTTCTACCACTAAGAAAAAAGGGCAGGGAGAAAAATCTTGAGAGATGTTTGAAGGTAGTTGGACAAACCATCAGTTCATTTTTCATGCTTGAGTCCCTAGAAGTCACTGTGCAGATTTAGAATCGTGGTTATTCAATAGTGAACTTTTCAATGTTATGGTGTCATCCATCTTCTAGAGCATCTGCTGCAGGATGAGAAAAAGGTAAAGATTGAATGACCTCTTGTCACATCCATGACAGTGAACTATGTTGTTAATTCTGAAGATGATGACTATGCTCTAAGTATACGGCCTGAACTCCAAGGGAAAGGCAGACTCCACAGACCTGAGGTTCGGTCTCTGTTTTGCAGATGGAGAAGAGGTGGCTCTTTCCACCAAAGCCCATGCTTCAGATAGAGAGCACCCAAGTCTGAGTAAGGGTTCTGAAACCACAGGTGCCTGCAAACGGTCCAGGTTTCTGCAGTGGTAAGAGCCAGAAATTATGTGTATGTGTGTGTGTTTGTGTATGTATACTCCCTATACCGAACTCACTGAGAGGCAGTCAGTTCATTGGTAGCAGAAAGAAAAAGCAGGGGACAGAAGGCAAGGTGCAGGTACAACTTGATGGAAAGCACCATGTGCCAGAGCTGCGGCAATGTCATGAAGGACTTCCATGCAGGGTGAGTGACCTGCTAAGGTGAGGCAGAGTGAGCCTTGTGTTCTAGGTATCTAGAATAAAACTCTATCTTATAACTATGTACAATTATTATGTGCCAATCAGAGAGAGAGAGAGAGAGAGAGAGAGAGAGAGAGAGAGAGAGAGAGAAACAAAGAAACAAAGAAAACAAGTCTCATGCAACCTGAACTGGAACCTTTTGTCATTTGTCTGGAGCTAACACAAGGGGATACCTGGTCTCTCTCAAGGAGAGGCAATATGTGTGGGTGGGAAATCCTGACTACTCCATGGCCATCCAAACTTCCCAAAGCAGATTTGCAGCTGTTCCTAAATCCACAGGGGTTTCGAATGGCAACCTACTCCACTGAACCTCCCAATTCACTCCAATTCCATCTTTATTAAAAAAATTATTTATTTATTCTAATTTGATATACATGAGAACAGAATGCATTTCAATTCATAGTATACATATAGAGCACAATTTTTCATGTCTCTGGTTATACACAGAGTAGAGTCCTACCATTTGTGTCTTCATACGTTTACTTAGGGTAATGATTTTCATCTCATTCCATCATCTTTCCTACCCCCATTCTCCTCTCTTCCACTCCCTCCCCTTTGCCTTACCCAAAGTTCCTCTATTCCTCCTATGCCCCACCCCCCATCCCCATTATGGATCAGCATCCACTTATCAGAGAAAACATTTGGCATTTGGTTTTTTGGGGATTGGCTTACTTCACCTAGAATGATATTCTCCAACTCCATCCATTTACCTGCATGCAAATGCCATGATTTTATTTTCTTTTAATGCTGAGTAATATTCCATTGTGTATATACACCACAGTTTCCCATAGCGCAAGAAAATAAATCAATAATCAATAAATGGGATGGATTCAAACTGAAAAGCTTCTTCTCAGCAAAAGAAACTATCAGTGAGGTGAATAGAGAGCCTATAGAATGGGAGCAAATTTTTACCACTCACATCAGATAGAGCACTAATCTCTAAGATACATAAAAAACTCAAAAAACTTAACACCAAAAAACCCAAATAACCAAATCAATAAGTGGGCCAAGGAACTGAACAGACATTTTTCATGATATACAATCAATCAACAAATATATAAAAAATGTTCAACATTTCTAGCAATTATAGAAATGTAAATCAAAACCACTCTAAGATTTCATTTCACTCCAATCAAAATGGCAGCTATTAAGAATACAAACAACAATAAGTGTTGGTGAGGATGTAGGGGAAAAGGCACACTCATACATTGCTGATGGGGCTGCAAATTGGTGCAACTATCTGAAAAGTATTATGGAGATTCCTTGGAAAACTAGGAATGGAACCACTATTTGACCCAGCTATCCCACTCCTTGGTTTATACCCAAAGGACTTAAAACCAGCATACTACAGTGACGCAGCCACATCAATGTTTATATAGCAGCACAATTCACAATAGCCAATTCTATATTTTTGAGAGAAAAATAATAACCCCTCCCTGCTCCAGCATTGAATTCTGCCTGGTGAATAAGAGTAAAGCACGTCTCTAAGAACTTCCCCCTTAAACTCAGACAAGCAATACTGTGAGACAAGGTCAGTGAGTTTATGACCTTTGCAAAAGAAAGAGAATAACATTTTTCTGTTCTTTAAAAATTATGTGAACATTTGTTCATTTATAAATAAACTTTTGTGCAAAAGTTGTCAACACAGAAAAATGTTTTCCTTAGCTCATCAAGAATGAGCTAGTGTGGCAAAAATTACCATTTAATGCCTACATTTTGTTTATGACTAATAATATCCTATAAAAACACACATTTAAATGAATAAGGACTTAGGTACCTATCTGCAATGGGCTCTGGTGCAGTACTCTGATGATCAGTGCTTTATTGCCAGGTTTAGATTACGGTTTCTTTTATTTGTGAAAGTAGATCTACAGCATCTGTTTCTCAAACAATTAGATGTTTGGATTTAGTTAACATTATAAAATGTTCTTTGTATGAGTTCTGTGAAAAGGAACGGTATATAAAGCTTAGAAAACACACATGCCACTGAAATTTTATATTTCCAAACAGTGTGCCTTAACTACAGAAGAAATCATGTAGGTTACTTTAAAATAGAAACAACACAGCAAAATTCCCAGAGGTGGCATTTAGAAGTAAGATTTGGTTTTCACTTCACCTGGCTTAATAATGAAAACATGAAAGATGGCTTGCAATTTCTCCAAGATCAACATATTAGTCCATTTAAAGAAATGCCACAGGAGGCTGTTCCTACTTTTCTTTAGAAGACAGATTTCGTTTGTTCTTGCTTAAAATTGAATGTATCTCTCAATTTTAACAGTGCCTGAGCCACAGTGGGGTAACACAAGTTAGATTTAAATGAAGCCTGTAGGCAAGGACTCCAGTGAAAACACCCCAGCCTGCCGCCCACCGCTCAGCACGGTGGGCACTGTCAGCAGACAGGTTCTGCTGCCATCCAGGAGGGCTCATGAAAAGAGGGTCAGCACTAAACTCCAAGGCAACCAAACAGAGCACACCTGGATCTATTTGCTACTGGGACAAAATCAGACAGAAGGAAAAAAAAAGAATTTATAATATGTATGTATTCATGTAAAAATGGGTATGTCAGTATGCACATGTACACATTTATGAATACATGTGCAAGCACAGGTTTATGTGCATGTGCATACATATGCACACAGACCTAAGAGTAATAGTGTTCCAAGTATTTCAAGATGTATAATGTATAAGCAAATATGAACAAAAAACCATGGGCAAACCTCCTAGCAATGAAAATGACACTGAATGTAATGTCACAAGCCAGCATTGACAACCATATTTTCCAAAGCACATGCCACAGAGTGAGATAAACCGGCTATAAGGCAGGTTAATCCCTCTGGCCCATAGTTCTTGAGGTTATGCCTGTCAGGCAGAAGTCTAAAAAGTGACCACTATGCCCTTGTCAGGTTGGAAGAGGGACAAATTTAGAAGAAATAAAGATTTCTAAAGACAATCTGTTCATCAGTTTGAGTGGGAATATTCACAGGTTCCTAACTTTACTACCATGAGGGCGGGAAGACCTTGGCACCTTCATGTTGCAGGCAGGCTCAGAACCGGACCTCAGCTGGGCCACACTGGGAAGGTGGGAGCAGAAATGTCACTCCATTGGGAAGTCATGGAAGGGTTTCAACAGGGAGTGGCACCACCAGTTCTGCGTCTGGGCTAGAGCCAGGCTATCAAGGGCCAGCTGACAGCAGCTATTATAGCCTTCCATGGGAAACATCTAGCAGGTAGGAAGGAAGGTCAACACAGATTTGGGTGTCATGGCCACTTGGGTAGACCTGAAGAAGAAGGTGAGTAGGAGGGGACAGGCCCAGACCTTGGTAAAGCTGGGAAAAGAGGATGTGTAAGAAAAGGGGACTGGGGGGCTGGGGCTATAGCTCAGCGGTACAGCGCTAGGCCCTGGGTTTGATCCTTAGCACCACAAAAAATAAAAGGTCTTGTGTCCACCTATAACTAAAAATATATAAAAAAAAATTAAAAAGGGGGGGACTGGGCAGTAGTGAGAGGGAAGCTGAGAGTGGGGAGTTTCAAAATCCAGGCAAGAGGGTTTTCAAGACTGGTCAACACATTGTCAAAAACCACGAGAGGTCATGGGAGATACCAGAGCTTTGTGCTTTCATAGTTTAACATACTTGAGTTATACAGTCATGAATTCTTAATCAGTGTGGTAGGACTGAGAAGGTAAGGAAAAATTGTGTGTGGGATATGGGTGGGGTTGTGGACAGCTGGTAGACTCTAGGCCCTTCTAGTTTGAAGAGAGCTCTCTGAGGAGATAGCACTCATTTTGAGTAAGGTGTTCATGGGGTTAAATTAGGAATGGAGGGAAATCTTTCCTTTTAGAGAATCTGTGAGCCTATTCCTGAAAAGACAGTTTTACCACTTCCTGTTAGTCATTCCCAGGATTTATAATCCCTGGAGAGGACCTATAAAAGGAACAGAGCCCTTATTCCCCAATCAGTCTAAAACATAAATTAAGCAGCTGAGCAGTCATGCTCTGTGGGTGATCCTTATATTTAAGGGGGACTCAACTGCCAGTCTGGGTGGAAACCTTGCTTGCACATCAAAATCACCCAAGCTGCCCCCCAAACCCAGGCACTAGTGCAGCAGTTTCTAAAGCTCTCCAGAGGATTCCAGTGAATCAGTACATATTAGAGCAGAATGCTTTAACTTGGTCTTCATGTCAATTTTACATATATATCTTAAAAAAAAACCAAACCACTAAATCTTCCTGCTTTGTGAAATTTCTAATCAGATCACGAGAGTCCTCCTTATTTCATCTATCCTTGCCACTTAATGTGACTTGCAATAGTGATCCTGGTGTGGTTTTGAGTCAGGAATAAGAAATCTATATCTTAGATACTGGAGGGAGAAAGGAGGAGAGAGAGGAGAGAGGGGAGGGGAGGAGAGGTGCAGGTGGTAGGGGAGATTTGTTTGCTCACATTTTATGATAATGGAAAAGCTAATTTTTTTTCAGGGTTATAAGTATGTGCAAAACCATCTGGTGTGTCCTGCTGTTGCATTCTTTAGATTCTGTATGTTTATATGTCATATGGCACAAAAACATCATGAGCCTAAAACAGCAATATTTAAAGGCCATTGCATTTTAATGGAATTGTACATAACACTGTACATAACATTTTAATGGAATTGTACATAACACTGATGCTTCATAAACATACTATTTTAGAATGTCAGCAGTAGTGAAGTATTTGAATCACATATGTATTCTTTTATTACAAGTAAGAAGAAAAGACAAGTAAGGAGAAAAAGACTCCTCCTGTGCTACTTGGCCATCTGGATGGATATTGCCTTTTAAAGTGAATTCAAGTCTTTTTACCCATTTTTAAAGTTTGGCTTTTAGTCTTTTAAAAATTGATTTGTAGGTCTTTATATATTATGGATGTAATCTCTTTTAATATACTTTCTTCTATTCTGCTTTATAAATTTCTTAATAATGGTGCTCCTGACACCATAATTTTAATATGGTTCAATATATTAATTTTTTCCTTTTATGGTTCACCCTTTTTGTGTCCTGTTTGAGGAAATTTTGCCTGCTCCAAGGTAATTATATTGTTCTTTGTTTTCCTCCAAAACTTTGTTTCCATTTAAGTCTATAATCTATTTCATGTGTGGTATGAAGAGGGGGTCAAGACACTTTTTCTCCTCCAAATACCTATCCAACTGGTTGAATCTGTTTATTAAAAAGACATGCCTTAGCCGGGCGCGGTGGCGCACGCCTGTAATCCCAGCACTTTGGGAGGCTGAGGCAGGAGGATCGCGAGTTCAAAGCCAGCCTCAGCAATGGTGAGGCACTTAGCAACTCAGTGAGACCCTGTCTCTAAATAAAAATGCAAAAAAGGGCTGGGGATGTGACCCAGTGGACGAGTGCCCCTGAGTTCAATCCCTGGTACAACAACAAAAAAAAAAAAAAAAAAAAAAAAGACATGCCTTTCTGGCTGAAGAACACAGCATTTCTGCCACAAATCAGGTGACTGTATTATATACATGTGCCTCTTTTTGTATTTCCTTCTGTCCCACTCTTCATCTTGCACCAATGCCATACTACCTTAATTACCAGAGATTTAGAATAGTTTTGACATTTGGTAATGAAAGTATCATAGCTTTCCTCTTTTCCTTTAAGAATGCATTGGATATTTTTGGCTCTTTACATTTTCATATGATTTTTTTTGAATGACTGTCTCAGTTTTCTGCAAAAGAAAATTTGCTACTAATTTGACAGGGACTGCATTAAATCTATATAATTTGGAGAACATTAATAACTTTATAATATTGAGTATTCCAATCCAGAAATATGGAATATCCCTCCATCTATAAAGATGTGAAAAGGTGCTCAATGAGTCCTTAGGGAAATTTCCATTAGAATGGTTAAAAAAAAAAAAAAAAAAAGAAAAGAAAATATCAAGGATTGCAAAGGACACAGAAAAACTGGAATATATACTGCTGATAGAAATGCAAACTGGTGCATATACTCTGGAAAACTGACAGTATCTTCTGAAGCAGAACATGTAAAACCAGTGACCTAGCAGTTCTATTCCTAGAATGACAATTCACCAAAAGACAAGTACATGAATGTTCACACTGGCACTATTAAAAATGGGCCTAAACTAGAAGTGACTCAAATGCCTATGGAGACTAGAAAGGCTGAGTAGAGTGTGGTTTATCCACACAAGGAAAAAGCACACAGCTCTGAGGATGACCCATCCACATCGACATGCAAAAGTATGGCAGACTCTCATGAACTACTGAGCAAGAGTAGCCTGAATTCATTTACATAGGTATAAAAGAGTTTGCATTGCATGAGATTCCATTTATAGAAAGAGCTAAAACAGAAAGAAAACCTATGTCATAAGTCAGGATAGTGGTTATTTTGGGAATATAGTGACTGCAAAGAAATATGAAATGTTTCTTGGGTGCTGATGTCTTCAGTATATTAAAAATACACTGAATTGTGCTCTTACAATACTGCACAATTTGGTTTCTCATTTAAAAACTGATTTTCTTGCCGGGCGCGGTGGCACACGCCTGTAATCCCAGCACTTTGGGAGGCTGAGGCAGGAGGATCCCGAGTTCAAAGCCAGCCTCAGCAATGGCGAGGCACTTAGCAACTCAGTGAGACCCTGTCTCTAATAAAAAATACAAAAAAGGGCTGGGGATGTGACCTAGTGGTCGAGTGCTGCTGAGTTCAATCCCCGGTACCCCCCAAAAAAACAAAAACAAACAAACAAACAAAACTGATTTTCTTTTGCATAATCCTCTCCCTCGGTACCTCCCTCCTCTAGAATATTTTTTACGATCAGTTATCTAAAGAGAGTTCTTTTAAAAATAATACATTACACCAAAAAAGGTCTACAGAAGCTTTCCAAATAGGAAATTGGTCAGACTCTTCAAATGCATCTAATTACAAACCTTTTATTTACAAGAGAAAAATGGAGAAATAAAAGTTATGAGACATTCCTAATTTTGATGAATCTGTCTTAATTTCACATTCAAATTATCACTCAGTATTCCTGCTGTGGTAATTTATCAATAGCTTTAACAAGGATACAGCGCACATCTGTGTTTGTTTTGCAAAGAAAGGCAATGTCAAGAAAGGCATGGCATCTTTAAGGGTCCATTCAGTCATGTTTTTTTACAGATTAGTTATACTAACATCCTTTGTCCTATATTATTTAACATCCTTTGTCCTATATTATTTTTTCCTGGTTTTGTGATACAATTATAGAATTCCAGGAGATTTATTTTTAGATATGACACAAACCATTCCCAATAAACTTTTAACAAATAATAACTTTATATCCTTTTGATCACTTTCTAGGAAATATGCTACTGGGATTGAGCTTCACATGTCTATAATGCACCAGATGAAACTATGAAATAAAACTAAATTATGAAAAAAAGCTGAGACTGTTTAGCAGAAGCAATATACTGGACGGCTAGATGGATTTTAGTGTTTTTTTTTAAAAAAATTATAAAATTATAATTGTGATTCAAGTTTCAATAAAAATAACAGAAAGTCCTTATACTGCAAATAAATTCTCATATACTAAAGTGGTAAGTGCTATCTGAGGAATATTTTGTTCTGTGTTTGTGTTAACCCTGGTTTCGATAATGCACTGAAAAAGCGGGGCGGGGGGAGAGTTTTAAAGGAATACATTACAGTGCTATTCTACAAAGAGATTTGTGGTATTGCTGAAAGTCATTCATGGAAAAACTTTTTAAACCACATTAAATATTTAGAAGTTGCACTTAAAAAAGCATAGAAGTCACCTAATATATCATGATCTAAATAGTGCATAGCTGAAAAAATGTTTGATAATAGTCTTAAAAAGCCGTATCAGGATATTTTGTCTTATTTTTTAAGCTGAGTATATCATACAGTTATTCTTCATTTTTTCAAAATATGTTAATGACTGTTCATTTTGGGGGTGGGGTAAGAAGTATAATAGAGAATGCTGTTGTAGCTAAGCTTTTTCCCACTTGGCCTTATTTGTTTCAGGGAATCGGTTAGAAACTACAAAATCAAGTCATTTTACCCTACAATAACCCATTATTGGTTATGGGTTATTATCTAATTAGAAATATTTTATTTAGAAGAGAAAAATTGGTTATGGGTACTGCTATCACCACCACCAGATAAAGACATAAGCACAGGTAAAGCAAATGTAATTTTTTTTTAAAGACGGCAAGGAAGTGATACATAAGTTGCTTAAAATAAAGGGGAATGAAATATTCTTTCAAAAAAGCTCACATAGATGAATGAATTATTGAAAATGGGGACCATGTATTCTTGAGTGAATGGAAGTTGAATTATTCTGAGAGTTTGATAATTTTCCTTCAATATGCCATTATATTCAAGGAAGGGTAATATATAACAGAAACCACCCTCCCTCAAAAAACAAAAATGCATCCAAACCAAACCACCCTGCAGATGGAACAGTTGGCACTCTAGGGGAGAAAGGACAGGGTCACATTTGCATATTGGTAGGTCCTTTTCCATTCTCCACTGTGATGACAGTTTGGTCTAAGGAATAAAGAGAATCCACAGCTGAAAGCACAAAGTATTTAAGCACACATCTAATCACAAAAATTTTTTTGGGGGGGGCGGGGCTGGGACTGTAGCTCAGTGATAGAGTGCTTGCCTGCATGTGTGAGGCACTGGATTCAATCCTTAGCACCACATAAAAATAAACAAATAAGGGCTGAGGCTGTGGCTCAGCAGTAGTGCACTTGCCTGGCATGTGTGAGGCACTGGGTTCGATTCTCAGCATCGCATATATATTAAAAAAAAAAAAAAGGTCAATCAACAACTTAAAAAACAAACAAACAAACAAAATAAAGGCATTTTGTCCCTACACAACTACAAAAAAATATTTTTTTTTGGGGGGGGGGACATCTTTCTCCAAATGATATACAATTAGAATTGAACCCAGGGAAGTGATAATTCCAAGATGATGCCATAGATATATGATCACTTAAACTTTTGTGGTAACTTGGAAATGACAATGGTAAAGTCAGATACCAATTTTTGAGAAGCATAACTTCAGAAATGGTGGATCAAAAGAAATTGCTCTAAAGAGAGTCCATAATGAATGGTGTAAATGTATTTTGTATACAACCAGAGATATGTAAAAATGTGCTCTATAAGTGTAGTATGAAATGTAATGCATTCTGCTGTCATTTATAACAACTTAGAATAAAAAAAAATAAAAGAGTCCATAAATACTCCTACATATGCCAAAACTTACTCAAAAGACATATGCTAGTGATGGCTTTAAAAACTATATCAAAGTGTTTTTAAAATAAACTATAAGTAACTAAACTTGATGTTAAAAATCTTTTATGACTCTCCTGAATAACGGCAAAGCAACCTTTTGGTGTATGTAGAGATCACTTTTCTGCCAAGTTCATCTTCCTAAAGCAGGCCTACTTTTATCATGAGCTTATAGCAGTTCCTGTTATCAGAGGATCAATTCTAATTCACTCTCAGTTCTCAACTTATTCTGGGTCTTGAGGTCTTTTATTCAGTTGGCATAGATACCCTTTTCCAATTGGTCCTAATGTTTCTAACAAGGAAAATCTTTAATTAATCATTTTTGGTCAGAATATAAACATGAGGTAAAATATTTAAAAGCTCAGAAGAGCATAAAATAAAGTTTGAATTTCTTTTCTCTCATCCCTTTGGTCCCCCTCCTAAAAAATAATCAGCATTAATACCCTCTTACTAAGAAATATCCTGATTTGTTCCTAGACAAACATACAGAAACACAGCCACCAGGCTGACTGCACCGTGCTTTGACTAATTCCTCAGTTCTGCTCTCCCCTATCTTTCCTCTATTACTTCCTATACCACTAATAAGTTATACCATCATGTATTTGCTTTTATATTTTTTCTGTTTCTGAACTAGTTTCCTCTTCTTTTGTCTTTTTAACAGCATCTCCTTTTCTGTCTATAAAAGCAGTTGGTGTACAATATAAATTGTAAAAATATCTGTCTGATGAATGTTTTTACATTCTGAATTAAAAGTACAGTTCACATTCTCTTTTTTGCAATCATGGAAGAGGCATTTCACACACAAACAATGTCGACTTGGATCTTCCTTAATGGTCTTCTCTACAGCAAGAGTAAGTGCCTGCTTATTTGGGCTATTAGCAGTTGGGCTCTGATCCAGAAATCCATTTCTGTAGAAATGCATGGCATTTTATTTTTAGCTATGAATGGAGTCTACCATTTTTGTCTGCCTATTTAAAATACTGGCTCTTCTGAAACATATAGCCATGAACAGAACACCACAGGGTAACTAAATCCTTTATCATTTTATTGGGAAGAGATGAAGGGGAGGGGGGAAAAACTTCATGGGGCTGGGGCATAGTTTAATGACAGAGCACTTAACCTAGCACATGAGGCCATGGGTTTGATTCCTAGAACTCCCCCCAAAACTCAACACAACAAAAAAAGCAAAACAACAGCAATGACAACAACAACAAAAAGCTACAAATAAAATCTGTGTCATGCTGGGCACAGTGGCACATTCCTGTAATCCCAGGTATATGGGAGGCTGAGGCAGGAGGATCACAAGTTCAAGGCCAGATCCAGCAACTTGGTGAGACCCCATCTCAAAATAAAAGATAAAAGGTCTAAGGATGTAGCTCAGTGGTAAATTGCCCTGGGTTAAACCTCCAATCCTCCGCCCCCACTGCCACAAAAAAAAAAAAAACAACCCTGAGTCATAAACAAAGAAGGTCCTCAAAGACTGATGGGAGCCATGCCAAAGGGATACAGGAACTGGCTTGAAAGGACTTCAATGGGCAAAACTGGAACAGTGTGAACACTGGAATGAAAAATGATAGTTATGGATTGTAATACTTGAAAAAAAAAAAAAAACCACCATCTTTTGTAATCACTCATGGAATACTTAAATGAGATAAGCATTAACATCAATGGATACTACAACCTGGGCAAAAGACTGGCGCAGAGCAGGATGTTCACCAGGTTTTTTTTTTTTTTTTTTTGTGGTACCGGGGATTGAACTCAGGGGCACTTGACCACTGGGTCACATCCCCAGCCCTTTTTTGTATTTTATTTAGAGACAGGGTCTCACTGAGTTGCTCAGTGCCTCACCATTGCTGAGGCTGGCTTTGAACTCATGATCCTCCTGCCTCAGCCTCCCAAAGTGCTGGGATTACAGGCGTGCGCCACCACGCCCGGCTTCACCAGGTTTTAGCCGTTATTAATTACAAAGGGAAAGGGGGACCTCCAGCAAATGCTCACGACTCAAACTTAGCATCACCAAAAATGAGTCAAAGTTCAGTCTGTGCCTCCAAATGTGACACAATGGGAAGCACATACCACAATATGGTATACTCACTGGAAATAGATCAGAATCTGAGCCTGAGGACAATGAGACAGGTCCCCCTGGAGTGCATTACCCAAGACAACTGGCCTGGACTCTTTAAAAATACCAAAAAAGAAAAACTAACAAAACAAACAAAACAAATAAAAACCGTGGAGGTGATGAGTCTACACTGAGACAAAAGGAACATGAAGGTCAAGAACAGCCAGTGGGCTGACCCTTTATTAGATCATAGTGAGGAATATGGAGAAATTAGTATTGGACTATATTTTATGGCAATGGCTAGTATTTTTGCATCACTGACAGGTGTCTTGGGTGTGATACTGGTATTGTGGTTATGTAGAAGAATGTGCTTGTTCTTAGGAAGTATGTGCTGAAGAATTTGAGGTAGAGTATCATTATGTGTGCAACTTACTTTCAAATGGTTCAGGGAAAAGCAAAGTGAGAGAGTGATGATGATACAGAAAGAGAGAGGAGAGCCAGAGTGCATGTGAGCGGAGAGGGCAAATGTGGCAAATGGCAGCTACTATGAGCAGGGGGAAGGGGACAGAGGGTCTTACCATGTTTCTCTCTCTCTGTATTCTTGAAACTTCTCAACAAAAAATTAAGGAAAAACCCAGACCAATGTGCTTTTGGCTCTCTCTTGCTTGAACATCAAACCTTACAGGACAGACAGCAGTGGGATCTGGTCATTTTGGAGATCAATGGGGGAGAATAAAGCAGAATGAGGCCACTGACATAAACAACACAAAGCACAAGCAAAACTCCTCTGGGCAAACAAGAGCAGGAAGCATCTTTTAAAAACAAGGAGTTACAATGGGACTTGAATGACTCAGCTATAAGTACAACTAAAAGTGGAACTGAGCAAAGAACTCTGTAAGATGAAAGTGCCCACAGTACTGACTGAGGTTATACGTAAATTTGAGTGAGTGGGTGTGCTCAAGTACATATGCAAATAATGATGATCACCTGTGGGTATGAAATACATGCCTATTTTCATACTTAACACTATTCATATTTTCCCTGTTAATTAAAACCAAAAAGTGCTTTCTAAGTGCAATTCACAATTTGAAATTATATGCTGATTTATTTGTTTGCCTATGTTTTTGATGGTTTATTTCAATATTCTGTAAGCCCCACTGAAAAGGACCAGTTCTGTGTTATCCCACCATCATGTACTCTGCACCTGTTGAATGACTTCTACCAGGTTTGGAGGAGGGAGAGATGGTAATTGCGGGAGAGAATGCTCCAAGAGTATGAAAACCTTAGGTAGCTTTGAGATGAACTGTCTGATGCTAGGGGTTTATCTCTAATGGGAAGAATACACCACCCATGTATCCTCACTGGAAATATTTAATATAATAGTCCTGGTTAAGACAAAATTCTGAACCAAGCTGGCAGAGTTGAAGATGGAAGAATAAGAGATAGAGAGACACCAGATGGGAAAAGGAAACAGGATTTGGGGATCAACTGACTGAAAAGGTTGGGTGTGATGGTTAATTTTATTTGTCAACTCGACTGGGTCATGGGGGTCCCTATGCATTTCATCAAAAATTATTCTGGGGATTTCTGGGAGGGTGTTTTTGATTAAGGACATTTAAATCAGTAGGCTATGTAAGGCACATGCCCAGCCATGTGGATGGGCATCATCCAATCAATCGAAGGCCCACTAACAAAAATGCTGACTTCCTGAGTCAGAATTTTTCCTCCCTAAGAGCCTTCAAACTGAAACATGGGCTCTTCCTGGGTCCTGAGTCTGCTGGCTTATGGCCTGGAACTACACCATCGGCTCTCTGGGTCTCCACTGTGCCAACTCACCCTGGAGGTCATGGAACTTGCCAGCTTCTATAACTGTGTAAGTCAATCCCTTATTCTTTCTCATTACACACACACACACACACACACACACACACACACACACACACCCCTTCTATTTGTTCTGTTTCTCTGAAAAATCCCAACTAATAGACTGTATAAGGGAGGAGTCAGGTTGAATCTAAAGTTTCCACTATAAGTAAGTGGGAAAAGAATGGTACAATTAATAGAAATTTGGATGCAAGGAGGTGAACCATGCTTTGAGAGAAAAACGATGAGTCTGGCTTTGGTTAGGCCAAATGAGAAAGTGGGGTATTCAACTGGATAAAAGTCTCCAAAGCAGAGGAAATGCATGAACAGATGGGTAAGTGAAGTATAAAACATCACATCCTATATATTTGCAACAGTCTCTCACAAATACTTCAACTAAATCTTCAAAATATATATAATTTTGACACTGGAGATTGCACTTGGGCATTTTACCACTGAGCTATACCCCAAAATACCTTTTATTTGGAGACAGGGTCTTGCTAGTTTGCCCAGGCTGACCTTGAACTTGCAATCCTCCTGTCTCAAATCCCAAAGTTGCTGGGATTACAGGTGTGTGTCTGTCACCATGATGTGGCTCAAATAAATGTTTGTTAAATCACTGCCCACTGTATTTTTTCCTTTTGGGGGGCTGGGCAGTGAACCCAGGATCTTGTGCATGCTGCCACTGAGCTACATTCCCAGCCCCTTGATGCTAATTTTAAGCTAGGAGTAGAAGTACTTTCTCTCTTTACAGAATGATTTCATTCTCCATGGATTAGGTTCAAGAGTTAGTGGATAACTTTTTGAAACTGTATATAGACCTATGTGCATTTTTCAAGGGCAGTGCCCAACGTTTAGTCAGATTCACAAAGTGCCTATGACTCAAAATTGGGCATGTAATCAGATCTCTTTATACTGGGTATAAATTTTTACTTGTAAGTTCTATTTTTAGCAATCTACTTTAAACAGTCAGATAAGGCATCAAAGATACACGATTCACAAAGATGTTCATTACAGCATTGTTTAAAACAGTTAAACCAAGAAATGACCTAAAGGTCTAATACAAGGGGACTGACTAAATAAATAATGGTTAGTGCAAGGAGTGGCATTCTATGTGACCCCTTCAAAAAGATGATATAGGCACATTTTTACTGATTTGAAAGATGTTAATTTTAAACTAAGAAGTCACAAGGTAAAAAAGCAATGATTAGTAGGATTCCATCCAACTAAAAATACACATTCAAATGTGTCTATCTGCAAAAGTAACATTCTGCAAGGAAACAGATGAAAATAATTATTATTGCATGATCAAAAGATTAGGGATAATTTTTTTTTCCCATCAAGTATTACAAAAACCATGACTTAACTTGTGTAATAAAAAAGTAACACTTTCCTTAAACCAGCCCTCCCAATGCCAAGAAAATCTCTCACCATCCATCAAGATCATATCCCTCTATAGCTCCTGCATTTCCTGTCAGGAAAAACACTAAAACACTGTTTCATGAGAGTCCTCCATCCTTCCAATTCTTTACCAGTATGAATCACTACAGCCATTTGGCATCTAGTATTTGGAAGATCTATTCTAGTTCACTGTTTATACCTCCTGTCTGTGAACACAACACTGTCAAACAAAACATGAATGATGTGTGGGGAGTGGGGGCAATGAAGGCTGCAAGCGAGACAGGAGATGTTTTTATAATGAGAAGGAAATCAAGAAGTTTAAACTTTCCATAGTCTCGATATGAGAATCAATAAGCAGTTGTTATCATTTTGCTGATGCTTGTTAACCAACAGTATAAACATTTTTTAAGAGTCCAAAGTGATGACAAAGCATGTCTTTCTATGGAGAAAACTCTCATGGAGCAAATTGAGGGGCTTTTTATGTCACTGTCATTGTAGGTGCTTAGATCAAATGTGGCAGATTTATACAGCATCTTTAAAATATTTTTATTATTATTTTTAGGTTGAAAGGATAAGGGAAGAATTATGAATGGGGAGAAACCTACTCAGAGTTCATCAGTTTTTAGTACAGAACACTGTAAATCACCACTCCCATGGAATAGAGTCCATAAACCTAACAGTGACATCCACACCAGTCATACAGGGATGTGGACAGGCCTGCTGTCAGTGTCTGTGGCTCTAGCCACATTCTTTAGGGAAAGCATTCCTGAAAGCAAATCCACACACCCTAAGCATCATAGGCTGTGTACATTCCCAGCCTTAGGAGGTGCTCTGGAGGACACAGACCACCTGATCATAGGCCTATAGTAGGCTGACAGCTGATCGAAAAGGTTGATTGAAAGTGGAAATGTGCTGTGTGCTCATGTGCTTGAATATGCTGGGACAGCATGCTGAAACGTGGTCTGCTACTGTACAGAAGAGTGTTACCTGAAAAGCAACAATTTCCAGAAAGCCCAGAAAAAGAAAGAGCTGAGTGCAGAGGATTCGACTTTGCATTTCTTCCTTTTTTTTTGGTACCAGGGATTGAACTCAGGGGTACTTGACCACTGGGCCACATCCCCAGCCCTTTTTTGTATTTTATTAGAGACAGGGTCTCACTGAGTTGCTAAGTGCCTCACCATTGCTGAGGCTGGCTTTGAACTCTCGATCCTCCTGCCTCAGCCTCCCATGTGCTGGGATTACAGGTGTGTGCCAGTACACCTGGCTTCAACTTTGCATTTCAAAGGCCTGGACAGTCCAAGAAGGATGAACTCAGTTCCAGGAGCATCTTTCCTTTTGCTTCAATGCTAGAGTCACTTAGCTGTCTCCTTCTAATCTGTTCTGCAATGTGAGACATCCTAAGGAAACCCTCTTTACCTAAGGACTAGGCAGCTTGTGATCTGTGTGATCTGACACCCTGGACCTGCAGGGGTGAAAGGTCCACTCTGCCAGTAAGGCCCAGTGCGCCTGGCCTAAAGGGATCTCCAAAACCTCACACAGGCTATAATGTTCATCACACAGGCATGAAGCCCAGGGAAAACCTGAGTAAACCCTCTAGTTACCTGCTGTCATCACTGACTCAAGAACCCACTTAGGCCACACATGGTGGCTCATGCCTGTGATCCCAGTGGCTTGGGAGGCTGAGGCTCTAAGCAACTTCGCGAGACCTGATCTCTAAATAAAATATAAAAAAGGGGCTGGGAATGTGGCTCAGTGGTTAAGTGCCCCTGGGTTTAATTTCCACTACTATAAAAAAACAAACAAACAAACAAACAAACAAACAAACAAACAAAAAAAAAAACCCCTCAAAACCCCACCTTGCTAAATCATTAAGTAATAGACCCCTTTAACTTAGATAAAACTTTACTACAGATAACACCTCTGATTATTGTTATCTGGTCATTGTTATAATAACTATTCAAGTTGTTTTTTCAGCATTTGAAGTAGCCTTGCCTAGTTAGTTGAAACTAACTAACTTGGGCCTGCACAGGTGACATCTGATGGGTGATCTTTTGTCAGAGGGCCCCAAACTGCCCTCTGAGCGCGTGGATACTGCGATTTCTGGAAATGCATCCTATGAAGAACATGAAGCTTGATTATGCTTGTTCAGTCTGTCAATTACTCTACTTTCCCTTACCACAAACTTTTCCCTATGCCTCAACCATCCTGTTTCTTCATCTCATAAATATCCATGAACTCTATCCTCAGGGGAGTAGAGCTGAGATTTGAGGTTCCCTATCTCTTCTTGTTTGGCTACCTTGTGAAAAAACTCTTTTGCAAAACTCATTGCATCATGATCGGCATCCTGTGTGGTGGGCAAAAACTCAGGAGACATGTGAGCACTTGGGAGATTAAAGTCATTCCTGCATAGTCCACACCGCTATTCCTAGCTGTTTACAATGGACTTCTGATGCTTTTCAGACATAATAATTTTGCCCCTTCTTCATGTCCCCCAAATAAAGCCAAATGGCATCATTTCAGTGACCTGGAGGGCTAACACTCAGGTATGTTTTACACTTTGGTTGATTAAAAATAATTTCCACAAATGATCTGGAGTCAAGCTGGATAGGGGTTTCTTGACCGTCAATAAATCCATTTTCTAATTACGCAGAAAGACATGTTTGTCTTTGGCTCTGATTACATTAAAATACCAGAAGTATCATTGCTTTAATGTGCATTATGGAAACATGACTCCCCAAGTGAAGCTGATCCATTAATAACATCTCTTTAACTGCTGTCTAATGATTTTTGCAGACATGTAATAGAATATTTTACGGCTGTTTTCAACCATCTGTCCTTTTTTTTCCAATATAAATTTGCTGGAGACGTAATGAAATTTCCTGTGCTTTGTGCCATTACATGTTTGCTAATTCCAACACGCCAATTAGACATCAACACTGACACACATGCTGTACATGGAGCTGAGTGAGCTCTGGGCATTGCTCAAGGAATGGGAACCTTCTGTTTGCAAGATTCTCTTAGGCTCCCCTTGGCCCAACTCAAGGTTATAACCTGTGCAGCAGCACATTCAGGAATGTTCCCAAGATGTGCAAGGCTAATGAACCCTGAGGTTTGAATCACTTTGTTGAATAACAGAAAATAGCTACTTTAGAGATGTCATGCTTTTAAAGAATAAATCACAATGTTCTTTTAAAATGAATAACCTATATTAACACATTTGAAATTCAACTAAATTATATGATTGAAAACAATGATTAATAAGTACAACAGTGATCAAAAATATATCACTTCATATTTCAGCTTTTTCCATATATACACTCACCACTTACTGTGTGCCTATGATGTGTTGGTCACCTTTTATGGTCAATTTTTTTCACAGAAGTATAAAACTTTTAATATGTAAGCAAAAAGTGAATCTATTTGATAACAAGACATTTCTTAGAGTAAGGCACCAGACTCTAAACTATAATGTGCTTTAAGGGAGGTTAGACAGAAGCTATCTCAGAGAAAATGGCAGATACCTGGCAGGACTGGCTGCTGTGCAATATATAGACATGAGAAGTGACGCTGGAAGCTGTAGTTTAGGGGGTTCTGTGATGAGGCTGGGATAGACGAGGGGCAAGGGAGATCCTGTGACCATTAACGTTCCTGAAAGTCCTGAGGCCCAGGATTCTGAGAGAAGGGAACTGTGGCCTAGTATGCAAACTGCAGACAGTTGTCTCTTCTACAGCTCTCTAAGTTCTCTGTGGTCCCTGGACCTGATGTTTTCACTGGCAGAGTCTCTGGAAGCTTTCCTGTTTTGCTTTTTCCCAAGCTAGGGTAAGGGAGGACTAAAGAGTCACACACAAGCAGCTATCTGTTTTTAGATCTTGCAATGCATTTTGCAGTGAGAGTGCCACAGAATATTGAACAGCCATTACAATTTCACTGCCACAAAAAGAAAACTAATCTTACCCCTACAGGGCACCAGCCATGTTACTAAGGATAGTGTCACCTTTAAAATCAATTATTCTGGCTGAAATGAGGAATATATCCATCTCTCTCCACTCCTAGCTTCACCCTGAGGTGATAATGAATAGAACTGGAGGGATGTACGATGACAGGGACGTTTTCACAAAGGCTCAAAGTTTCAAAAATGAAAATGAAAACCATTCAGTGTTTCTTTTATCCCATTTGGTGTCACTAAGACATTTCTTCCCAGAGGGAGGGGGTTATTTATAACTTAATGATTAGTTTGAGAAGGGCAGGAAGAAAAATCTTAAAACATTTCTTAAGTCTTGTGTTGGTTTCTATTAATTCTATTTTTCTATAATTTTTATTTTTTTATAGTTATAATTGGCAATAGGAAGATCCTAACTACTAAATTAAGGAGTAAATAAAATACTTATTATCCTTCTTCTCTTTTAAACAGATGTTGTCATGCTTAAGACAAATTTGAGTTCTCACAAATGCTGGGAAGAATTGGGAATATAAAACAAGCCAGCATTAGTTTTGAAATTGAGGCTCTTCTTCAATTTTATGCAGCTAATCATTAAAGGTTTGCTCCTTAGCCAATTAAGCTCAGAGACACCATACACATAATTAATGCACTACAAGGCAGTCATTCATGTGCAGATGAAAAAATGATGCCTTCTGCTTATGAGAACTGAGATTCTCAGAGACTTTTTGCAAGTATTATTTAAAGTAAGGAGTATTTAATGGAGGAGGGACAGACTTCAGTGTAGAGATTTCTGTGGATAAACATAAATATGATCTTAAATACTGTTTTGTTTCATGAGTTCTGGGCCTTTACAGGAGATGCTCAGAGCGAGTGCATAGATAGGAGGGTCCCAAAGGTCAAATGTCTTTGCTCATAGTTTGCTTTTAAAACAAGGAGGAAAACAGAAGAAACAACAATAAAAAATTGAGCCAACTTTTAATAATCCAGTTTCAGGCTTCAATGGGAAGATCTGGAAATAGTTTTTTTAGAGTAGTCCTGCCTTCAGTCAAACTAACAGTTGTTCCCTTAACACGTATGGAAGCATTCCAGTCAGCCACAGTTCCCTCTGCTTGCATTTTCTACTCATGCCAACCTCACCCTTCTCTTGTCTCCCTGATCCATGGATTTAAGAGGTGATGGGATGCAGGTGGAGCACAGAGGTTCTTATCCTTGAACTGGATGGTAGGGGAACAAGTAAAAAAATAAACCATTTTCTGAGGATTCCAGGACTATGAACAGTGGAACATTAAAGATCAAGGACTTGTGATGGTTTTAAAAATTGGTCACAAGGGTTGGTGATGTAGTTCAGTGGTAGAGTGCCTGCCTGGTGTGCCTGAGTTTGATCTCCAGCAACACAAAAACTGAACAAATAAAAAAAGCCACAAATTCCATGAATTTTATGATACTTCCCCCATGAAAGCTAGGGTGGTGTATGTGATTGTACTTTGGATCTTAGCTTGTTATTGCTTGGACCAGTGGGATACTAGAAATCACACTATGTGACTTTCAAGACTATGTTATAAAAGGTTTTCTAGCTGACATCCTGGATCAGAGACAAATCATCCCAATGCATCCAGAGAATTCCTGATCCAAAGAATCAGGGAGTATAATAAAAATGGTGATCTTACACTATGAAGTTTTAAGGTGGTAGCAAGAGACTAGACCTGTGGAATACTACAAAAACAAGTGAGGTAACTAACTTCTTTGGGTGACCAATGCCACCATGATAGCTTTGCCCGAGGTATTCACACTGAATACTGCCCATCTGCAGTCTGTTCCTCTTCTCTGGAACCAATGGGAAGGAGGTTATTGAGGCAGTGCTCATAGCCTGTATCCTAATGAGTAGTGTGGTTTAGAAATAAATCTTGGCTGTTATTTGCTTTAGGGCTAAGGCGCCAAAGGAATTGTGTTTGTTATGGCCTGACAGATCTGTCTTTGAAAATACAGTTTCTGTCTTCATCAGGGAAACAAGGCTGCTGACAGCAGATTACTGATTTCTTTCACAGTGGTTAAGAGTTTTGGTGAATGGAACCTTATAATTCCAAAAGTGGGAGAATATAACTGTCTACATGGACTGAAGGCTCCTGTGTATTTCCCCAAGCTGCCCAACACATAATTACATAGGAGCAGCTGCACGCAGGAATATACTTTTAATACTCTAAAAAGCATTGTGAGTAGCACTCATTTTTTTAAGGGTCGTTGGCTCTTTGAAAATATCTCCATGGTCCCCCTACTTTGTAAATGTGCATAAAATTTGAGGATGGCAGTAGGAAGGGATAATATGGAGAAGTGCTAATTCACTCACTCCATGAATTGCTTCCAAGACTTCCTGACTCTCAACTCTGATCTTACTAAGTGTGACCGCTGCTGAAATCACAGATCAGTTTACATATTTTTCAATCTACATTTCTTTGCTACTGAATATCTTCTTAAGACTTTCCTCAAATGACAAAGTTCATGTGCTCTTAAGGATGGAAGAAAGATGCTTTCCTAGGAATGCAGTGATTATCACATCCTTGGAAAGTCAGGCCAGATGCATTTATAGAGAGATGAGAAATGATTATTAGGAAATCTAAACCTTCTAGTTGTATGGTCTTGAATCACCTGATTAGAAATCTTACCCTGGCTCTTCAGAATGATCCATTCCCAGCACCCACTGCCTCTGTAACAGCAAACCTCAGTGGTGCTCAACAAGCTCCAGGTGCCAACACAACCATCACCTGAGGGAGGGACACTTGTTTAACTGACTTCTAGACCTGCTCTCCCAGGTTGTCTGGTTAGTACTCACTCGTCTGTCCTGCTGCTGTGGCTTGAGGAATCTTTTAAGTCCTTTTTAAAATCCTTTTAGCCACAGATGTCAAATATGTCCTGACAGCAGCTTATTTTAATAAATAACAAAAATATAAAATCCAACAAGAATCAGCTTTATTATTTTCTCTGAATAGTTAGAGGGGCTAAAGGACAGGTTATCACACTGTACTAGTGTCTATTTCATACCCTTACAAACAGGTCAGATGCATTTATAGAGAAATGAGAAATGATTATTAGGAAACGAATATAAGAGTTTTTTCAAGAAATGTACCAGGGCCCACACATTCCTCAAGGCTGTCACTTGGGGAGATGGTAATGCATTCCACGGATGATCTTTGTTTCAAACATTTCTGAAAGCTGCTCTGTGCTCTGGGCTCCTACTATACCCACACAAGCCACTGCTTTTTACTATGTAGCTAATTGTTTGTGAAAATGTCTGTCTTCCTCCAAGATTGTCAGCAGCTTAAGAGCAGCAACTGAAATTGTCCTTTCATCTCATCATATCCCTGGTGTCTAACTGAACACTTGGCAAATTTGCAATATTTATGGAATGAATAACTCAGACGTTCTTTTGCATACTATCTCTGTTACTGGAGTTTCATTCTTTGAGGGTCAATTTACTTTTTGGAAATAGAAGTCATGGGAGTCAAGTATGAATAAAGAGGCCTTAATACTACTCAACTTATATGTTGGAGGCCACTCTGAAAAGGAAGTTTATGGAATAAACAAGCAGGCCCCTTAAGGCAAATAATTTAAAGGGTAATGGGCAAATATAGGATTTTTCACAGGCTTCTTAAAACAATTATTCAGGGATTCCTAAAAACAAATCTAAAAGTAAACCATTTTCTGCATTAGTGTATATGAGGAAAAGAAAAACACAAAAATAATTTCTATAGAATGTTTTTTAAATGGACATTTAGGTATACATGGACTTCATATTCTGGCAATTGTAATAGCATAAAAGGGTCAAAAAACATTTAGCTTTTTTTCTGCTCCATACCTTCCCATTTCTCTACCTTTCAGCCTGAAGCAAATTACTAGTCTAGGCAAAATGAAAAAGAGCCTCAGCTGGGGGAGGGAACACAAGCCTGTAATCCTAGGTAATCTGGAGGATGAGTCAGGAGGATAGCAAGTTTGAGGCTAGCATGGGCAACTTGGTGAGAATAAAAAATAAAAAGGGCTGGGGTGTAACTCAGTGGTGGAGTGCTCCTGGTTCAATCCTAGTATTGGGGGAACGAAACAAAACAACAAAACAAAACCCAGCCTCATTTTTCCTCAGGTTCACATTTTTGCTGTGGTAGTAGTTATAGGTATTGTTGTAAGTACTGCTGTAAATGATCTTTTCCCCAACATGTGCAGAATGTAGAGCTGTGGAGAAATGCAACAATGGGGACAGTTTCAAAAGATAACCGGATCAATAAAGAAAAGAGTAATGCTAACATCATGCTGGAAGATGTGCTGAGGATATGCATCCCTCTGGATTAAACCAGAAGCAGGTGGCCTAGGCCCCTTGTGCCATGTACTCCTGGTGACCCAACTCAGGGTTGAAGTTTGACCCTCTACATCCAGCATTCGTTACTGAATATACTATATTTAATTCATTTAAATGTAATCCAAATGAACACATGTGCAGAGCTAATCTGTCTAGAGTTCCTACCCTCTCTCCCTCCTTTCACGCTGGGAATCAAACCCAGGCCCTTATGCATCTTAAGCAAGTGAGCAAATGCTCTACTACTGAGCTACATGCCCAGCTTCTCTCTCCTTTTCTTGGACTTAAAATACACACATCACCAGTGAATCCAAATGTCTTTTTAAGGGCTCAAAGCAAGTTAATTCCCTTCTCCTAAAAATTCCAAAGGAAAAAGCAAATGATGTCACTTTTAGCATTAATACCAACCATATCAAGAATAAGAAAAATCTAAACAAATGTAATCCCCAAAATGATTTTCAGTAATGTCCAAAGAGTTGAAAGTGAAAATAGTTTTTTTTAAAGATCATGTATAAAAAGAAAAGGTTGAGTACATATACCACATTTTCTTTATCCATTCATCTATTGAGGGACACCTAGGTTGGTTCCATTGTCTAGCTAGTGTGAATTGAGTTGCTGTAAACATTGATGTGGCTGTGTCACTATAGTCTGCTGATTTTAAGTCCTTTGGGTATAAGCTGAGGAGTGGGATAGCTGGGTCAAATGGTGGTTCCATCAGTTTTCTGAGGAATCTCCATACTGCTTTCCATAGTGGTTGCACCAATTTGCGGTTCCACCAGCAATGTATAAGTGTACCTTTTCCCCGACATCCTCGCCAGCATTTATTGTTGCCTGTATTTTTGATGATTGCCATTCTGACAGGAGTGAGATGAAATCTTAAGATTAGTTTTGATTTGTATTTCTCTAATTGCTAGAGATGGTGAACACTTTTTCATATATTTGTTGATCAATTGTATTTCTTCTTCAGTTCTTAGCCCATTTATTGATTGGGTTAATACTCAGCTTTAAAGAAGAGTAAAATTATGGCATTTGCCAGTAAATGGTTGGAGTTGGAGAATATCATGCTAAGCAAAATAAGCCAATCCCACAAAACCAAAGGCCGAATGTTTTCTCTAATATATGGATGCTAATTCACAGTAAGGTGGAGGGCACTAGGGCAGATTAGCGTTACCTTATTTTAGGTAGAGGAAAGTGATGGGAAGGGAGGGGAGGGGATGTGGGGATAGGAAAGATAATAGAATGAAACAGACATTATTACTGTATGTATATATGTGACTACATGACCAATATGATTCTGCAACATGTACTCTCAGAAAAATGAGAAATTATATCCTCTCCATGTATGATATATCAAAGTGCATAAATGCATTCTACTGTCATGTATAACTAATTAAAACATTTAAAAATTTAAAAAAGGAAGGGCTAGGTGCTAAGCATGTGTTCTGTTCACTAGGTAAGTTATACATACTGCTTATATGGCCTTAATTCTAATGTCTCAATTACATTAAAGGTTTGTAATTAAAATGATTGTATATTGTTAAAAAAAAAAGTAAAGTTTGATCTTACGTAGTTCATGTGAAAGGCAAGGACATAAGAATTAATACTGCACACCTGAAAGCAAGTTCTAGTCTATATTTAATAAAAAAGGTCTTGAGAGTAGACTTCAAAGACTACTCAGCCACCTGTCTGTCTCTGCTTCTTAACTGCCATGGAACCTGCCAGTTTGGATCTGGGATGGCCTCAAGGCCCATGTGTTAAAGGCTTGGCTGCCAGCCTGTGGCACTACTGGGAGGAGTTAGGACTCTTTGGAGGGGGTCCTAATGGAGGGAAGTCAGGTCACTGGGGATGTGCCATTAAGGGGATATTGTGACCCTAGCCCCTTTTTCTTTCTCAGCTTCATGGCTGACATGAAGGGATTATTATGCAATCTGTCTGACACTTATTTAAAACATTCCCAAACAAGAATATAACTAAGAATCTTATGAGATCTGCTGGCAACCCCTGTAGATCCCACAGATCCTGATTCCTGAGTTATAGCTTACTAACATTTCAACATAATGAGAATTTAGCTGCAGTGCAGAACGACAACTCCCCTCTTTATCCTACATCTTTCTTAAGGACACTTATTGCTATCACCCAGGCACTGTGGCTAAAAGTCCAATAGAGGAGCAAGGCAGGTTAAGGAATAAAATAAGAGCCTAGACAAGGTTGGGAAATCAGGTAGTTTTGGCAACAAAAAAGGAGGCCTGTACTAGTTAGCTCATTATGTTTATTTTGTAACCCAAAGAGGAAAATGGCATTCCCCAAACAGTATAGTGAGCGAAGCTAGGAGAAACTAGGGAGGGAAGCTGTAGTCTTTCTGCAGTGTGGTCACACTGCCATCTCATTTCTGGGGCTGGCCTGTACTGGCTTCTGCTCACAGGTATGCCATCTTAGGATGTGGTTCTGACCCAAGCTAAGGGGAAGTCTAAGACATACCATAGGAAAGACAGAAACAAATTCATAGTAATAAAAAAAGGTAACTGTGTTATCTTTCAACTTACAAAGAGAAAGGGTTTCACTTCATGACTGGTTGACTCTGTTGCTTTGGGCCTGGTGGCACATCATGGTGGGAATATGCAGTAGAGCAAAACTACTCACCTCAAGGTGGCAGGGAAGTGAAAAGAAGGGAAAGACCAGGGCCTCACTATTCCCTTCCAGGTCACACCAGCAATTGACCCAAAGACTCACTAGTTCCACCTCTTATTCTTCCTCTTCCCAATAGTGCCAAGCTAGAGACCAAGCCCCTAACATGTGGGCCTCTGGGAAAGACGTGATTCTAATCATCACAATGGTATTTCAAACAAACATTTCCTTTTCAATATTTTCTGTTAAAGAGGAGAAAGAACAGGGTCTGTTTGGGCTCCAGAGAATTATTGTGTCTAGAGGAAAGTTAGGCTTTGGCAGCATAGCCCATTGGCAGAAGGCTGGAAAACATGCTACCAACATTCAGGTGTCTTACGTTTATAGAGAGCTTCATAGTTCAAAAGACTTTACAAACATTATCTTTTTGGATTCAGACAGACATAAGAGATGAAATGAATAAAATGGGTGGGGTTGAAACTTTCCTCTGGTTATACCTCTCTCTGACAAAGGAATAAAATAAAGTGAGCTTTTTTTTTTTTTTTTTTTTTGTGGGGGGGGGGTTTACCAGGGATTGCTTAAGCACTGAACCACAGTCACAGCCCCCATTTTTAAATTTTTAAGATTGAAACAGGGTCTTGCTAAATTGCTTGGGGCCTTGCTAAATTGCAATCCTCCTGCCTCAGCCTCCCAAGCTGCTGGGATTACAGGCATGCCATCATCAGGTGGGGCTCTTATTTTTTTTTAGAGTGAGTTCTTTTTAAGGAAGGAGGCTTACTGGTAGTTTAAAAACTTGTTGTCTCAAAGCTAAATACAACACACATTTGCATGTGTATACAAACATGTGCACATGGGTACTGTCCTTAAGAGAACAGATACCAGGTCCTCACTGATTTTTTTCTTACTGAAAAGCAAATGCACGATTGAAAAAAATAAGAAAAAGAAAAAGGATGGAATATCCCTCAACAAACCAAAGTTAGGGATAAGTTGTTTTTTTCTTTACTGTGATAAAATTTATACAACGTGAAACTTACCATTTAAGCTCTTTAAGAATAACTTATTCATGTATTTTTTTATATTGTGGTTAATTATACATCACTGAATTTACTGTTTAAACTATCCATTGTACAGTTTAATGGCATTAAGTATATTCACATTGTTCCAGAACTTTTTCATCACCCAAAACTGAAACTGTACTCTTTAAATACCGGCTCCTCATTCTCTTCTCCCTATAGCCCCTGGCAACCACCATTCTTCTACTTTCTGTCTTCAGCAATTTGATGACGCTAGGCACCTTATATAAATGGAATAGAGCAGTATTTGTCCTTTTATGATTGGCTTATTTCACTTGGCATAATGTCTTAGAGGTTCATCAACACTGTAGCAAGTGCCAGAATTTCTTTTTTTTTTCTTAAAGCTGAAGTACATATTATCATATTTTTACCCATGTATCCTGGCTACTGCAAAAACACACTGAACATGATCCTGCTTTTGATTTTTATGGGTCTATAACTCAGAGGGAGACCATATAGGAATTCTACATTTAATTTTTTGAGAAATAGCCCAAGGTTGGTTTTTATAATGCTATGGTCCAATATACTTGTAATACACTTCAGGCTATGGCTCTGTTTACCAGTAATTTCTTACTGTGCTTAATCATAGGAGATGTGACTATGGCAGATGGAGTCTTATTATACTGGCCACACAGGCTAATCAATTTCTTTTATTTCCAGCCACACACCACAGTTTCTCAGGTGGGGAAAAAAAAATAAGCTAAATCTCAACATGGAACCATAAATTATGACTTAGTTAAATAAGCAGACCGGCTTACTGGGCTAATCTGAGAATGCTAGTATCTCATAGGAGCTGGTTACCAATGAAATCTGAAGAGCTTGCAATCCTGGAGGCTTCTACAGAACCTCTGCATTCTTCTGATGTTTTTGCCACCTGCTACTCCACATGCTCTAGCCCTTTCTTCTGGGGCTGCCACGTAGACTAGCCACATATATACACTGGGGCACTTCCCATTTGGGGAACTGAATGTGCAGGTGTGATCTACTGACTTCCTTCTCATGATGATTTCAGTACTTTGCTGTTTCCTGACTCATTCTTCCACTTGCGTTTTAGGCTCTTATGCTAATGATCTTCCCAATACTCTGGCTCATACACAGAATCTAACATGCTCAAATGTAATGACTCATAAGGCTTCCCTAATGTAACCTACCCATAAGTATGTTGCAGGCTGGATCTCGCTATAATTTAGAACATGTCCAAGCCCAGGATCTTGACTCATCCTTTTATTTTTCTCAGTCTGTTACCCATGGTTTTGTTCTTCCTCCTCAATGCGACTTCTGGCTCATCACTCATTCCCATTTTCCTGGCCTACAGCCCCTACCAGCTTCCCAGCTGCTCCACCAACTTAGTCCTGGAACAGTTGATGCTTGAGAGTAGCCTTGCTTCACCTGAACCCTGCTGCTGCATTGTCTTTGCACTTCTGGCCCAGGAAAGATGGCACAAATCTTTGTTATAAGCTGCTCTGGAATGCTGCAAAACAGGACTGATGATAGTA
This sequence comes from Tamias sibiricus, assembly GCA_025594165.1. Classification (NCBI taxonomy): domain Eukaryota; kingdom Metazoa; phylum Chordata; class Mammalia; order Rodentia; family Sciuridae; genus Tamias; species Tamias sibiricus. Next base: position 6,663,934 of record CM046666.1, read on the forward strand.
TGAAGTCTATCATTCAACTCTAACTTTGTTATCCCTGCTACACAGCTAACCTCTACCCATATATATATTTTTTAATCCTTTTCTTTTGGTGCTGGGGAATCCAAGCACCCAAATGCATGCTGAGCATGTACTCTACTGCTGAGCCACACCCCAGTCCTCTGAGCACCATTCCTAATGGAGAGCTTCTCCTCCTCCTGGCATCCACTACTCTCAAGCAACACATCCCAGGCCTACGACCCAGACTTCAGGAACAGTTTTGCTTTCCTAATTTTTTGAAAGGATTTGAACTATTTAAAATGACTTTTCATTCTCAGAGAATCAAAGCGTAAAATAAAATACTGATACGCCGGGCGCGGTGGCGCACGCCTGTAATCCCAGCACTTTGGGAGGCTGAGGCAGGAGGATCGCGAGTTCAAAGCCAGCCTCAGCAATGGTGAGGCACTTAGCAACTCAGTGAGACCCTGTCTCTAAATAAAATACAAAAAAAGGGCTGGGGATGTGGCCCAGTGGTCGAGTGCCTCTGAGTTCAATCCCCGGTACCACAAAAAAAAAAAAAAAAAAAAAAAAAAAAAAAAAAAAACTGATATATTTGATTACATACTATAAGTCTTAATTTTTTTTTTTTACAGCTAAAAACAAACCACGTTGAGAAGGCAAGAAAAGAAAATGTTTTCAATTTTTTGCCTCAAATTTGTTCTGTATGTCTTTTAATCTATTCTCCCTCCTCTTTTCTCTTACAGACTTTTAGATTAATTTAAGAAACGACACTTTCCTGGTTGCTCTAGAACCATGCTCTGTTAATTATTTTTTATTCTTTATTGTGTTTTCAATTATTTCTTAGGTACTGTCTCCTTCTTCTTCATCAATATAATATGTTTACAACCTTAAAAAACAAAAACCTTCCAGATGGACCCATCTATTTCCTAGGTTTTCAAAACTCACACTGTCCTTCCTGTACATCCACATTTGGTTCCTCTGCCTCCTGACCTACCCTCTGCCAGGTGAATGCCACAAATGGCCTCCCAGGCATCCTTCCTTGTTGCTCTCTTTAAGCAAAGGACACAGCCAAAACTGTGTTGTGCCACTCTCCCCTTCCTGCTGTTTACTCTCTCCAGGTAACACAGCCCAGTACCACTTTTTTTTCAGGTGAGGACCCTTTGGGCTTTAAGTTTGCATTTTCAGGTGCTGTTAGATGAACCTAGAAGATGTAGCACTAGCTGGGTGTGGTGGTACACACCTGCAATTCCTGTGACTTGGGAGGCTGAGGCAGGAGGATCTTGAGTTTAAGATCAGCCTCAGCAACTGAGTGAGACCTTATCTTTAAAAAAAAAAAAAAAAAAAAAAAAAAAAAAGATGCAGTACTGGCATTTTAGACTCCCAACTGCCTTTAAGAGAACTTGCCCTGCCTTCACGAGGATCTTCTTTGTTTCCTATTGTGTTAACATCATTCCCTGAACCAAGTGACACCCACCCACAATTTTTGCATTAATAGAAATAGAACAAAAGAACTCTTGCCCATAATGAGGTAGCTCAGACTTGACCAGCCCTCTGCCTAGGAATCAGGTGGTATTTTCTCCAGGTCCTTTTATTATGAACTATTAAACCCAGATAGGTATTAATTAGTGTGACATTTCTGAAATTCTACAATATTGTGTAGAAACAATGAAGACTAAAACTAAATAAACGATGTTAATATTTTAGAATAAGCTAAAGTATAAATGTAGTAATTGTGTTTGTAATGACTATTTCTGTATTGTTTTAGCTATTCTTTTAGGTGTTTAAAGAGTTTAAAAGCAGCAGCTATATTAGATTTGTAACTGCTTTGGAAATTGATTAAGGAAATATAAATGAGCTTATAATCAATGCTGAAATGTTTATCAAGGATTCATCTTAAAGTTTCCCTTATTAGATATATAAGATGAATAAATAGAACATTAAATTGAGAATTGACTTGTCCATGGCCATAAGTCCTCTGGATATTAAAAGCCAATCAATATATTAGATGTATATAATATATATATATCTTTTTGTCTTAATAATGGTTAAGAGCCATGGCTTTAAATAGTGTTCAGGAGCTTAGAATTCTGAGCTTGAGCACATTTATTTACAAAAGGTGGCTCTGATGTATGACCCTTTTTAAGAACCACTGTTTAGGCTCATCTTTTGATCAGTGTATACAGTATAATAACCAGTGTGGCTATGTAAACATTTATATTACTTGTCAAACATCTTATTTTGCTTGATATTGATGGACCTTTTATGTTTTTTTAGTTGAATGCATCAATTTTCAATGAGACTATAATCCAAGAGTGAGGAATATTTTATGCTATTGGGAGATTTCTATTATAAAAAAGATTAAACCCGCACAGATGCTTATCAAATTTACCACAAACTGTGGCTGGCAGAAACTATAATGAAAGCAAACATCTTATATTGTAAGTGAGAGTACCTGGCACACCCGTATTATTTTATTACTGAAATTTCCCCTCGTGACTTCTCTCCTTGCCTCCTTCCAGGGCTAAGTCTATGTAGAGAAGGCTGCGGAAATTAGGCATTCAAGGACAGGGGCTCTAGCTGGCTAATCCAGCGCTCATGGGCAAGTGGTTGCAGGAAAAAAAGAGAAAATAAAACATGCTGGGGCTGGGATTGTGGCTCAGCGGTAGAGCGCTCGTCTAGCATGTGCGTGGCCCCGGGTTCGATCCTCAGCACCATGTAAAAACAAAGGCATTGTGTACAACTAAAGCAAATAAATAAATATAAAAAAAAAAAAAAACATGCTGAGTTGTAATTTCTGCCCTTTCCTATGATGTAAAAGTGAAAGGTTCCCTGTTCTTTTTACCTCTGTGCAGTATTCTCCATCTGCTGGTGGGAAAACAATCTTAAATACTTAAATGTGTGATTCTGCATCCTGGAGAGGCATGCACTGCTCTACTTCACCTTAGAAAACAGGCTGTATGCTGTCTGGTGACACAATAAATGGTAATTGTTATTATCACCACAGACAACTGAATGGTGAAGTAAAGGTTCCCCTTCCAAATGGCACCAGCACACACCAATGTTAGTTCTAATATCCCAGTTGGTAGTTTCTAGAGAATGAACTAATTAAGTAATTCTGCTGTGCCTGTACATACAATCTCCTATCTGGAGTTTAACAACAGACCTCATTTCTCTCTACTCCCACACCCCTCTTCCACTTCCATGGAATCAAGGGATGGCACAGAGGTAGTCATTTCTCATTTTTTGGCTGTGCGAGTAGATGTAAACAAAATGGGGGTAAGAGAGCATGATAACTAAATAAAAAACCTTGGATCTTAAAGCTCTGCTTGAGTTGTTAGGAATAAGAACCGCTGGAGATCTACTGCACAACATGTAATAATAATGTACTGTATATACTTGAAAACTGCTGAGAAAATAGATAGCTAATGGTCTTAGCACACTCACACACACACACACACACACACACACACACAAAAGAATGTGAGTGATGAATGTGGTAATTACATTGATCATATAATTTCATAATACATATGTATATCAAAGCACCACACTGCACACTGTAAGTATAACCAATTTACATTTGTCAATTTAAAAAAGAATCAAAAGTCGTTTTTTTTTCTTATGACACAAAGCTTTTACGTAAGAGACCAAGGGGTTTTCACATCCATTTTTGTATCTTCAGACTTGTTTCCCTGAAGAAATATGATTTTTCTTGCTGGGGATCAAACCCAGAGCCTCACACATGCTAGGAAAATGTTCTACCTGAGTTACATACCCCCTTCATATATATTCTTGAAGATAATGACACCAAAATGTCCACATTGTGGTGCTATGTATTTTAATAAACAAACCCAAGAAATCTAAAGTAAGGAACAAATGGTGAGTGGCATGAAATTTCACAATAAAGGGGGTTCAAAATAATAACTGGACAGTCATCCTTCCTTCCTTGAAAGAGTTGTCCCTTTAAAAGGAAGCAAAGTGATATTTTCCTTTTTCTGGTGTTTCTGACCTGGTATTCAAATGGGACCTATGGCAACAGACTTATATATGTAAGATTTTGATTTTGCTCTGTAGAGATGCTGTTAAAACTATATAAAAACAAGAAGTGCTTGCTCCTATTTTGTATAGATCAACCTTATTCACATTTCAATAAACTAATTTAAGCCATGGTGCTTAGAAAATGGATCTTGTTCTCCAAAGACAATAAACACAAGATGAGTTCATGCTTCTGAGTTGAGGACGAGGTCCTTTTGCTTGTAGACTCTGCACTCTAACTCATTCACCCAGCAAATGCTGAGGGCCTACTGTGAATCAGGCATGGTTTTAGGTGCTGGTGCTAAAGAAACAGTCCTTAATCTCAAGGCACTTCCAGAAGGTGGTAAATGAATAAAGAATTCACACAGATGTCAGTACAGAAAAACAGGGGGCTATGCAAGTATGAAAGAATAAATCTCCACACTGCCAATTAAGCCTTGAATGCCCTCCTTCAGAGCAAGCCCAAGCATTTATAAGGTTCCAAGGGGTCTCTAGCTCTTGCTAGAGGCTTCCCTGAGGCTCCTCTAATAAGCCCTGACTCTTGTCAGTTATACCTCTGACTTTAGCTGGCAAATTCCTACTTGGTCCTGAGCTTGTGTTGCTGAAGGTCTTTCTCCCTTATCCAGTGTGTTCTTGGGGCCCCATACCTAACACTCCTTCTTTACAATAATCTACTTCCTAGTTCCATGAGGGCAGTTGTCTCATCACCACTGCATTCTTAGTGCCTGTGTCAAAGTCTGGCACAAAGACAAGAATAAATCTTGGTTTGATGAATGAATGAGAAAAGCTGTATTCAGGGATAGGGAAAAGTAGAAAACCAACGAATTGAGTGACATCTAACTGGCATGGTAGAGGGAGAGAACACAGGCATTTTAAATGGTTGCAAAGAAAAAATTTCCACGAGAACAGTTTGTCTTTCTGATAGCATACAGCTTCTGGAGACACACCAGCACACACTGGAAGTGATGGACTTTGGACTAAAATTGTTGAAATGAAAATGGAAGTCAAACATATACCTACTTTAAAGTGCATCAGATAATACCTGACACAAGGCAGGCACTTGATATGGTGGTAAAATCTAGTCTAATATAAAATACCATCTAGTCTCTGCCCATGGGAACCTGTAGTCCAGCACAAGAGAAAGAACTACATGGAGGCTAAGGGTCACACAGCTGGTTGGTGCCATAGCTGAGATCTGAATCCAAGCTTCTGATTTTCTCATCTGTGCCCTGAACTCAGGTGGGATGTCACCACTGGAGATCATCTTGAATGTCACCTTTGCAGGAGATACATGTGCCATGGTGGTGGATGTGATCATGAGGGAAGCTGAGGGAATGGCTAGATTTGAGAGGAAGAGAGGAGAGGGTCAGCAAAGGACACTAGGACAAAAGTAACAGAAAAAGAGGCAGGAGTTGGGAGAATCTCTAGGAGTGGCTGGTCATAACGGTCAGACCTGATGATAGGTCAAACTGCACCTAGAGCAGGCAGGCTGTCCTTAGCACACAGGACTCTGGGTACCTGTTCAAAGGTTGGTTAAGTACAGCAACTGGGGTAGTCTGGATGACAGTGGGTTGGAGTGTGAAAGGCAAGGAAGTAGAGCTTCTGAGTGCCAACAGGCCTGCAGAAAGAGGCAAAGGTCCAAAGGGCTGGGTAGGGGATGGACATGGAAGCAAAGAAACCAAAGAAGAAAAGGAGAAGGAGAAGGAGAAGGAGAGGGGAAAGTTTAGGCCAGTAGACAACCAAAGAAGCAGGATGAATGGCACTGCAGAAGAGAAAAAAATGATGCCTGACAGTAAGGCAGAACTGGTAACTTACAGAACAGCAGATGCTTCTTTTTGAAGTAAGATGCAGGGAATTAGCTGGGTCTGATGAAACAAACCTCTAATTCTAGCTCCTCTAGAGGTGGAGGCAGGAGGATCAAGTGTGAGGGCAGCTTAGACAACTTAGCTGAACACTGTCTCAAAATAAAAAGAGCTGAGGATGTAGTTCAGTGGTAGGGCACTGGTCTAGCAGTGTGAGGTCCTGGGTTTAATCCCCAGTACTGGTGCTGTAGGGGTGGGAGGATGCAGGGAATCGAGAGTTTTACGGCCTGGGGTCTTGGCATGTTTGACTGAGATAAAAATGTGTACTCCTTCAATGAATGGTATTGGGACCAGAGGTTATCATTTCCAATTCTGCAAGAAACCTTACCTCCATACTTACACCAAAATAGATTGTAAATGTAGCAAAAAATAAACATTAAAAAAAAAACAAAACTGGGGCTGGGGATGTGGCTCAGCGGTGGAGCGCTCGTCTAGCACGTGCGCGGCCCGGGTTCGATCCTCAGCACCACGTAAAAATAAACGCATTGTGTACAACTAAAGCAAATAAATAAATATTAAAATAAAACTACAAAAGCATAAGAAAAAGTTTAAGAGAACTTTTATAATCTTGAATGAAAATTTAGAATGATACAATTCTAAGGCAAAGTACAACTACATAAAAATGAAAGTCTTATATAAAAAAGTAAATGAGGCAAAAAAAAAAAAGACAAACAGGAAAATACATTGTAACAAATATGAGGAATAAACAAAAATATAGACAAATACATGATGAATATAAAATAGCCTTAATATGACCCATAACTACAGAGGTACCATCTTGCACATACTGGATTGATACAGATAAAAATGTGTTCTTCTCGGGGCTAAAGATATTGTAGCCAGGACAGTAAATTGCTCAGTTGACATTCTTAAAATTTGCTATAGGTTGGATTTGGAATGTTCCCCAAAGTTCCATGTGTTAAAGGCTTGGTTTCCAGCTTAATGGTACGGGGAGGTGGTAGGATCTTTAGGAGGGTTAGGTAATTTGGGGCATACCCTTGAAGAGGATATTGGGACCCCCCAGCCCCTTCTCCTTTCTCTTTGCTTTCTGGCTACCATGAGATGAGGTGAGTAGCTCCTCTGTCACAGATTCCTACCATGATGTACTTGTGCAGCCATAAGCAGAAAGAACAGGGCCAAGTGACCATGGACTGACCACAGACCTCTGAAACCATGAACCAAATTAAATCCTTTTTTCTTACAAGTTGATTATTTCAGGTGTTTTGTCACAGTGACAGAAAGCTGACTAAAATAATGCGTCTAGCCTGTGACTCAGTTTCCTATCTCTGAGCCCTTATCTTTTTCAAAGACACAGGTACCACAATGTTTACTACAGTACTACTCATAAAGGCAAAAGTTGAAATCAATGTAAATGTCCATCACTAAGCAGCTGATAAGTTATAGCATATCCACACTGGCCATTAACAAGAAAATGAAAAGTTTATATGTTATGATATGGAATGATGCACAATGTATTGTGTTAGTGGGGGAGGGAGGAAGAGACTGTAAAAAGAACAGTAGCTACACCTTATCCAAAGTTCTTTCTTTTTTTGGGGGGGAGGGGGTGGCACACGGGAATACCAGGGATTGAACTCAGGGGCACTTGGCCACTGAGCCACATCCCCAGCCCTATTTTGTATTTTATTTAGAGACAGGGTCTCACTGAGTTGCTTACTGCCTCGCTTTTGCTGAGGCTGGCTTTGAACTCACGATCCTCCTGCCTCAGCCTCCTGAGCTGCTGGAATTACAGGTGTGCACCAGTATGCCTGGCCAAAGTTCTCCTTTCTATGATGTCACCTGTTGTCCACTGAGGTCTAAAAATACTACATAAAAAATTCCAGAAATAAACAAATCTTAAGTTTCAAATTGCACAGTGTTCTAAGTACCATGATATAATTTTGATTATATCATGGTACTATCCTGCTCCAACTAGTCCTGGATGTGAATTATTCCTTTATCCAGTGTGTACATTTGTTATATACCACCTACCCCTTAATCACTTGCTAGTTATCTCCACTATCAGATTGACTGTCACACTATGTTACTTATGTTCAAGTTGTCCTTATATTAGTTAACAATGTCTCCAAAGTGCTAGAGCAGTAACACATAAAGTGCTTCCTTTAGTTGAAAAGGTGAAAGTTACCAACTTATTTAAAAACCATGTACTCCAGAATAGAAGACAGAGATAAACCCACATAAACGCAGTTATCTCATACTAGACAAAGGCTCCAAAGACATACACTGGAGAAACGATAGCCTCTTCAACAAATGGTGTTGAGAAAACTGGAAATCCATATGCAGCAAAATGAAAATAAACCCCTGTCTCTCACCATGCACAAAACTCAACTCAAGTGGATCAAAGACCTAGAAATCAGACCAGAGACCCTGTGCCGAATAGAGAAAAAAAGTAAGCCCAAATGTTCTTCACGTCGGATTAGACCCTGACTTCCTTAACAAGACTCCTTTAGGCAAGAATAAAATCAAGAATCAATAAATGGGATGAATTCAAACTAAAAATCTTCTCAGCAAAAGAAGCAATGTGGTGAAGAGAGAGCCTACAGAATGGGAGCAAATTTTTGCTACATACACAGAGAGAGCACTAATCTCCAGGATATATAAAGAACTCAAAAAACTTAACACCAAAACAAAACAAAACAACAACAAAAAAACAAAACAAAACCGAATCAATCAATGGTCTAAGGAGCTGAACAGACATTTCTCCGAAGAAGAAATACAATTGATCAACAAATATATGAAAAAATGTTCAACATCTCTAGCAATTACAGAAATGCAAATAAAAACTACTCTAAGAATTTCATCTTACTCCAGTCAGAATGGTAGCTATTAAGAATACAAATAGCAATAAGTGTTGGCGAAGATGTGGGGGAAAAGGCACACTCATACATTGCTGGTGGGACTGCAAATTGGTACAACCAATCTGGAAAGCAGTATGGAGATTCCTTAGAAAAGTTGGAATGGAACCACCAGTAATCCCACTCCTTGGTCTATACCCTAAAGAACTAAAACCAGCACACTACAGAAACACAGCCACTTCAATGTTTATAGCAGCACAATTCCCAATTGCTAAACTGTGGAAGCAACCTAGATGCCCTTCAATAGATGAATAAAGAAACTGGTATGTATACACAATGGAATATTACTCAGCATTAAAGAGAATAAAATTATGGCATTTGTAGGTAAATGGAAAGAGTTGGAGAATATCATGCTTAGCAAAGTAAGCCAATCCCCCAAAACCAAAAGCCGAATGTTCTCTCTGATAAGTGGATGCTGACCCATAATGGTGGGGGGTGGGGAATGGGGAGAATGGAGGAACTTTGGGCAAAGGGGAAGGAGGAAAGGGAAGGGGACATGGGGTAGAAAAGATGGTGGAATGACATGAACATCATTACCCTAGGTACATGTATGACTGCACATGTGGTGCAACTCTACATCATGTACAACTTAGAGAAAGGAAAAGCTGTGCTCCATTTGTGTGCAATGAATTCAAATGCATTCTGCTATCATGTATAACTAAGTAGGACAAATAAAAAAAAGTAAACTGAGGTGAAATAAAAAAGGTATTCTGAAGACATAACACTCTATAATAAATTATTCTTTTTAGATTATAAGACACTATTATCCTATCTCAGTTTCACAACAGTCCCATTCTTATGATGTTTAGAGAAATTATGAGGTTAGCCTAAGGTTGTAGTCTCAGAATTTGAAAGTAGGTATTCTGAATTCAGGAGGTTCTCCCTCTCCAGTATGCCCGTCTGAGACCAAAAAGCATACCACTCCCCTGATTGTGAAACACACTTAGAGTGATTCTAGAATCTTAGGTATTAAGAACCATAAAATTCTACATTAACTCTACAGGGACTGAGTACAAATGCTATTTATAACTCATTTTTAAAAATTTAATTTAATTTGTTATACATGCTTGCAGAGTGCAATTCCTTTCATATTACATATAAAGAGAAGTTTTCAAAGTCACTGGTTTTACACAAAGTATTTTCACACCATTCGTGTTTTTATACATGCACTTAGTGTACTGATGCCCAACTCATTCTGCCATTATTCCTATCCCCTTGCCACCTCCCTCCCCTCCCCTCTCCTCCCTCCCCTTTGTTCTATTTAACATTCCTTCATTCCTATTATTCTGTAGTCGCCTGAAGCAATTTAGAGACGAACAGGAAACAAACAGCTCTTTATTCTGATAACTTTTCTCTCTGGCTCTAACTACACCCCGACACGCCGTCCACGCTCCTCTAACCTCCAAAATGGCGCAGACCTCTTCCGCAATCTCGCTCAAGTCCCTCGAGATCTCCGGCCAAGTCTCACAAGATCCCGGGCCAAGTCCCGTGAGACTACGGAAGGCGCCAATGCCCAAACATGTCCAAAGCCAAAGCCCGTAGTCCACCGCAATTTAAGCCATCTCCCCAAACAGGGCTCCTACATTATTCCCCCTCCCTTGCCACTATAATTCAGTATCATCAGAGCAAAGGAATCAATCGACCTTTGGTTTTTTGGGATTGGCTGACTTCACTTAGCATTATTTTCTCCAACTCCATCCATTACCTGCAAATGCCATGATTTTATTCTCTTTTAGTGCTGAGTAGTGTTCCACTGTGTATATATACCAAAGTTTCCCTATCCATTCATCTATTGATGGGCATCAGGGTTGTTTCCACAATCTAGCTATTGTGAATTGTGCTGCTATAAACATTGATGTGGCTGTGTCCCTGTAGTAAACTGTTTTTAAGTTCTTTGGGTATAAATCGAGGAGTGGGATAGCAGGGTCAAATGGTGGTTCCATTCCAAGTTTTCCTAGGAATCTCCATACTGCTTTCCAGATTGCCTGCACCAATTTGCAGCCCCACCAGCTATGTATGAGTGTGCCCTTTTCCCTTATAGCTCATTTTTGTTGATGATAATGACTTTCCTTTAAACTATTTTAAATTTTGTGATATTTCAAATAGCAGAAATATTTCAAACAGCAGAAAAGCAAAAGCACAAAAAAGTAGCTAAATCATCAAACCAACATATGCTTCACCTAATCTATGAATCAATCTATTAACCCAAAATCTTTTAACACTTTTATTGGGAGTACTATTGTGTCCATTAAATATATAACAAAGGTTGCCCCAACCCAAAGAATTTCTTTACTGGTCTAGCAAAGTAAATTGATAGTGGTGTCTTCACTTAAAAGACAAGAGCAAAAAGAATTTATGTAATATTTTTCTAAAATTCTTCAGTGATTTAATGATGGAACCAGATTTGAGTTCACAGCCTCAGACTTTCTAATTTGCCTCAAATAATGCACAAGGGGATTATCTCCACCTTGCTTTAATTTTTTCATAGGATTTTCCTGGAATCAGTTCTGAGTTTACTTTGGAATAATAAAATATTACACTAAGCATACAGAGCAGACAGTACTGGAGTCTCAGTAAATTCCTTAATATACTTAAAGCAATTGATTTCCTTAAGGATTTTTAATTTATATTTTTCTAAAAATCAATTTGGCTGAAAGGGAGAATGCTCAACATTTTTTAATAGCTGTGACTCCTAAATGCTCTCTGTATTATAGAGATGTATTTTTTAGCCCAATGTAACTCTCTGCTTGGGGGAAAAATGGCTTAGAAGAAAGTTCATTTGGTATTTTATAGTAGTTCCGTATCTGTTCTCAACTATCTTAATGAGAAATCAATTGAATATGATGGCTCTAATAGGCTCTGACACTGAACATTTAGTTAAATATTTAATTAAAACTAAACCAATACATATATGCAAAACACACACATGCACAGAATAACATGACTGTCTTTCATGTGACCCAAAACATTTACATCCAGAAACCATTACTTTAAACAGGTCACCTTCCTCTGATGGCCTAGGAAGCACCTTGGGTCACAGACTATTTCCTGGGATCCAGCACAGCTAGAAATGTCTGTGTGATACCTTAACTGCCCAAAAGCAAGTGCTTGGAGAGAGAAAAGCAGACTGTTTAAGTTAAAATGCTGTTTTACTGGAGTGGTGAAAAGATAGCTATTGTTTTAAGTGATCTCAAAATCCTGATCTTTTCCTCAATTAAGGCTGCTGAGAATTTCCTGGCAATATTTCCGTCACCAGCTGAAAAGAGATGAAGAATGTCCAGTTCCAGTTTGTGCTGTGTGCCCAGGTTAGAGTGCTAAGAGTCCTAACATGATTTTCTATCATGGTACACTCTGAGATCTTAAGTATGAAGGATTATCAGTGCCTTGGATTGGCCAGTCTAAGGTTCTATAATCAGTTTTCAAAATACACACAAATTAAATTAAAACATCTGATTTGATATAATGTTGATAAGGGAAATTCCAACCTAAGGTGTGATTTTGAAAACTGCCATAAGCCTACAGTTGCTAGAGCAAATATGTGATCTATTGATTATGAGGGGTTAGGCATTCACCATACAGTCATGATTGCAAGAGAAGCTGCAGGAGCCAATTATGAATATAAAACCTTCCAACTCTACTCTAGAGAAGTGAAAATCTGACACATGGTGATAATAAATATTTCTTATGGACACCTAATAGAATAGTTCCTATTTTTTTTTTTTTAGATTTAAATCTAGTGCCCAGAACTGTACAATGGTGTGATCAGAGTGAGGCTGAGAGAGCTCTGTAGGAATTTGGCCTTGGATAATTTCAGATTTCAATCTTGCATATCAGTTTCTGAATCTGAGGCCAGGAACCCCAGGTCTGTTATGTAAAACTTTGTCTCTATGTACAGGTGTACCTATCTCTGAGGAAAAGGATGAAGAGTTTTTATCAGATACAAGGCACTATGTTAAAAGCATGACTCATTCTCCTTAAGAACATATATACTATTTCATGTAGTCATTTTAATGATAGGAAATTGCCCTCAGAAAAGTATCAGGGAAGTATATGAAGATATATTACGCCAACATTGTAATAGAAAATCAAGTACATATTCAACATTTGGGGAAAAGAACAAACAAATCATGGTAATCTATACAATGAAATAACCAGAAATCATTAAAACAAAAACAAAAACAAAAACCATGAATCAAAAGAGAATTGAGTCATATGAGAAATGTTTGCCATGCATTACATAAAATAAAGTTATAAACCCAATGTGCTGGTTAGGATCCTAAAGGGACCAGAAAAGAGAAGGTCTCTATTTTTATCTTGTCAATGACGCAAGCAGGTTGAACGACTGTCACAGGCAGTGCGTGAAAGTGATCTGAGATTCTTCTGATGCCAGAATGACCCCAAGCCTCTGCAAGGAAACAATGGAGCCACATGCTACTTCTGGAAGGCTGTGACTCTGGAAGTCTTCAGAATGGGTTATTAGGGAACATTTTCACAAAATCATGCACTTGTTCAACTGGGAATGAGAAGTGAGATAGGCTAGTAAGAAATGTACCTGTGACTGTAATTTAGGATTTATTCTCATTAAAAGTGGGCCCCACTGTGTTATGTAGAAACTAACAATACATAATCAGAGAATGAGAAAATCACCATTTTGCAACCATTAATTTAAGAATTGATTCAGGCAAGGTTACATTAATGGCTCTAAAAACCATTTGGTGAAAGGCTGTTGGAAAACAGATTTATTAATTACACAGAGAAAAAAGGATGCTTACAGTGGAAATATCTGGTCAATTCTACTAATTCCACTCTAACAAATGACCAAACAGCACATACCAATAATGGTATAATGCGACGGGAAGAACGCCTTATTACCTAAGCAGGTTTCTTGCCATGTACTTATTCTGAGTATAATAACTGAGAAACAATCTAATAAATTTGGATTGTGGAACATTATGGACTAAATGCATCAATGTCATGAAAATTAAAACAACAATAACAACAACAACAACAACAAACTGCAGGGGAACCCTCTATGCTAAAGAAGACTAAAGGAACATGACTATAAAATCAATCCTTAATTCTTACACGAATTCTTAATTATAAAAAATGAATAAATAAAAAAACCAAGTTAAACACCCTAGGATCTTTGTCTGCTTAACCAATGATGCAAATTCAATCCTCTGACACTGGGGTTCCCTCTCTTTTGGGTTTGGTTAAGTTTGTTCCTAAAATGTCAAGGGTCCAAACATGTACTCAGTCTTGGATTTGAGTCTCAGCCCTGAAAGTCACTTTGTTTCTGGGCAAGTCACTCAGCTTATAAAGCCTCCTCTTCTGAAAAACATTTTGGTACAGTCCTTTCCTCCTGAGAATGCTCACTGTGCTTCAGTACTAATTTCCTTCCTCAGTAGGAGCCCTCGGTGCACTGTGCCTCTCAGGGGAGACACATTTGCATTAATGTGGATGGTGACACTGAACTTTATGGGGACATATTGTACTGGCTTTGGAAATAGCTTTCTTCTATTTCTATTGGAATAATTTGGCTCTTAATTTATTTATATAGTGACACTGACTCAATTCTGTCTCTCGCTGTACAGTTCCTAAGAAACAGTAAAAAAAAATCCTCATAAAATAATTTACAATATATGAAAATATTGACAGGGTCTAACGTCTAAAGTTATCTGTGGGCATGATTTATTATATGACTTCCACTATTATAACTTGGCAATTAGGAAATATTGATAAATGCAAACATATTATTGATGTCAATTAAAAAAGCACAAGATTGATGAGCTTTCCCAGATGCTTTGACACAAGCAGTTAGAGAGTAATGCTCATTAGTACACATCTAACCACTATAAATGCAGAGAAATCAGGCTGCCAGGAGACAAAGGATGCTTTCATGTTAAAGGTCAGATTATTTAAACACACGAGCAGGTAGTCAACAGGAATATCTAGCAGAAACTCCAACAAAGTCCCACAGAAAACACAGAGTCCTCTTTGGTGATTCATGGTGAGGTAGGCAAAAAGGTAGAGTCTAAGAATTTCACAATCTTAGCTAAAGGGTGGGTCAAGGAACTGCATTGATCAGGTGGTGCCTGATCATATAAGTAAAAAGCATATGCTACACCAGAACCTAAAGAAAAAGGTAATATTTAGGGTAGTATCTTAGAATATACTTTAATATTTGTAGGTACCTTCTATTTTGAAGGACTTGAATGATCAAGGTTCCATTCTCTCTGTATAGTTAAAAGGGAGAACTTGGGCCTGGACACTGAGAAAAGGGATATTTTAGGGATTTGGGAGGGATATTTGTTTAAGCAGGGAAAATAAACAATTCAGTTTTGGTCACGATGGGTTTCCAATGCAGGTAAAACACCCATGTGGAAATATTTACTAGACATAAAGGCCAGCATTTGGCATGAAAAGGACCAAAGATGAAGTTTCAAAGAGGAGATAGGATAAAAGAGAGTTGTAAAGAAGAATCAGAATTCAAAATGACTGAGTGGCTTAGTGATGAGGATGTCTGTCCTTTTATACAGCACTTGCATTTGTGTAGGGAAAAAGCTATTTAAAAAAAAAAAAAAAAAAAAAAGCGAATATTTACTGTGTGCGAGAATTCTGTGAGTCACCATGAAAGGCAAGGCAGCTTGCCCTTGCCCATCTGGGAGGGTCAGTCTCTTCCATCAAAACCTGGGGAGGGCCAGGATTCTCATCCAGAGATGGAAGCAATCCCTGCCTACACAAATCACATTCCTCTCTCTCTCTCTCTCTCATAAGCACTGTAAAGCCAGCAAAGAGTTAAACTGGTTCTCAATTTAGAGTGGAGTTTGGGTATAAAGGACTGTCCTAAGGCTCATGTGCCTCTGGTTTCCCCTCCCCATTCCCCTGCCAAATCTTAATCTTCCTTAGACTTCCAAGAGTAATTAGGTCAAAGTCAACCTTCTAATGTCATATGGGTTGTTCTGACATACTAAAGACATACATTATAATTATTAAAACTACAGATACTAGCAGTGTTTACAAGAATGTGGCAAAATTAGAACTCTTATGCTCTGTTGGTGATAATATAAAATGTTGCAGCCATTTTGAAAAATAATCTGGTAGCTCCTCAAAAAACAACAACAACAAAAAAAGCAGTCATCACATGACCCGACAATTATACTCCTAGGTATTTACCCAAGAGAGATAAAAACTTATGTCCAGAAACGGGTACACAGAAACTTGTACGTAAATGTTTCATGGCAGCATCATTCATTAGAGCAAATAAGCAGAAACACCCCTAAAGTTCATCATCTGATGACAGGCAAATGAAATGCAATATATATACACTGTGGAATATTACTTGGCATTAAAAAGGAATCAAGTACTGACATACATTATAACACAGATGAACCTTGAAAATACCACACTAAGTGAAAAAAGCCAGTTACAAACAAATTCCATTTATATGCAATGCCCAGAAAAGGCAAATCCATATATAGAGAAAGTAGCTGATGGTAGGTGAGGGCTAGTGGAGAGCAGACTGGTGAGAAATAGGGAGTTCCTGCCATGGGTATGGTGTTTCCTTTCGGGGTAATGAAAACACTCTAAAGTTGATTGTGGTGATGGATGTTCAACAACATAAACCATTGAACTGTGCACTTTAAATTGGAAATTTTTATACTATATAAATTATATCTCAATAAAGCTATTATTAAAATTGTGAAATACATGTTCCTGTGAAACTCATATTGTTCTATCCCCAGACTGAAATTGTCACAGAGATTGTTTCTTCAATGTGCTAGACTCTGGAGTTGGGAAAAATCAGACTAGGTAATTACTAGGTAATTTCTTTAGAAAATAGTTTTACTGGTCTGGCCAACCCATCCAATTAAGTCCCAGACATAAAAGTTCCTTTGAATGCTAGGACGTTTGGCCCGGTACATTCGTATTTGTTATAGGGGTGACTCCCCCCAAACCATTACTCTGTTCTGCTTCTACAGGTCTCCTGCTCCCAAGACAATCTGAGACTTGTTGCTAACAATAGGCCGTGCTGCTCAAGTCTGCAGACAGTTCCAGAACAGACCAGTATGGAGCATACTCATAAACAATCTTGAACAGATTTTACAAGTATCTTTCCTGGTGTACAGCTAACATCAATCTTATTTCCTCCCCATATATTCCCCTGGAAGAGAGAGAAAGTATGTGACCCCCTTGATGATTTCATCTGCACTTGGATCTGGCTTGGGAAAATTCTTGCTAGCAAGAGACAGAATACTGTGGATATTCCTGTTGCCTGTTCTTCCATGATAAGCCTGTGCTTAGAAGTGTACTTTGCACAGGGCAACCCACAGTTGCACTAAAAAGTACCTCCCAAAGGACTTTAAATAACTTCTCCCTGGGATGAAAACTCCATTCTTGAGGACATGTTTCTGCTATTCTTGTTTTTTTTTTTTAATTTTTTTTTTTTTTGTAGTTGTAGATGGACACAATAGCTTGCTTGCCTTATTTATTTTTATTTATTTATTTATTTATTTATTTATTTATTTATACTTGGGGCTGAGGATCAAACCCAGTGCCTCACACATGCCAGGTGCTCTACCACTGAGACATAACCCCATCCTGTCTCTGCTACTCTTTCCACACTAAATGTTAATTCTACCCAGCTGTTAAGAATGCTGTTTTGCAATATTATCCTGAGTCCCGAAGACCGTCACTAGGAGTCTGCACTTTATCCTGTTGGGCGGAAGTACATGGAATTTTCAGAGGTGATCAGAATTTAATTGTTTATAAGAGAATTTATACACTGATCTCTGTAAAAGTATAACAGAATAAAAATAATCACTGGAACAAAGGTTTAGTTTAGAGAGATTCAGAGATCAGGAACAGTCATCACAAGAATCAAAGACGACTTGCCCACAGAATGGCCTCTGGAATGCATGTACTTTGTTGTGCGGGGCTGATGGGCTGAGTATGCCCAGTCAGGGTCCCTTCCCAGCTCATGTAAGTTACAGGTTCTCAACTGTGGCTGCATCCTGTAATCACCTGGGGGGCTTCAGAAATATTGATGCCTCAGTCCCACCCCCAGAGATTAAAATTCAATTGGTCTGGAGTGGCCTGGTCACCAGGACTTGTAAAAGCATCATGTGGTTCTAATGTACAGTCAAGGCTGAGAACTGCAAGCATAAGGTGAAATATATTGTCTTTTGAAGATCTTATTAAAGGCCAGGTAGCCTTTGGTTTGCCCACTAAGACAGTGAAAAACTCCAGTTGTATAGGATCTAAAGTATCTGAGGGGAGTAGATGAGTTTAACATAGATTTTTGACATGGAATGCACTGGTCCTCATTCGTTCATTCTTCCTCCCAAGGAAAGGGGACAGCAATCAGGCAAGCCCTGGTCCTGCATGCTGAAGGTCCAGTAGTGTAGGTGTGTGGGCAGGCCTCTTTCCTGTGCAGTCCCAAACTTTAGACCCCTGACAATGGCCTGGAAATATACTGAAGCCTCCAACTGACATCAACTGTGAGTTGAAATGCTCATGCCACAAACTCTCTTCCTTTTGAGTTGGTCATTTGCTGGGGAGATAGTCCTCCTTGCACCCTCTGCTCAGCTCTGGGGCTGGCCTCCAGCAGCTTACTTTTTAAGCCATGCTGCTTTAGAAAGAACTTTCCGACTTTCCCATCCCATTAGCAGCGACCCTCTGAAGCCTCTGGGAGTCACTGTACCTCATTTCTCTGTGTTCCTGAGGACCCAGGACATGGAAACTGGGCAATCAGGAGTCATGGAGCTGTGGCACCTTCCTCAGGAAATCTATTCTTTGACTGAGGAAGTCACTGGTTCTCAGTTGAAAGTGGTTAGCCAAGGCTATAAAGTATACCTAATTCAAATTTATATAAAATTCATTCTATTAAAATATAACTAAAGCATCTTACTGTGGCATGGTGATGGTGTCCACAGCTCAAATCTTGGCATTGATCTTTGGTGCCTGTTGAGTCTCCAGCTCAACCTCTCTGAGCTGCTTTCTAAACTTTCCTGAGCCTCAGTTTCCTCATCTGTAGAATGAGAAGGGCCTGCAGGATTACCACACATAAAATGACCCAGGTCTGCTACACCTGGTGATCAATGAAAAGTTAATCCCTCTGTCTCCATAGTCAATTAATAGCCATAGGCAGAATTCATTTTTGTAGGCTCTCAATTAACCTCTAATTTCACTTTCTATATAAACCTGAATTTTTATAATGAATCTCTGATATTTCTGAATTCACATAAATAGGGTTCTTCTATAGGTGAAGGTGAGTGAATTACACTGTGCTGAGGTGTGTTTATACTACCTCTATTCCATGAAGTTCCAGAGACAAACTGAATGGCAAGGGGAGTCTGGCTGAACATACAGTACATGGTTTTTGAACTTGCCTCTGATGCTCTACTCATCACGGGCAGGCTGATTTCATAACTTCCAAGCTCCCTGTGTGCAACACATAGAAGGAATATGAACTTTATGTGCCATCCTGACAGGCTGCTGAAAGATGATTTGGGCACTGGAAGGAGGACCATACAGCCTGACCCAGCAAATTGTATATTTTATTCAGATCTTTGGGCAAGAATTACCTGCCAAAACAGGTCTTTCCAGGGTGGCTTTGGCCACATTATCCTCCAATTTCTCCCCAGTTTTCCCAAGAAAATATGAACAGATTATGTGATAGTCAGCTTTCTGTTACTCTTAGCTGAGATAATCAACTTAAAAAGAAAAAAGGTTTATTTTAGCTCACAATTGTGGAAGTCTTGGTTTATGGTTGATTGTTGACTTGTTGCTTTTGGGCCTATGATAGAGCAAAACTGCTGAATCATTTAATGTGGACCAGGAATTAAAAAAGAAAGAGAGAAAGGGACAGGATCCCACAATCCCCTTTGGGGATATGCCCTCAGTGAATTACCTTCTTCCCACTAGGCCCTGCCTCTTAAAGGTTTCGCCTACTCCCAACAGCACCAAGCTGAGGATTAAGCCTTGAACACATGGGCCTTTGGGGGACAACCAAGATCAAACTAAAGCAGATTGACATAAATTTGTATGCATGTCATAGCTGCCAACTGTGTCCAAAGAGAGCACTATTATAATTAGTTATGGTTCTAATTATTGTTTCATGGTATGGATAGAATGTTGTTAGCTTAATACTTTTCATTTTGCTGATAAAGGTTATTCCTAAATACAGTAAATGACAACGAACTACTACTAAGAAATTCAAGTATGTATAATTCAGTCCTTTGAATTTACAGCATGCAATTTACTTGGCAATGTTTTCTAAGTACCATCAGTATATAGGACACTGTGATAAGTATGGGGACAGACAGGATAGTCCCTTGCCCCAGGAGACAAGGGCATACAACCCTAATAATCCAAGAAGTCAGACGAGAAACTCTCATTACTTGTCTACCTCTGGGGAGGCATGTGTTTTAACATGTGCACACAAAACCTGTCCTTCATCTACCAGTTGAAAACAAGTTCCTCAAATATGGACCATTGGCTTCTTCCTACCCCTCCTGGTACAGTCTGCTCTCGGTATCCATGGATTCCCCATCTGTGGATTCAACCAACCGTAGATTAAAAACATTAAAAAGATAAAAAAAAAAAAAAAAAAGATTGTATCTGTTCTGAATAGGTCCAAATTTCTTGTTATTCCCTAAACAATATAGTCTTAACAACTACTGAAATAGCATTTTCATTGTATTGAGTATAATAAATAATTAAGAGATGATTTTAAGGGTACAAGAGGATGTAAATAGTCATATGCAAATACTACACCATTTTAGATAAGAGACTTGAGCATCCAGTTTTTGGTATCTTTGGCAGGTGGCTGTGTGTCACAGAACCATCCTTGGCAATACCAAGGGACCACTGTACTTTGGTTAACACATTCCAGAAGACATCCCATGTTGCCTAGGAATGCAGACTCAAATCAAGATTACAGAAATCCAAGCAGAATTTCATCCAAGCTCTGATAAGACATACCTTGTTCATCAGGCTAGTCTATATATATGAGGGAGGATGAAAAGACAACTGTGGAATCAGGTCTGTCTACCTGCTGTTGGTCTGCTGTCTTGAACAGCTGATTACAAGGACAATTAATGGCTCCTTGTCTTGCCTCCCCCTAATCACCTGAACTCGAGGATGCCTTGATGAACTTGATGAAGGCATCCCCAGGTTTTACTTCTAAACACCAGTTTGCTCTACCTGCTGTGATTATTTTCCTATAGCCTTTCCTTCATTTTATTGCCTAGCTGTCTGCAATCTAATGAGAATATTTAAAGTAAGAAAGATTATGTGGACTGAATTTCTGTTTGGCCCTCCCAATTGTATTTGATGGATACACTTTTATCAGCATGTGATAAATATTTCATCGTGAAACTGTCACTTGGAATTTAGTCTTCATAGATCCTCTTTAAGTGCCAACGAGCACTTGGGAAAGTTGGACCTATATCACATCAAGTGTCCTATGTGGAAAGCCTGCAGCTCAGCAGGACAACTATGCACTACAGAGCAGAATCACCAAAACACAAACTGATAGCTGCTCCCAGCCTGCATACTTAGAGGTCTGAGACCAAACTGGGAACATCTCCATTAAGACTGATTTCAGCACTAGAGTTTTAAAAAGAAGTACTGAAACAACAATTTGCAGATGGACAAAGCTGCGACTGTTTTTCACTTATGGAACACTTACCAGGGTATGTCACAAACACAGCCATCCAGTCTCCCTCACATCCCTACGAAGTGCACAATTATGCCCAATTTACAGAATAGGAAAGTGAGTTCCACAGTCATTTGACTAAAATCATGAAGCGGCAACCAGGACTAGAAACTACAATCTGACCTTAGTCCTATGCATTTCATGCTTCCCAGTGGGATATGACAAAAGACAAAGAAAAGAGTTCCACAGGCTCATTCCATCTGGTTGGAATTCCCCTCACATCATTCTGCTTTTCAGTTTATTTGGGTGTGTGTGTGTGGCCAATGGAGGACTTTTAATTTAAGGGTTGGCTAGTTCAGGATAACACTGCAGCTTTGCTGTTTTTGGAGGGTGCTGGTACACACAATCTCACTTTGTGTTCATAAAAATACTACAAGGACCTTTTCCCCACATTCTTGCCAACACTTATTATCATTTGTATTCTTGACAATTCCCATTATGACTGGAGTGAGATGAAGTCTCAGTGTAGTTTTAATTTGCATTTCTCTAATTGCTAGTGACGTTGAACATTTTTTCATATATTTGTTGACCATTTGTATTTCTTCTTCTTTGAGGTGTTTGTTCAGTTCCTTTACCCTCTCAAGGAGGGAGTGTGTGTGGGTGGGAAATCTTGACTACTGCATGGCCACCCAAACTTCCCAAGCAGCTTTGTAGCTGTTCAAAAATCCACAGGGGTTTCAAATGGCAACCTACCCCACTAAACCTCCCACTTCAGCCCAATTCCATCTTTTAAAAAATTTTTATTTATTTATTCTAATTTGTTACACATGACAGCAGAATGCATTTTAATTCATAGTACACACATAGAGCACAATTTTTCATGTCTCTGGTTGTACAAAGTAGAGTCACACCATTTGTGTCTTCATACATATACTCAGGGTAATGATGTCCATCTCATTCCACCGTCTTTCCTACCCCCATGCCCCCTCCCTGGCCCTCCCTCCCCTTTGCCTTATCTAAAGTTCCTCCATTCCTCCCATGCTCTCCCCCCACCATCCCTATTATGGATCAGCATCCAAATGTCAGAGAAAACATTCTGCATTTGGTTTTTCTTTGGTTGGCTTACTTCACTTAGCACAATATTCTCCAACTCCATCCATGTACCTGCAAATGCCATGATTTTATTGTCTTTTCATGTTGACTAATATTCCATTGTGTATATATACCATATTATCTTTATCCATTCATCTACTGAAGGGCATCTAGGTTGGTCCCACAGTTTAGCTATTGTGAATTGTGCTGCTATAAACACTGAAGTGGCTGCGTCACTGTAGTAGGCTGGTTTTAAGTCCTTTGGGCATAAACTGAGGAGTGGGATAGCTGAGTCAAATGATGGTACCATTCTAAGTTTTCCAAGTAATCTCCACAGTACTTTCCAGATTGGTTGCACCGATTTGCAGTCCCACCAGCAATGTATGAGTGTGCCTTTCCCCCCACATCTTTGCCAACACTTAATTGTTGTTTGTATTCTTAATACATTCTGACTGGAGTGAGATGAAATCTTAGAGTAGTTTTGATTTGCATTTCTCTACTTGCTAGAGATGTTGAATATTTTTTCACATATTTGTTGATTGATTGATTGTATACCATCTTCTGAGAAGTGTCTATTCAGTTCCTTAGCCCACTTATTGACTGGGTTATTTGTTTTTTTGGTGTTAAATTTTTTGAGTTCTTTATATGTCCTGGAGATCAGTGCTCTCTCTGATGTGCATGTGGCAAAAATTTGATCCCATTCTGCAGGCTCTCTCTTCACCTCACTGATTGTTTCTTTTGCTGAGAAGAAGTTTTTTTAGTTTGAATCCATCCTATTTATTAATTCTTGATTTTATTCTTGCACTTTAGGAGTTTTGTTAAGGAAGTTGGCCTACTCCAACGTGAAGAAGATTTGGGCCTACTTTTTTCTCTATTCAGCACAGGGTCTCTGGTCTAATTCCTAGGTCCTTGATCCAGTTTGAATTGAGCTTTGTGCATGGTGAGAGATAGGGGTTTATTTTCATTTTGCTGCATATGGATTTCCAGTTCTCCCAGCACCATTTGCTGAAGAGGATATCTTTTCTCCAATGTATGTTTTTGGAGCATTTGTCTAGTATGAGATAACTGCATTTATGTGGGTTTGTCTCTGTATCTTCTATTCTATACTCATATATTGCTGGTGGAAGTGCAAATTGGTGCAACTAGTCTGGAAAGCAGTATGGAAATTCTCAGAAAACTTGGAATAGAACCATCTTTTGACCCAGTTATCCCACTCCTTGGCTTATACCCAAAGAACTTAAAATCAGCATGCTATAGTGACATGGCTCATCAATGTTCATAGCATCTCAATTTACAAAAGCTAAGCTATGGAACCAACCTACGTGTCCTTCAACAGAAGAATGGATAAAGAAAATGTGGTACATATAAAAATAGAATATTACTCAGCCATAAAGAAAATGAAATTATGGCATTTGCTGGTAAGTGGATAGAACTGGAGACTGTCATGCTAAGTGAAATAAGCCAATCCCAAAAATCTAAAGGCCAAATGTTCTTTCTGATATATGGATGCTGACTCAATATCCACAGGCTGGAGGGAGCGAGGAGTGGAGGAGGTTCACGAGATTGGACAGCGGGTAGTAGAGGGAATGGGAATGGGAAAGATAGTAGAATGAATTGGACATAATTTTCCTATGTTCATGTATGAGTACACGACAGTGTAATTTCATATCATATACCAATGCAAGAATGGGAAGTTATACTCCATGTATGATATATATATATGATATGTCAAAATACATTCTACAGTCCTGAATAACTAAAAGGAACAATGACAACAAAAAACCTAAGTGGTCCATGGCACAGAAACTTTCACACCTTAGAATACTGTGAGCAGAAGGGATGAAGGTTCTGCTCATAGGGCAAGCCACAGCCTCAACTAGAACCAGCCCTGAGCTCCAGCTGAACACTCTGCTTTCTGTGCCTTCCCACCTAGCAGCTTCCCTTTACCAAGCAGTAATAGAGTGCTTACTACAACGGAGGCACTGGGAGGCCATGGCAAATGAGAAAATAGCCCTGTCTTTCCAGAAGCTGATATACTAAGGGCAAGGATGACTTAGAAAACAACATGATATATGCTATACATTAGAAAACAACACAATAAATGCCATGCAGTGAAGTCACATTTGATTGCTTTGGTGACCCAGAAAATGAAAAGATTTCACCAGGCAAGAAAGGGGGAGGAAAGAACTGAAAGCCTTTTCTAAGGAGCTGGTAAAGAGAGAAAGGGGTTCACTGGGCATGCAGTGTGCCTCATACAGTGCTAGGTCCAATGGGTATGGAAGGTCCAGCCTGCAAGGGTCCTGTAGTTAGTTGAAGAAAGGCTCATAGTCATGAAGCAACTGGCAAAGGCTGGGCATAAAGTATGAATGCCATGGAAGAGGTTACACATGGTATAGAAACTGATGGGTAGAAGCCACTTCCTTAATGGTTTCTTAAACTGCTCAGGAGAGAAGTATGGCCATTGTTTTAGAGGGAAACAAATGGGCTGAGTTTCAAAAATTATTTCCAGTAGGAAAAATAACATTATGAAAACATGAGCAGCCGTATATTTTAAATAAAAGTTAAGAGTTATTTAAAAAGCAAAACACCAGTTTGGCTCTGCTAATAGAAGCTATTTCAAAGCAAGAGGAAACTACTTTTGCTTTCTTTCTTTCCTACCCATTCTTTCTTAGAAGCTCTGCTGGATCTTGGGGGAAGGAAAGCTCATTAGTAAATGAGTGATCTACACCCTGTCACCTGTGGGAGAGGGCAGCCTCCGCTTCACAGCCCACAGACCCCCTGAAGTCACCATGATCCTTGTAACATTCCTGCCCTCACTGGGTATTAAAAGCATTCACAAAGTGTAGCCAAAGGCTTTTTCCGACTAGGCCTTGCTGCTGTGGCTGACTAGGAAAAACCCACATTACATAACTCGGCATTACATAACCCAGCTACTCCCCGACGTGCAACACAACAAATTGCCTGTGAACCCTGAGCAGTCAGTGATAGAAGTGGCCAGTGACACAGCCCACCCTTCACCAACACTGCCAGGCATATTTAAGAAGCATTATTATTCATTTTCAGAATTGGAGAATGTCAGGCATGAAAAGGACCTTTGAGGTCCATGGAGCAAACTTCTCCTGACCCATAGGAAGAAGCTGCAATGTTGGCTGCCAGGCAGTGAATGAGTATTGTTTGAGCCTGCCTGGCATGTCTATGTCTGTGTAGGCAGTTCTGGAAAGCCTGACTTATGTGTAAAATGGGATAACCTGTTGACAGAAACCCAAGTCCAATCTCAAGAAGGCAGTTCAATTTAGGTTGTTGGATACAGCTGATTCATGAAACAATTCCTGTGCTATTAGGGATCCTATTAGAAATTAATGTGCCCAATTCCTTACTTTTTACAGGTGAGGCCTAGAGGGCCATGGAATTCCTGGCTGTTGCTAATCTGTAGTAGGTTTTGAAGGTAAAACCTTGTGACCTGTGAGTTGCTGTTATTTTCACTCTACTGAGGAAGTGAGATGGGAGTGGCGGGAGAGAAGTATTTCTTAGGCTTTGTCAAGTGAAAATGTTGAGAGAAGGAAAATACTTAAAATACTGATTTAATTCTATGCTAGCATTATTTAATAAAACTAAGATCACAATAGAATTTTTAGAGTTCTTTCACTTTTCATAACTGACTAATCTGTGAAATGACAGCCTGAATTACCAGACTGGGGAAGACAAAAAAATTTGATACTTCATTTGCCACTGGTATTTCAAAAACCCATCAAGTACAAAATTAACTTAAGAATGGTAGGGCTGCGGGTACAGCTCAGTGGTATAGTGCTTGCACAGCATGCACAAAACCCCAGGTTTGATTCCCAGCCCTGCAGGGTGGGGTGGAGGGATGGCATTCCTTTGCCTTTGGTAGGAGGCCTAAGTGACGATGATATTGGGGAGATCAAATATTATGACCAAGCACACAGAGTTACCAGAAAGTGTTTAAATTGATGTGCATCTTGCTCAAAATCTTTTTTCTTCTTTCACCTACCATTCCTAATATACCCAAGGGACAAAATGCAAAGAAACAAACAGACAAGGCAAAAGAGAATTAAAAAAAAAAAAAAAAAAAAAAAAAAAAAAAAAAAAAACCACAGTTTTTTACACTGAGAGATGTATAACGTGGAAAAATCTTCCCAAATACTATGAAGGAAAGTCTGCTTCACACGTATACAGGTAAAAATCCATCCAATCTGAAAAGAAAATGGAACTGTAGACATCAGGTGCTCAGGAAATGAGTCCATCTCCTCATGTATACTCTGACATGGAGGTCACTGCCTCTATGCCATTTCTAAGGACCCAGGGCTGAAACACAAATTAACATAAACAAGGGGAGCCCTTTACTGCCTTCCTAAATATGTGACACTGCTCCTTTGTCTTCTGCATAAGCGTGACTCGAGTCAACTCTGATTACTTGAAAGGACAAGCCAAGCAATGGGGCTTCAAAAGGTTTCCACTAAAGGGTACTTCGGTGATAGCCTGTCAAGAAAAGCACAACTGGAGCTGCAGCCTTCAGATCTATGGGGAGATTCTGAGCAAAGACTTCTTAAATAAGGTGGCTGAACTTTAAGATTTTCAGAGTGTGGTTTTATTTTCTTTTGATGGCAAGAGTTTTTTGAGAAAGGATAAAGGAGCATGGCCTCTAGAAATCACACTATTCATGAGCCTACAGAGGGTAAGCTGCTACCTCTAATAAGAGTTCTCAATGAACACTTAGAAAAAAGAAACGCTCATCTTGCCGCCTTCTCTCATCTTCAGCCTCTTGTTTGCCTCTGTCAAGATGAGGCCACCCAGAGTGTGAACCCGCTTCTGAGAACTGCTCACAAGTGAGAATAGGTGCGGGCCCACCATTCTCCTAATTGGGCATCCTTGGAGAATTCCTCAAACATGCCTCATTTGAATTCCTCGCTTAGAAAATGAGGATAATAGTGTCTTTCTCACAAGCCTGCTGTTAGAGAAACTGAGACAACGTATTCCGAGTGTGTAGTACAGCGTCTGTGCATAGAAAGGGCACAGGAAGGAACACTGACATCTATCATTGTCACCACCACCATCACTACCCTCCTTCTCAACAATAAAACTATCCCTTCTGGATATGGTGAATCAGGCAAATAAGCAACTCATTCAGATCATGAGTAAAAGCACTATCTGAGCTGAGATCAACACTTCTGCAGATTCTTTCCTATGAAACCAATGAGCTTTTGGTGCCAGAGGTGATAATATATAGGGGTTGAAGATGTCAAAGACAGACGGCTTGCTTAGCATGAGCAAGGCCCTGGGTTCAATTCTGAGCACCCCCCAAAATAAAAATAAATAAATAAATGCAGAGTTGATAATATCCGTTTCTAGCATGCTTCAGTAGAATAAAAACAGTTTTTTTACAGCATTCTAGAAAAAAATGGCTATCATGACTAAATGGCAGATGGATAGATATCATAATAAAAAGTCCCCAATTAAACCCTTGCAAAAATGTTCTGTACACAGTATCACTGTAACTTTCTTCATGACCTTTGCTGCACATGGAAATATAGGGAAAAAGTATTGTAGCCAGATATAGTGGTGCATCCCTGTAATCCCAGTAACCCAGGCCAAGGCAGGAGGATAGCAAGTTTGAGGCTAGCCTCAGCAACTTAGTGAGATCCTCAAGAAGTTAGCAAGATCTTGTCTTAAAATAAAATATAAAAAGGGTGGGGGGTCGGGGATAGGGTTATGGCTCAGTGGTAGAGTGCTCGCCTAGCACGCATGAGGTTTCGATCCTCAGCACCACATACAAAATAAACAAATAAATAAAATAAAGGTATTGTGTCCATCTACAACTAAAAATAGGTGGTGGGGGGAGGGGTGTAACTCAGTGGTAAAGTACCTGTGGGTTCAATCCCCAGTACCAAAAAAAAAAAAAAAAAAAAAGAAAGAAAATAGTATTCCTGTATATGATAGATACAGATGTAAGACTGGTATCTTCTAGAAAGGAAATAGAAACTTGGTTTATGCACAACCTTGGAGGAATTAAGCAAATTTAACAGATGATTTCCAATCAAATGAGAAGTATTCTTTCTATAGAAATACCAACTGTAGAAATGCTATTACCCTACATTTGAGTATTGAGAGGGAGGAAATTAAATTCTTATATGAAGGGGTCTTTTCATAGCTGCAGAGGAACTACATATTGAACAGACTGAAAAAAATGAATGTCAGCCTGGGTGTGGTGGCACATACCTGCAATCCAAGTGATTCAGGGGCTGAGGCAGGAAAATTGAAATTCAAGGCCAGCCTCAGCAACTTAGTAAGACCTTGTCTCAAAACAAAACAAAATGGGTGAGGATGTAGCTCAGTGGTAGAGCACCCCTAAGTTCAACCCCCAGTATAATGATAATAATAATAATAATAATAATAATAATATATATTTTTAAATATAAAAAACAAAACACCCCCCCACAGACAAACAAACTAACAGAAAAACCCAATGCTCATACACAGACCAAGCTATGAAACTAAACAACCATTCTCAATGCTCTGCTTCCTTAAAAACTTTGACAGAGGACTAGGGGATTTTTTAAATTATTATTGAGAAACTCCATATATGGAAAAGACATAGACCTCAATTATGGGGTAATTTAGGCCATGAGGATTTTTATTGAAGTCAAAGATAGATTTGCATCTCTTCTGCCACTGATTGCTTACTAATACCTGTTAAATATGCAGACTGGTCCTTTGGTTTAATCTTAGTTGATCTATATAGGCACAGAGGAGAATGCTAAGACAGGCTTCTGAATAGAAGGGATCTAGAACCTAGAAGAGCCAAAATGAGAAAAAACTTCTACAAGATTCTCATAGAACTCTCAATTCCATCCCAATCCTGCCTGCCAAGAGCTTATCATATCATTTATTATAATTATATGGCACAGAGCGGGTACTCAAAAAATCTTAAAGGAAAGATATCATGGGTATAAAACTGCAAGACACACAATGTCTTTGACTGATTTAGTGAACTATGGGTTGCTCAGAAGTCCGCCAGGGAACAGGAAGAATTTCAACTAAGAAGAAACGAGTACTAACATTCACATGGGGCTTGGGAGAGCATTTTAATCTTTCTGTTGCCTGTAAGTTACCATATTACTGTTCTTCAACTACTATTCATTTTGAGAAGAAAATGGTCTAATCTGAGATCTGCTCTTGTACTGATAACATATTGTCTACCAGGAATGAAGAAGGCTAACAGAGGAGGTGTCAGGAACACGAGAGAAATAATTCAATTTCTTGAATTTCCTGGTAGCTGAAGTGTTGGACTAAGACACATTTTTGGAATTTATGATAGTATAAATGCTAGCATACAACTTTGCTCCATCTATAATAGCCAAAACTCCATACAGTTTACTTCCTGGTAAAATATGGTCAAGGAAAACTGGGCATAGAGTAATTTACTTGAAAAGCATCAGTAGTGTATGCAGACAGAAAAAGGGGACAGATATTTATGAGAATGTTGAACCATAGATTTTAGAACTGGAAATAGCTTTAGAAATTAGAGTATAACCCTTTGATTTTTCCCAATAAGAAAACTGAAGACTCACACATAAAAATTCACTAGTACAAGCTTCAAAAGACTTAAGCTTCCTACCCTCAAATACTAGTATTTGAAACATCTAATTTTATTCTTCCCTATTAAAAGAAAAAAAGCCAGTGACAAGTAATAATTCATTTTGGGCAAAGAGATTTTTTTTCCCTCTTGGTACTGGGGATTGAAATCACAGATGCTTTTACTACTAAGTTACTCCCACTTTTAAAATTTGGCTTGGGCTGGGATTGTGGCTCAGCGGTAGAGCGCTCGCCTAGCACGTGGGCGACCCGGGTTCGATCCTCAGCACCACATACAAATAAAATACATTGATGCATTGTGTACAACTAAAAGCAAATAAATAAAAATATTTAAAAAAAAATTTGGCTTATCCTTCATTGGACTGAATTCACTGTAATTTCAGCTCCCACATTGTGCTGAATAATCAAGTGGCTAAACTGCTCTGTTTTTTAAAATATTTTTTTGTGTGTGCATTATAGATATATGTAACAGAAGGGTTCATTTTGACATATTCATAAATGCATATATCATTTCAATCCCCAATTCTGTCCTCTTCCCTTCTCTCTTCCTTACCCCTGGTCCCCTTCCACTACTCTATTGGTCTTCCTTTTATTTGCTTATTTTTAATTGATGTATTATAGTTCTATATAAAATTGGAATGCATTGTGGTGTATTTATACATGCATCTAGTATAATTTGGTTAACTTCATTCCCCAGTTCTTCCCCTTTCCCTCCACTCTGGCCCTGTTTCTACTCTACTGATCTCCCCCCCACCAAGATTCCTTTTTAATTTCATTTTGTTTCTAGCTTCCACATTTGAGAGAAAAAATTCAACCCTTGACTTCGACTCTGGCTTTATTTCACTCAGCATGATGCTCCCTAGTCCTTTTGTTTTGAGACAGGGTCTCACTAAGTTTCTGAAGCTGAGCTTGAACTTTTCATCCTCTTGCCTCAACCTACTGGGTTGCTGGAATTACAGGCGTGTACCACATCTAGCTAGGGAAATTTTTAGCTGTGGAAAAAAAAATCATATAAATTTCATCATCTTAGTCATTGTTCTTTTTCTTTTTTTAATTGATGCATTATAATTATACACAATCTTGGGATGCATCATGCCATATTTGTACACACATGTAATTTAATCAATTTGATTTCCCATCACTTTCCTTTTCCTTCTCCTCCTCCCTCTCCCATGTGATTGTTCTAGTCTTCTGATCTCCCTTATATTATAATTAATTAGTGCACTATAATTATATCATATTTTACCACATAATAGTCACCATGGCATAACTGTTGCATCCTGTTTTCTCAGTCCAAAAATTGGTTTATAACCTTTCAATGCATAATTGTCACATGATATAATTCTGCTCCTCATGTTGCTTAAGAGGTAACCAGAGCATAAATGTATTCACCAGTGGCATGTGGATCCACATTTATCTTCTTGGGCACCGTGAACTACAGTCTAGAATTCTCAACCCATGTGCACTGTTTGTATATTTCTGAAAGCTGACTCCTGTGGTTTTTTTAGAGCACTGCAGTACTAATGGTAACATATCTCTTATGAATGGTGTTGAAGCTGGTATATCAGATAAAGAAAATAACAATAGCAGTGCAAAATCAACATAGAAGATAGGCCACACTTTGCAAAACTGTGGTAAATTTTCTCAAGAGTAATATTTCAATTGTAATGCACAAATCAGTAACAACTAATGTGCTAACTCTTTTTTTTTTTTTCCCCAGACTGGAAAAATGTTATTTTAACTGCCACAAAGAAATGATGTGCATATTCAGACTATTCAATTTGAATGTATATTCAGGTGTATTCTGCATATTTTGATCTTGTACTAGTTTAGCAATGAATAATTTTAAAATAATGCTTGCACGGTTCTTTTTTTTTTTAAAGCTTTGCATAATGGTCATACCCCACTTTTTTGTACAACAGTTTGGCATAAAAATCTGAGACGACTGTGTTGTGAAATACGGTATAAAAAGGTGGGAGACATGGCAATCTGTACATGGACATAGCTAATGTGGAAGATTTTGTTCACCAGTACTTCCCCTTGCCCTCACCTTCTATCCTCTTCTTTACTCTAATGATCTCCCTTCTATTTTTTTTCTTTCTTTCCAATCTTAACCATTTTTAAAACTGTTAAATATATTCACATTTTTGTGAAACAAATCTCTAGAACTTTTCTATCTTCTGAAACTGAAACTCTGTATCCACTGACCAACTTCCCTTTCCCCTCCAGCCCCTGGTAACCATTCTTCTACTTTCTGCTTCTATGAATTTGACAACTTTGGATACCTCATCTAAGTGGAATCATACAGGATTCGTCCTTTAGTGTTGGGCTTATTCCACTTAGCATAATGCCCTCAAGATTCATCCATGGTTAGCATGTAACAAGATTTCCTTTCTTTTTAAGGTGAGTGATATTTCATTTTAAGTAGGGAACACATATTGTTTATCCATTCATCTGTCAATAGACATGTGGTGTGCTAATACTTTTTGTGAATAGCACATAATTATTTTCATGTGTTTTATGTGCTCTAACATAAAAATTAACTTTCCTTTATATTCCATCAAAACAATGGCCAAATATATTTTGGAAATTCCCCAAACTATCAAAATGGTACTAAAGTAAAATGTATGGATGTGGAGTGAGAGTGCATTCTCCCTTTTTCCCTACAGTACCAAAAACAGACATACATTTACCCAGGTTGTTCTAAAAGGACAAGAACTATGGGGAACACAGCACTTTTGACAAGGTTTAACCACAGTCTGATGCACTAAAGTGGATACTACAGTGACTGATAGGGCTATTAGGAGGTCACTGTCCACTAGTTTCTCATTTCACAACAGCATATTCAGAGAATTACTGGTAGACACTTCTCTTGAATGGTCTTTTAAAGACTAACTATAAAATAACAAATAAAAGTAAAAAAAAAATATGGTTTCAGAGACTCTCACCTATCACCACCGAAAATAACAATAAACTGGACAAATGATTTTGTTTTTAGCTATATACAAAAATAATTACGTATAAGCTGAGAATCACTGAAAATGGTTCAACTCACCCATATGCAAACTCATTTTAACAAAAATCTCCGTCAGACCCCAGCGTAGACAGCCCCAGGTCAGTCCCGCTGACTCCCCTGGTGTGCCACCAAGGCCCCAGCCAGTCCTGCCAACCTCTGCCCCAGAGCAGGAGCCAGCAAGGACAGACCGGCCAACTCTGCTTGAGTTCAGGTGGGCCGAGGTCAGACCCAGGGACCTGCAGTGCCCTGCCTCCAGGCCCAGGTCAGTCCCCCTGACCTTCACCCCAGCGCAGCCATCACCAGGTCAGTCCTGCTGACCCCCACTGGTGTGCAACCAGGCTCCAGCCAGTCCCGCTGACCTCCGCCAAATAGCAGGAGCCAGCAAGGACACACCCACCAACTCTGCTAGAGTTCAGGCTGGCCCAGGACAGTCCCGGGAACCTACATTAGAGTGCTGCCAGGCCCAGGCCCCAGCCAGTCCTGACGACCTCCGCCCCAGAGCAGGAGCCAGTGAGGACAGACCCGCCAACTCTGCTCCAGTCAGGCAGGCCCAAAACAGTACTGGGGACCTACACTGGAGGGCCGCCAGGCCCAGGTCAGTCCCGCTAACATTCCCTCCAGTGTGGCCAGGCTCAGGGAAGTTCCACCAACCTCTGCCCAAGCACAGACTGGCCCAGGTCAGCCCAGCCCACACCCGCAGAGCTCAGGTGAGTCTAGGACACCTTCACTGACCTCCACTCAGAGGACTGCCTCTTCCAACCAGCATACCACCGCAGGAGATCAGACTTAACCAGTTCGACCCACACCAACCTGCGTGGACCCAGTCCAAGGTAGCATACTTTGAGGGACAACAGAAGGTTCTGATATCCCAACACTAAGGGTAGGCACAGACAACCTGCAAGGATATTATAAGAATATAGGGAAGAAACTGTAATATCTCAGATCTACATTGCAAGAAAGTAAGGCAAATAGACAACATGAAAAAACAAGGGAGGAAGGTACCCCAATCAAACCAGGATTCTACAATGACAGAACCCATGTTCAGCGAAGTTGACGAAATGTCAGAGAAGGAGTTCAGAAGGTTTTCATAATTAAAATGATCTGTGAATCAAAAAAAAAAAAAAAAAAAAAAACACCTAAATGAGCAAATACAGGCAAAAATTGACCACAAAAACAAAGATATAAGAGAGCAAATACAGGTAGCAAAAGATTACTTCAACAAAGAGATAGAAACTCTGAAAAAAAACCAGTCAGAAATCCTTGAAATGAAGGAAAACGATTAACCAAATAAAAACCACAATTGAAGGCATCACCAACAGACTAGATCAACTGGAAGAAAGAACTTCAGACAATGAAGACAAAGTATATAATCTTGAAAATAAAGTTGACCACACAATGAAGATAGTAAGAAACCATGAACAGAACATCCAAGAAGTATGAGACAGCATCAAAAGACCAAATCTAAGAGTAATGGGGATAGAGGAAGGCATAGAGTTTCAAACCAAAGGAATGCACAACCTCTTCAAGAAGGTAATATCAGAAAATTTCCCAAAAAAGAAGAATGAATTGGAAAACCAAATACAAGAGGCTTATAGGACACCAAATGTACAAAATTACAACAGATCTACACCAAGACACATTATAATGAAAATGCCTAGCATACAGAACAAGGATAGAATTTTAAAGGCTTCAAAAGAGAGGAATCAGATCACAGATTTAGGGGGAGACCAATTCGTATCAAAGCAGATTTTTCAACTCAGACACTCAAAGCTAGGAGATCATGGCACAACATATTCCAAGCTCTGAAAGAAAAGGGATGCCAACCAAGAATCTTATACCCAGCAAAATTAAGCTTTAGATTTGAGGACATAATAAAAACCTTCCATGATAAACAAAAGTTAAAAGAATTTACAAGTAGAAAGCCAGCACTACAGAACATTCTAGGCAAAATATTCCATGAAGAGGAAAAGAAAAACAATCATGAAAATCAACAGAGGGAGGAATTACACTAAAAAAAAAAACCAATCAGAGGAGAAACCATGTCAAGTTAAATACCAAAAATAAACAAAAATGTCTGGGAATACAAACACATCTCAATAATAACTCTGAATGTTAATGGCCTAAACTCACCAATCAAAAGACATAGACTTACAGATTGGATCAAAAACACAGAACCAACAATATGCTGCCCCCAAGAGACCCATCTCATAGGAAAAGACATCCATAGGCTGAGGGTGAAAGGTTGGGAGAAATCCTACCACTCACATGGACTGAGGAAACTAGCAGGGGTTTCCATCCTCATATCAAATAAAGTTGACTTCAAGCTTAAGTCAATCAAAAGGGATAAAGAAGGACACTATATACTGCTCAAGGGAACCATACACCAACAAGACTTAACAATTATAAATATATATGCCCCAAACAATGGAGTATCCATGTTCATCAAACAAACTCTCCTCAAGTGTAAGAGTCAAATTGACCACAACACAATAATTCTGGGTGACTAACACACCCCTTTCACCACTGGATAGATCTTCCAAACAAAAGCTGAACAAAGAAACTACAGAACTCAAAAATACAATAAAAAATTCAGACTTAACTGACTTACATAGAATATTTATTCCTTCAACAAGTGAATACACTTTCTTCTCAGCAGCACATGGATCCTTCTCTAAAATAGACCATATATTATGCCACAAAACAACTCTTAGCAAATATAAAAAAATAGGGATACTACCCTGTCTTCTATCAGACCATAATGGAATGAAATTAGAAATCAATGATAAAATAAGAAATAAAAGCTACTCCAACACCTGGAGACTAAATAATATGCTATTGAATGAAAAATGGGTTGCAGATGACATCAAAGAGGAGATTAAAAAATTCTTAGAGGTGAATGAGAACACAGACACAACATATCGAAATCTCTGGGACACTATGAAGGCAGTTCATTGCATTGAGTTCATTCCTCAAAAGAAGAAAAAGTCAACAAATAAATGACTTAAAATTACATCTCAAAGCTCTAGAAAAATAAGAACAATCCAACACCAAAAGCGGTAGAAGACAGGAAATAATTAAAATCAGAGCTGAAATCAATGAAATAGAAACAAAAGAAGCAATTGAAAAAATTGAGAAAATAAAAAGTTGGTTCTTTGAAAAAATAAATGAAATCGACAGACCCTTAGCCAGGCTAACAAAGAGAATGACAGAGAAAACTCAAATTACTAACATATGTGATAAAAAAGGAAATATCACAACAAACACTACAGAAATACAGGAAATAATTTGAAATTATTTTGAAAACTTGTATTCCCAACAAAATACAAAACACTGAAGGCACTGACAAATTTCTAGAGTTGTATGTTCTGCCCAAATTAAAGCAGGATGATATACACAATTTGAACAGACCAATTTCAAGTGACAAAATAGAAGATGCCATCAGAAGCCTACCAACCAAGAAAAGCCCAGGACCAGATGGATACACAGCCAAGTTCTCCAAGACCTTTAAAGAAGAACTGATACCAATCTTCAATTTATTTCAGGAAATAGAAAAAGAGGGAGCACTTCCAAACTCATTCTATGAGGCCAATATCACCCTGATCCCCAAACCAGGCAAAGACACACACAAAAAAAAAAAAAAAAAAAAAAAAGAAAACTTCATACCCATAACTTTAATGAACATAGATGCAAAAATTCTCAATAAAATTCTGGCAAAATGGATTAAAAAAAAACTATCAAAAACATAATACACCACGATCAAGTAGGGTTCATTCCAGGGATGCAAGGATGGTTCAACCTACAGAAATCAATAAATGTAATTCCTCACATCAATAGATTCAAAGATAAGAACCATATGATTATCTCAATAGATACAGAAAAAGCATTTGACAAAATACAGCATCCCTTCATGTTCAAAACACTAGAAAAACTAGGGATAACAGGAACATATCTCAACATGGTAAAAGCCTATATATGCGAATCCCCAGGCCAACATTATTCTAATGGAGAAAAATTGAAATTCTTCCCTGCAGGAGCCCTGTTTGGGGATTGGCTTGAATTGAAGTTGACTATGAGCCGTGGAGATTTGGCCATTGTCGCCACCCGTAGTCTCACGGGATTTTGTTGCGGGATCTGGAGTGACTTGGCCGAAATTGCTGATCGGGTCAGCGCCATTTTAGTGGTGTGTTTGGCGTGAGTTAGTTGTTAGAACCAGAGAGAAAAGTTATCAGAATAAAAAGCTGTTTGTCTCCAGTTTGCTTCTGAAGTTCTTCCCCGCGGCTCCGGTGCTCCGAGCGCTTCAGGCGGCAACAGGTGGCGGCCCGTACGGGGAACTTCGGAGCGGACAGGTAAGAACTGAAAGGTCTCTAAAGATGGGTTCGAATATAACTGAATCCCAAGTGATAGAGGCTATGCAAAGACTCCTTGATATACCTGACTCTGTTCTCAGTGAGGAGTATATAGACAAAAATGAAAGTGATCAAAAAAGTGTAGATTCCACTGGGCCAACTGAGACCAGTAAAGAGAGTATTAGAAGAGACCCAAAAATGACAAAAATCCAAGCTATTAAAGCTATTCGGGAGTTATTGGCGAAAGCTGAAGGATACTTGCTCTCACTGGAACCTGGGCCTCAGGATATTGCTGTCAGTGAAATTAGCAGTGGTGAGGAATCTAGTAAAAGTGATCCTGAGAAAATGAGGAAAAAGAAATTTAAAAAGACCGAGAAAAAGGTCCGTCAGGCAGAGGAGTCACTTGTGGAAGTGACTACTCCCCCATGGGTGGAATCCATTACAGAAAATATGAAGGGTATTACTAGGCATTTGCATACCCTAGAAACAGAAATAAAAAGTCTTTCTGATCGCTTATGCGCTCTCGAGGACAACTCACAGATACATTGGGAACCGCCAGCATTTGAAAAGAAAAATGGACAGAGTGTCCATCAGTCAGTAGATTTCAAAACAATAAAAAATCTCAAAGAGGCAGTAAATGACTTATGGGCCCCAAGCTCCTTTCACGTTGAGTATGCTGGAGTCCCTTAACACCTTTAGCTTAACCCCCTCAGACTGGAAAAGTCTATGTAAAGCAACATTAAGCGGGGGGCAATTCTTGGTTTGGCGATCGCAATTCCAAGAACTTTGTATAGAAACGGCTAAAAGAAACGCGGCTGCAGGGTTTGAAAACTATAATATAGACATGCTCACAGGAGAAGGGCAATTTCGCAGACTTACAGGCTCAAACAGATTATGACTCAGATATATATGCTCAGATAAATGCAGCTGCCTTAGAGGCATGGAAAACTGTACAAGGACCTGGGGATCTACAAGGTAGCTTGTCAAAAGTGATTCAAGGACCTAATGAGCCGTATGCCGACTTTGCTGATCGACTTTTGAGAACTGCAGGTAGTGTGTTTGCAGATGTTGACCAAGCTATGCCTTTTTAGTTGTTCAATTAGCTTATGAAAATGCAAATAAATGGTGCCAAGCAGCCATCAGGCCATGGAGAAACTAAAAAGGATCTTTCCGTATATATACAACTATGCAAACAACAAAAAAGATATAAATGGCGCCTTGTCACAGGAAATGTGATTGCAGCCTCAATGAGAGGTGCTTCCTCTCGAAATTTCACAAAGGCTAAACGTAGACATTATAATCAATCAGGATATTCCAGGCAAAATTATCATAATCAATCAGGCAATTCTAGGCAAAATCCCAAAAGAGAAATAAGATCAAGCTCATACCATGCCCCAGGCCGCTGCCCCAGGTGTAAAAAGGGAAATCATTGGGCCAATAAATGCTATTCAAAATTTGACATCCATGGAAATCCTTTGTTCAGGAATTCAAAAAACGGGGCACGGGGCCCAGTACCCCGGGGCCCACAAATGTACGGGGCATTGCAGAAGGAGTATCCTCAAGCATCCACTCAGATGCTTCCCCGACACAATCCCTACTACCCATCCACTCCCTCGCCAGAGGAACAAGAGGAAATGCAGGATTAGACCTCTGTTCCACCGCCCGAATAGTGTTAACACCTGAAATGGGGGTTCAACTGATTCCCACAGGAGTCAGGGGACCTCTTCCCTCAGGGACTGTAGGACTTATTATCGGGCGTAGTCCTAAAAGCTTATTAGGTTTGCAAAGTGACCCCAGGTGTAATAAACTCAGACTACAAAGGGGAAATAAAAATAATGCTTAGCTCACCCCAAAGTGTAAGTTCTGTTAATCAAGGAGATAGAATTGCTCAGTTGCTTCTCCTTCCCAATTTACATAATTCATTTAAAATGGGTATGCCTCAAGAAGGGAACAATAGAGGATTTTGTTCCACTGACTCAGTCCCATGGCTTGCTGGGTTCGAGACTGTTCAAGGAGGCCTATGTGTAAAATAAAAATCCAAGGAATAGAAATGGAGGGATTAATAGATACTGGAGCTGACTCTTCCATTATTAATTTACGCCAATGGCCCAAGCACTGGCCTCTGCAAAAAGCTTCAACCAGTTTAAGAGGCTTGGGATATAATAACCTCCCAGATAAAAGTGCAGTAATTTTAAAATGGGAGGATGATGAAGGCCATAAAGGAACATTTCAGCCTTATGTTTTACCTAATCTACCGGTTACTTTATGGGGAAGAGATATTTTGCAACAAATGGGAGTACACCTTGCAACCAAGCCTGCAGATGTTAAATGTGAAAACCTACAGGGTAATCTTAACCATAAAAGAACTCATTATCAAAAAGTACAGAGTAATCTTAACCCTAAAAGTAATCATTGTCATAAAGGAAAAAGATATTTTTTTTTCGGGGCCACTGAGAAAAATAATTTTGAAAAATACCATGGCTTTCTGATAAGCCAGTGTGGGTCCCTCAGTGGCCCCTATCTAAAGAGAAATTACAAGCGGCCCACCAATTAGTTCAGGAACAATTAGAAGCAGGTCATATAGAACCTTCCACCTCTCCCTGGAATTCCCCCATATTTGTGATCAAGAAAAAGTCAGGAAAATGGCGATTGTTACATGATCTTAGACAAATCAATAAAACCATGCAAGTTATGGGCCTACTCAACCTGGACTTCCTAGTCCCGTAGCTATTCCAAAAAATTTCCATCTTATTACTCTTGATATAAAGGATTGCTTCTTTTCTATTCCCCCCCTACATCCTCTGGATGCCCCCCCAGGTTTGCTTTTTCCAAGACCCGTTCC
This sequence comes from Tamias sibiricus, assembly GCA_025594165.1. Lineage (NCBI taxonomy): Eukaryota > Metazoa > Chordata > Mammalia > Rodentia > Sciuridae > Tamias > Tamias sibiricus. The sequence goes on from CM046666.1 coordinate 6,704,272, forward strand.
TTCTATGAACAATAATGGCCCTGATCAGAGATATCATATGGAAGGACCCCAAAAAATTTTTTTTACCACAGGGAATGGGACATTAATAGCCCCACCATATGCCAATATATTGTCGTGGGATCCTGGCTCTTCACCAACGTACATTGACCCTGATTCTAGGAAAAAAATAAAAAATCCATCGAAACTCAATGTGATGAATTTGTCTACCGCATTTACATGGATATTTGCAACAAATATTTTTATTGGCCCCACCCTAATCAAACTTTAAATCTTATTTAATAATTATATACTCATTATTAACTCCCCTATTTCATCATCACAGATTGAATACTTATGCATCAATGAATAAATATATGGGCTATAGCTAAATGCTCTACTTTCTGTTCTGCAAATTTTGATAAATCCATCTTCCTACGTCCCCCCCTTATTATTATCTTATTGGTGTATTAATCATACCTATTATATTGTCCACAGGTAATAAAAAAGTCAAACTCTATTCCTAAGGCAATTTAATGTATTTACAGATGTGGTCCTCACATGGGTACTCGCTACAGTAGTCCACTAAAAAATGGAAAATATGACATACATAACTGGCACACAATAACACTCAACACCTTGTTGGAATTTGGAAGCTCAGGTGGTAAAGAGCTCCCTGGAAAATTATAGGACACCAGCCCCGTAAACATTTATTTCAGATAAGCTCACTATATTGTACAAGCCGTACCCCAAAATTAGAGTTACGCATGACCAAATAGCACCTCATAACTCCAGCCTTTAAATTGTTTTATCATATACAAAAACTTTTGAGTGGGCAAGATAAGATACCCCTATTCGTAGGCCGATATTTAGAGCACAATACTAATTTGCCTGGTCCCCTCCATGAAGGTAATCAAAAGGCTGATTGAACTTAACAAAAAACAGTATTTATACATACTTTTCACAGCGCTACAACAAGCTACCTATTATATGTCACTCCCAGTTTTCATGTCAACAGCACCCACCTTGCAAACGTAGGTTTTAAAATCACAAATGAGCAATCCAGAAACAATTGTAAAAAGATTGTCAATCTTGTATGGACACATATGTAGCCCAAATCCTCAATTTCGGCGTTATACCCTAGAGGATTTGAAGCCCAATTCATTTGTGGCAGATGGATGTTAACTCATGAGCCAAGTTTTGGAAAAATGCAATTTCCATGGGACCATAGAGATATATATATATTATATATATCATGTTCAGGGCATGATTTTTGCTTACCTTACATCTGGAGAAAAAGTTACAGATGTTACATCTCATTGCTTGCAAATCATTTGCCTGCAGATGTGGCATCCCCAAAATGCTTAACAACAGATAAAGGGCCCCAGCATTATACGACCTCATCTTTCAAACAGTTTTGCGCAAAAATTCAATATATCCCATAAAACAAGGCATGCCCAGTACCATCCTCTGGGTCAGGGCATTATTGAATAGAGCAAAACCGAACACTGAAAATTAAGAAAACCGGAACAAGACAGGGATGCCCTTTCACCACTTCTATTCAACATAGTAATTGCAATGCTGGCCAGAGCAATAAGACAGATGAAAGAAATTAAAGGGATACAGATAGGTAAAGTTGAACTGAAATTATCATTATTTGCTGACGATATGATTTTATACCTAGAAGATCCAAAAAAATTCCACCAGAAAACTTCTAGAACTCATAAATGAATTCAGCAATGTAGCAGGATACAAAATCAACACCCATAAATCTAAGGCATTTCTATATATCAGTGACAAATCCTCTGAAAGGGAAATGAGGAAAACTACCCCATTTACAAGAGCATCAAAAAAACAAAAAAAAAAAAAAACAAAAAAATCAAACAAAAAAAACTTTGAAATCAACTTACCCAAAGACATGAAAGACCTCTATAATGAAAACTACAGAACACAAAAGAAAGAAATTATGGAAGACCTTAGACTATGGAAAGATCTACCCTCTTCTTGGATAGGCAGAACTAATATTGTCAAAATGACCATACTACCAAAAGCACTATACAGATTTAATGCAATACCAATCAAAATCCCAATGACATTCCTCATAGAAATAGAAAAAGCAGTCATGAAATTCATCTGGAAAAATAAGAGACCCAGAATAGCTAAAGCAATTCTTAGTAAGAGGAGTAAAGCAGGTGGCATCACTATACCAGACCTTAAATTATACTACAGAGCAATACTGACAAAAACAGCATGGTATTGGCACCAAAATAGGCTGGTAGACCAATGGTACAGAATAGAGGACACAGAAACTAACGCATATAATTTCAGTAATCTTGTATTAGACAAAGGCGCCAAAAAACGTTTATTGGAGAAAAGATAGCCTCTTCAACAAATGGTGCTGGGAAAACTGGAAATCCATATGCAACAAAATGAAATTAAACCCTTATCTCTCACCATGCACAAAACTCAATTCAAAGTGGATCAAGGACCTAGGAATTAGACCGGAGACACTACACCTAATAGAAGAAAAAGTAAGCTCTAATCTCCAACATGTTGGATTAGGCCCCAAGTTCCTTAATAAGACTCCTGTAGCACAAGAATTAATATCAAGAATCAATAAATGGGATAGATTCAAATTAAAAAGCTTCTTCTCAGCTAAAGAAACAGTGAGGTGAATAGAGAGCCTACTAATTGGGAATAAATTTTTACCACACGCATGTCAGATAGAGCACTAATCTCTAGAACTCAAAAATCTTAACACCAAAAAACAAATAACCCAATCACTAAATGGGCCAAAGAACTGAACAGACACTTTTCAGAAGAAGATATACAGTCAATCAACAAATACATGAAAAAATGTTCAACATCTCTGACAATTAGAGAAATGCAAATTAAAACCACTGTAAGATTTCATCTCACACCAGTCAGAATGGCAGCTATTAAGAACACAAACAACGATAAATGTTGGCGAGGATGTGGAGAAAAAGGCATGCTCATACATTGTTGGTGGGACTGCAAAATGGTGCAGCCAATATGGAAAGCAGTATGGAGAGTCCTTGGAAAACTTGGAATGGAACCACCTTATGACCCAGCTATCCCACTCCTAGGTCTATACCCAAAGGACTTAAAAACAACATACTACAGGGACACAGCCACATCAATGTTTATAGCAGCACAATTCACAATAGCTAAACTGTGGAACCATCCTAGATGCCCTTACACACACACACACACTGGAGTATTACTCAGCAATAAGAAAATAAAATCATGGCATTCGCAGGTAAATGGATGAAGTTAGAGAATATAATGCTAAGTGAAGTTAGCCAATCCCAAAAAGCCAAATGCTGAATGTTTTCTCTGATATAAGGAGGCCGATTCACAGTGGGGTTGGGATGGGGAGCATAGGAGGATTAGAGGAACACTAGAATGGCCAATGGGTACGGAGGGGAAGGGAGGGGGCAAAAGGGTGAAGAAAAAAAGAGATGGTAGAATGAGATGGATATCATTACCCTAAGTGCATGTGTGAAGTCACGAATGGTGTGAATGAATATACTTTGTACACAACCAGAGATATGTAAAAATGTGTTCTATAAACATAATATGAAATGTAATACATTCTGCTGTCATTTCTAACAACTTAGAATAAAAAATAAATTTGGAAAAAAAAATCTATGTCATATGGGGTGCAGTGGCACACACCTGTAATCCCAGCCATGGGGGAGGCGGAGGCAGGAGGATCCCAAGTCTAACAAGGAACTGGGAACGTAACTCAGTGGCACAGCACCCACAGTACAACAATGAAAACAAAACAAAAATCCATGTTATTTGAATAGCCACTGTGGAAGAAAATAGTGACCACTGGAAAGCTAGTGATGATTGGTATCAGCCAAAACCCTGGCATAGAACAAGAATGTAACAAGTTTCTCTTCCTACTGTATAATCACATGCAACAATAACAATATATTTCTTCATCCAAATACTTGGGTAAGAGAGAACCTTGTTTTGCAGCATGCAGTCCTTTCTATTTTCCTATTAAACACATATCTTAGTAGCCTCTTGTACTTGGTAGTATAATCAAATATTATTTGGATACAAACAGTACTAAATGGGATACAAACAGTGCTAAATTCACTAGCCAGGAAGCTTTTATACAGAATAGTTTTTCTTTTCTAGAGCTTATGGATTCACCTGGTTGACCATACTATGAAAATGGTCTACGAAACACACTCTGTCCACCTCTGGCACACAAAACAACTTCTGTTACCCTAGGTTTGCTACTATATGAGAACCTGGAAGAACTGAAGGGTCATTTCCTCTTATGACCCCTAGTGGCATCAAATAACTATAAATGCACTTAAACTTTGCACAGATATGTTACTTTTTAATAGGTTCCAAGTAGTATTGCTATACATTAAAGATTTAGCTGAATATTCCTGAAAACATTATCTTAATTTATGTGTTCAAGGGAATCATCAAAATATAGATATCTAGGTCTAGTGACTACCCCATTGCTGCATTTCTATTCCCAACAGTCTCTTCTGCTTCCTTCTCTTGAACAGCCAAGTGGCAATTAAGCTAGACAAAGAACAAAGATTACAAATGTATTTCAAAATGCCTGGAAAATATTTTCTTTGACAAACACAACATCTCTGAACTACATAGGGAGAGAAGGCTCCCAGGTGCTGCCCATGCTGCAGCCGTTCTGATGATACTTGGAGGAACAAGGTACCAGCACAACGGAAGTAATGACACAAAACAAGGTACACTATGGTGGTTTAGAAACCAAAGAAGCATGGCAAACTGCAGTGCTGTAATGAACTGCGGAGATTAACTCACAGAAATTCTAACTAATGCCTTATAATTAGAAGTCAGAAGGAATACTCTTATCAGACAATGAAACTGAACAAAAAATAAAGACAAGATGTGGCTGGCTTTCTTGCTTCTGTGTCTGATGTGGAAGACCTACAAAGCCTTGCTTCCTGTCTCAGGGAGACACCCACTAGTTACTTCTTTGTTGCCTAGACTGTTCAAGATCTATTTGCCCAACCACACACAGTCTAGTTACTGTCTGTTCTCACTTGGCCCATATACAAAAGGGCTCTCCAGCCTTTCTGATCACAGCTGAAGAGCAGATAGGGAAGCTAGGTTTAGCACTGGCTAGTCCAGAATTTGCTTTTAGCAGAGGGGTAAAACTATAAATGCTGATAGGGTCAGCCTGTCTTTTCAGAACCATCTGGTATGGAAATAATAGCAACTTATGGAAAGGTAGAAGAATGTCTCCACTGGCCTACTGGGACATGATGCATGTAGCTGGAAGAGATTTGCTACTGACATATCAGACTGTAATGTCCAAGAATATCAAGGAGAGAATAAGTACATGTTTGGCTCTAAGTATGGAGGACAAGAAAAAGAAGGCCCACTTGCTCACTAGGAAAGAAAAACAATCCGCCACATCTTGAAATGAGAGTAATCTTTAGGAGCTGTACAAAGGCTAACAAGAAATACTGATGCTATCTAGAATCCCTCAGGGCAGTGGAAGCAGACTTACCATCTTGCACATTTAAGGATATAAAGGAAGCATGAATGACCTCTGAGGAGAGACTGAGCTCCACTGATGAGGTTCTTAAATTTCTTGGGAAAAAAGTGGAAGGATGCCTTAAGAATAACTTTGTCCTTCAACTTCTATTAATTCAGGAGATTGTGTCCTTGAACTTCTGAGTTTGCTCCAAGGAATTAGAAGATTTGAGCTCTTGTGGCATCCAGTTTTCCTGAACTTCACCTTCTCTACCCAGAAAACCAGAAGAAAGCTTTTGTAGAGAGACTTCTTTAAAAATAGCAAAAATTACCAGGCACGGTGGTACATGCCTGTAATCCCATTATTTGGGAGGCTGAGGCAGGAGAATTGCAAATTCAAGGCCAGCCTGTGCAATATAACAGAGACCCTGACTCAAAATAAAAAAAATTAATAGGACTGCTCAGTGGCAGTATAGTGTGCCTGGGTTCAAGCTCCAGTATTTTTTATAAAAATAAAGAACAAACCCAAAACAAAACAAAACAAAACAAAAACTATGACATTTTATCAGATTATGGTGGTTTCACAGCACCAGAGATAAGTAAAGGGACTGAAGAAGCTGTACTTTAGAGAGCAAGGAGAAGCCGGGCCTGGTGGCACACACCTGTAATCCCAGCACTTGGGAGGCTGAGGCAGGAGGATTGCGAGTTCAAAGCCAGCCTCAGCCGTGGCAAGGCATTTAGCAACTCAGTGAGACCCTGTCTCTAATAAAATACAAAAAAGGGCTGGGGATGTGGCCCAGTGGTCGAGTGCCCCTGAGTTCAATCCCTGGTACCAAAAAAAAAAAAAGAGCAAGGAGAAAGCAAAGAGGGCGGTTACAGTACGGAAGATGGAGGATTTCAGAGTACTGCTTTGATGATGTAAGAGTGTGGTAGCTGGACAGCTGCTGCTGGTTTCCTATTTATAGAAATGTAAAGCTGGGATTGGTCCAAATGCTCCAGCAGAGGAGGAGCTTGATAGGAAGAAAATCACAGCTCCTGAAGGTGATAGGTCAAGATCCTCAAGAGACTTCTCTTTCCTTGTCATGGTTTATTCCTCCAGGAGGGACTAAGTGGTCAACAAGACACCAGGACTTTGGTGGCACAGCCGCACTGACTGAAGTGTACAACCATAGGACAACCCCACCTGTATTTACTTGAGCATCCAGCACTCTGTAGTTCTAGAGATTATAGAAGTAATCATAGCAAATACTTGCACAGTGTACTATGTGCCACCAACATCATTTCAGGGCTTTTCATACATTAACCTATTTGATCCTTACCACAACTCCCTATCCTTATTTGTATTCATAGGCACTAAGAAATTAAATATTTTGCTCAAGGTCAAATAGCTGAACACAAGTACATGTTTTGCCCATCAGACCCTCAGATCCCTTCCTTACACCTGCTACTGTCTCATGGGGAAAGGAGAAAATGGATAAGGCAATGAGCAGTAATATTTTAGGTATGGATAAGTGCTGTTAGGAAAAGTGATGCAGGGCACGAGAGGGCAGCTGTTTAAGATAGTATGGTCAGGGAGAGCCAGGTGAGAGTCTGGGGAGGGTCTCCTTCAGGTGGAGGGCCTCTGAAGGAAGTTGAGAAGGGAACGTGAACTGGGTGTCCATCAGGGCCAAAAAGAAGTTAACAGACACTATGTGAGGGAGGGAGAGAGACCAGATGTGATGCAGGGCTTCAGAAGATTTCAAAGAGTTCAGATTTTCTTGTCAAGGTGCTAAGAAGCCCCTAAAGGGGCTGAACAGGGGAATGAACTGATTTTTTTTTTTTTTTTTTTTTTTTTAAGGATCATTCTCACTAACTGTGAACAGAAAACAGCAGGGGAAACAGGGAAGCAGGTTAGAAGAGAACTACAGAAGCCAGCAGCAAGGATGTTAAACAACATACTCTCTGTCTTGTTTTAGGCCTTTGGTCCAGCTTATAGTGAGGTGTCTCAGGAAATCTACTACATCCCACACTCTTACTGTGGTGAAATTTGCAGTTAGAAGACTTGACATGACGGGAAGTGAACAAAAAACTACCCAGCTGCTGAGGTCTAACTGACTAAGTAGTTCTCCCATAGAATGAGAAGGCTTTCATTTGTCAGGGCTCCTATGAGAAAATGATGACTTGCTCCTACAGGTTACTGTGGAAGCCCTGGGTGCAGTCGCCTGGCTGTCCTGGGGAGGGCACCCTCACCCTACTTACTCTCTAGCTGCTCTAACAATGTTTCCATCTGTTTTCAGTGTGGATTCACTGGGGTTGTTGGATGGTGGCCACAATTTTTTTTCCAGTGCTGGGGATGGAACCAGGGTCTCCTGCATGCTGGGGCAAGTAAGTACTCTACCACTGAGCCACACCTCTTTTTTGGTTTGTTTTGAAAGAAAAAGAAAGCTTTAGTTTTAGCATTTCAAACCCAAAAGTGACACAGACAATTAGACATAACACAAGAAATGGTGGCACAGATTATTTACAGGCCCCCTTTTCTAAGCAGTTTATATTCTAAGTAATTTTAGACTAAAGATAAAACCAGTCTGTTTTGGAAATGCTTGCCAACTTCTATACAGAGAAAGTGCCAAAGAACTGAATCTTCTGAGTTTATGTAAAATAGAGACTCAGGCTGCTTGTTTTCCTAAATTTTACTGCTAAACGATCCCATGAAATTGAACTGCTGGTGACTGGAAAATACCATCGTTCTAGAGTTTTCCACATGGCAACTCACTTATCTGCCATTTTCAAAGTACACATAAATGTGCAGATCAGTCTTTTTCTAACTACACTATTATCGTTCCATGCCTTTAGTTAATGATCATTTCCCATACTTGTTTGAATGTGCAAAGTTATTCCAATGCTAGATAACTGTAGATCTCAAGGAGGACTATCAGAATCTGAAATGTTATTCTGGAAGGGATTGTTCCATTATGAAGCCAACCAGATTTACCTTGACATAAAATGCAAACTATACTTTTTATTCTGCTTGTTTGAATTCTGTTTCAAGTTATGCATGAAGAAGGGTCAGGAAAAGGGGAAATTCTGATGAAATGTCAGCCAAACACTTTCTAAAATACTAGCAGAACTGAAGAAAAAGGTAACATGTTCGCCCTACACTGTATAAACACATTTACCACAAGTGAGAAATAGGGGTGAAAGCAGAAAAGGAGATTTATGGTATGACTATTGCTAAATCAAAGAAAAACAGTGAAAAGGGCAATTTTCTCACAGGGTGAGAAAACCAATCACTAGAAGTCTATTTTAACCTTTGACACTCTAATTAGCTCTTGAGAAGATGGACATATCATACCACTCAGGAGACAGGTGCGACAGCCACCTCATGGACTTTTCTAGAAAAGCAAGCCCTGCAAGGTGATCCCTGGATCTTGTGCAAAATGAACACACACCTTCCACGGTCTTTTATGGTGTTTGCACCCCCACCAGCTGTGCTCCGTACCATCTGCACCTGCAGATGCACCTTCCATGTGGCAACATAACTCAGGTTCATCACCCATTCTATTCATCTTGAATTACAATGATAAATATAGAAAAGGAGGAGATGTTTATACACTGACACATGTTCACATAAACATCTACAGTGCATCTTACCAAGACTTATAATTTTAAAAAAGTTATTACATTGAAGTTTATCACACTTAAAGCACCAACGTTTAGTAAACAATGTGAGTTTAGCTTTCCAGAAGGATGCAGTCCCTGCAAACTTTGAAAAGCTAATGCTTTTATTTCGTCCTTGAATTCAATAATATGATAGTTCATTTTTCTATGTCTGTATTAGAAAAAAAGGACAGTTTCATGATCCTGCAGTATAAATCATAAACACCGAAAGCAGTGATGTCCAATCAAGGGGGAAATGTCAGAGCTTTTAATGAAAAACAGTACATCACTGAACCATCTTACCTGTCGACGAATTATTTCAAGGTCTCTTTTGGCTTTATTCACTAGGTTTTGAATTTCTACAGGATCCTTTACATTTTTATTTTCTCTGAAGGCATCTCTTATCCTCCTGACAGCATACATTCTAAATGAATTGAGGAGGAAAAAAAAAAAAAAAGAAGAAGAAAAGGTGTCAGTATGTCTGAGGCTGTTTTAAACAAATTTAAAATCTTTTCCTCTAGAAGTAATAGTCCAATATTCCCCTATGGATAATTACTTTGATCTTTGCTCATGGGACAGGTCAATCCATTACTATTTTGGGATGACTAAGCAAATGAATTCAGTAAAATAAATCTACCCTAAACAAGTCACATACAAATGGCAAACTGCTACATAAATGCTCTTTAGATTACTGGCTCTTTAGAGTTATTCACAATTGGCTTCCCTCGATTAACATGGATAACTGAACCTTTATTGTACAGAGATAAACCAAAAATTCAGAGGTTAAATGATGCATTGTGTATATATGTATATGCATTGTGTATATATGTATATGTATATGCATTATATATATACTGAGCTAGTGATCAGATTTCCCAATCCCTGATCCCTTTTTTGGCCTCTACTTTTCTTTTTGTAACCTAAAATGTAAGGCTGCAGTCCATATTAGGATCCTACCCCAGCTGAAAGTGAAGGATTATGCCAAAAATGCTTTTCTTCACAAGAGGTCCTCCATCTGCACAAACACATCACCCACTCCCCCAGCCAGATAAAGCACATGAGAAATATAGGAGAGCAGTTCGAAGACAAGGCCTTCGAATCAGACAGACTTGAGTTTGTAGGCTTGCCCCAGGTCCTGCTATTCATGTCAGCCTGGGAAAGCTTCTTAACAGAAGGCCATGTTTCCTCATCTGCCAGAGACACATAATACCGCTCAGTAAGGCTAGGAGGATTAATCATTATTATGTGTGACTGAATTTTGGCAAAAAGGCTGGGACACACAAAGACTCAATAAATGACAGCCATTCTGATTACTATTCTAGTTTTACCTTAATGCAATTAGTATTTCCCTTTCCTCATGTATGGCCTCACCTTTGTCTCATATCTCAGAGGCACACCACAGTGTGCGTTCAGAGGGTAGAGTGCTCTTGATAGTTAGCCACATAAGAATCAACAGTCTTAACAGACTCTCAGAGAGCCACAGCCTTAACCCCATGCACTCCCCATCCACTCTGGGAGGACAAGAGACTAAGGAAAAGCAGCCTGAGTTGCACACATCAGACACTGTTTACATCTCAAATCACTCTTGATTTTTAACTTTAAAAACCAGATAAAGAATATGTGTGATACCATTGGTAAATTCAGCAACAAAAGAATGAAAATACATGCAAAGAAAGGTGAAAAAGTAAATGACAAAGTCTTTGGGGGAATTGAACAGGTGAGGTCTAGGAGATGCATACTGGGAAATCCTATTTTAGAGAGTACGAAGTTTATTCTAGAGACATTTTTCTTTTTAAAAAATCTCTCTATAAATTTTTAGTTGTAGATGGACACAATATTTTTATTTTTATTTATTTATTTTTATATGGTGCTGAGGATTGAACCCAGTGCCTCACACAAACGGGATGAGTGCTCTACTGCTGAGCTGCAACCCCAGCCCTAGACACCTTTTTCTAAAAAATAAATTTTATATTAACAATGTAAATGAGCTGTGCACTTGGTATGTACCTATAATCCCAGCAGCTTGGGAGACTGAGGGAGGATGATCACAAGTTGAAAGCCAGCCTCAGCAACCTAGTAAGGGCCTAAGCAACTTGGCGAGAACCTGTCTCAAAATAAAAAATAAGGGACTGGGGTTAGGGCTCTGTGGTAGAGTGCTTGCCCAGCATGTTTGAATCACTGGGTTCGATCCTCAGCACCACATAAAAGCAAATTAGAAATAAATAAATAAATAAATAAATAAATAATAAAAGGGGCTGTGGCTCAGTGGTACAGTGTCCCTAGGTTCAATCCCCAGTACCAAACAAACAAAAAACCCAAAACCATAAATGGCAGGTTTTTATTCATTTATTTTTAAAACACATTTAAAAGCAAGTAAAGCTAGAAACGTTGTAACATTAGGAACCATAAAGAAGAAAGGCAGTTTAGGAACTTGCACTTTCAAAACGGAAGATACCATTGAAACTCTGATCTTAACCCTATGATAACCAGCTGGAGAATTTATAAGGGAGATTCCAAATGTTCAGTATTTATCTCAGGGGCTACTATGATTGGAAAGGGAATCCACATACTAGCAACGGCTGCTATACAACAATGAGAAAACATTACTAGTAGAATATTATTAAATGAGAGTCCTCTCACATGGAGCTTCTAATTTAATAAGATTTTGGTCTAGTCTAATAAGTAAGTTAACAGCCAAATTCTGAAGCACTTTCTTGCATAGCATAATTTAACACAGTATCTCTTCTTCCTCACACCTACACTCTTCAAAATAAATTTCTTTTTTATGGTTATGGAAGTGGAAAAGGGACAAAGTAATTTAATACTAACATTGCAAATCACATGTGAAATGTGTTTTTAAGCTTACCTCTGGGAATCATCCTTATTTTTTCCCCTTAGCAAGCCCAGGGCCTTGTGCATACCAAGTACACACTCTACTACTGAGCACACCCAGCCCCTTATCCACTGTTTTATTTATTTATTCTGGATGCTGCATGGGCTTTTGGTAAAACAATATGGGTAATGGTAGTCATCACTACATTCATTTTTGAAGGAGCTAGTGACTAGTTCAGAATAGGTAAAAGAAAAGAAGCATCCCATGGAATAGAAAAACAAGTTCTTCCAAAGGCTAAGAAAATCTGAAAACCTCTTAAGACTCTTACAATTTATACCAATTGATCTCAAGGTTGAGAGTTCAGTGCTGCGACCAGCCTGGCCAAACTAGCAGCTTCTGACAAGGGGTGAAGATAAACAGCTGGGATTGGGTGGAGCACTGCTCTCTGATGGAGAAGCAGTTTTAAAGAATTACGCCAGCAATCTTTATTATATGTGTCTCATTAATCAGATTAAAGACTATGCAAGCATTATTCTTTTTTTTTTTTTTTTTTGGTACCAGGGACTGAACTCAGGGGCACTCGGCCACTGAGACACATGCCTGGCCCTTTTTTTGTATTTTATTAGAGACAGGGTCTCACTGAGTTGCTAAGTGCCTCGCCATTGCTGAGGCTAGCTTTGAACTCTGGATCCTCCCAAGTGCTGGGATTATAGGCATGCACCACTGCCCAGGGCTTCAAGCATCATTCTTTGTATTCATGAAAGTTACAGAGTTAGTAACATTATGCAGCTTATTGCTCAGTTACTTACAGTTGTAATGTGCAATGTTTGGAGCTTTGTGTAGCTCTCAAGAAAGTCTATTGTTTAAAGTTACTGTTATGCAGGCAAACGCTGTGGTTGTCTAGCAAAAGAATTCCTTTATTCCCAGGAGCTGTGTGCCTGAGATCAAGGTCGAGGGTGATAAGACTCTAGCACACAGCCTCCTCATGGAGGGTATTACCATAGCAAATAGGTGTCCTGCACCTTTGCACAGAAACTTTCCCAGGCACCAAGCATGCCACAGCCATGAATTCATTAGGGACCCCAATTTCAGACACTGCTCTCCCATTCACTGTCACCACTCTCCACAGTTCAGAATATTCTGCTGTATATTCTTATTTGTTTCCTCAATTCTCCAAAGTCGTTACCTAAAGAAACGCAGCTCTAGATCCTGGAATTAAACATTTCTAAACCACCCAAGTGGTTCAAATTCTGGATATACCTTTGAAAAGAATGAGACAAAGGTCCCTCCTCTCTTTTATGCTCTACCTCCTCCTGCGCCATTTAATGCACAGGATATTATTCTTTGCCCAAGACTCTGGCTCAGAACCAAATAGCCAATACTGCATGAACAGTTAATTTCTTAGTTGTAAGCATTTATTTCAAATGATAATAATTTTGTAAAGGTGAATCTGGGTGAACCCTTACATTTTGTGGGAGAGGGGAGCCACCAGTTATTTCAATCCTACTCCTGCCCTGGTTTTTATAATTTGCCCTATTTTTGCAAGCTACTAAGGTAAACCATTTATCCTGAAATGCATTCTGGCTATAAGCCTCTTGACTATATCACTGAGCAAGAACATTTAAAAGAAAAATGTGCAGATGCTCTAATGAAAAGGGTCAGCTGCTATGTAATGCCTTGTAGTGGATGATCCTAATAGAAGTCAGACGCTGCTTGAAAAAATAAGTCATGAAATATAACATGTTAAATACATGCATGTGGTACAGTCACCTGTGTGTCAAAGGTCATTCATAGTTCGTTTTAGTCTGTGTGAGGTCCTGACTGAAATCACCAGCATTGCAAAAACAAAAACACAAGCCGGGCGCGGTGGTGCACGCCTGTAATCCTAGCACTTTGGGAGGCTGAGGCAGGAGGATCGCGAGTTCAAAGCCAGCCTCAGCAATGGCGAGGCACTTAGCAACTCAGTGAGACCCTGTCTCTAATAAAATACAAAAAAGGACTGGGGATGTGGCCCAGTGGTCGAGTGCCCCTGAGTTCAATCCCCGGTACCACAAAAAACAAAACAAAAAAAAAAAACAAAAACACAACAACAACAAAAGGCATGAAAAACAACAGAGAAAGGGCAAGAGAACCAAACAGAAGGAAGCAGACACACCAGCAGGAGCAAAAGGGTGGAGCTGCCTGCACCAACACTGCTTCCCACCTGCCCTCTTGGTGCTTTGAGCTGGAGATTCCCACTGCACTTTACTTTTCCACCTCAGCCTTAACCCCTCACTCGGCCAGCAGATCTCAAGTGTCCACAGGTTTTTCTAACTGGCTGTTCTTTTTGCTATTGCAAGAATCAAACTCCTTTCTAAGATTCTTCCACTCACTCCAATTTCCTAGTGGGCACGGCAACAAAGCAGGCAATAACCAAACAGTTCTTTAGCATTTGAGGTCTTGCTTCACTTTACCCCTCCCAGAATTACTGGGGACCAAATGCAGACCATAATCACAGCCTGAAGCACTTGGACATTCACATCCGCTTTAGCATCCAAAGTGTGATCTGACTAGCTAATGCAATGCTTCTTGTTTCTGTCCTTCTGCATCAGCATCCCAAAAGGTGGCTGCTCCTCTGTTTATCCAACAGGTAAACACATGGTCCCTCTTCTTGCTCCTCTGCAACCTCAAGTGAAAGTCAAACATCCCAGTAACAAAACAGCTCAAACTTTTCTTCTGGCTTTCTTGGGGGCAAAATGTCATTTACCTTCTGCTGTTTGGAAGGACACATGCTTCTTCAGTCACTAAAAGGAAACTGCTTAATTCTAGCATGCTCCCTGGGCAGAGAAGGAAAGGCTGATATGTTTTCTAGGATTATGCTTCTGGGTCATGCCATCTGATTATATCATATCCCATGCCTCTGTGACACTGTGATCTGTTCACTTTCGGAGGTCAAGTCTCAAGATGCATCAAGGCTTTATTATAAAGGATACTGACTGCATACAAAGACCCCCAACTAAAAGTACTCCCCCCCCCCGCCAAATTACCATTTTATAAAAGGAAGAGTGTTAAAAGTCAACATTTTTTTATAATGAGTTAAATGATTTGCAATTGTTTTGGTGCTGGGGACTGAATCCAAGGCCTTGTGTATTCTAATCATGTGTTCTACTTCTGGGGTATACCCAGCCTCATTTACAATCTTCTGAGGTATCTATATTTGCTGGACAGAGGGTAACAGTTGTTTCTCCTCTTGGTCTTTGGATTCACTGGCTACTACCTCTTAGACTATTTTTGTTTTGTGGGCATATTCTGCACCTTATACACTGTGTTCTCTAGGCCTATATGTGGACTTCTTTTTATTCAAATCTCTGCCAATAATTTTGTCTATGTTCAAAGTATCAACTACCTTATATATGGCACTGGCTTCCAATACTTCTCTAGCCCAGATCTTCCTTGTAAGGTATAAATGCATTATTATCCAATTTGCCTTTTGGACTTTCAATAAAAATATGGATTCTTCCAGTGAACAAATTCAAAGCTGAAGTTACCACCTTGCTTTCTTCTTGCCCCCAATGGCCAGTATCTCCTTCCAAAGGTAGGAGCATTAACATGCAGCCAACTGCCCAAGTCAGACACTTGGAGATTTGTCCTAAGTTCCCTACTTTTCTATAACTCCCTAAAATTCAGTCAGGCACAAAATCTTACTTTTTCAATCTTTTACATCCCTTCTGAATTATCTTCCTCTTTTTCTAACCCTTCAGGTTTGAACTTGTTCAGGCTCTCAGACTGATGCAACAGCTTTGGGAGTATGGTGTGTATGTATGTGCAGTACAGTAAGATGGCTCACAGCACCTACAGAAAGAAGTCAAGGACCATGTAAAGGTAATAAGCACTCTGAATAGGTAACAGAGAGAAGGACAGAGCATAAAGCTTCCTTCTTTTTTAAGTGTGAGGGCCCACCAGAATGCAAGGCCTGCCCTGCAGTCTTTAAACTTTCTTGTTCATCACTATATGTGAATGCCTGGCACAGATAAAGTACTCAATAAATATTTACTGAATAAATGAACTTCAAAACATCATGGGCTATATCAAAAATTCCTCTAAGAAAAAAATACCAATAATCAACGAGGAAGAATATAAGAATAACAAACTGCCAAAAGAAACAGAATTTTAAAAAAAGGGAGGGATTTGCAGCCTATAGATTGAAATAAGTTCTGAAAGACAATGATCACAGAGTCCACCATTAGAATTCATTCAGTAAACACATACTATATGCCCACTATGTCAGCACTATGCCAGGTGCTAGAGACATGGTGGAGAATACCAAGGGCCTCAGGGTCCTGTGGGGATGAGATCTAATGTAAGGAGATGAAATAGGCTCAGGAAGCCATTGAAAGTGAACACAAAGGGTCAAGGAGACTTGGGGCAATGAAACAGTTCTCCTCTTGATTGGGGTAGTGTTTCCATAGGCCTATATGTCAAACCACTGTACTGTGTACTTAAAATGGACACATTTTACTGTATATATATTATTCCTAAAGAAGTTGACTTTTAAAATCAAAAGGTAAAAAATGTAAATAATATAGAAATTATATATTTGCTCACTTTTAAGTAAAGCAACAGAAATAAAACACAAAACAAAGAGTGCAGTGCTAGAGAATAGGAACATAGCTGAAAGAAGTAAAAATTAGCACTAAATTATAGAAAGTAGAAGAGAAACTCAAAATTCAAATTAAAACAGAAAAATGAAATAAGCTGGAAAAATGGGTAAGAAAAAAATTAACCTTCAGAATAAGGCAAAGTTATAAAGCCTATGAATAATAAGTGTGAACAAACTGAATGGCATAGGTAATTAAAGTTATAATGAAAGAAAATGTCCCAGAAGTGATTATAAAAAATTGAGAAGACTCATTGAGATTTAACAACCAGAGGACAATGCCAAGATATTTCTAAAACCCTGAACTCCAAGGTCAGAGAAAAGACAGTTTAAAGAAGGACAAAGAATGAACTTTAAAAAGGTAATATGGAATGGAAAAAACAGATAAGTATATTTTAAGATTTGTATCTTCAAAACTCTCAAAGCAAAGGACTACTTTCCACAGTCATTTGAAGTGCTGTTTGGAGAGTCCAAAAGGACAACAAAACAATCTCAATAATTTATGGTGCAGATTATATATACATAATACTGTGCTAAGTACATGAAATATATTATCTCATTTAATCCCCACACCTATGGCTCAGGTTAAAAATAATTTAGGCCAAGATCACAGGTCTAAAACGAGGCAGAGCTAGGTTCTGAACTTAGTTGACTCCAGAGTCTGTGACTTTTTAATCCCAAGCTCTTCTTCTCCCACAGGTTGATAAACTACTTTCAATCTCTGATAAGTACTTGGTCTAAGCCAAGCTGTTATTCATTTGAAAAGGCATTAAAAAATTGTGTCTGCCACCAGCAAAGCTTAAAAAGGTCATCTTATCTCTCAACACTGTTTCAAGTGTTCCTACAAATAGTTCAAATTAAGAAATACAAGTGGCTGAGAGCTTAAGTAGGAAAAGAGCTATTGATACAAGCACTAAGAGTGAGATAATTGAGTTTAATTGTTTTAAAATGGAAGATAATGAGGAAGGAAGCTGGTGGGGTAAGGAGGGGAAATTACTGAGAGAAAACCCACTGGGGGTGGGGGAAGAACAAAGCTACTGAGTTTTGGGGCAGTTGTAAACCTATTATGTACTTCCCTCCTTAAAACTCCCCAGTGGCTTTCCACTGTCTTGAGATAATGTTGAATGGTTAGCAGGAATAGAATACAGGACCCTTGTGCATCCATCTCTCCTGCTGCATCTAGTATGTGTTAGGACAGGACCAGCCACACAGGAGGCTGGCAGTTTCCTCATCCCTCTTTTAGGAGTGTAATTTCTCTATATGTGCAGCATCCTTCTCCAGTTGGATTTCTTGGCTAACTCCTACTCATTCTTAAAGACCTAACTCAGAACACATATGACAAAAAGATTAATATCCTCAGCATATAAGTACTACATATAAATCAAGTAGAGAGACATTAAGTCCACAATAAATAAATGAGCAAGATGCATGAAACAATAATTCACAAGAGTACCTAAAATTAGTAAGTTTAGAAAGACAGATACAGATATATGAATGTTTAGTATCAGTGATCATCAAAGAAAATGCAAATTTAAACAAGGTAGCATATTCTGTACATCCAGTTGTGAGAAACAAAAAGTCCAGTGGTCCATTTTCAGAATATGGTATTTATCCTTAAATATGAAATGGGATGTTAGATCCAAATGAAGCCATTTTGAACTTCCCAACCTGTATACAATCCTAGCCATTTTAACTCTAGCCCTTCCTTTGCCCTCCCACTTTTAAAACTTGCCAATCACACAGATGTAACTCTGAGCTCTTCCTATCAGAACAAGGGGCAGTGCACTAGGGATAAAGACAGGTGGACTGCTTGCCCAAGTGTGCTTGCTTACTAGAGTTTGTACCACAGCACACCCTTCTGCAGAAATAAAGTTTGCCTCACTCAGTAACTTTTGAGCCCCGTGCCTGATTTCTTGCAGCACTGCTGAAATTTCTAACACAGTTAACAGAATTTTTTGAAAAGGCAAAGGGACAGGTATATCATGCTGGTGGAAACACAAACAACTGGTACTTCCTGCGGGCAACTAATTGGTAAAACTACTTGGTAATAAAGTTCATAATCTTTATTTTTTTTTTTTTTTTTGGTACCCAGGGATTGAACTCAGGGGCATTCTACCACTGGGCCACATCCCCAGCCCTTTTTCGTATTTTATGAGAGACAGGGTCTCACTGAGTTGCTAAGTGCCTCGCCATTGCTGAGGCTGGCTTTGAACTCTGGATCCTCCTGCCTCAGCCTCCCAAGTGCTGGGATTACAGGCGTGTGCCACAGCGCCTGGCTAGACTGCTTTTATTTTTAATTCTTAGAAATAATTCTGAAATGAACACAATCCTGTATTAACATTGTAGACATTTTAGACTATTTTTGTAGGATAGATCACTAAAAGTGGAGTTAGTAGATAAAAGATTATGAACTTTATAGCAGGGTGCAGTGGTGCACGTCTGTAATCCCAGCACTTGGGAGGCTTAGGCAGGAGGATTGGGAGTTCAGAGCCAGCCTCAGCAATGGAAAGGCACTTAGCAACTCAGTGAGATCCTGTCTCTAATAAAATACAAAAAAAGGGCTGGGGATGTGGCCCAGTGTTCGAGTGCCCCTGAGTTCAATCCCTGGTACCAAAACAAACAAACAAACAAACAAATAAATAAAAGCAGTTTAAATGTTCGACACTGGAGAAGTGGCTATCTAAATTATTATTGCAATTTTAAGATCAGTGTTTCCAAAAAGATTTGTGACAAGTTCAAAATTCCAAAGTTTAAAAAGGTGAAAAATGTCTCCCTCCTGCTTTTTCTTACTCTTGTTCCTTAGACAACACTTCTCTCTAAAAGCAATAAAATATTTCTTGTGCAGCTTCCCAGAGATTTTTGGATTCATATTAAAATCTTTATGGTACATGTTCTTCACAAATGGGTAGTGTTGACCTTTTTAAATTAAAATATATCTTATTGCTCATTTAATATCAACACAAATAGAACTGACACACTTTTTAAAAACTGTTGTATAGTATTTCATTGTATGGGTATATCAGAATTCATTTAGCCAGGCCTGGCACAGTGGTGCACACCTATAATTCCAGTCACTCAGGAGGCTGAGGCAGGAGGATGGCAAGTTTGAGGGCTGGGGATATGGCTCAGTGGTAAAGTGATTCTGGGTTCAATCCCCAGTGGCTCCCCCTGCCAAGAAAAATTCATTTAGCCAGTACCTTACTAACATTTAGGTTGTTTTTGATCTTGCTCTTCAAATAATTGTGTAATCAACATCTTTATTTACTACAGAATCATACTCATATACATTTGTGGGATCAATAATTAAAAATGCAATCGGCAGGTCAAAAATATATCTATAGCTTTAAAAAATTAAAAATATTGTAAATTTTCTTTCTGTATCATTTCATTCTTCTACCAGCAATGTATAAATGTCCCTGTTCCCACAACACCTTTGCCAACAAAACATAAAATCAAATTATTATATCTTTGCTAATCAATACATGAAAAAATAATATCTCATTTTACTTATAATTACATTTTCTTATTATGAATAAAACCAATGTTTTACAAGTTTTTATAAGTTGTATTTTTTTCTTTATATACTTTGCTTTTTTTGAGTTGACTGACAGGTTTTTCTGATTGGTTTGTAAGACCTCTTTAAGGTTTCTAGGAAGCTAGCTATTTGACTCTAGGAGTTGTAATATTCTCCCTTCTTTGTTGTTTATGAATTTTTTGTGTGCTTTTGTCATGTACAAATGTTCTATTGTTATGTAGTCAAATGTATCAATTTTTACATTATAAGCCTCTATTGGGTAATTAAAAAAACCCACTTACCCACGTTTTTTGAGAACATCCATGGTTTAACTTTTCATGTTTAATTCTTTGATAATCCTGGGATTTATTTTGGTGAAAAGCACTGACTACAAATTTCACATTACCTTCCCATGTTAACTTTTTTTTAAAGCGAAGGATATGATTTTATATTCAGGATGACCTCAATTATGGAAAATAATAGGCAACGGAAAAATCAGAAGGGAATATGAAAGCATATTAACAAGAATTACTCATGGTTACAGAAGTCTGTCCTTTCCCAATTGTTATAATAACCATTATTTCTTATGATTGTCAGGTTCCTAGTGACATATCACCAGTAATACACAGTAATAAAGAAAAATCAGTTATTAGAGAGGGCTCAGTTTGTGCAAGAAGAGTCTGGGGAAGGGTATATGGTTAGATCAAGACATAGAACCAGGGGGAATTTGACAGGGCATCAAGCTACAGAACTGCCACAGGGAAGAGAAGATGAATTAAGTATTTAGTAGATAAAAGCAAGAGGCTCTACAAGTTTATTTTTAGATATTTTATTTTGAAATGACAATGGGACAATAGGTAGACATGTATGACAGGCTATCAGAAATGTAGTTGTGGAGCTCAGGTGATAAGATTCAGGTTGACAATGCATCTGAAAATCACTGACAAGGAAGTGGGAGGAGACCCAGAGGGGACAGAAGTTTGTTCAGATGAAAGCAGTATGTGGAAGAGAAGCTAGCCTTGGACAGAGACCTGGATAAATTGTTCAAAAATTTAAGAGTACAGAGGAAGGAAAGGGGGAAAGACGGTGAGAGTGGAAGCAGGAAAGCAGAGGGCAAGGTCTGCAGGGAGTGGATAAGCTTGTCGGGATGGGGCTAAGGATGTAACTCAGGGGTAGAGCACTTGCCTAGTAAGTGTGAGGCCCTGGGTTCAATCTATAGCATTGCTGTACTCCCCCTACACATCCACCCTCCCCCCAAAAAAGAATCTTTAGGATGTCATGAGTGACTTTCAATAAGAACAACATCAGCATGTACTTGGTGACCACATAGTAATTGGGCCTAGGAGAAAATTCACAAATCAGTAAGCACAGTAAGAAATACCTTTAAAATAATAAAAAATACAATACATAAAATCTTTGGGATGTAGTCAAAGTCATACTTAGATGAAAATTAAAGGCTTAAACATCTTTTTCAGTCATAAAATACTAGCTAGATTTAATAAATTAAGAGTATTTCCTTACAGTCTCAAAAACAAAACAGTAGAAACAATGGCAGAAGGAGTTTGACATTAATATAGTAAGTGCATGTATAAAAACTCAAATGGTATGAAAATACTTTGTGTAAAACCAAAGACTTGGAAAACTGTGCTCTTTATATGTAATATGAAAGGAATTGCACTCTAAAAGCATGTATAACAAATTAAATAAATGAATTAATTAAACAACAATAAAACAGTACAGTTCCCATGAGAAAATAGGGAACCAAGTATTTCAAATATTTGTTAAACAAATTAAAAATGAAAAGCGGTGGAATTAAAACAACTGAGTTTTTAAAAAATGTTATGATGGCTTAGCTTATACATCAGAAAATGAAATTACAAGGAAAAAAGAGTGAAGAGATTTGCAAGTTTGAAGAGTTTAAAACAATCATTTTACAAATAGCATGGACAGATTCCAGGAATTGCCAAGAATGAGAAAGGGCCAATTAAGGTTGGTAACATCAAATATGGAGGAACCAATTTACCAATTACTTTTCTAGCTGTGTTCAGCTGCCTAGGTATATTTAAGGAAAAGACAGATGTGTGAGTAAATCTATAGATGCAGATTTGATAGATGGGTGTAATGTAAGGGCAAAGAGGGAAAGAATACTTTCTAGGATTTCTGAACAGTGCTAGGAATTTTTTCCTCCATAATCACAAACTTCTCAAGCCTCTATTCTTGGGATACAGGCTATTCCTAACTCAGTCCCCTCTGTAGAATTCAAGCCCTAATCTGATAAAAAGCATTCAAAGAAATTATACTAAATTAGGACTGGAGGGGTACATAAGTAGTAGATCATGTGCTTAGCATGTAAAGGGCCCTGGGTTCCATCCACAGCAATGGAACAACAGCCTCCCACCCAAGAATTTATGCAAATTAATGAAAGGTTGGGGGGGGGGGGGGGGGGGGGGGGGGGGGGGGGGGGGCGTGTTAAAACAATAAATGTGAAAATTATGTGCCAATAGGAAAAAGTATATTCAAAACAGTGACGTAAAAGCAATTTTATATAACTGCAGATTTTGGGTAAGTTTCTGTGAGAATCATTTAAAATAACACTCTTAAAATTAATAGAATAGTGGAAAGAAAGTACACCATCCTGTAAGAGATTCTCCTCTTTGTCCCTAGGGGAACAGTTTAGAAGCACTTCTGTCTAGGTATCATTTGTTATGCTTACAAATATTTAAGATCTTTAACCTATAATTCATCAAAATTAAATTTCTCGTTATCACTTAGATCTATCATTATAGCCACTGACATTTTGTTGCCAACAAGATTTTTCAAAATATAAACCAATTGATCAATGTAAAGGCCACCAATAAAATGTGCTTAGCTTGTATGCAGTTAGGCATACAGATGAAGCAGTAGTGAAGGCCCTGGCTCCTCCTTTATTTTAGACGTGACTATGTAGAAAGTATAATACCTGAAAGGGGGAATCCCAGAGGTGGTGGCTGTAGCTAAGATCCACAGTTCTCTGATTAAAGGGTGAACATGTGCTTCATTCCTGCAGTCCTACAAACTATCTTTGTGAGGGGAAAAGCAGATAACATTCTCCTATTGACTTTCCTTATATCTACATATCCTTTCCTCATGGAACTGGCCATATTTCTTTGAAAGGTGCTGTGACAATTGGGTTTCATGCGGACATGATAAAGTTGGGTCTTGTTCTTTGATCTACTATGGCAGTTTGTTTTTAAACGTGTTTAATTAATTAAATAAATTGATAAAAATTGTTTGATTAATTAAAATGTTAAACAAAAGTGCTGTGACATATTGGCTCCATGTACAGGATGAGATTTTCTGGTTTCTTTTTCGCCCTCATCGACCAGAAATGAACTTGACCTAGTACCAGAAAAGCAGGCTCAAGCTTTCATTAGGTAGTAGGGGTTAAACATTAGGTTACAGAATGATTTTCTCAATTTTATTTTAAAATTATAATGTGAACTAGTCAATGTAGGACCTGACCTATACATTATTTAAAAAAAATATATGGAGAATGCTTACTTATTCAATGAATTCTGCATTTTCCATTTAATGGGGGAAAATACAGCATAAACAATAGAAATTCCTCCAGATCAATGAAAAACTTTCTTCGTTAACATTTCCTATCAATGCTTATAAAACCCATCAAATAAAATGCCTTTCCTCTTATAATTAGTCATTTGCAACCATTTATGAGCAAAGAGGATGTGTGTAAATCATCTACTTTGTGCTCAATATATTATCAAAATTAATTCACATGGGAAGAAAATGCAGAATAACTCTCCTTTCCCTTTCTAGAGTGTGTGAAATAGAACACTTGCTGGGCTATTCAGAAAAAACGAAACAAAACAAAACAAAAAACCCCACAAAAATCCAACTATATAAAAACATTTCAGGCATATAGTAATCTCATCCATTTGCAAGAAAGTTAGAAATCAGGGGTTAAATAAAAAAGGGCCTGGGGATTCACGGAGACTAGAGAGTATAGTAAAAATCTAGTTGAGCTTCTTCACCTGTCTTGGTTTTGAAAGGACAGCAAAGTGTGTTTCCTTAGTCCTTGAATCCTGGGGGTTAAGGTTTAGCTTCATACTCAAGGCCCTAGGTTCAATCCTCAGGACTGTTTTGCCTACTTGGGAGTTAAAGGACTCTGAACTTTATATGTAGATTTATGCAAATACATTTATTCCATTCCTGGAGTTATTGACAAATGCAGGAGCCCTGTTTGGGGAGATAGCTAAGATTGCGGTTGACATTTTTGGGCATTGTCGCCTTCCGTAGTCTCACGGGACTTGGCCCAGGATCTCGAGAGATTTGAGCAGCGACTCAGCAGATCGACATTTTTGGGCATTGTCGCCTTCCGTAGTCTCACGGGACTTGGCCCAGGATGTCGAGAGATTTGAGCAGTGACTCAGCAGATCAAGCGAGCGCCATTCCTGCTCGGGCGCATGGGATGAGACCAGAGAGAGAAAGGACAGGGTTATCGCTATTGTATAGATATACTGTAGTTTCTTGTAAGAGTAGGTGCCTTGGTTTCTTGTGAGAGTGTGTATGTGGTGTTAGAAATTACAAGAGACAGAGACAGAAAGATTAAAGAATTTTTTCGTCTCCATCCTGTCTCCGGACTCCTTCCCGTGGCGCTGCCGTTCCAGGCTGCAATCCCTTTCCGGCGGCTTCAGACAAAATCTGGTAGCCCTTTCTTCTTTGGAGAGCTTTATTTTCACCTTTCATAAAGAGGTATCTCTAAAGTCCTGTCCACTCTAAAAATTTCACAAATTTAAAAATAGAGTTGTCTTCTTCATCTCTTGGGATGCCATGGCAGTGGTAGCTGTGGAATAGCATGCCAAAGCACTGTAACATAGGGATGGTAAATAGACCTGGGTGCCATATTGCCTTCAGTATACTTGCTTGACTATAATACAATAATTTGTTATTATGTCTTTTTTGCAAGTAGGTCAAAATATTTCATGCATTATGTAATTTATTTCTTTAGCATCCCTGTGAATCATCTAGTAGGTATTTGTGTTAGGGTTTATTTAAACAACTTGAAGACTTAAAGAAAATTGAGAACCATTTGCATTAAAAAAAAATTGTTACTGTTTCTTATACTACTTTATAGTAATACAAACTAAATAATAATGAATAATATTGGATATTTACCTGCCAAAACACTAAAAAATGTACATGGTAGGTAAAAAAAAATGCTGTCTCAAACTTTGATGATTAAAACAGACCTCCTCCTCTCATTCTGCCACAGGATTAGCTAAAGTCTTTACTTGTGGGAGTCTGGCAGCTCTCCCTTTAGAGCATACCCTGCAACCTTCTCTAAGTCTAAGGTCACTATAGAGAGCTCCCAAGCCCAAACTGCCTGCTTAATTAGGCAGCCCAGTTCTTTGGAAACTCTTGTTTGAAATATACTTATCAAATGTTGTGCCACTTTCTGGACATTTATCAGCATACCTTGTTTAACAGAAGGTCTGGACAAGATAGGTAACTGGGTGCCATAACATTGAAAGGAGCCAGTCAGTGTACTTGATACAAGTGTAAAGAAATACAGGGAAGAAATTCATTTAATTGTAAATAGAAGTCTTTACATATCTCATTGAATTTTGTGTGTGTGTGTGTGTGTGTGTGTGTGTGTGAGAGAGAGAGAGAGAGAATGTAAAGAAGTAGAGGAATTCACTTCATTGTAAATAAATCTCACTATATATACATACACATATATATGTGTATATACATGTATACACACACACGCGTGTGCACACACACACACACACACATATTTTATCTGATATTCTTCTAAGTGCTTAGGTCCAGGGACCCAGCAACTGCTATCTTTGCATGTTGACCACAACTATGTACCAGACTACAAGTGGTAAAGTATGAATGGATTTACTCCTTGTTCCCCTCTTCTATTTATTTCAGTATTAAAAACATTGGGGATCTGAAACCTGCAACACACTTTCATTTTGAGTAGCATGAAACTTTTATTACCTGGCCTAAATCCAAGACTAATTTTCCATTATACAGAAATGCTCAGAACAAAGAGGTATTTGGCCTCCATATTGTTTGTAATTCCATGAACCAATAAGGCCTGTCCAGAATCAACAAATTGCAGGTTTACAGCGGGTGTCCAGCAATCATTTTAAAAAAGGACAAATTTAATTGAACTCCATCTTAACTATCAAAAAATTGTCATCTTAACATGAAAAGCCACATAAGTGTGATCATCAGAATAC
This sequence comes from Tamias sibiricus, assembly GCA_025594165.1. NCBI lineage: Eukaryota > Metazoa > Chordata > Mammalia > Rodentia > Sciuridae > Tamias > Tamias sibiricus. The sequence goes on from CM046666.1 coordinate 6,730,635, forward strand.
TCAAAGCAGGTGAAAATCAGACATGACACATGGATCAGCATTTCCCAGCGTGTTATGTGGGAAGCAGAACAAAGAAAAGTATCTCACCCACTCAGAAAGAGTCACAAAATATTTGCATATTATAGCAGTGAAAAAGTCTGGACGCAGAAGACAAAATAAGGCATCTGGACTCAATCACAGAGCCTCTCTCTACCCGCCATACACCCATTTTAGGAAATGTTGATCTGGATAAAATTTCTGTCCAGGCAGTGCCTTCAAGGATCAGAGGCTGGAGCTGGTGGGCTTGCCCAAGGACCTGTAGCAACAGTTCCTACAGGCAAGCCCTGCACATTGACACAAGGCTATTTAAAAAGTATCATAACCAACCTCAAACCTCTCCACAACAGGTTCTGATGCAACAGGATTACTGGGCACCAGGCACATCTTCAACTACTTTGCCTTGTGTTTCCTCATTGAACCTTCTGGCCTAAGATATAATAGTTCAATTGTGACAGCAGAGCTCAATTTATTCCTTGTCCTTTGTCGCAAAATGTCCTCTTCCAAACAGATTTTAAAGTTGGGTCATGGTGGTCCTGCCTTAAGAAGAAGCTGATTCCAGGAAATGGGGGTCTGTTCTTGCCCAAGTCCCTTTATCCTACTATTGTTCCAAACCTCTCCGCCTAGCTAGTCCTTTCATTCCTCCACTGGAACCCAGCATTTCACTTTTCTTAAGAAGAATGATCCAAAATGACTCTAATAGCAAGTTATATTTCTTCAAGTAGTCTATACCATGTATTTTTTTTATCATGATGTTACAATAAAAAAATGAAATTAAAACACTGTTGCTTGACTCAATGTAGCCTGTTTTTATAAGCAGCATTCATTTCAGGGGAATTGTATTTAAAAATATTCTGTTTGTAACTACTATCCCTAAGATACAGAGAAAACAATGAACTTTTGGGAGATGATATCTCTAGTAAGTTCATCACCTAAAGGCATGCTACTGGCCCACTCATCTGTCCACTCACACCAGCTGTTGAAAGGTATTAAAAGGACAATGAACAAAGGACAAGGCCCTGGTACTGAGAACACATATCACTTTGTCTAATAGCAGTATATACATAGGTGGCTCTTGGAAAACAGACAGCAAGGAGGGAGTAACTCAGCATGGGGTTTGGGTCGTTCTAGACAGGCTGATATTTTTGAAAGATGAAGAGAATTTCAATGGACAGAAGAAGCCATTCTCTAAAGAGAGGCCAATAAAAAATTTATAATTCAAAAGCTCAATTTCTAAATAAGTGGAAGAATGCATGAAAAGTAAAAAAGGGGAAGTTCTGGACAATGGAGAGGGGTTGTTAGGAAAAATATAAACATTCCCCCCACCCCTTTATTTCTTAACATGTAGAACTGACCACGGGACATTTTTTTTTTTTTTTTTTTGGTAAAATTGTTAGATGAGGGAGAAGGAAAGTACCAGTCAAGCTGTAGTTTTTGTATTTTAGTTTGTAAGCAAAATTCAGTTTCTGTGGGAATGTTCAACTTCTGGACCCCACCCAGGGTCAGCCCATGCCCACTCCCAGGCCCCGTCCCAGTCCTGGGCTCTTGCAGAACTTTGTTTCTGGCATTACTGTTTACCCCATTCACCCTGCTATGCTGCCTTGGTCTCTGTTATCTCCTACAGGTGTGTCTTCTCTACTAGGTTTTGCACTTCTTATAAACAGAATTCAACCTCTATTCCTCATTATTACCCCCACATGACATAGTATGCTGTGCATATAGTAGGTACTTTATAACTTCTGCTGAATTAAAATTTTATCTATTTAAATAAAAATACCTACAAAACCCTGTGATATGCTGGGTGTGATGGCACATGCCTGTAATCCCAGCCACTCGGGAGGCTGAGGCAGGAGGACTGCAAATTCAAAGCCAGCCTCAGCAACTTAGAAGGCACTGTCTCAAAATAAAAAGTAAAATCCATGGGCTGGGGATGTGGCTCAGTAGCTACGTGCCACTGGGTTCAATCCCCAGTAACAAAAAAGACCAAAACAAAGCACAACAAAAAAATCTGTGATCTGATGGTGAACGTGAGATTTCAGGAATAAAATTTCAGTTACTTTTGGCTAGATCTATATATATCATTAGTTAACGAAAAGCCATCCATCTTTTTACCTAACAAACAATTTTTAATATTTTTATGTTTTGTCTTAATTTCATGTTTGTACCTTTTCCTCAATATTCATTTAGCAACTATAATTGCAAATTGTTAATATTAGACAATTCTGGGGAAAATTTACATATATCTCCAATTTAACTCATTAAATTTTAACATTTGTTATGCTAGATGTAAGGTATAGTTCATGAACTCATCCTTGCAATTTTACTCCTGTAATATTAAGGCAGTAACAACATGTAAGTTAATCTCAAAGTTTTTGACCAGAAAAAGAATCTGAATGTGTTAGTCTTCAATTCAAAGCCTGATCTTTTAGCTCTTTGTCTAAGCTTTACTTAATTATAGCAGCTACATCAGAAAACATATTTACTGTGTTCTATCAATGGAAAATATAAATTTTATATTTTATCATTTTAAAAATAAAATTTAAATTTTATATTTTATATGAAATATAAAATATAAAACGTTCTCACTAGTTCTGAGATTACTTACACACACAAAGTCTTGGATTAAGAAAGAAAGAAAAATGTTACCACCATCTGAAATGCTAACCTTCATTTTTCTGACACTATTTGACAGAGGGCTGTATGTCAACCCAACCATGACTACTGGAGGAGAACAAAATAGAGTCAAGTATTTCTCTTCTTGAGCACAGAAGGAAAATCATTTTCATTATGCAAATACTGTGGTTTTAACAAAGACAGTGGTCTCAGCTGATAATGGCTCTGAGCTCAATTTTTTTTGGTTTTTGGTATATGTTAAGTGGCACCCAGTTCAATCTAATCCTACAAGGCCTATTTGGTTACATAGGGGTTCATTTTATTATGTATTAAAAAGACTCAACAGAAAGTTATTTTTTAAAAAAACAGACAGGCTGCCCTAATAATACATTTTTAAAAAAGCTCTAAAGTGGGGGATGGGGAGGGCACAATGGTAGTAGAGCACTTGCCTAGTGTGCAGGAGGTCTTGGGTTGGCTGGTCAACACCACCACCAATACCAAAACAAAACAAAAGTCTCTCAAGTACAGAACTGGAGGGATCTAAATTTCTTAGGGGTCTCTTTGGCTTTGTCCATAGTATATTTTACAGTATAAAGTAAAAGACAGCTTTTGATTCAGTCTAGATCTTGTCTGGGAGTTTACTTTATATTCACTGTTGGTTAAAATGAGTCAAAACTTAAGAAGGAAATAAATATGATTTATTAAGTACTAACTACAAAGTAAGTGGTCTAGACACTCCGTCTGTGGGGTACTTCAGGGCCATGAATCTTGGTCCCTTGCAAATTGCTTTGCTATTGTCACTTCATGCCACCAATCAACATTATAAGACGCCAGAAAAAAACTGTCTTTTGAAACAGTTGTACAGTCACGTGCTGAATAACAACATTTCAAGATGGACCACATATCCAGTGGTCTCATAAGATCATACTGCCTAGTAATCAAAGCGTCTATCAAAATGTATTTTATGATGTTCACACAATGACAAAATTGCCTAATGATCCATTTCTCAGAAAGTGTCCCTGATATTAAGTAATGCATGAACGTTATTTATGCTGAAGATGTTGACCTTTATAGAAAGAGCTAAGAGAGTTTTTTCTTTCTTTTTTCTTTTTTTGGTACCAGAAAGAGTTGTAATTCTTCTAAGGGTCTGGCTGCTTCCACATCACCATGGCCACTCTCACTCGCATAATCAATCATGGTCCTGCACAGGCTACTGCAGACCTGTGGGCTCCAACAGAGGTTGTGATCCTGGCTGCCTTCTAAGCACCCAGTTTGCTTACAAACCTCTTCATAGGCTACTACTGAGATATACCCTCCAACTCCCAAATTTCTTATTTATTAGTTGAAAATTTGGAACACCACCAAGCCTCCTAAATCAGTTTAAGGCAATTTACTTTCACCACAATACAGCAATATGATAGTGTTAAGAGAAGCCAATATCATTCAAGATGTGTTTTGCAAGGTAATTCTAAATTTGTGTTAAAAAAGGAAATTTTTCTTATTAGCATATTTGTGTTTAAAGAGACATCATCTATTACCCAAACTCATATAAGATATATAAGCTAAGCCAACTAATAAATTCATAAGCATTTAAATAAGAGAAAGTTTAAGGGCCTTGTAAATATTCCATATTTTATTCAGTCAAGTGGACTTGCCCTTTTTTCCTTATATAAACAAGTAACTTAAGTAATTTAATTCAGTGAGAGTAGGGAAGTGAATACAGATCTTTGAATAACAGTAGAATGTTAATTTTATGATCCTATTTGTTTTGCTATAGTTTCTTCATCATAGGAAATAAATTCAAAATTTGACCCAGGGTCAACCCTTAATATTCCTAGCAGCAGAAAACCAATCCATTAGAATACCTGAAATTAGGTTGGGGCGCGGTGGGACATGCCTATAATTCCAGCGGCTTGGGAGGCTGAGGCAGGAGGATCATGAGTTCAAAGCCAGCCTCAGCAACTTAGCAAGGCACCTGGCAACTCAGTGAGACCCTGTCTCTAAATAAAATGCAGGAAAGGACTGGGGATGTGGTTCAGTAGTTAAGCACCCCTGGGTTAAATCCCTGGTACAACAACAACAAACTGAAGTTTACAAGTGAATTCAACATGTTTCATGTAGATGAACATAACAATGTCTTGGCCATAGTTATATCATAGTCCTAAGTTATTTACCTTCAACATTTATTCATTTCAATTGTATCTAGTCAAATTTTCTTGGCAAATTTTAGCTTCTAAAGGAAGAATATACTTCTGTTAACTCTTGAGTGCAGGAGTGATACAATCAGGTTTTGTTGTGGCATTTTCTATAGCATCTTAGTGGCATCTTCCTTAAGGATAGGGCAAAATCAGTACAGCCTATGGTGATCCACCAACAATATGCTGCCCTCAGCAATGATGGTTGGGAGCCCTTTGAACTAGGCCACGGTCCTTGACAAGAAGTGGAAGTCTAAATCTCCATGGGAAGCCTTCCCAAAGGCGACTGTTCTGTCCCATGTCCCCCGCGCCCCGCCCCGGCCACCGCGGCTTGCTGGCGCGGCTTGGGTAAGTCCACCTGAAGTGCTAGAGTGGCAGTCAAAGATGGGTAACACCCCCAGAGGGGGGGAACCTAAGACAGACGCACTCTTGAGCAGGGTGGACTCTCATCAACAGAAAAGGGGAAAAGAAATGTTGGGGACATTGAGAACACGTCAGCCAAAAACATGACTTCCTGATATATGGATTTGGCCTAGCCCAGGGGTATTGCCCTGACATATGATGAAAAATCAAATCACCACAAGGATTGGCTAATGGCTGTTACTCCAATGTGATCTGCTCATATCCCCTATGCTTCTCTATAACCTTTTTGCTGATAAAGCCCTCTCTTTTCATGAACGATATCATGGTGCTGAAAGAGTTAACTTTGACTGCATAGGTTCTCCTATTTACTTGCTGTTCTGTTCTTTATTCATATACATGGCCACCAAATGTCGCTATCTCAATTATTTAGATCCAGACTAATTCTGTAAATTTATCTTTTTTGAAATCTAGCTAAAAACATAAAATACATAGAAGGAGTAACACAAACCTTTTTCTATAAGTACTTAATTCCTAGTTAATTAAGCTTTAAAAGTCTTTTTATGATTGAAAATAGATTTCTTTTACATTTAAAGTAGATATAAATTCCTTAGAGTTAACATTCAGCTTTGCCCCCCACTTTCCCTGCTTCTAGGTTTCATAAACAACTGCTATAAAAGAAAAACAATAGTGCTTTGGAATCCCAGAGAAAGTTGACTTTTATCAGACAGTCTGAATGGTGTGCAGAGAAAACAGTTTCAGAGAATCCGTGAGAAATAAATTTTCACCCAAACTAATTAGATAAATAATGACGAAATTATAATATGCCCAGACAGTCATGTACAGGGCCTTGAAAAGGTGCGATTGACCTCAAAACCTTGATATATATAAAATAAGAAATTTAATATGTCTAAAATGTAATCTATAAATTAAGTCATGTCTGTAATGAAATCATCAAAGAAAGCATAAACAGTCTGTACTGCCAAAAATTATGCTTGAAAACCCACAACAAAGTGAAAGTAAAGAGAGAAGATTCAGCAGCCTAACTCGCTGTCTGTGTGTGCTGATTTCTTCCACCGGCTGACTCCTTTACTTTGTGCTACATTGAGTGCTGGCGTAGCATCCCCCCGGCTGACAACCCACTTTGGCAGCCCCCCCCCCCATAGATTGTGCTACATTGCACCTCTTGCGGAGTCTACCACGGACCCCTGCAAGGTTTGGGATGTAAAGATATTTTGGTGGCACAGTAGGAAGGTAAAACAAAGAACTGGGGACACAGAGACCAGTAGGAAGCTGAGAAGTCAAAAAGGAAAGCACTGTGAGGACACAAAAAAGGCCCCGCATGAGGAATATGTGGGACATAAAGAAACACTGAGCACAGGAGAAAGTAAGGCGATTTCTGATTTAGGCAACTGAGTCTGGACAGAGAGGGAAGGCTGGCATGGGTTTTGGAGGGGTGTGGAGGTGGAGCTTAGATCTGCTCAATTTAAGGTGTTGGTAGCACACAAAGAATATGTCCAGGAGTGTGTGGACCACTCCCACTTCGAACAGTGTGTTGGTACCATCAGCTTTCCAAACACAATAGCCTATACTGGAGGGTTTTCTAGAGAGTTCCAGGTTCTTTTAGAACCTGTTTTTCTGTTCTATGAGGTTCTTTTTTTTTTTTTTTTTTTGTGGTACCAGGGATTGAACTCAGGGGCACTCGACCACTGGGCCACGTCCCCAGCCCTTTTTTGTATTTTTATTAGAGACAGGGTCTCCCTGAGTTGCTAAGTGCCTCGCCATTGCTGAGGCTGGCTTTGAGCTCGCGATCCTCCTGCCTCAGCCTCCCAAAGTGCTGGGATTACAGGCGTGCGCCACCGCGCCCGGCTTCTATGAGGTTCTTTAAATGAGTATAGGCCCTCTTGAAACATCCTCACTATCCCCATAAGGACCAGAACCCAGATATAGGACAGAATAGGTGTGTGAGCAGGCAGAAGTCCTAGAAGGAAGCTGATCACCCTAGCAGGGATGGTGCTCACGCTGTGGGGCTGCACTATTTTCTTCTATTAAGGTAAACAGGGCTGAACAAAACACAGTAGGCCCTGGCAGATTACCATTCTGAAAGCAACCTAACTCTGCCAAAGCTCTCTGTACTGTACTGCTGCAGAACACTCCCCTCTTAGGGCATGTTACCCTCTCCCAGTCTTCAGTTTGCTAGTCTTGATCACAGGTATGCATGTGCGCACACACACCTACACACACTCTTTCCCTCTAGCAGATGGAATCTTCCTATCTTTCCCTTTTCTTCATAATTTTGGTCTCCCAATACTGTCACCTCATAGAAACATTTCTCATTGAAACTGCTCCGGCCCTTTTGCTGGTATTTTGGTATATGGCACGCACCCAAGTTAATTTATTTTCAATTTATAATACTGCACCCTTTGTGATAATATTGCCTTAGGGTATACATAAACAACACCAAACATTTACTAAGGAATTCTAAAACAGACTAGCAGCTGGGGAGCAATATCTATTAAAATATCAACTGTGAAATGACAGTTTTTAATTATCTGTTTTACCCTCTGTCTTAAAAAGGTGAATATAAGGAAGGGCTACACCAACCTGGGGGAGAAGAGTTTCAAGACAAGTTATCTCTGGCACAGCATTTGGCCTGTCCCCCACCCGGACTGTGGAACCTCAGTGTGGGTTTTACCTTTCTTTGTGAGCAAGGCCAGGGAAAAGAAAAGAATTATTTAGGAAATAACAATGTAAAAAAGTCCAAATTCTGACCTGAACTTTTAAGTCAAGGAGTAGACAGTACAGCTTCTGATCCATAGCTGCAGGTTCATCATCTGTAGATTAAATCAACTATGGATTAAAAATATTCTATCTATCCTGCCCATGTGCAGACGTTTTTCTTGTTATTCCCCTGAACAATATAGGGTGACAACTATTTACATAGCAGATAGTATATTAGCTATTACAAGTAATCTAGAAATGGTTTAAAGTATACAAGAGGATGTAGGTAGGTTCTACGCACATACTGTGACATTTCATATAAGGGATGTAAGTATCCAGGGATTTCTGACATCCAAGACAGGTCTTGGAACTTATCACTCAGGGATACAGGAAGAGATTCACTGTGATGCTAGTTGTGAATTAAAAGTAGGGGTTTTCACAAATAGCCTTTATGTGACCATTCCGCAGGATACCAGAATCTGCCAGTCTCTTGTGTAAAGACCCGTAATTCCAGCGGCTCAGGAGGCTGACGCAGGAAGATTGCGAATTCAAAGCCAGCCTCAGCAAAAGTGAGGCGCTAAGCAACTCAGTGAGACCCTGTCTCTAAATTAAAACAACAACAACAAAATGGGGTTGGGGATGTGGCTCAGTGATTGAATGCCCCTGAGTTCAATCTCTGGTACCTCCCCCACCTCTCAAAAGAAGCATATCCAAAGATGCCAAGAGTGGTGGAAGTAAAATAGGCTCTTTGCCTAAATAAGGAGGAGCACACTGGTGTCAAGCTGGCTCCATACCAGCTACGTGATTTTTGGTTTGCTACTTCTATTTGTATGAGTTGTAGCTTCTTCATTTGTAAAATGAGGGAAATTAAAAGTGACCATTAAATGAGATAATCCAAGGAAGGGCTTAGTAAGTGAAATGCTAAGCATAAGAAATGCTAAAAAAGACCTACTATTATAAATTTATAAAATGGACTATTACCTGCTTTTAAATGATTCCTAAAAAAGCTAATGTGTATTAAAGTCTGTAAGATATTGCACTTGATTATATTATATTACTGTGTTCAACCAATGTTAATTTGATCTGGAGCTACCCTTTTCTCCTTTCTCTCCACCAGACACTAGGGGATTTGTGTGAGTATGGAAAAGATCCCTAAGGCAGAAAATAGCACCACTGCAAGTATAGTTACTACGACAGATTTCAGAATTTGAATGAAACCGACTGTTTCAATGCTTTTGATCACTGGAATCAAATTGTAATGTAGCTTCAATACAGTACAGAATTCTGTACAGCAGAAGTATTTATGAGACTATTACCTCCAGTGGATTTTCTAATCAACAGTATTGGAGTCCAGTTAGAACACAACCTTACTAGAATGCAAGCTCCATAAAAGCAGAAATTTGGTAAATTTTATTCTCTGCTGTATCTCTGGTGCCTAGATCAGTGGAAACTCAGTAAATAGTTATTAACTGAAAGAATGGCTTGCAGGCATATTATTGCTCACAAGAATTAGACAATAGGTACTAGAGATCATCAGAAGATACTGTGTTGGTGACAGACAACTGACATGCCTTAAGAATCACACATGGTATTGGTGTGACTTAGGAATATTGAGAATTCTGATAGGGGCCTTTATCTTCTTCAGTATGGCCATAAAATCAGATTATTTAAAAATAAGAAAACTCCCAAATGCCCCCATCCATATCACCACTACCTTAATTTGTGCTTTAGAATACAAGACTTCAGAAATTCTTTCACTTACAATTTGCTGGCTTAGACTTTTTATTAGTGCTCCTACTGTATGCAAATTCAGTGGAAGATTCAAAAATACCAGGAATGACAGGATTTCAGCTCTTAAAGAACTCAAAATATAGCAGGGACCAACAACTACTGTGAGAGCAAATTCTGCTCAGTCTGCCTGCCTGCTGGCTTTGCTCACACTTGACTCAGGTGTTCTTTCACCATCCCACACTTCCTTTTATTCACACCACTCAGTCACCAAGCCAGACAGTCATGACTCCAGAGATACTGATGATCAGGGTGCATAGCACACTGCCTTCACATCTTGCCATTCATGTTTCCCACTGTCTTGCACATGTTAGAAGCATCTGAGAATAGAAAAATAAATCAGATTCTCTTTTATAGATTCCAATATTCTGAACACATTTTTCTCTTTGCTGACAAATTAAAATATAAAGGAAGTGCAAAATGAAACAGGCTGCACACATCACAATAACTCTTTCCTCCATCCTTGAAGATAAAGGAGATAAAAAAAACAAAAATAAATACTGGATTCTCTTATTCCCCAGGGTTAGGAGGATGTACGAAAACACATCCCTGTGCTAATAATCACATGCTTGAAATATAGGAACTTTTTCCAGAGCCTGTGGATTAAGGCTCATTACTATGGAAATAATTCTATTGTCAGATGACTGTATATGATAGTGGTAGAGATTATGAAACAAGAAGCAGTTTTTGCATTTTAGTTATTTTTAATGAATTACAACAAAGAGATAATGCATATTTTTCTATACATTATCTTACATACTGGTTCTACTGACCTTAGAAAATTGTCAGTGAAACAGATGGTGGCATCTTAATAAAACATGTCCACAATCACTACAGTAACAGGCATTTTCAAGGACGAAGACATTTCCTCCTCCCACACCAGATTTTGCCCATCATCTAAGATGTCTCAATATTTAGGGTGTCTGTATATTTTTTTCCCCTTGTGTTTTTACTTTTTAAAAGGGAGAGAATTTTTTATTTTTATTTTTAATTTTGGTGCTGGAGGATTGAACCCAGGGTCTAGCATGTACTCTACCACTGAGTTACAACCTCCAGCTCCAGGAAACTATCCTAACACATCTTGCTTCTTGAATTTGGTCTACTTCTTTAAGAAAAACACTATTGGCATGACATCTCTATAATCGCGCTCCTCATCTGTCCCTCTTCCTCCTTTAGGGAACAAACCAAATTTGAAGCCCTTAGGGGATGAAGAACTAAAGGTATGAGAACAGGGGTGTCAGAAAGAAGACCCCTGTCTGGGAACACAGGAAGAAAACAATTCCAAACCCATGACCCTCCCTTTGGGGTTAGAAGGAGCCCTGCCCTAGCTTGGGATGGAGGGCTGGGTCTTATCTCTATATTCACTGTGCTTGAGGCACCAAGAGGGCTACAGCAACAAGGGCAATGTGGATGGGCAGGTCAAACCTGCAGTATGCATATGTGGATATTCAAAACCTGAGGGTCAAAGAAGCTGTCTGCAGTGACCTTGGGCTGAAAAACACAAGGTACCAGAATGGGCCCAGATGGATCCTTCAATGCACTGAGCATAGTAACTGAGGCTACAGATCTGAGAGAACTGGATGAAGTCCATGGTGGGTAGCAGAGTAGGGTGGGGTGAGCCCCGCCAAGAGGGCCATTCTCTTGGATCCTGCTGCTAAGGCCCTGCTGCCAAGGTTAATGAAGGGGCCTGAAAAAAATCATCCTATTACTACATGATCATATGTTAGCTCTTTGTTAGCTTACATATTACACTGATCCAGTGACAAAGAAATCATGCTGACTTCACTTGTGAAAATAGATTTTTAAAATATAATACATGAATTTACAGGAAAGAAGAAAAAAAATGCATATAAATCTGGTTTGAGAAAAGTGAATCCTATCTTAAAATGCTGTGAGATCCTTCTTTATTCAGATAAGCAATGAGAAAGGAAGGAAAATGAATAATGTGACTAGGCTGAAAACACGGCCATCCCCAGCAGTTCATCAAAAGTACTTTACTCCTGTTGTTAATAAGTCATTACCTACATACTCGATGTTCACTCCCCCAATGTTTATTAATGCTTTTATAGAGTGCTATCACTGCAAAAACAAAGTTGACTCAAACATGGTTCCTGTACCATGAAAGATGACATTTTAGTGAAAAAGTGGTGGTGTGTGTGAGTGGGAAATGCTATGGTGGAACTTTGCACAAGGTGTCTGGAAGATGAGAAAGGAATGCCATAAATTCAGTTTAGAAGATTGCCACATACTTATTCCTCCTACCCCCAGTCATCTGGCATTGATGTTCATGGGAAAAAAACAAAAAAACAAAAAAACAAACAGACCTTGACCTTCTGGAAGAAAGTGGGGACATTACTCAGAAAGTCACAAGATAAATGTCAAACTACAATTGATGTGTCATTATGGAGAAGTGAAGAGGGCTGAGAGCACCCAGGGTTGGGAAGCGCCTTTACCAGGGCTCCTGTGAGTGAGCAGGGAAGGAAACCAGGACAAAGGAAAAGCCTGGGAATGAGACCAAGGAAAGTCCAGGGTGACAAAAGTTTCCCCCAAATGGGAAGGTCACATGACATACTGCTAGAGAGGCAGGAAAATGTAGGCCTAATATAGGTAAGGATTTGGAACTTGATACCAAAAGCAATGAGAAGAACTCTAGTTTCCCCCTTTTTCTTCTTCTTTTAAAAAATTTTAAATAAAGGAACAATGTGGGGTTGGGAGGCTGCAGACAGCTTGCCCAGGATTTACCTATTAGCTGGATTTTGAAAGATGAGCAAAAAAATTGCTTTATGAAGGGAGGAACATGTGTTCCAAACTCAAGAATCAATATATGATCACACAAAGGCCTACATAAAATAGCCTTGAGGCACTACTAGAATAGAAGGAGTTTGTTTTGGTTGGTATGAAAAGTAGATGTAAAACTTGTATGTGAAGCTAACAATGAATTTTATTCCAAGTTACATAGAGAGCCAGTAGCACATTTTAAGAAAGCGGAGCAAGAGAAGGTTTTGAAGTCAAAGTCAAAAGTTTTTGGTTCAGGTTCAAATCTGTGTTCTGCTCCTTGCAAGGTTTTTAAATTGGAGAAATTACTAATATTCCTCTTTATAAAATATCACCCACTACCACATTTTTAGCCTGCTGTCTATCACACAGTTCAGTAAGTTGCCCTTGCAGTTGAGAATCCTCCTGGCGAGGAGGGCAGGGTGCAGAAGGGATCAACCATAGTATATGGCTGTAGCTATCTAAGTCATGATGGGCTGAGCTGAGGGAGTGAGGATGAAAAGGAGTGGAAAGGCTTGAGGGGTGTCCACAGGAACAAAAGAATAAACATAAAGTCAATACATAAATAATATCAATGAAGGTAGCAGCCAATTAATAAATAAAACAAATAACTACTCTGAGAACAGATGCCATCAACTGACCAAGTACGTGTGACCATTAACAGGCCAATTAATAAAATAAGCATTTAAGAGAAGGAAAAGTGAGAGCAGATATAGAGGGCTGCAGATTAACTGCAGCTCCAAATACTGTATGTGCTGTATAATGATGTTTAGGTCAATGACAGACCATATATATGATGGTGGTACCATAAGATTAAAACAGAGCCCCAAATTCCTACTGTCTAGTGACACTGCAGTTGTGAAAATGTTGTAGTACAACATCCATTATTCATGTGTTTGTGCTGATGCTGGTGTAAGCAAACCGACTGTGCTGCCAGTCATAAGAAAGCATGGCACATAGTTATTTGACAATGACAGAAAATGACTATGTTAGTGGTTTATGTATTTACTGTTTGTCATTCTTTTTCAGTCTCCTTCTAGTCATTAAAAAAAGTTTACTGTAAGACAATATGCCGTGTGACTCTGGCAGTAGCCTCATTCACCTATATTCTTTTATCTATATTCTTTTGTTTGCATCAAGAGCTTGCACCAAAAGATTAACCTATACCATCTAGGCTTGCATAAATGCACTCCATGGAATCTACATAACAAAGCTCACCTAACAACACATTTCTCAGAACACATCCCTGGTTAGGTGAAATATGGCTGCAGATGCTTTAAGATCAGCTGGAAATGTCTCAATGCTCTCATAAAATAGTATCACTATACACAGGACCTCAGAACATGTCCTTCAATCAAGAAGGCACTGTTCTCTATGCCTGATGCTTTGTTTGGAATGATTTTACCTCTAATTGTATTCTCCCAACAAGTTCCAAGTTCTTTAGACTGGTACAGAAAATGGTTCAACAAGTTTAACTGAGCTAATGAAATTACTGTTAGCTATGACAAATTTCAAAGGTTTGGGAGTTGGACTCCAGTGTAAGAGATAACTATGTAGAAACTAATTTGCTTGTATGATCACCCCTCAGGATCTTTGGGAGTTTGATGCCAGGAATCCATCCTGCCCTCTCCAATATCAATATCCACAAATGTATAAGTCCCTTAAATAAAAAGTCAGAGGTTTAAATATAACCTATGCACAGCCTTCCACATACTTTACACCATCTCTAGATGTGCATTATTTAGGAGTTAATGACAAGAAATACAGTCTGCATGCATTCACTACAGAGGTGAGTACTGTAGGTTTAACTCATAGTACACATCAGCAGCAAAGTAATTTTCTTTCCAAATATTTCCGTTCCCAGTTGTTGTTGAATTTGCAGATGTGGTTTTGGTGAACTGGGAGGGCTGGCTATCTGCTAAATGCAGAATGATTATTTTTTTGCACAGTAACAGGGATTGAATTTAGGGCCTCATGCATGCCTGACAAGCACTCTATATCCCAACCCTGGAAGTGATTCTGGAGCATCTAATAGAATACCAAATATTTTGTAAAAAAGTTTTGAAACTGTAATAGCCTTAATATGTAGATTACAAACAGGAAATTAAATGATTTATACCAGTCACAAAGTAAAAAAAATTAGTCGACCTAAAATCCAAACCAAGGTTTCTTAAATTAAAGAGGAATCCTTCTAAATCAAGACTGCCTTTTGTGAGCTGGTGTAACTCAGTGGTAGGGCACTTGTCTAGCATGTACAAATCTCTGGGTTTGATTCCCAGAATTGGGAAGAAAAAAAGAAAGATAATTATCTCATGATTCATTTATAATAATCTGAAAATAATACATAAAATTTAGGAGTAAAAATTTTGGGATATCTTTTAGGGTATCTTTTCTGCTGTGATACAAAATAGGTTTAGAATTTTATAAAGGAAACAGGCTTATTTAGTGCACAATTTTGGAGGCTGTAAGTCCAAGACCCAGTGGCTTAATCCGTTTAGCCTGTAATGAGGGCCCCCTTGGTTGTGTCACAAATAGCAGAGAAACAGAGTGGGAAAAAGTCACATTTAGAAGGGGGTCAAGTGTGGGGAGTGGTTTCCTTTTATAACCCTTCACTTCCAACAAAGAACTAACTTCAAGAGACCAGGACTAATCCCTTCCCAGGTTGATGCCATATGGCCTAAGGACCTTCCATCAGGCTTCACCTCTTGAAGAGTCCACCAACTTTCCACCATTGCCACACTGGGACCAACCTTCCACAATAGACCTTTGGGGGACACATTCAAACTATATCCAAGCCGTAACATGGAGAACTAAAAGCAAGGGGAAAATTCTGTAAAGTCACTGAGGCTTTTATTTTTCTTTTGTCATAAAAGATCATTCTTGAAAGTTGTTTTTCTTTCCTTAACCTCAAAATATCTGAAGTAAAGGAACTATCATATTGTCAAAGAGAATGCTAATGAGGAGGGTCTATGAAACCATAATGATTAAGATATCATGATGTCATAACCTTGGCAAGTTTTAGTGTACTTCTTCAAAGAACAGATCAGTGGGAGAAACTTATTCCAGGCATCCCAATCAATGATCCAGACAACAGCCAGGAGGACTCAGCTTAGCTTGGCTAAACCTTGCTACATCAAGAAGCTCACAGCTTGGTTCATGTAGCTTATCTAGTTTTATTATTTAATTTGGGTTCTAATGCTTAGATTTTTCCTAGATTAGCCAGATACCAGTTAATTAAAGAAATAAATGCTAAGACAAATGTAAAAATCTATTACCTGATGAAGTGGGATTCAACGTCAGGAAAGAAGAAATGACATAAAATGCCTTTCACCCTCAACAAAGTGCCTATGGCTATTGATGAGAATCATTAAGAGGCAGTCAATTTTCTATCATGCTTATCACAGCCATTTTCAAGCAGAATGTATTGTTATTATACTTTGCATAAAAGTACTGCAACACAGAATAATTTAAAGATACTTTAGGTTAAGGAACATCGCATTAGAATTGCATTTTGTGGCTTAACTTTACTCCTTGTTTTTGTCTCTACCTTTATTATCTCTTTGCCTTGATATTTTCATTTATTATTTTTTAATTATACAAATTATTTCATTTAATTGTATTTACATTAGTACATTTTAAAGTGCTTGATGGGCCAAGGTGAAAGAGAAGGAGTAAGCGCAATCTAGAATCTCTTGTAAACTTAAGTAAAAAAATCAGCAATGAAACATAGATCTAGTAATTTTTAATACTTCCTTCTATTATCTTTTTATTAGAGTAAAAAGAATGTTACTTTTCACCCCCAAACTTAGGCTGTTGAATGTGATTTTTCTCAATCCGAATATCATTTTCTTCTAGAAGGTAGTTGTACAGTCTTTATTTTTATTCAACACGGCAGAACGTTAGCAACCATCATAGAAAATGATTTCATTTTTTGAAATTCTAAGCATATTTAATGGTAATGAATAATCAAGCTTTCAAAAGTCTAAGAAACTATTTCTAGGCATACACGAAGTGCCTCTAGTGGCCTATAGGGCACTGCAGAAGGGGTCAGGTACAATGGTTCCTCCTAACAAAGTGCTACTACTTATGAGCCCAGCAGCATAAATTCAGAAAAAATGAATTCAGACTTAATTTGGGAGGAATTTTGAAAATTTAACAAAGTGGTCTTTTGTTCTCTTATTTTTCCTGTCATTTACTGTGTTCTTACATATCCTGCAACATAAGAAAATAGCAGTTTTCACAGAGATGTCTGTTCAACATTTCACACAAGCAAACCTCTTATTTGGCTGTTTTAAATAGAATTCTGTGGTTTCTTCAATACCCCAAAATACAGATATACATTAAAAGCACTATTTTAAAACAAAAAGAATTTTTTTTCCTTTAAACTGGAGGTGGGTACTAAAGAATATACCAGTGAGCTGGGGGTATAGCTCAGTGGTAGAGAGAGTGTGTGCTTATCACATACATATTCCCCTAAGTTTGATCCTGAACATGCACATGCATGTGCGCGCGCACGCACACACACACAAAGAATATACTATCAAGCAAAATGCAACATGTGACAACCTAATAGCTGTCCCAGATGACGTGATAGGGTAGTTCTAAACTGAGTTGAGGGACAAAAAGCGAAAAAGAACAGGTGGATGGAATTTCCTACACATCAGCAATTTCAGATTAATGGGAAGATTTAGTTTAACAGCAAAGATTTTTCAGGGAGAGGGAATGAAGGATGTCTTTAAAAGTTTCTAAGTGAGAAAAGATATGTAATACTAAAACTGAAATGAAGACCTAGAGTATCGTGCACTGTTAAAACAGGTAGCAGCCATGACATAATTAGGAAAAGTGTATCCTGAAACCCACTACATTCACAAAACTCTACTATTTGGGAACATGTTTTGCTTATTTTCTCTTAAAGTTTCTTCAGCTGTCCTTAAGCCCAACCATACAAATCTTTTAACAGTAGGGCCATCTTGTGCTTGTATTCCACTTACTTACAGGTCCTAGTGGAGTCCCCCTTGGCCGCCCCCCACCCCCAACACACTGTGGGTTTTCAGGAAATATTAGGAACAAATTGATAGGTTCCAAGAGGGAAAAACATTTCACATTAATGCCTTCCACATAGCGGCCTTTTTTCAGAAAGAGAAAAGTGCTTGCTGTTAATACTATTGACATTAGGGCTGGTATAATTCACATTATCATTCTCAGTGGCACATGGGGTTAAAGAATCAGTAAATGATTCCCATTTTACAAATTAAGAAGTTGTAGAATGGAGAGTGAAGTAGAATTGGCCAGGGTCACACAGTTAGTGGAGCTGCCTACTTTAGTGCTGTCACTCCTCAAGCTTCAGATCTGTGATGAACTACTTCTGTTGGGTGTCTCAGGTGCCATTCATACACACCATAAAGATGAGTTCAAAATCTTCGCTCCATACAACCAGTTATTTCTGTATCCTCTAATTCAGTTAATGACACGCCTTCTCTACTTGCCCTCTGTGCCTTGGGGTAACCTGGACAGTATTCTAGACTGCTTTTATTTCTTCTTCCTTATTCTGGCATCCAATCTAATATTAGAGTTCTAACCATTTTACCTTGTAATTACTTATCACAGGAATCTATCTTTCATGACTCCTGTCCTTAGTTGGATTTTAATTTCTCCCCTGCACTGTCACAATCCCTATTTAGTGTCTATTTATAGTCCCTCAAAATTATCTTCTGTGTTGCTGATAGTGTGATCTTATATAAAATGCAAACCTGGCACGTCATTGTACAGCTTCAGGCTCTTCAGTGGCTGCCTGTTACCTATAAATAAAGTCCAAGCTCCTTAGCATGAACTGTAGGTCCTCAAAATATGTGGACCTTTCTAACCTCAGCTGGTACAGTGGCACATGCCTATAACCCCAGCAACTCTGGAGGCTGAAGTAGGAGGACTGTGAGTTTAAAGCTAGCCTGGGGAAATAAGTGAGACTGTATCTCAAAACAAAAGTATCTAACCTAAGCACATTCAACTCTCTAGTAATATTCTGTCTCCTGTTATCTCAGGGTCTGATGTTGCTTTACGCCTCTGATCCAATATCATCTTCTAGGAGGCCTCCTTGATTCAACTGCTCATATTTTTAACACAGCACTTAATCTGCAAAAACTGTCCCTATGTCCCACAGAAGTGTCTAAAGCCATTCATGGCAGTCCCTTGCTGAGCCCAAAGCTCTCACCTTCCTTTCTCCATGGCCTGGTACAACAGTAGGCAAAGTATATTTCAGAAGTTTTCAGGAAGCATCATGTTAAATGCACATCTCGGAATGGGGTCTGCTGGGTAGGGGGACAGATAGGGATAGGAGCTGTGAAAAGAGAATAAGAAAAACTTTGTCCAGAGAAGGTGCTGATTAAGCTGAATCTTTGAAGGAAGTGGGGAAACTCTGGAAAAGGGTGATAAAGGACATACAAGACATACCAGATAGAACAGTACTTGCAAAGGTCTGGAATCACAAGAGAACATGGCACATTTAAGAAACTGCAAATGAGGGGCTGGAGTTGTAGCTCAGTGGTAGAGTGTTTGCCTTGCCTATGTGAGGCACTGGGTTTGATCCTCAGCACCACATAAAAACAAATAAATAAAATAAAGGTATTGTGTCTGTCTACGACAACACCACCAAAAACCAAAAACCTGCAAATGAACCTGAAGCAGTGGCACATGACTTCAACCCCAGTGACTTAGGAGGCTTAGGCAGGAGGATCACAAATTTGATGTAAGCATCATCAAAAATAAAAGAGGGCTGGGAATGTAGTTCAGTGTTAAAGTGCCCCTGGGTTCAATCCCTAGTACTGCCAAAAAAAAAAAAAAAAAAAAAAAAAAAAAAAAGAAGAAAGGTAAAAATTTAGAAATGAATATGACAGAGGGGAGGATGCATGTGTGAGGCTTGATGGGCTGGGAGATTGGAAAAGCAGACAGGGCCCATGCTATTAAAATGTGGCCTACATCTAGGTCTTGCTAGAGAATTTAAAAAATATTTATTTCATTATTGCCATTACTTCAGGCACCACAATCTTCAGGTTGTTTCAATGTGCATACTAATCTGTTTTTGACTGCTTATCTGGCATTATTTGCATTACTTTGGAAATGTTACTCACCTCTCTGTCTTGTTTGCATTACTCCCTTATAAAAATAGTACCTGCTTCAAAGGGCTGTTGTCAAAAATTAATGTGTCAATAAAGAACATAAAATAGTGGCACATGAAAAAGATCAATGAGTATTTTTATTGATCTGCCTTTAGTGACAACTACTGAGATTTGAGAGGAGGGAAGGTCTATCCTTGAAATTCATAGGACATAACAATTTTAGTTTTTATCTTGGGAAATAAAAATAGCAGGAATCTCAGTTTTATGTACATGATCTCAGGCTATAGTGAAAAATGACCACCAGATTTCTTTGGATATTTTATATTTGGATAATAAGTTTAGCTAGAAAGCATATACTCAAAGTATAATCTGACCAATTACTTCTAAAGGCTTATTATGTTATACTTGCTTATATTGAAGGTCATTTCCAATTTTCTGCCTACTGAGTACAGCCTTGAATGATTTTCTGAAATTTACTTCACTGAATTGGCATTTATTCAGTTGCAAGCTTTTTTCTTTATTGACTCCCAAGTCACTTCCAGATGGAATTTTAGAAAATAGAAGGGTTCTTAGAGATAATGTAGTCCAAAATTCTAATTTCACAAACAAAAAAACAAACACAGAGGTAGGTTGATTTATCCAGTTATTTATCTTCTCTGAGAACTTTTACTCTTTCCTAAAATGTGCTGTCAGATATACCCTCTATCAATCACTGTGTCTTCAATGTGGGAACTGTGCTAATTCCCAATCCTTATTTATTCTGAGTGAATATAAAATGACAACATATATTTTTCCAGACCTTGGCAAACATGATTGGTTTCTTCTTATTTACTTTCTATTTTGTGTTCCCTAATGATAAGTACTTCGTGCATGGTGTTTTCTTAATTTCTGCTAAAATTCTAATAGTATGTACAGTGTCTATAAAATCATGCTCTCCCATGAAATGTTTCTTTTAACCATTTGACTGGGTAGATTGTGATCTCACTGGTATGGCCTAGATGTTGTTCTAAAATTTGTAAAATGGTTACATCTCCTAGGCAAGCTTCTAAAAAATTTTCTGACAGTTGGTGCTTGACAGGTTCAGTGTTCCTGTTTACTGAGGTTGTACTGGGCCTAATGGGCACAGGGCCTACCAACTCACACTCCTACCTAACCAGTTCTGCTCCAGAGGTGGGCTCTGTTCCTCTGGTACAACCTAGAGCCTGGCCAGTCACCTAAAGTGAGGTTTGGTGTAAAGAGATGATCTGAGGGGGTGGGGCTCAGTGGTAGTGCACTTGCCTGGCATGTGTGAGGCACTGGGTTTGATTCTCAGCACCGCATATAAATAAAAGTCTATCAACAACTAAAAAAAATTTTTAAAATACTTAAAAAAAAAAAAAGAGATGAGCTGATTCAGTCAGATTCTTGCTCTTGGGACTATGGCTCAAACTCAGGATTCAGATAGTAGAGACAAAGTCTGAAAAAAATGCAGAAAGCTAATCCATAAAACACAGAAAAAAAGTACATACAGGTATGAGGGATCAAAAGTTATTTTTTTTTTGTTTCTTTTCTTTTTTAATTTTTTTGGAGGGGTCAGAAGTTATAGGGAAGCAGAAACTATGTGAAAACAGAGGCTCTGAGGTAGAGACAAGGCATATAAAAAGCAAGAATAAGGGACTCATAAACAGGAGAACCAGGCAGGGATGGAAAGAGTAGGCTATATTAAAAATATGTGTTTACTGCATGAAGAAGTTAC
Source organism: Tamias sibiricus (assembly GCA_025594165.1). Taxonomy (NCBI): domain Eukaryota; kingdom Metazoa; phylum Chordata; class Mammalia; order Rodentia; family Sciuridae; genus Tamias; species Tamias sibiricus. Next base: position 6,751,970 of record CM046666.1, read on the forward strand.
ACTAGTAAATGTACCTAAACCTCACGTGGTACCCTATTAATATAATTTGTTTTTATGTATAAGTTAAAAAAATTAACTAAAAAATCTAAAAAAAAGTGTAGACTCCATTCTACTGTTGTTACAAGTTCTACAGGCACAATCCCTGTCTGGTTAGTATGCATAAACTAACATTTCAGCACCTGTAAGTGAAACAGTTTTCCCTTTACTACTACTTGTGGATGGATGCTCGTCCTACATCACCTAATCCATTCTTAGTACAATGGATTTGCTTCTAGCGACCCAAAAGACTAAGACACCTGGGAAACAATCAGGAGAGCTAAAGTGAGCTTTCAGTTCTATGGCCATGTGCGACTGAATGGCCCTGTCCATTCTCAACTTCTGCAATTCTCAAGGGAAGTTTTGTACATGCAACAAACTGGTCCTAACTTTACCACTAGCAGCTTTCACGTCCATCCTTGTTTACTTCAGAACCCAGACGCTGATCAATGCTCCTAGGGCACGACGAACCGAGGTTTCCAACTTGGGGGAAAACGGCACGAGAGTTTGAATGTCTTCTGCGGCACAACGAAGGGCAAGCCCTCTGTTCCTCCCCGCGAGGTTTCAGAGGGCCACACCAGTTAGCAGGGACACGTTTTTTGGTGGCGGACCCTCGCCACCGTCGTGAGACAGCCGGCGCGCGTCAGTGGTTACCCGTCCCTGGGAACATTCTGGGGCGCCCGCGCCCCGAGCCCTCCCGGCCCCCGTCGCCCGCCGGTCACCTGTAATTATAGGCGTTGAAATGCTTGCTCTCTCTCAGCATCGCTCGGTACAGATCTAACACTTGTGCGCGGCTGGAGGCTGCCATTTTGGGAAAAAGAATCAAGAAAAAAAAAAAAAAAAAAGAAAAAAGGGGGAGGGAACCCCAAACCAAACACACCAAACAGACCCCAAATAGGTCCTCTTGGCGGAAGTCCTGAGTTTAACTCAACCCAAATTTCAGCCTGTACAAAAACCAAGAACGAAATAACACGCAGCAAAAGTCTCGGCCCGCAGGCCAGCCCTCGGCCTAGGAGAGCACCGCTGCGGCCGGGCCCGGCGTCCCGCGCCTCTCGGAGGCCGGCACAGGCGGGGCTGCGGGCAGCTAAGGGGGCGGCGCGGAGGGGGAGGTGCTCGCGCCCCCGCCCCCTCCGGGGAGGCTCCCGGGGTTAGGAAAAGCGCCACTCCCGCGGCAGAGCTGGGCAATGGGGCTGGAAGCCTGGGGCCGCCTGTGACCACTTGCCACGCTCCTTGGGGGATGAAGGTCGGAGGCTAGAGCACTGAAAGCCCGCGGCCAGTTTACCAACCGCCTTAGCGAACCGCCCAGGGGCGTGGCGGAGACATCTGAGTCTTTGAAGCGTAGCTCTTCCTTGCACCTGCCCGAGGCCGCGTTGCCCGGGTTACCGAGCGCGTGCCGCGCTGGCGCCCCGCCCTCGATAGCTATGGCGGCCCTCGGCAGTGCCTGACAGACTAATTGCAATTTCGAGGGTGATTTTACTTTGGCTGAGCCCTGTCGCGGATTAGAAATCAGGGGCGTTCTCTTGGCTGGGGTTGCTACATAATAGGCTCCATGGTGACCGGCCAGTGGCTTCCTGGCGCTCCGGCCTCGCTCAGGACGACTGTCTCAGGGGCCTTCCTTGCAGGGCCCACTTTTTGTCAAAATGGCAGCGCCCAGCGTGCACTGATGTCCATGAAGTGGGAGATTGAGCTGTGGGTGAGAGCGTGTAAGCTTGCCGCGTTTCTGATTTTGAAACATCCCGGGTCTGAGGTTCCCGGGAGGACGGTGGGTGTGTGATGGCCTTGCTACAGCTCGGGGTGTGACGTAGGTGGTTAGCATGGTAGGGAGTTTGCACTTCGCTGTGGATGTTTCCCATTTCCGGGATATTCCTTGAGGCTCTTGAGGCGTCCTCCCTTCACTCCACGAGTCAAAAGTCTTCAAAATTTTGTGATCTAATTAAATACCTAAAATGGCGAGAATCCTGGGTTATAGACGTCCTAATCAATTAGGGAATCTTAAGGGCTTCAGTGGCTCTCAGGATTATTTCACACCCAAAGCACGAAGCTAAACAAGTTATTTCCCATGGGTTTTCTCAGAAGCTTCAAATTTTCTGAATTTACCTTGTTAAAGTGGTGGATAAAGTTTCGCGTTTTGCTTGTTGAGCATGGGACTGGACGCCTCATCCAGTTGTGGTTACTGTGTTTGTAAAGCACTTTTTGGACTCTTTATGTAATCACTTTGGGAAGAGCCATAGTTTTCTGTCCCAAACATAGCGAGGTTTAACTTTGTACATAAAAACCAAGTTTGCATTAACATTAACTTCTGTTGTGGTGTTATATCTGGTTTCGAGACGACCTTTGCTCTATATTGAAACAACTTAGTAGACAGAAAACCCTTCTCCTACCTTACTAGGCTTTGTAGTATACGCAGAACCTGATGTCCTTGCATTCAAATACAGTAGTCGTGGTGCAGTGACCTTTTAGAAAAGGTGTTAAGTAAATGCTTTAATAAAGCCCTGTTAGGCCTCCTGTCTCATTTCTTTAAGGACTTCTACGTCTATGAATCTCAAAATAGATTTTTTTTTTTTTTTTAAACAAGGTAGCAGAATTTTTGTTACTCTTGTTGGTTGGTCAAGTTATTGTTTCGGGGTTGGTGAAAGCACTTTTCATTTCTGATTTCGTAGATTCCAAGACGAAGGGAATCACACATTGTTATAGAGCAAGATTCAGAGCTGTTTTAAGATGATACACTATGAAGTGCTGATGATGTAAAATATATGGCACCTGGAAAAGCTATATTAGCACAAGTTACAGATAGACAAAGCTATCAGAGTGTAAAGGATAAGCAGGAAAATTGTTTTGGTCTGTTTTAAAATAGTGAGAATTAGCCAGGCACTGTTGGGAAGGCCTGTAATCCCAATGACTCTGTAGGGAGACTGAGACAGGAGGGTCACAGATTCAAGATCAGACTCAGCAATTCAGAGACCCTGTCTCAAAATAAAAATTACATTTGTTCTCAGGTTTTGGCATCCACCCAAATAAAGCAAATAAATAAAAAGGGCTTAGGATGTAACTCAGTGGTAAAGTACTTCTGAGTTCAATCCCCAGCAAACCATCCCCCCAAATTTGGGGATTACATTTTTATTGTATTTTGCTTTCATCTTGAAAGTGAATAATTACTGTCTACAATTTCTATGACTAAGAAATTAGAATAATTATTGACTAGTGTTTTTAAGCCTAATTATCAAGGAATCTAGTATACATTAATTATATATAATGTGTCTTAATGTAAAGCTAAAGTTGTTTGGGTAGCCTATTCATCTGTTAGTACAAGGAATAGTTGAGCTTGAAGTCACAGCTTCCCAGTGGTGAAATACAATCTGTGGGAGGCTGTTATGGTTTGGATATAAGGTATCTCCCTAAAGCTCCTGTGACAATGCAAGAAGGTTTGTTGTTATATCTTGTTTCGAGGCTACCTTTGCTCTATATTGAAACGACTTTAGTATTTTCAGTAACTTTAAGGAAAGAAAACACTTCTTTGTAGGCAGTGGGATTAACTTGAGTGCTAACTGGAGGCAGGTGGGGTGTGGCTATGGGGTATATATTTTGTGCCTGGAGAGTGGAGACTTTCTCTCTCTGCTTTCTGATCACCATGATGTGAGCTGTTTCCCTCTGTCAAACTCTCCTGCCATGATGCTCAGCCTTACCTCTAGCCCCAAGGAAGGGAGCCGACCTTCTGTGGACTAAGACCTCTGAAACTGAGCCCTCAAATAAATTTTTCCTCCTCTACAGTTGTTCTTGGTCAGATCTTTTGGTCATAGCAGTGAAACAGCTGACTAAAACAGAGTCACTGGATTTGGGCTTGGCACCCACAAGTGGATCCAACAGACCAAACCAGTGAAAAGTTTAATCATAGTAACTTACCTCTGGTTGGTTGCTGGAGGCCCTATAGCCAATTAACCATTTTTAACCATTTGGTTGATTGACTAAGCTGTGGCTAATTAACAATGTTGTGCTTCTATGTTTTTTATAGACAATAGCATAATAAATATAGTTGAATAACATTGTTGGTTGGAGTTCCCAGAACCTGCTTGGGTTCTGGAGTTTTCAAATTCTCAGACTGCTTTTGTTTTCTTTGCTCAAAGACACTACAAAATTTAATTGGTCTAAGGAATTTCCCCTTTAATACCAGTTAATGCTAAGTCTTCATGAAAATTCCTTATTTGAAGCAATTTACTAGTGTGCTGAGTACCGTTGCCTTTAAAAACTAACAAAAAAATTACACTTTCACTACAGAGATGACTATATATCTTTAAAACATTAACTATTTGAGATTTCGAGTTAGAATTGGACTAGAAGCTGAAAATGGATCTTACTCATGTTTTTCAGTATGCATTCTATTCTGTGGTTTTTCTTAGCAGATACCTTCTAGTTTACAGTTATTACCTATCTGTCCCCCAAATGTAAAAATTTCCTTAACATTCATGTATACATAATTATACATACAACTTCACAGAACTTTGCATAGTTCTTTGCCTATGGAAAATTACGTATTGCCTTGTATTAAAATTAGGGTTATCAATGAACATTTAATGTTTTATAAAGAGGCCTTAACATAATAATCAGTATAACAGTAGTTTACTATCCTTATGCTTAATTATCAAATTGATGTATAAGGAAAATTTTATATAGAAGAAGCAACTCAATATATAGAAATTATTGTACTCTGTATGTGTATGCAAATCTTCATTATACATTTTTCTCTCACTTTTTTTAGAGTACTTCATTTGGTATTTCTTTTTTGAATATTTTTATTTTTAGATGGACACAATAACTTTATTTTCTTTTAATGTCATGCTTAGGATCGAACCCAGTTTCTTACACATACATACTAGGCAGGTGCTCTACCCCTGAGCCACAACCCCAGCCCAACATTTGGTATTACTGGATCCTTCATTCTAATACAAAGTGAAACTGGAAGAGACCATAAATATCAAATGACTGGTTTGTACAGAAGAACAAACTGAAACCCTCTTCTAATTTTTTTCCCTTTAGCACGAGTGTTTTATGTATGCCATACATTATAAAAGGCGGTGCAGTTACAGTGATGAGAGCCCCCTCCTCCCAGAAACCTATAGAGGAGTAGATAAATAAAACAGTAATATTTTTACTATAATGTGTTTGAAAGGTGCTGTGATAGGCATAATAATACCAAACGCCAGGGTAGCACAGAAGTAGGATATTGAAGTAGGGACTATGACCTAAGGGAAGACTTAACATAGCAGACGATAGTTGCAGAAAGAGTAGCGAAAGCCCGATGATGGTATGTTTAGAGGTTGCAGTGTATATTTAAGACACAGAAGCATGAGTGAACACCATCTACTTAGGTAACTCCCCCCCTCAACCCCCCCTATACTGGGGATTGAACTTAGGGGCACTCAATGACTGAGCCACGTTCCCAGGCTTATTTAGTATTTTATTTAGAGATCGGGTCTCACTGAGTTGCTTAGTGCCTCACTGTTGCTGAGGCTGGACTTGAACTTGCGATCCTTCTCCTTCAGCTTCCAGAGATGCTGGAATTACAGGTATGTGCCACCGTGCCTGGCATATTTAGGTAACTCTTAAGTGGTTTGGAGTGGTAGGAGGTGAGAAGGGAGGAACATCTAGTGGACCACAGAACTGCTCTGTATCAGCTTCCTTTTAGTGATGGTTTCTCTTTTGTTTTGGAGTTAGTCATTTTCCCCCTATGCAATGGCTAAGACATAAGTGAAGTAGAACTTAATAGTTGAGCTTTTGAAATGGAGATTGGTTATCCAGGCTTTTGTTTCAAACCTTGATTTTGAATCCAATGTTGGAGGAGCACTGACCTTTTGTTTCTTTTATCTGTGCACTCAGTAGGAAGCTGAGCAGCCTGGTTCTTCAAGTCACTCATTGAACTTGTAACTTGAGGGCCATAATTCAAATACTGATCCTGTTTTCCAGGAGTTTATAGTTAATATGTTTATGGATTTGTGTATAATTATGGTGTTATGGTGTAGATGTGGTGTTCTTCGAAAGCTCACATGTGAGACAATGCAGGAAGGTTTGGAGGAGAAATGATTGGGTTATTGCCTTAGCCTAATCTGGAGTTGATGGGATTAACTGAAGTGGTAGTGTGTGGTTGGAGGAGGCAGGCATTGGTGTTTAGCTTTGGGTATCTGGAGAGTGGAGTTTCTCTCTGCCTCCTGGTCACCATGATGTGAGTTGCTTTCCTCTGCCACCCTTTCCTGCCATGATGTTCAGCCTCATCTCAAGCCCTGAGGAATAGAGCCAGCCTTCTATGGACTAAGACCTCTGAAACCAAACCCTCAAATAAACTTTTCCTCCTCTACAGTTGTTCTGGTCAGATCCTTTAGTCACAGCAGCAAAAAGGCTGACTAAAACATGGGATGGGAAGGGCTGCAAAGGAAGTACTTAGTGATCAAGGGATGTGGGGCCTCAAGGTGAGGAGGAGAGGCCATGTCCATCCCTGATGTTTAGGCCACACCTCAATAAATAGCATGGATGTTTTGAATTCCCTGGGTGATCAGACATATCTAGAGTTTATAAATATTGATCTATAGACATTAAGAGGCAGGCTTTAAGAAGGAAGTCGTGTTTGTATTGGTCTGGAGAGGATTTAGGTTTAGTCTGGGCCTTGAGAGCAGTTAGGGGTATGGTAGTGGTGGTAAGTGCCTACTGCTGGAGGAACACTTACCCTTTACCTTGGGAAGGATAGAAGAGAAACCATGAGTGCAGGCTGGGGGACGGATAATGGTGTAGAGACCAACTGGAGGGGGCTCTGTCCAGAGGGAAAGGGGATTTGGTGGAAAGTTCTCATAGATGTTAGGTGTGAGCTGAGTTCTTTTATATTCTCAGTTAATCCTTTCATGACTTGATAGGAGAACTATTACCTCTGTTAAAGGAAAGCTGAGAGGTTAGGTTTCTTAGCTAGGTCAGCTGTCTGGGAAATGGCTGGGGCTGGAGTTGGCCCAGAATGTGGAGTGTCTGGCTCTGCTGCTACACTGCTTCACAGATGGTCTTCTGTGCTAGCTTCAGGAATTATAATTCTTTAATTTTTCTTGGAGAATGTGGGTAAATTTTACTCATTTTAATTTAAATTTATTGGATTCTCACTTATTTGTAAAGCTGTTTTGTATAAGAAATATTATAAATATTCAGAGACTCAAAATTCTAGCTTATTAGTATTTTGAGATAAATTTATACTTTTTTCTATTAACATGTCTTTGAAAAGATTTGATGCCTTTTTAGATTATCTCTATGTGTGTTTGTGTGTGTGTGTGTGGGGGGGGGTGGCAGGAGGAGGGAGGGCGAGGGAGGGGTAGAGAGAGAAATAGACATTTACTCTTGGGATTTTCTAAGACTAACATATCTGTACATAATGTTTTCAGATAGGCTTAGAAAAATCTATTTTGAGTAATTTTTTCTATTTTGAGTAATTTTGGAAAGCCGTGGTGTGTTGTGTTTAGATAGTCTAGCTTTACTGATTGGGTTCCGTAATTTTGGGTATCAAGTGAGGCTTGATTTGGGGAAAGTATATGAAATGTTACTTAGTTCTAGAGAATCTTTTATTTTTTATATATTTTTTTGAAAAAATTCTTTTACTTTTAAAAGAAAGAAACCATCTTTTCTTACCATAAGCCTTCACCAGTATGGAAATTCTTCCACACTGCCTGGTGGTAATATTCTATTAGGTTACCTTCTTTTTATTTCTAACTACTTAAGAGGGAGAATTATTGTGATTTTATGTTATGCATATGTATTAAAATGATTTGTTAGTCAAACTAACTGTGGTGATTATGATAGCTATTATTCATTTAAAGTTTATTTTCTAGGAGCTTTACCAGGTACTTTTATCAACATGTCATTTTTTATTATTTATTTATTTATTTATTTATTCATTCATTCATTCTACTTAGTTGTACATGACAGCAGAATGCATTTCAATTCATCATACACAAATGGAGCGCAACATTTCAAATCTCTGTGCACGGTGTAGAGACACACCATTTGTGCAATTATACATGTACCTGGGGTAATGATGTCCATCTCATTCCACCGTCTTTCCTACCCCATAATCCCTCCCCACCTCATTTTAGTATTTTTCTAAAGACAGATTTGAAGTTCTGATTATCTTCTCTGAATGGGAATTGGTAGCTGCCATCTCTTATTTGTTCAGGTTAGTTGGTTGTTTACAGAAAACACTTAGGATTTACAGTGTTTATACTTTGGGAAAAAATGCTGTGTTTTGCTAATCACTGGAAAATATTAGATCAGTGTTTAAGACATGCAATACGTAGTTCTATGACGTTAACTGATTTATTGGAAGGAGAGTATATCTTTGAAATTATACTGGAGACTGAAATTATACTGGAACCTGTTATGAACAATGAAGCTATACATAGAATTCATGATGTCTTTGCCATTACAGTGAATCCTTTACTTTATATGACTTAATATTTTATAACTTTTTAATCTAAAAATGTATTTCTTGTGCACAGTGGAAGCAGATCAGTTTGGCAAGCCTGTCATCTTGTATGTGTAATTATGAGCTTGAGTTAACTAATGACATTAAAGTGTAATATGAGCATGACTTGTGTGAAATGGATTAAAGTAATACTGGCAGACAGTAAAACAGAATTAGCTTTATTTAATGAGGATATGTTTATTGGAAGAGTTATCTTTATAACAATTCCTGGAATTCTGGAGTTCAGAGGAAAGCAAAATGGAGAAAGTTGTGAAATAGAATGAGGCTAGCAGGTAGTATATTCTCTTCTTTCCTTGACTATTTTTAGGTAAGGACATAGCTTTTTGTTACTGTAACAAAATACCTGGGGCAGTCCACTTATAAGCCCAAAAGGTTTATTTTGGCACATAGTTACCGAGGTTTTGGTCCATGACTGATTGGCCCTGTTGTTTTGGGCTTGTGGCGGCACATCATGGCCATAGTGTGTGGCGGAGCAAAGCCACTGATCTCATGGCTGGGACATGAAAAAGGAAGAAAGACAGGCCTCCCATTAGGCTTGCCACTTAAAGATTACACCATCACCCAGTAAAGGACTAAGCCTTTTAACACATGGGCCTTTGGTTGACATTCCAGTTGCAAACTGTAACAAAGTGGTTATCAATTTCAGATCTTTGAGCACTTTGAAATAAGTGCCTGTGCCTGAGCAGTTATAAGTTTCGGTCCAAGGGGAATGCCTTTGCATCCTTGGCATCTGGGTGCTGTGCAAGCTAGCTCTGTGGTGGTAATTATGGTAGAGCTTTCCTTTGCAGAGCCCTAGTCTTCAGTTTCCTATAGTCCCTACTTTTGAAAGCTTCCACATAAACTGTCCCAGATTGATATATTTTGGGACATTCACACAGTTCACCAGACCTTCCAAAGGAGAATCTTGATGCCCCTACTAAGTACCTTGCAGAGGAGGCACTGTGGGTGCCCAGTTGTGGTGTTTCCATAATGTTCCTTTCTGTGCTCTTGAAAGCTATTTGAAAATAAAAAAGTTCATTAGAGTACTGGTCTGTGATGTGTTCTTTAGATGTATGTGAATTATCAGACAGTAATTTCTGTGCTACCTTTCTTCCCAAAATCCTGTAGATAAAGTCTAAGCTCTGCGGCACACCCTGTGAGACCCCAGTGTGGCCCCTGTTCTCTTCTCCAGCCGCCTATCATGCCTTGTTCTTTTTCACCTGTGGCTTTTCAGTTATTTACTACTTCTGTCCACTCTCGTCTGGGGACCTTTTGAATACTAATCCAGCTGCTTGGACAGCTCTTCTTTCCCTTCCTAATTATGCTTCAGATCTCAGTTTAAGAGGTACTTACTTGAAGATACTGTCTTTAATGAGCAAATCTTCCTCTTTATGCTTCTTGGTGAACTGCCTTTCAACCGACAGTGACTTAGTTGTAAGTAACAGGAACCCCAAGTTGAATGGGTTTGGGCCACTATGGTGACTTTGTCTCCTGTGCCATGGGAGTTCAGAAACCATATGGGTTTTATGGTTGGTTGGTTTGAGTGAAGTTGCCAAGGACCTGGCCTGGTTCTTGTCTTTTGCATTGTCAACTTCATCCTTAGGCTGGCATCCTGTCTTGTTGGTGTAAGTTCCCAGCAAGTCTGAACCTCAGGAAGTTTCTGGAACCTCAGAAGAGGAAGAGAACTTCTGGACCAGGAGTCTTCAGCGTTACTTTCTATTCACGATGTTGGCCTCCATTGAATTCTGTTTTTGCCCATCTCTGAATCAATAACTGATATTGGAGAGAATTATGATTGTTTTTAGGCCTAATCACCTCCTTTAACCCCTAGAGGCCAGGGTGGGGCACCTGGTCTGAAAGTATATAGGCTGTGAAAGTTAGGGGATGAGCACACAAACATGGGGGTACACACAGTGAATCTGAGGGAGTTACCAAGAGAAAGGGAAAGGATTTGTTGTAAAAGGTTCAGTAGAGAATTCTGGCCAGAGTTAAGCATTTCTTGGTGTGATGACTTGGTATCAGCCTGTGTATTCCATGAGAATAGGGATTGTGTCTGTTTTTGTTGACCATTGTTTCTCCAACACTTTGCTTCTAGCTTTAAATATTGTAGGTGATAAATGAGTATCAGTGGTTTAGTGAATCAATCACAAAAGCTATAAGTCATTTGTGAAAATTATCAGGTACTGTTAATTGGCTATCCATGAACCAGACTTCTTCCTGGCCACCAGGACCCTGATTTTGTTTGGCCCAACAGATCGTTAATCATTATAGTCTTAGGCAGTCATGTTGATTCAGTTCTTTACGAAATACTTGGTTTTGATAGCCAGGGATAGCCACAAAACACAGCTCTGGTTAATGCGATGAAGGGGAGTTGATTAGAGGGTTTCTGGGAAAGATTTTTCTTTCTATTAAAGGTTGGCTATTCACAAAAGAGGGTGTGCTTATGCCATCTCTTCTCTCCTGCCTCAGACACTGGTATGACTAATACTCAAAACAGCCCTCTTGCAAATAGCCATCTTACAACCACTTGGAGAAAAGCATGTGGGAAAGACCAAGAGAATATGAGGGACTCCACCTTAACTCTTGGCTTTTTTGTGTTGCTGAATGAACCCTGGGAACTGGATTTCTCTAGACCTCTTGTTAACAAAAAATGCTTTGAAGTCAGATTTGGGCTTTCTGTTAACTTGCAACTCAACTTGCCTCAGTATAGGGCCAAAAATAAAATAGAGATTCCCTGCTTCAGCCTTGCCAACATTTTAAATTTTAGGCTGTCTTTCCTACTTACGCAATTTTGGGATAGTTTCATGTATTTTTTTTTTTAAACAAAAATCTTATGTATAAACATACACCAATCCTTTTTTCACTGAAGGATGTTTGTACGTGAAGACCCCTTTCATGAATCATCAATATTCTGTCATACTCTTCGCTTGATTCATGAGTACTCAGCTAAATGTCATGTCAGTGAAGTGTTCCCTTACTCCATTGAAAATTACACCCTCCTGATCTTATTATTTCTTATAACATCTTATTTTTTATCTTTTTTTTGTAATTTAAAATTACATATCTGTATAACAGTGGGTTGTTGGTGTCAACCATTAACAGAGAGAGACTCTCAAAGAATAATATTTATTTGGGAGTAAGCAGGAAGCATTATGGTGCAGAGTACACTGCCCTAGAAACCAGGAGCGCATTTGAAAGGGATGGAGTAAAAGGAACATTTTAAAGATAAATGAGGAGGCTTGCATAAGTTACTTTGAAATAGTAATCCTTGGCCACAGGATTAATAACAAGGGTATTCCAGGATTGATAACAAGGGTGGCACCCATCTAAAGATGAACAGACAGATACTGGACGGAATCCTTGTAGCAGTATTCTTTCCTGATTCTGGCAGGGTCTCTTCTGCTAGTTCTTATCGGGCATATGTGCATGATATTCTCTCCTGTATAACTTCCTGGCTTTATTAACTTTATTTTTTTGTTAGGACTTGGCACAAGCAGCTTTGTTTTGATTCTCTTTAGCTTTCACATGGATTTAATAATGATTTCTCCCAGTAGTATGTTAATTCCATGAGGGGCATAATTCCATGCCCCTATGAATTCCTTCGTAGACATGGTGCTTATTAGGTACTCAGTACATATTTGTTGAATGAGTGAATGAAAGAAAAGAAGCCTGAACTCCTTAGATGCATTTTCCAACCTCCTGCCCCATCATCACTAGTGGTTTTAAGTTATGTAAGGTGTTTTTGCAATGGTATAGATTCTGTTGAATTTGTTCCAATTATTCTGCTCCCTGTTGGTCAGGGTTTGGGTTTAGGTTTTATACCTTTACACTTTAATTGTCTTTGCCTCAGTAGAAAATATAATGGGAGTAGCATTTTCACTTTGGATATTAACAGAGCAAGCATCATGCCAGTAACTGTAGAAGAGTGATAGGCATTTTAAATACTTTTTCCTATTATGTTGTGATTTATTTTCCCAGAATTTTGTGTTATCTTAAAACTGCTTTATTTGCTCTGTTTTTATAATTTGGAGTGAAGAGCCTCTGATCGTGAATAAAGTTTTTATTTTATGTTTTTATGGCTAACACTAGAAGCATGGAAATGATCATCATTTTAGCAGATTATTTTGCTTGATTACTTGGCATACTTTTTAGAATTGCATTTGGAATCTCTTTTCTAAGGGTAGTCTCAGAAGGGGTTCTATGAATTATTGACACAAGTTATTGACTTATAATGGAGACATTTTAAAATAATTTTTTTTAGTTTTAACATACTACAATCTTTGATTGTTGGTATTAGTTTTACTGTGTCGGGAGATTTACTGTGCATTTCTGAAATGATGGTAGACACTGAATATATGTGATAGGTAGAAAACTAGACTAGGATTTTTGTTGATTTAGTTGCATTTCACAGCTGTATCATATTTTTCTTACTTTAGGTAAGTCATTTTATCATATAACATGTGATCATATAATTTATTTTCTCAATCAGGGCATTTTTTAATTCAGTGAAAGTGAGTGCTTTGAATAATTATGCCGAGACAACAGGCATAAACCTGAACAGTCTTGGGAACACTATGACATGGTCACCCTATTTAATACACTAATCTGTAATGACTGTTAATCTGTATAGTCATACCCTTGTATCATGGGGACCTTCCAAATTTTAGGGAGACATCCACTCTCAGGTTTGTTTACAAAGAGAAATTTCAAGAACCAAAAATCCCAAGTTCATAAATGGCTTCCCTTCCCTTCTGTTCCTCCTAGAATGGACCATATCCTCGCACACTCTGTCCATTGGTGCAGTTCTTCAGTTGTCTGGGTTGTTCTGGATCCCCAAACTGCCTTGGCTCCCTAGGTGGTAGAAGATGAGGGTTGAGGGGTACAGCAAAAGGGAGTTCATCGATTTAGTGTTGGATTTCTTTGTGTAGGATTAGTTGGCTGTACTAAGGTGTGGGAAGAAGGGAAATGTTCTTTTATCATTTCACTTAATATAGAAATTGTGGCTGCATTGTTGTATCAATCACTATTTTGTTTGAGAGTCTAAAAGAAAACTTCTGAATATTAACAGAAACATAAAAAGCAATCAGGCATTTCAGTAGTGGCGCATACTGGCACAGTGAGCAGGGATTTACCGACTTTTCAGGACTTTTTTCCTTACAGCTTTTGCAGCATGTGCTTTGGAAGGGGCCTGTAGTCCTGCCTTTCCTGGATTAAGGGAGTCATTGTCTGTTAATTTGGTCTGCCTCTTTAACAAAAAAGAAAAATGGTTATATATCAGCATGATGTACTCTTAAGCTTCAGGTAAGAATTTCCCTGGTTCACATACAATATTTAGAAGTTCCCTTATTTTCCCAGTTTTTAATTGACTGCCAGGTGTTGCAAAGAATATCTGACATATATTTTTACTTGATTCTAATTCCAATTGAATGAACTTGATTCTAGTACCAATTGTTATTCATATTTTGCCAAAAACAGAAACAGAATCCTCTACCCCAAAGCTTAGAGTTTAAATCTTAGCCCCATTTCACATGATAGATTTGATGCTTGAACTGAGGACTATTTGATTTCTAAAATGTTTGCATTTTTTTGTTGTGCCATATTTGATTTGGTAGTTTGAAGTTCAGAAAGCAACCTTGAAAAACTAAAAACATATTTAATTCTTATTTTCTATAGTTAGCATCCTCCTACACTGGGTAAGCATGTCCCTCTGGGTAAACATTTATTTTCCAGTTCTTAATTGTCCAAGATTTAGGTTATTTTGCTTTCTCTTTGGCTCTCTACTTGAAAAAATTCAGTTGGTGTGTAGGTGCTTAAATATGCTTACAGTGAATGGTTATTATGACTGTGTACACAGTATGCTCTCAATGAATTTGATGAAATCTGAGTTTTGGTTTTGTGGTTCTGTCCTTCTCAAACCGTTTTCCAACTTCAGTGTATCAGTTTTTGTTATTGCTGTAATGTATCCTCTGCAATTTTAGGTGGAGAATGTGGATTTAAAAAAATTCACAGTCCTGAGAGCTGAACCAGTTATAACTGTGGTTTTCATACCTATATGTCAGGAAGGAATGGCTTATGAATCCCTTTGTGCTCCCAATATCATCTGGTCATTGAACCAAATTTCTAACATTCTGTCTTTCCATTTTTCAAACACAGATAGGTAGGGTAGTGATTGTAAAAATAATCAGTGATTAGAAGCTACTGTGACTCATTAATACCTTTAAGTAACTTTTTTTTTTATTAATTAGGTGTATGACAGCAGAATGTATTTTGATTCATTGTACACAACTGCAGCACAACTTTTCATTTCTCTGGTTGTACAGGATGTAGCATTGCACCATATGTGCAGTCATACATATACCATGATGTCCATCTCATTCCACCATCTTTCCTGCTCCCATGTCCTGTCCTTACCCTCCCTCCCCTTTGCCCCATCAGAGTTCCTCCATTTTTCCCATCGCCCCCAACCCCTTGATGGATCAATATCCACTTATCAGAGAGAATATTCGCCCTTTGGTTTTTTTTTTTTTGGGGGGGGGGGATTGGCTTACTTCGCTTAGCATGATATTCTCCAACTGCAAACCAGGATAAGTAACTTTCATTTACACAGTGGATATTGAAAGTATGTAGCTGATCTTGGGAGAGGGGCTGGATAATTTTTCTAAGTTAAAACTTTTCTCAGATTGAATACTTTGGGGACCCCTGCTGAGGTTATAATGGACCAGGAGGTTTCTCCCATGTTAACCATATAGTTCTCACCTCTGTCTGTGACTACAGAGCTTATTCTCACCCCATTCCCACCTGTTCACATGGCAGAGGTCATCCTTGGCTCCCACTCCTCTTTGTAAACATAAGCAGTTGATAATGTTAATCTATTTTTTAATGAGCAATATATTGTTAGCAGATTCTGAAATAAATTATTACATTGACTATACTTTGCATAGGATTCAATAATTATTTACATAGATTCAATAAATATTTGTTTATTGACTGATCAATAATTTAATGAAATATCCCACTAGTGCTGTAGTTTCATGATTTACTCACACCCCTTGTTTTTGTTATTTTTCTTCCCCTCAAAATTGGATTTCTTTCATGTTGCAGAGTTCTTATATTCTAGAAGCTGAGTAATGTAGACTTTGAATGATGTATATTGTGTGCATGTATGAATATATAGCATTTAATTCCACTATTCTGTACAATTATAACATACAAATAAGAAGAATATAAATAAATTAAAAATATGTGTGATTCTGATAGTTCAGCTGTGTTTTTGCTTCACCTCTCTGGCATTCCAGGTTCAAGCACTCATCAGCTTCCTTCAGTGTTACTGAGACTGTTTGCTCATTAAGTGCTAGGAGTTGGGTAGCTTTTGGTGTTAGATATTTAATACTCATAACAGTCTTATAGAATGAGGAAACAAATGGTAAGTAGCCTGGCTAGGATTTGGAGTCAAAAGTGTTTTATTGCCTGAATTCCCTAGAAGTTCTCAATTTTGAGTAGTTCTCTTCCTTCTTTCCTGACTTGGCTGACTCCCTTTGTCCCAGTACTTCACAGGGACCCAGCCCTCCACTGACCTTAGCCCTCCTGCGGTGTCATTTCCTGCTCATATTTTTACTTCCCTCCTTGCCTAGCTTAGATTATAAATTCAGTACTTTTTAGTATTATTCTAAAGGTCTGTTTTACATACAGTTCTCAGTTCTAATTATTTCTTTACACTGCTTTGTTAATGTGCTTTTTTTTTCAATGTCAAGCACAATTCTTTTTTTATTTATTTTTTATTCTAAGTTGTTATAAATGACAGCAGAATGCATTACATTTCATATTATACTTATAGAGCACATTTTTACATATCTCTGGTTGTATACAAAGTATATTCACACCATTCGTGTCTTCATACATGCACTTAGGGTAATGATATCCATCTCATAGTAGAATTGATTTCTGGTTTAAGGAAGACACCTTGTTGATATATGTACATATGGGCTACTCCCTGCACATTTCTACACCTGACTTGATAATATTGAGTATGTAACTGAGATATTGAACTAACATGATGGATGGAATGGATGTCAAATACAGCTTTTTTCTCTGTGTCCCTTTAAAATTGTGTTCAGTGGGGATAACCTTCTCTTTCTTGTGGTTGAAAACTTCTTCCTTTACCTACTCCCTCTTTAAAAGACCCAGTGATGGTAAAAGGTGGCCGTGAAGGGCTGTTTTTTTCTTTTTCTCTGCTGATCCTTTTCTCCTGAACTGGCTGTCTACTGCATAGGCCTCTCCTAAGGGTAGAATACTGGGGAAAGGAGAGAGAAGGAACTCGCAGTTCCATGTTAGCTGGGTGGATTGGTCCTCTAGGTGTCTGTGGGCATGTTTCTGCCTTCTTTAGAAAGAACACCCCCACTGGGTCCTTCCAATTCCAGCTTCCTTGAATTAGGCTATTCTTTAAGTTGCTTGCTGCCCAACCCTTTGCACTTGGCTCTTCTGAGGTTCTTCCATAAAAAAAAATGTTACTGTTGATGCCCTTTTCCCTGCCCAGGTGCTTTTCTGGGAGGCCTTAAAATGGTTCTCTGTAGGTCCCACACCATACTGCCTTCCTCTGGCCCAGGAGACACACCCACTGCTCAGAGGTGCTGCTCAGGGGAAGCCCTCTGCTCTTGCCCTCAGCCCTGCTGCAGGTTTCCAGTGGTTTCCATTGCCAGCTGGGTGCACATCATGGTCTGCCTTAATGCATGAACACTTATTGTCCCCTCTCCCAGGGCTGTTGGTTGAAGTTACAATTCCTTGAACTAGTATAAAACTGAAAAGATTGCTATACTTCAGACCTGTCATGGAACACTAATATTTGGGTCATTATGTTTTTTTGACAGAATGTTTCAGTTTTTGCTGGCCTATAGGGTTGATTTGAAAGACCAAAAAAGTGCATTTTCATTTCTTCCCACCTTTCTTCTTCCTCTACCCTTTGATTTGATTTTTTTTTTTTTTTTTAATGTTAGGATCTTTATCTTGAACTTTCTGTTACCAGTAACTCTAGTGTTTAGCCATTCCCCTTTAAATGGTCTCAGTGCTCATCAAACTCCTTTTGCAGGGGTTTTTCCATTTCTTGGGTGAGTATTTTAACCATTTTTTCCCCCAAGAAACAATGTACCATTATTGGGTTCTTGAATTCTTGCATATTTTATGTTTATCCTGAAACATTGTCCAGCTTTGAAACTGACTTGAGCAGGGCTTTTCTGTTGTTTGCTTTTTTCTGCCCAATAATATGGAATATGTCTGTATACCTTTAACAGTTCTATGTCTGTATACCTTTAACAGTTCTATGTCTGTATACCTTTAACAGTTCTACAATGAACGTTTCAGAGCCTGTGTGATGAATTCCTTTTCTCTGAAGTTCAGTAACTTCACCAGGCTTTTAGTGTTGATCATTACATGTTTAGTTTTTCTGGAGCTCTTTTGATTTGCAGATTCAAGTAAGTCTTAATTTGAGAAGAGATTTCTTTTGTATGATGTCTGTGAATATTCTTCTACTTGTTTGATTTTTGTTCTTTAAGAGCATCAGCGATGTGAAGTTAGATCTCCTTTGACTTATGTATCTAGCAACTTCTTTCTGATTACTTTTGTATTTTTATTTTTTATTTCTTCTTGTGAGACTTTTCAGGATTATCTCCCCCCTCCTGGGTTTTATTCACATTTATTTAATTATCTTTTTATTTCTAATAGTACACTCATTTTAGATTAGTTTCATTTTTCTCTTCTATTTCTTGAGCTGTGCCAACTTTCATTTATTTATTTTTTTATCTTCCATTATCTTATAATCTCTCTCTCTCTCTTCTCTTTGGTTTTAGTTTATTTTCCTTGTGTGTTGGGGATGGAATCTAGGACCTAGCACATGCTAGGCAAGCTTTCTGCCACTCACACTCCCAGCCCTGTAATCTCTTTTTTGTCTTAAATGTCCTCTTTGGCTTTCTCCTCCCTATGACGACTTTATCTTTTTTTTTAAACTTTATTTTTGATTCCTTAGATTATAGAGAACAATTTGTACAAACACTTTGATTCCTATGGTAATTTCTTTTTGATGAGCATTTTTCTTTTCTTTTGCTCATGTGTTAAATGTTCATCCACCTGTGTCTGTGATAGTGTTTGATTTAGCCCTTTTTGGAGGGTTTCTGAATTGGTTTCTTTTGAAGAATAGTCACTGTGCATCTACCATTCTGGTTAGTTATTTCCAACAGTATGGGTGCTCCTCAGTGTTTGGTGTTAAGATGGATGTGACTTATGTTAAAAGCTCTGTCTTGTAACATAGTGACTACTGCTCTTTCTTTTCCACCCCATGCCCCAACCCTGTCTCACTGTGGCAGTGATTCTGGATAGGTTCTAGATATTAAAGATGGTTTGCTTTTTTTTTTTTTTTTTTTTTTTTTTTTTTGTGGTACTGGGAATTGAACTCAGGGGCACTCGACCACTGGGTCACATCCCCAGACCTTTTTGGTATTTTATTTAGAGACAGGGTCTCACTGAGTTGCTAAGTGCCTTGCCATTGCTGATGGCTGGCTTTGAACTCGCGATCCTCCTGCCTCAGCCTCCCAAAGTGCTGGGATTACAGGCGTGTGCCACCGCGCCTGGCTGATGGTTTGCTTTTGATGTTGCTCCTTCTTCAGTTCCACCTCCCCTATGAATTCCAGGGTGAGGTTTATTATGCATATGTGTGTGATTATATTCCCCTAATTATATATTGACCTAACTTTTTCTATAGTATAAAAAATCAGGGACCTTACGCTTCAAAACGTGGCCGCAGCCTCCCTCGCCTTTTTTTTTTTCCTTTTTGGGTGGTACCAGGGATTGAACTCAGAGCACTAGATCATTGAGCTACAACCCCAGCCCTTTTTTGTATTTTATATAGAGACAGGGTCTTAATGAGTTGCTTAGTGCCTCGCTTTTGCTGAGACTGGCTTTGAACTCCTGATCTTCCTGCCTCAGCCTCTCAATCCCTTGCCTTTCTTACTTATCCTTTACTTTTCCCTCTTTTGTGCTGTAGTTGGTTCATCTCAAGCATGGGATAATATTTGTCAGTTGATCACTGGGCCTTCATATAATTTAGTTGCAGAAGTGCTTTATACAGATTTCCTATATGAATCTCATTATAATTTAACATGATTTGTTTGCTCTCCAGTAATCGATCTGTATTTCCCCTTTTAGACCTAGTCAAATGATAGCAACCTGAGGACTTGGAAGGGCATTACAGTTTATTATATATGAAAGAAAATGGAATAAACCTGTGATGTTAGCATTCTCTTTTCCTCAATATTTTTGCAATAGTTTTGAAGTTCAGACATGGAGAATATTATTGTCGGACTTGAAGTCAGAATTTATATCTCAATTTATATCTTCTCTTTCTAGTTTTCCAGTTCCAAAAGAGAAACTATCCCCCAAACGATCTCCTTCCAGTGTCTTTTAATTGGGTCATATGTGAACTTTTACTCTCTGGGTTTGACAGCTATTTGATTCACCAAGAGGAGACCAGAGATCAAAATGTCAGCTGGGCAGGGGAAATGAAACTTGCTTTGTTTTGTATCCACCTTGTACTCTACACCTTACCTACATTCCCACTTTTAGTTTTTAATGGGGAATCTGAGAAAGAGGGTCCTATTTTTAATAAGTAAGTTAAACCTTACAAGGTGCATGATTTACTGAGGTGCTGAAACTGGACTTTGAACCGGAGGTCACAGAACTCTCAAGCAAGCCCAAGGGATGTGTGTGCGCTAACATTTGGAGTCCTTCTTTGTCCCCAGCTAAGAATCTCTTTCTCCTCTAGAAGCAGGTGACTCAGGTTCTCCTTTGCTCTGGCATTCAGATTCAGCCCTTCTGGCTTTGGTGACAGTTTGGATTACTGGCAATTGTGTGTAACACATAAGATATGATCTTTCCACATTTCTGCTTCAAAAAATATGGAGATTGTACTCTAGTTTTGAAATTTTGAGAAATAGTTGATTGGATGCTTCTTGTGTGTAGAGAGATGAGCTAAAGGATGCTTCTTTTTATTACTGCTCCCTAGGATTGCCCACGGGTTGACCCAGCTCTCATTTTTAAGTTATATCTTATTCATTGAGATCTTGGTAAGACCCTGATGAAATGTAGTGAGTCCCATTTTACATATGGAAAATTGAGGCTAAAGATTGCTCATGAATGGGCCAATGTTACACAACTAGTCAGTGAGGAAGCTGGGGTTTCGGGTCTTGTCTGCCTGGCTGTAAGGTCTAGTTCTTCTTTCTCTCATAAGCTCTTCCCCTTATATTTCTGTCGAGGAGAGAGGATTTGAGTCATTTGCCAAGCTTGGAGGGCAGACCCTGCTTCCTCTGATATTGTGTCCCTTGAGTTATTCCCAACCAAGTTCGCTTAGAGCATTTTGGTTTCATTTTTGCACAGGTTCTCTACCTTTACCTCATATTAAATATCCAGGAATTGGGGCTGGGGTTGTGGCTTAGCTGTAGAATGCTCACCTAGCATGTGCAAGGTGCTGGGGTCAATCCTCAGTACCACATATAAATAAATAAATAAAGGTATTGTGTCCAACTATGACCAAAAATATTTTTTAAAAAATAGCCAGGAACCTTTGGGAAAAAAATACCAGTACCTGGGCTCTACCTAAACAAAATCATCAAACTCTGGGGATTGAGAACAGCAATAATGTCTTTAAAAAGCTTAAGGGACTTGGTGCCACCAGGATGGAAGACCACTGTCAGCAGGCCTGTCAGATAGCTGACTGAAATGGCTCAAGGCTCCCATTTGTGTTCATTGTCCCTGTGAGGATGTGCCCTTGACATTTCTTATCAGCACTGCTGCATTGAATTCCTGTATTCAGTATGTAAATATTATGAGGAAGAATAACTGTCATTTCCATTTCCACATTAAAGTGCTCCAGGAACAACTCACATGTCTGAGGCTAGGTGGGTTCAAAGCTTCCCTTGGTAAGCCCCTTTGACACCAGAGAGAAGTTACTTAAAGGTAAAATAAGTCCTTTACTTGAACTTTCCCTCCCTTGGGCAGTATTCAAAATTGATCCTGTCTATAATCTTGAAATACGTGACAGTTAACATCACACCAAGACTCCTTGCTACCCCATTTAACTAGTCTTCTCATAATGTATGTGCCTCATTCTTTCAAACTGTCTAACAGCAAATCTATAAAGCCAAATCTAATGTTGCATATACAGCAGCCTGAGTTTATATCTTAGCTTGCTGTTGAGCTGGTCTTCAACAAAACTTTCTGTAGAAAATGTGCAGACAGTTACAGGAGTTTTTTGGGGAATGCCCAGTATTTATTATTTCTCACTTCTTTGCAAAATATTCTCATTTTTTAAATATCATTTTGACTAACCTCAGTAATTAATTCAAAATGAAATTTTTATACAAAATAGTATTTATAATAAAAGTGATATTGGAAATTCTAGATAATTTAAAGTGATTATCTAAAGGAGCTTGTAGCCTCTTAAATTATGGTTATAGCTAGTTGAAGTTCAAATTACAGAAATAGATTTTTTGGAACATAATGTAGAAAAAGGAATTTGTGGGTAGGATGCTATGTATTTCATGAAGTTCAAGGTTGAATTGAATAATTCTGGACAGTTTGAGACCAGTTTGAGGACTCTTGGGCCTTAACCATATTGGGAATTTGTGAATTGCCAGCCTAGTGCAGTTGTTCTTGATTCTGGCTGCCCAGTGGAATCATTGGGAGATAATAAAATTACCAGTGTCTGGGACCCACCTACACAGGTAAAATCTCTGGAAGTGGTGCCTTGACAGATAATTTTAAATGGCTCCCCAGGTAATTTTGTTCACCAAGGATTGAGAGCCTGTAGGATCTGTGACTCTGACAAAATCACAATATTTGTCCATGTATAGTTTTGCAATCTTGCAAGGCTGAACTTGTTAAATCTTTGTGGACAAGGACTTTTTCTTACTCTTCTGTTTTTTCTCCAATAGATGATAGCTCAACACTTCCTTTGAGTGCTCAGTAAAATATTTGCAAATCACTTTACTTGGTTTTAAAGTGCAGACAGTCCTTGACTTAGAATGGTTGAAATTATGAAATTGGCTTTGTGATGGTGCAAGAGCAATACCTAGTCAGCAGAAACTGTACTTGCAGTTTTGAATTTAGATCTCTTCCTGTCTAGTGATGTGCTGCCTGAGCCTCTCTAGCGATGCCCATCGGCAGCAAGTTGCAGCTCCCAGTTAGCCCCACCATCACAGATCACAGGGAGAAACATCCCATGTTCCACGGTGTACCATTGCTAAGCTGATGTTCTCTAGGGTAAGCAGATTAAATGCATTTTCAAATTATGTTTTCAATTTTAAAAAATATTTATTTATTTGCTTTTAGTTGTACACAATGTGTTTATTTTTACATGGTGCTGAGGATCTAACCCAGGCCGCACACGTGCTAGGTGAGCGCTCTACTGCTGAGCCACAACCTGAGCCCGATGTTTTCAATTTTTGATGGGTTTATCAGGATGTAATCCCATCATGAGTCCAGGAATAGTACTCAAGAATTGAAGTTGCTTCAAACTGATTTTATTTCCCCATATGAGCATAGGGCAGTGTTTATACATATTGAAACAAAGACTCAGAGACCCAAATGAGGCTGTTTTTTGGAGTGCAGAGCAGGACAAGAAGACTTGTGGTGGTGGCAGTGGCAAGTCAGGGAGCATCAGAGGTCCGGGAGGTAATGGAGCACTGTCCTGATAACTCCAAGACTGGGGAGGATCCAGGAGGGATTCTGTCTGCTTTTAGTTCCCATCTCCTTAAAGCAGGCAGCACAGGTATAAGTACTTGTGATTGTCATACCCGAAATAAAATTCACCTGTGCCTCTTCAGTGTGGGTACAGTATGCTTCTGAGCCAACCAAAGAATTCTGTGGTGCAAGGAGAAATGGATTTCCCCCTCCTGGTATTTAAGCATATTTCAACAGCTGTTCTGTAATTCACCTTTCTGTCATTCATTGATCAAATGGTAACTGAAGAGCTTAGGAATAAGGCACAGGTATTAAGTGCAATTTAGTATTACTCAAAGTTTTTGCATTTGTAGACAGGCTGCTTTATTCTATTTTCTTCAGATTAATTGATCTTTGTCATGTATAGATAGTTGACTTTTTAGAAGACTTAAAAGAAACCAAAACATTAAATGAAGTGGCAGTTTAGAATTGCAAAATGGTTTGCTTTTAAAACAAACTAAATTGGCCCATGAGGTTTTGGAATGACTATATTTTTAGATTATCTTTTCAAGGAAACAAAATGGATACCAATTCCAGATGGGTGGTTGTACTTTTTTTTTTTTTTTTTTTTTTTTAAGTTACAATAACAAATCTATCAGAAAGGCACAAGTTCTGATGTAAAGAAAATACAGTAAAAAACAATGCCCACTTCCAAATGCTTTATACATGTCTTAAAGAGATTTATTTACCAAGTAATCTCTGTAGGATATAGAGGATACTGGAAATATTGAACCCAAAATTTGTTTTATGTAATAAGATACCAGAAATATCAGGTTTGGCATGAATATAGTTAAGATTGAAAGATTGTTGGAGTTTTTTTTTTTTTTTTTTAATTTTTAAAAAATTATTTTTTAGTTGTAGATAGAATGCCTTTATTTTATTTGTTTATTTTTATGTGGTGCTAAGGATTGAACCCAGTGCCCTCATACATGCTAGGCAAGTGCTCTGCCACTGAGCTACAGCCCAGTTAATAATATGGAAGCACATTAACTTTTATTTTTTTTTTTTGTTATTTAGTGTCACCTTTTTGCATTGAAATCCTAACATCAAATTGTCAGTTTTCACAACCTTTGTTTTAAGTGCCTGACCCACTTTGGATATCCCCACCTAATAAGTGAGGGATGTGTTGATCAGAATGAATACTTTTTAGCTGGTATCTGACATCTTTTCTACTCTGTTTGGACTATGTTATCAATGTTTAAAATTATACTTCCTCAGTAATATGTTATAATCTCAAAGCAGTAGACTGTTGGTATTTTCACTTATTACATTATGGGCCTGAAGTCCTGAGTCCTGAATGTAGACTTAAAAGGTAAAAATTCAGAGCTTTTTCTGATCTCTGACCAAATTATCTACTCCTACTTTCATCAGTCTAAAATGGAACTGAAATAATCTTTTCTTTCCTTATCTCTAGGGACACTGTATAGATTAAAAACAGAAATTTGGGCAGAAATTTCTCTACCTAATGGATATTCTGATGTATGGATATAAAATACATTCCTTAACACTATCTTCCAAAGTCATTTAACCTTGTTTTTTTGTTTTGTTTTATTGGCATTGGTTTTTGTCTTCATCAAGACTAAAAAAATAAAAACCTGGCTTGAGTAGCATAATTTTCACATTTAACAATTAATTTGCCAGAGATGTTGCATTTTTAAATAAGTACTAACTCTTCAGCTCTTTCTAGGGAAGAGGTTCTATTTTTCTCTCTCTGAAAGAAATGCAGCTGGAAGGGAAATGCCAAGATGGTTTGCTTCCCTCAGAGGAAAGAGGAAGATGGATGACATCTTCTGTTCATCCTTAAGAGGCCTTGCATGCACAAGAGTACAAATGGCTTCAGCTCTCCTTCATGACCATCCTGCCTCTTTCTGTTCAGAGGCTTTGGGATGTGACCTACAGATGCCTTTGAATGGAAACTTGAGCTGAAGGTGTTGTGCTATAATGAACAGAGCCAGAGATCTGATATTAGAAAACAACTTAGATTGAAAAGGAAATAACAAGATTAAAAGACAGTAGACAAGGTGTATGTAAATATAGTCAGGTAAGTTGCTGGATATGTTATCTGGTTCTATTCTTTTCTTTATATAAATAAAAGTAAACTAATTAATAATTAGAAATCAACTCACACATTATGGAAGCTGTAAACTCCCAAGTTCTGCAGTTGGCAAACTAGAGACCTGGGAGAGCTGATAGTGTAGCTTCTAGGTTAAATCCAGAGGCCTGAGAACCAGCAGAGCCAGCCATGGTGTTGGTTTTAGTCAAAGTCTGAAGGCCTGACAACCAGGAAAATTGGTGGCTAAGTTCTAGGTGAAGTCCAAAGGCAGGGGAAGATTGTCAAGCAGAGATGGAATTGTTTATTCTTTTCAGGCCCTTAATGACTTGGCTGAAGACCACATTATTGGTAAGGGCATTCTGCTTTACTCAGTCTACTGATTAAAATGCTAATCTCATCCACAAACACCTTCACAGTTACCCCCAGAATAATGTTTTATCAAATATCTGGCCACCCAAAGGCCTGGTCAGGGTGATATATAAAATTAACCGCAATACTGGGCAAAGGTATTTAGGTGCCTGAGTTTACACAGAGGTTGGAGCAAGTTCATGCTGTTTGGAGTTTCCCCTCAGTCCTGTCTTTTGAATGCTGGGGCTGTTTTCAGTCCTTCACCTGTGAGTTGTCTGTGGGGCAGTGACAACACTCTGGAGTCTATCCATGGTAACCAACAACCTTTCTGGGGAAAGGATCACCCACACAGTTCGCCATCATTTCTAGCAGCTGGATATTGCTGCTCGACTTTCTGTGGGTTGCTTGCCTATGCTGGAAATAATGATAATTCCTGTAAATGAAAACTGCTCAACCTTTGATGAAAATATCTCGATTATCCATGTTCATAGTGTCATGGAACAACACAGCTAGTTAAAATTCACAGTAATTCAGAAACTCATTTAAGCCCATCTTTCCTCTGCTAAGAAGTAACAAAATTAATAGCTCTTTCTGTACCTGCCCACTCAGAAGTTGGTGCTTCAAGAAATGAAATGACAAAAAAGGCAGATGATTTAGAGGAAGAAGGAGAACTGCCTTGGGTAATATATGGAGTGTTGTCTAAGTTCCCCATTGGAATAGATTTGGATGTCAGCTCGGTGCTCTGCCTGGCGTTTCAAGTTTAATGAGATAGCTGCAGAATGCACTGAAATCAGTTTCTAGAACATGCTTCAGCTTTCCCATCTGAATGACTTCAGTTCCCTTCATCTCAAAACTGCATTTGAAAGACTATCTTATCTTTCTAATTTTGGTTTAAATGTTAGTTCTTCAGACAAGCTGCCTCTGGCCATTCTTTTTTTTTTTTTTTTAAATCTAGAAATAAGACCCCTGATTCTATTGTTTAGGTTTCTAATTATCTCTTACTTGTATTGCTAGTTTCATTTGCTGGCATGTGAACTGCAAATAGTTTAGTGCCAGTCACAGATTAGGAGATTGGCAAGTATTTGTTGAATGAATGTTCAGTGCTGTGGTTGCTTCAGAAAAAGACAAATGTCTTGAGTTGCTCTGTCCAGTAGACCATCTGTGGTGTTGGAAGTGGTTTAGATCCACACTACCCAATATTGACAGCCACTATCTGCATGTGGTTCTTGGACACTTAAAATGTGGATAGTGTAACTGAGGAATGGAATTCTTAATTATATTTAAATTTCAAAAAATATTTTTAGTTGTATATGAACACAATATCTTTATTTTGTTTATTTAGTCCTATGTGGTGCTGGGATTGAACCCAGTGCCTCACATTTGCTTGGCAAGCACTCTACCACTGAGCTACAACCCCAGCCCTGATTCTATTTATTTTTAATTAAATTTAACTACATGTGGTTAGTGGCTACACTATTTATTGAATGGAATGGATCTTGAGAATGGGACTTTATTAATTTTTGACAATTAAAAATATTGGACTAATATGCCATTGTATAGGAAATTTCTGAAGCTGAAAATGCCATCTTAAAGTAGTATCATGTGTATAATGCAGCTTACAATACATAGTAGGTATGTTCTACTGTTTACTTGAAAAATATGTAGGGGTGAGAAGATTTTTGGTCCTTTTTTCCCCCCTGTTTTTAATTTTTTTTAAATAGTTTTCAGCAATACTAGGGGTTGAACTCAGAACTTTTCACATGCTAGGCAAATGCCCTACCACTGTTACATACATACCCAGTCCATTAAAAAAAATTTTTTTTTTCTTTTAGGCAATATCTTGCTAAGTTGCTGAGGCTTGCTTCAAACTTATGATCCTTCTGTCTCAGCCTCCCGAATAGCTGGGATTACAGGTGTGCAACACCATGTCCAGCTTTTAAGTTTTTATTATTTAATTGTAATATATCAGATTGGGTGGAGCCATCCCAGGCTTAAGTTTGAGGGACAACTCATTAAGGAATAAGGGTTGGGTTTACTTTGTATTCAGGTCTTCTGCAGTTTTTTTTTTTTTTTTTTTTTTTTTTTTTTTGTTTTGCATGACTGATTATCATCAGTAGGTATTTACACAATTATTTATCTTGTGACTACTTAGCGTAGATTGGCCCCAGAAGATAAAAGCTTTTCAAATGAAGACTGGAATTAAAATAATTGTCACATTAAACTTGAATAATTTATTAGCACTTTCCAATTGAAGGTAAAATTTAATAAAGAATTAACAAAACAAACTTTAATATATGAGAGCTATCAGACTTAAACTGCTATTTTGTTTGTAGTGTTGTACTCAAGTCTTGAAATTGGAAATAACCTATAGTTGTACTTTTTATTAAAAATAAAATGTTTAAAAGACATGTTTCATGATTTTTTGTGTGAAATATAACATGAAATTTACATTTTAACTTTTAATATGTATAGTTCAGTAACATTAAGTACATTTATGCTGTTCTGTAACCATTACAACCATCTGTCTCCAGAGCATTTTCATTATCTCAAACTGAAGCCCTGAACCCATGTTAAATGACTTTCCATTTCCCCTTCCCCAACCTAACCCTTGGAACAACTATTCTACTTTTTGTGGATTTTATTATGGATTTAAAAATTTCTGCCCTTAATCGTTGTCCAAGCCAATATATAGTGCTGGTATGGATGTGCTCTTTTAAAATGACTATAACATAACTAAATGCATAATTATCTTATATTGGGAAATGGTGGGTGCTTCTTATTAAGGACCTGAAACTATCAAATTTAGTCACTGCTCCTAGCCATCACTAACCTTACATGCTCACCGGATTCTGATCATTTCTCTCATTTAAGAAAACAATAATTCTAGAAAATCACTTTTCAGTGACAGGTGGTAAGATTGACCTTTTTGCATATGTTCTTGGTATTCCAAACTTTTTACCAGTCTCCTCTGAGAAAGATAAAAAGACTTAGTTTTTAAATATTTCTACATGTCCTAACTTATCAGTATAATGTCATTGTGGACACTGGACAACCATGAAGAACAAGAACATTC
The DNA here is from genome assembly GCA_025594165.1 of Tamias sibiricus. NCBI lineage: Eukaryota > Metazoa > Chordata > Mammalia > Rodentia > Sciuridae > Tamias > Tamias sibiricus. Next base: position 6,780,722 of record CM046666.1, read on the forward strand.
AAATTGATAAATTGAAGATGTCTTTTTGGTCATTTAAAGAGCAATAGGAATTTTTGGAAATTTGAAAGAAAATGTTACCTAAACCAGATGGCTTGGTTTGGATTGCAATCTTTGCTCAGGAAACTAAGGAACAGAGCAGGAGACAGGGCCCATGCCCTGCCTAGAAGAAAGCAGCAGTGAGTGGGCATGTAGGGCAGCCTGTTCTAAGGGCTGGAGACAGGTACAGGCTATGGTGTGTAGAGGAGGAATCTGTGAATACTCACTGGACGCTAGGTGGAGAAATGTTCTTGAGGTAGATGGTGTTTGCAGTGGTTGCTGAAGACCACAAGCTGTTTAGTGCACATGGGAAGGAAGGTGCTGTCAAATGGAGCAGCCTTGGTGGAGGAGGTCACTAGAGTCAGGCTTAGATCTGGGGAAGAGCTAAGGGCTTGATCCATTCAGCTGCAGCATGTGATGTAGTCTGTGGAAGAGAATAGGGCTCGGGCCCTTGTGGAGCACTTAGATCAACACTGGAACCCTGGCTTTTGGAAGCTTGATGAACTTGTGCTTTTAAAACAGGTCTGGGAATGGTGCATAGATGAATCAGAGAAGGTAGTTAGTTATCTAAGAGTGGTTAAAGGTATTTAATTATTTAATGTTGAAGATGCTGGGGGTCTCCACATTTAATCAGTTGCAGTGTGAGTGGAATGGAGGGCCAAAGTGACAAATTGTAAACATAGAGGCTGACCCAGATGGGATGAGAAAAAGGTCAGTAGTGACCATAGTGATTAGGTCATGATTTATATAGCGTAAAATCTGATATGTACAAATGTATGTAGTTAGGATTTAGGATGTCCCCCAAAGACCTGTATGTCAAGGACCTAGTCCCCAGAACAAGGAGGAGGTGGAAACTTTAGGAGGTTGGGCCTAGTTGGAGATCTTTAGGTCATTGGGAGCACACCCTCAGGGGATTATGGGCTCAGCCCCTTCCTCTCTTGTTTCCCTATGGTGAGGTAAATGGCTTTGCTCCAGCATGTTTCTGCCAAGATGTGCTTTGCCTCCCTTCCAGAAGCCTAAAAGCAGTGGGCCCAACTGGTGATGGACTGAAACATCTCAACTGATAAACAAATAAACCTTTCTCTTTATAAGTTGGTTATCTCAGGTATTAGTTATAGTAACAGAAAGCTGACAAACAGCCTCTCACTTGTCTTTGACCTATAGTTTTACCCTTATCAATATTTACACATTTTCTTATGTTTATGCATAACCTACCTTTTTTATTTTAAAAGTTCATCTATCATGCCCACTGATCAATACCTTGTTTATTGTAATCATCTAGCAATGTATTTTGGAGATAGCCTGTATTAATACATGGAGCACTGCCCTATTAGTTTACTTAGCCAGTCCCTTGTTAATAAAAATGTATTTCTTTGGTTGTAACAAGTCATATAGTGAATGTCCTTGTTTATATATTCTTTTGCTCACATACTGACAGGTGTATATATGTAGGTTCACATTACTGCAAGTGTGAGTGTTGAATTAAAGGTATAGGCATTTAAAATGTTGCCTGATTGTCTTCCCAGAAGGTTTTGCCAGCATTGCCTCTTTCTTAGACCCTCACCACAGCATATTACTGATTTGATCTTTGCCAGTCTGTAGTTTAAAAAAAAAAACTCAGTCATTTTCTTAAATATTTTTTAATTGTAGTTAGACATAATACCTTTATTTTATTTTTTTTTAATGTGTGCTGAGGATCGAACCCAGCGCCTTGCATGTGCTACGCGAGTCCTCTACCGCTAAGCCACAACCCCAGCCCCTCATTGTCATTTTTAATTAGCATATTTGTGATAAGTGAGATTGAGCATATTTCCATAACTTTTTAGAGGCCTTTGCAATTTTGTGGGGTGAGATTTTCTGATACCAGCTGATTTCCTCTTTTTTTTTTTTTTTTTTTTTTTTTGTGTGGTGCTGGGGATTGAACCTTGGGCCTTGTGCATGCTAGGCAAGTACTCTACTAACTGAGCTATATCCCCAGCCCTGCTGATTTTCTGTGTTGTATTTAGATGGACTTACGTGGAATGCTTCTAGTGCTTTCTCATAAATCATGATTCTGTAATGTTGGTATAATTAATACTGGAATAATATTAAGACAACAGTCATCTATTCCTGTTTTATTTAAAGTTTATTTGTTTTAATCAAGGGTGAATGCCTCTGGGTGAAGTGGCGTATACCTGCAACCCCATATACTCAGGCGGCTGAGGTAGGAGCATTGCAAGTTGGAATTTAGCAAGACAAACTGATTGATTGCAAGCCTCAGCAATTTAGCAAGACCTAGTTTCAAATACTGAAAAGAGCTGGGATGTGGCTCTGTGGTACAGCACCCCTAGGTTTAGTCCCTAATATCAGAAAAATATAAAAGTGAATGTCAACTTTTTCAGATGCCTTTAGAGTGTTTGGGGAGCTGATTATATGATTTTTCTGTTTTGCTCATAGGATATTTAGAGGAACAGATTTCCTATTTTTAATTTTCTCTGTATTCTATGTGTGACTGCCACCCACTGTCCCCTCTGGTCCTGCAGTAGTATTTTCCTGGTGGTTTCTGGGTTCTGTCTATGAATATTTTATGTGGGATTTTATATAGCGTGAGTAAGTAATGCATAGTGAGTAAGTGTGAACTTGTGGTTTATATCCTACTCTTAACTGAAAACAACTTTTCAGAGATCATTGATAACCTCCTAGAAATTAATGTCCCCATACACAATTTATAGTCTTTCATTCTATTCAACTCAACTGTGATATTTCACCCTCTGACCAGTGTTGTTGCTTCATTTTCTCAGTGAGTTCTCCTTCCTCAACCTCTTTGAGGCCAGGAGTGGTGCTTCCTGCTCCTTGGTGGACTCTCTTTCTTCCTTCTGCCTGTCTTGTCTGTCTTCCCAGAGCCTCCCTACTTCCAAGATTACATTACCACTAGTGTGGCATGTATTCTCTTTTGGTTGTGCTACCTTAGTCCCTCTCTTGGATTAACCTGGGTATGTTCTGCTTCACCTCAAAACACAGTGTGCTTGAAATAAACTCATTCTTCAACACTCTACCAAGTCATTCTTTGTTTGATATACCTGCTTCTGTTCATTGTAACCTCTAAGTTTTTTTTTTTTTTAATTTTTTTTTTTATTTGGTGGTCCTGGGTCCAGCGTGTATTGAACACTTGCTGAGTTGCTCAGGAGCAAGAGGGAAGATGGGAACTTGGAAGGCAGGCAGCAAATGTAGATTTCTTTTTCAAAAAACTTACTGGGGTAAATGCAGGGCATGGTGGCACTCACCTGTAATCCCAGCAGCTTGGGAGGCTTAGGCAGGAGGACTGTGAATTCAGAACCAGCATTGGCAACAGAGAGACCCTAAGCAACTCAGTGAGACCCTGTCTCTAAATAAAATACAAAATAGGACTGGGGATGTGGCTTAGTCATCAGTTGTCCCTGAGTTCAAGCCCTGGTATTCCCCCTCAAAACAAAAACAAACAAAGAAAAAAACCCCAACTTAATGGGTAGAGGAAAAAGTAAGAGTTTAGAGAGGTGGGGAGCTTGAGGTAAGCTTGATTTGCTTGAGGTAGGAAACGGTCAAGAGTGAGAAGTAGGGCTGGGGTTGTGGCTCAGAGGTAGAGCACTCGCCTAGCACGTGTGCGGCCCAGGTTCAATCCTTAGCACCACGTAAAAATAAAGGCATGTGTACAACTAAAATAAATAAATATTCTAAAAAAAACCTGAGAGGTATCAGATGCAAGGATCAAACAAGTTAAGGGAGCAGTGTCTAGAAGGTGACTGAGGGAATTGCTAAGTCTGAGACATGGTCACCTCAACAGGTTTCAAAGGGAGGAAAGATGGAAGGCAAGATCCAAGTGCAGGAACTTCAGGCTTGTGTTAATGAAAGGGTGTGACTTGGTTCCTGAAGAGAATGGATATTGTAAGTCTTAACAACACTTTCCTTGATGAGTGCTATCTATATTAAACAAACTGCTTTTGAGAGACTTTTCGAGTCTGCAGGAAGACCTGGAGTACCATCAAGGGCTCTCTCTGCACATGGTCGGTGCCCACAGTTATTTCTTGAACATAAGGCCACATCAGCAGGTACATTCTTTCTCCAGGGAACATTGCTTTTAGTGATATCTCCTTTAGGGCTTTGATATTAGGAGCCTTTGGATAGGTGGATAAGGAATTAATATCTCTGAATGCTGGTCAGACCGCTTAGGCCATGTTTGAGTATCTTTCTTAATGATGGCTACTCTGGATAGCACCAAGCCACACACCCAGTGAGCAGTTGCCCTAGTCCCTTCTAAGAGAGGCTGGGTATTCCTCCTTCCCTTGGATTCCTGACATTCTCCAGATGCTGCCCATTTTCATGGGGCTCCTTCACCCCAATTTGGCCCTGATTGTTAAGAAAGTTCATAAATATGGGGAATGTAGTTTGTTTTTTTCTCTCTCCTTCCTGTCTGTGGTTTCATCTACCTGCTCGGAACACATTTATTCCTCCTCTTGCATGATACCATTTCAAACATGGTAGCTCTGCCCTACTGATGTTTCTTTATCTCCAGCCTAAACCTTCCAATTTTTGCTTTTCCTCTAAATACTTAATTTCTGGACATGTACACTTTTCTAGGTATGCTTTAATTTCTGTAGGCTTGCATTTAGTACATTTGATAGGGAACATTGGAATAATTATCTCTAAGGATGTCATATCACTACCTTCTCCATTGTTCATAAATAGCATCATAATCTGACTAGTGGGTATAGTAGCACATGTAATTCCAGCTATTTGGGAGGTTGAGGTAGGAGGATTGCCAAGTTCAAGGCTGGCCTCCACAATTTAATGAGCCCTTGCCTCAAAATAAATAAATAAAAAGGGCTGGAGATGTAGTTCAGTGGTAGAGTACTTCTGGATCCAATTCCTACTAACCACCTCCCCCCAAGAAAAAATTATAATCTGACTGCTTTTCATAAAGGCATTAAGAAATTTATGCTTTTGCTTAGAATGTAATGTGCTTTTCCTTCCCTATGCCCCTGCTTTGTCACTCCGCATGTAAAAAAATGCATATGTGTATGCATATATAATCATGTATATGTGCATAAGTGTATGTACAACACATAAAATAGCATGTAATTATGTGTGTAATATGTAACATACATAATTATATATACTTACATATTTTGTAATTACATGTCTGTGAGAAGGAATAGTTTCTACATCTCATTTTCCAAATTAATTTTTGTATCATTTCAGATTCTTTCAGAGAATAGCACAATAGGTTTTAGGTCTCATTTCTTTTCTGGCTTTTTTTTTGTGTGTGTGTGATTTTAGGGGTTGAATCCAGGAGTATTTCACCTTTGAGCTATACCTCTAGCCATTTTTAAAATTTTGAGACAGGGTCTAAGTTGCCCAAGCTGGCTTGCACTTGTGATCCTCTTGCCACTGTGCCAGGCACATTGTTTCCTTTCTGAACCCTGATACAGAAAGCCTGGCCTCTTGAAACCTAACTCTGAGCAAGGTTGAGGTTTTAGTCTTGGATCTAACCCTGTCTATGGAGCACAGTTGTCACCCATGAGCTGTCCCTGAATTGGCTTCCATTAAGCTCTAGCAAGGAGGTATCCATGAGTGAAGAGCCTGACAATGTCTTTTATTACTTTGGAATATTGATTATGTTTTTATGTTGAGTTTTTTCAAAACAAAGGAGAACAATTTCTGCTTTTGGTAAAGTCCTTTAGCATATGTTATGTCTTATTTTGTATATTGAGCTCATGATATTCCTTTGCCAAACTTGGCTTCTCCAACAGCTAAGTATGTGAGGGGTTGGGTCATAGTCATTTGCTGTGGACTTTGTGTTAGGGTAGTGATGGTATTGGTAAGTGAAGAGAGAAGAAAAGAAATGGTGGGGTTGCACTAATTATTGCACTGCTCTCATCCTCAGAACTGCTTGTGGAGGAGTCCTACATCCTTCTCAAGGCTTGTTCTTTCCTAGTTGCAATATTTCCTTCTTCTACCCTGATTCCCTTCTTGGCACTAGAGTGGCCAGTTTTCCTCTGGTGCTACTTCTTACTCCTCTCCTGTCCCCACATGTAGCTCGCCTTCTGGTCTGGTAGAAGCCCACCAAAGAGAATTTTTAGTTTTCATTCTTCCATACTTTCCTTCCGCCTCTCAGCCATCTTCCCTCCTAGACAAGAGTCTTCCAGAATTGGCTTGCCTCTCATTGAGGAGGCTGTGGTCTTACTTGGAGGATGTGGAAGTATGCCACAAATTCTGAATCAGCAATATCCCTGTTTATATGAATGGTTTGATCATGTAAATCTCTTCCAGAAAGAACATTAGTACCAGTGGAGAAATGTTCAAGATGAGGAGCCCTTGAAGCTAAGAGTTCATGTAGCTCTAGTCTTTTTTTTTCTTTCCTCCTTTCCCTCCCCAAGAGATATCTCATGTTTTTGGGAAATTTAAAGTTGTTCATTCTATAAAAGTTAGTGGATAGGGATGACTAGAGAAGTGACCACAGAGCCCTCTACTCATTAGAATTTCCAGTTTACCAAGTAGATGCCTGACAGTTCTCCTATAACATCTTCTCTCTCTCACTTTCCTTTTTGTCTACTTTCTTGCTCTCACCCTGCCTGGTCTCAAGAGCATTCCTTTTATCTCTCAGGGGATCACTGCTTCCAAGAAGTTCTTTCCCATCACTCATTGGTGATGTCACAGTTATGACTGGGTAACAAGATTTTCTTCTCTAGGTCTTGTTTTCCATCTGTGCTGAGCCAAGAGCTTGTCTGCAGTGTCTTGTCCAACCATCTGTCCTGAGTTTTTGCTGTCATTATCTTTTGATATTTCTAGTTAGTAGTTTGGAGCAGCAGCTTTTGATGTCTTCTTGTGAGGTCAGGGTTATCTTCGCCTCTTATACTCTTAATCTTCTCACCAAATGTTTCCTAATACTGTGGCATTTGATGACAACTGTTCTAGGACATAGCCATGACCTGGGGTTTTGAATATATGTGGCTGCATTCTCCCAAATTTGCTTAACAAAAACATGTGCTATGGGCTGGGGTTGTGGCTCAGTGGTAGAGCGCTTGCCTAGCATGTTTGAAGCACTAGGTTTGATTCTCAGCACCACATAATAAAGGTCCATCGACAACTAGAAAGAATATTAAAAAAACATGCTGTGGCAGACATTGTCCTAGGTGCTGATAATATGAGGAGGTGAGGGTTGGCATAGACAGCTCCTCTGAGGCAGCTTGCAGTCTCCTTCACAGAATTAAAAAACATACTTTTTAATTTTTTTTTGTGGAACTGGGGATTGAACCCAGGCTTTCTCTGAACCCATGCGCCATATCCTCATCCCCTTTTTATTTTATTTTTGGATAGGGTCTGTAATTTGCCAAGCATGGCCTCAAACTCTCCATCCTCTTGCTTTGGCCTCATGATTCTCTAGGACCACAGTGTGTGTGTCATTGCACCTGACGAAAGAATGTACTCTTTAGGGATAAGGAAATATCCTGCTCCATTGACTTTTTTTTTTTTCTTTTTTTTCTTCTTTTTAGTGGGTATCGGGGATTGAACTCAGGGGCACTGGACCACTGAGCTACATCCCCAACCCTATTTTGTATTTTATTTAGAGATGTGGTCTCAGTGAGTTGCTTAGTGCCTCACTTTTGCTGAAGCTGGCTTTGAACTTGGGATCCTCCTGCCTTAGCCTCCTGATTCTCTAGGATCATAGTGTGTGTGCCACTGCACCTTACTAAAGAACATACTCTTAAATGATGAAGAAAAAAATCCTGTACCATTGACTTAAAAAAAAATTTGTTTTTGTAGTTGTAGATGGACAGCATGCCTTTATTTTATTAGTTTATTTTTTTTATGGTGCTGAGGATCAAACCCAGTGCCTCACACATGGTAGGCAAGCACTATGCCACTGAGCTACAACACTTGCCCTCTGTTGACTTTTTAATATATAGGTGGGAGAAATCAATTACTGGTCAGTCTGTGTCATTATTTCACATTCTGATTTTAGGCAATATAGTTCTGAAGTCTTTTTTACTTCATCATCAAAATGGTGCTAGGGCAGGGATGCAGCTTAGTGGTACAGTACTTGTGTGCCATGCATAAGGCCCTGGGTTCCATTCCCATCATTGGAAAATAAAAATTGGGATTTAGGTGTCTGGCTCTGTGGTAGAGTACTTGCCTAGCATGTACAAAGCTCTGGTTTGATCCCCAGCACCCCAAAACAAAGTGTTGCTAATTTTAGGGCAGTTGGGATATGTGTGCATGTGCACACACACACACAGACACACACACACACACACAGACACACACACACATATATTTCTTCAAACTAATTACAGGAAGAGTTCCAGATTAATTCAAGGTACTGCTTTTACACATTTAAATGAGCCTTTGCATTTGTTCTCTTCTAGAGTAACAAACTGTTTAGTGTTATAAGAGTTGTGTATTTTTAAAAATGTTTTTCTTAGTGCATTGTAGTTTTACATAATTTGTGGGGTTCATTTTGACATATTTAAAGTTATACACTTTTATTTACGTGGTACCCATATGTAATAATTTTTGCATTTCCCCTATGTTATAGTAAGTAGCTTTAATGAATGGTGTGAATGGCAATAGGTATTTTATTTAAAAGAACAAAATTTGACAGCTACCCGATAATAGCCTGAAAAGACATGCCTGACACATGAAAATTATTGTCTTAAATCCTATGGATGAAGCAAAAGCATCAACGCATTTATTCTAGGTTGAACTTCTAAGATGTTTAACTCTTGACATTAATATTATAAAGAGTATGGTTCTCCCGTGTGCTACATTGTCTTCAGAATTGACATGCCCTTGGAATGGAAGAATTTTGATGGTTGATTCAATTTATCAGCAATAACTAGCATTCTAAAAAAATGTAAGAAATGTTAATAAAATAACTTGATGCCTTTTTTAATGTATAATATAAATCAACTTCCAAATATAAGTGAAAATTTATCTTTTTTTTATACTTAGGAGGGGAACCTTCAACAGAGGTCTTAGTGCCCACAAGAATGTGATGTTAGTTAGAATAAGTTATACTACATGTATAATATGTCAAAATACAGTGGTGTCATGTATATCTAAAAAGAATAAAAATAAATAAATAAATGAAAGAAGTTTTAGGGCCTGATATTTTTTAACCTCCATACCTGCTTTGGGCTGACTCATGGCAGATGACTGGATGTGTTGGGAGAGGATTCGTAACACTTATAGGCTATGTTTTCTTGTACAAAGGTTTCTCTCACATTTTGCACAAAAGTGACAGGTTCTGTGCACCTAACTCATGATTCCTTACTGATCGCCTTTTTACCATTGGAATTGCAAATTCAGTGGGACAAAAGTAATTTACATGTCTATTTTTTGACTATTTAAAATGCATAGTATGTTTATTTCTAAATTTTTAAAGTTTAAGACAGCCTAGACAAAATAACATAAGAGTTTTTCAAGTAGAATGTGCTCATGGTGAATGTGGCGCAGTTTTTCTATTTGAATTACAGAAATTCTAGGTTGACATGCCTGTTTTGATGCCTTGTGATTGGTTAAGGTAAATGAGATCAACCTTAGTTGGTAAGACCCCCTTTTATCTCTCTGGGTGTGGGTTTAAACAGTTGCAGAATGGAGGCTGTGCTCTTACATGGAAAATTTTTTTGCAGATATCTCATTAGAAGCATGTACCAGGGCTGGGGGTGTAACTCAGTGGTAGAGTAATTACCTATAATTACTTAGAACGTTTGAGGCCCTGGGTTCCTTCCTCGGTACTTCAAAAGAAAAAACCCAAATAAGCCCACGTACTGGGCCTGGGTTGTGGCTCAGTGGTAGAGTGTTTGCCTAGCATGCATGAGGCACTGGGTTCAATTCCCAGCACCACATAAAAATAAATAAATGAAGATATTAGGTCCATCTACAACTAAAAAATAAAGAAATAAAAATTAAAAAAAACTACTTACTGTATATAAATAACCACTTTCATATTTTTCATTGTCAGAAATAGGCATGATTCATATGGTGTGATATGTGTTCACCATTAGGAAAAAGGCTTTATTAGACTTTACCTACCCCTTTGCCTATTTTTTTTTTTTTGATTAGTTCATTCTTGCTATCATGTTCTAATACAGGAAACTTGTTTTTTTGTAGCCCAGAAATCTTCAGTCTCTTCCTCAGTTCTTTCATTTGTTAAGATTTTAATAGAATAGTACTTTTGAATGAGTTGTTTTAGTATTTGTTTTAAAATTCAGTACTGCTCCAAGCCATGCTCTGAAGGCAGAGTGCCAGAGGTTTGGGCAGGAGGCAAATGAAGAGGCCTAAGAGGCTGGGTGATCCAAATCCCTAAAATATTCAATTCAAGAGTAAAAAAAAAAAATCTCTTCTAGGAAAATGAAGTTCAAGATCTGTTTTTTGAAAAATAACCAATTATTCCTCTGGTACTGCTAATGAGTTAGAGATTTAACTACTGTTCCCCCCCCCCCTCAAATTCTAAATATTCAATAAGTTTGTACAATAAGATTTCCTTATGAATATTCATTTATTAATTTTACAAATATGAGGCACTTTTTTTCATATATGAAGTCTATGATGACATATTTCCTCCCTTCAACAAGTTCATCATCTCATGGGAGAGATTAATATATCAACAACTACAACAAAATCTGTTATATGGAGGATCACTGCTAGATAGGCAGATATATATGTGCTGTGAGGCAGAAAAGAGGGTTTCCTGACTCAGAAACATCAAAGGTTTTCTCATGGTAGTTTTCAGGATGAGCAGTAGTTAACTGGGCAAAATGGGTGGGAAGGCTTTCTAACAACCATGCCCAGCTAAGACTTAATCATTTTATCAGCAGCCTGGATTGCTGATCAGAGGCACATGTATTGATTGTTAGTACAGAACTATATTTGTGGTATTTTTTGGTGATCTAGGTGAGAAATGGTAAAGATCTGAACTGGTGACATTGGAGGAGATAGAAATATGGACACATCCCAGAAAGATGTGGAATTAGAAGCAATGAGGCCTGGCAACTGTCTGGATATGAGGAATTAAGGAGAAGGCAGACTAAAAGATGCCTCCCAGTTTTTGGGAGGATGGATAATCAGGGGGTGGTTTGGAGACTTCATCCAGATAGTAAATGCATGAGATAGTATCAGATTTTGGATGCATTGAGTGTAAGATGCCTGAGGACACCCAAGTTGTGAAGTCCTGCCCACTCAGGTGCATGTGTGGGTGGGATCCCCTGAGAGACACTGGAATTGAGGGAACTTTGTATGTATATATTTGGCATTTAAAGCTGATTATATTTAAAGGTAGATGGAACCAGAACAGGGTATGTAGTAAAAGAAAGGAGAGAACAGAGCTGGTGATGGAACTGTGAGCTCACTGACTAGTGGTGATGATGGGAAGACATGGATTCTTGATGGAAATTGAGAATGTTCAGAGAGGTGGAAGGAAGGCAAGAAGAGAGTTCTTAAAAATGGAGGGAAGGTAGTTTTGAAGAGGGTGTAACCAATAGCATCTAATGCTGCAGAGTTCAAATAACATAAGCTCTGGAAAGAGGCTGTTGATTGTCATAGTAGGTCATTGGCAAGACTTGGGAATAGGTCCTGTGGGGAGGTGGAGTTGGCCCTAGAATTCATTGGATGAAGAAGGTGAAGACCAGAGGTGTGCAATGTTTAAATCTCAGTGTTCCTGGGAAAGAGAAACAAGGCCAGGAAAGAGGGGGCTGTGACTAGATGGGGTTGGCAAGAGAGGGAATGCTTTTTATTTTAGTGGGAGAAATTTGGGCATGTTTATGTGCCCTAGTGACTGAGCCTTGAGGCTTTGGCCTTGCAAGAATACTTCCTCTTCCCTGGGCAGAGGATGAAGCAGGAAAAAGGGAAGCCTATATAGTTGTGACTGCCTGTGTGCTGGAAGGGGAGGAGGTGGGGGTTGGAAGGAATATTACTCAGTTATTCTGTGTATGTGCATAAAGAATGATAACTATTTAAATTCTAAACTGGGCCATGTGATTTTTGTGATTAAAAAGACTGCATGAACAATGTAAAAACTTAGATTATTTATAAGCCTTTAAAACCCAATGGATAAAAAATTATAACTTTTTTTTTTTTTTTTTTTTTTTTTTTTTGGCATCGGGGATTGAACTCGGGCACTCTACCACTGGGCCTCATCCCCAGCCCTTTTTTTGTATTTTATTAGAGACAGGGTCTCACTGAGTTGCTAAGTGCCTCGCCATTGCTGAGGTTGGCTTTGAACTTGTGATCCTCCTGCCTCAGCCTCCCAAGTGCTGGGATTACAGGTGTGCACCACCGTGCCCAGCTAAATTATGAATAACAATATTCACTTTTATTTAACAAATCTTTTTCTTTCTTTCTTTTTTTTTTTTTTCCTTCAGTTGATGATGGGGATTGAACCCAGAGCTTTGTACATGTGAGGCAAGCACTCTACCAACTGAGCTATATCCCCAGCCCCTATTTGAAGAATCTTGGTAGAAGAAAAATTAGAAACTCCATTTACCATTTTTTCAGTCTCTCAGAAGGTTTGTTCAAATTATATCCCCATCATTGGCATTTTGGAGCTTGAGGACAACAGAGCAGTCACAACATGAATTTTTAGTGCCAGTTTTGACCACAGTGAAGTGGCTGTGAAGGCTGAAGGTCAGGAGTTTGATTGATTGGGTGATTAAAATTCCTTTTAAAACAAATTAGAGGTGGCAGATTTGCCATAGGTGAGAGGTACTACAAGGAAATGAATCTCATTAGCATATAAAACTTCTTGGATCATCAAAAAAAAAGTTTAAATGACTCACACACACACACACACACACACACACACGTGCAAAGGAATGACTTGCATAGAATATTTTATCACCTAGTATCTAGAGTAATTTTTCTGTACGTTTATAAATATAATGCACAGGCACTAGATTAGGCCTGTTTTTTATTTTTACTTAGGTACTCTTAAGATGTTAAGTATGGTTCAGTTTAGTCACTTCTTATACTTGCATTTATATTTGGGTTCTTCTAGGTGTCTAGGTTATTAAATTTGTGATTAGGCATTTGAATTTGGGATCCCTGACTTAGGAGGAGGTGGAAGGGGCAAGAAGGAAGCCAGGACAAGTGTGTGGAAGGGGAAGGGGGAGTAAGGGAAAAAAAAAATTTTTTTTGTTTTGAGAAAGGTCAAGAGTGGTAAAATAGTCTTGCTTGTGATCAAAAAGTGAAACAGTATTAATGAATAGCAGGGGACTATGTTTTCTCCTCTCACACTGATATGATAGCCTTAGCTTATGAATTTTTTGTTTTTTGAGTCAAGACTAATAGCAAACATTTAGGAAGTACAGTGAACCCGGTTGTTTTTCATGTGGTCATCTCAGCTTTATGTAATGTGTGAAGATTCAGCTAAGAAGGTAGATGGCTTCTTCATCTGATGCCAGTGGATGTTTTGTTGCAATGAAGGAGAATTTCTGCTACAAAGAAGCCCAGGCATGGAAATGTCTCCTTGCAGAAGGCATACAGCTCCCCTGAGGAGGTGGATCAAAAATGGTGAACATTTTTTCCTTAAAGTCACTGCAGTGTGGACACTAGTGAACCACAGAGGCAGGAAAGCAGGACACGAGCTGATATTTGTGAAGGACTTTTATGTGCCAGGCGTATGCTGCACACTTCATGTGTGGTTAATCCTTATGACTCTAGGAGGTAGGTACTATTCTTTTCTTTTTAATATTTATTTATTTAGTTTACTTGTACACAATGCAATGCATTTATGTTTACGTGGTGCTGAGGATCGAGCCCGGGCCGAGCATGTGCGAGGCGAACGCTCTGCTGCTGAGCCACAACCCCAGCCCCGGTACTATTCTTTCTTGTTTTTAATGAATTTAAATTTTTGTGTTTTGCCCAGGCATGGTAGCACATGTCTGTAATCCTAGCAACTCTGGAAGGTTGAGGCAGGAGGATTGCAAATTTGTGGCCAGCCTTAGCAACTTAGCAAAACCCTTAGCAACTTAGATCCTGTCTCAAAATAAAAAATAAAAAGTACTGGAGATGTACTCAGTGATTAAGCACCTCTGGGCTCAATCTCCATTACCTGAATAAGTAAATAAATAATTAATTTTTATGCTTACTATGGTAAAATGTACATGGCTTAAAAATTAGTATTCTAACCATTTGTAAGTATATAGTTACTGGAGTTAAGTGTGTCACACTGTGGTGCAACCATCACCACTGTCCACCTCCAGAATGGATCTTTCCAAACTGAAACTCTGCACCCATTAAACCCTAACTCCCTGTTCCTTTCTCCCTCCCTCCACCCCTGGCAACCACCATTCTGCTTTCTATCTTTATGAACTTAACAACTCTTAGGTGCTTTTTATGAGTGGAATCGTACAGTATTTGTCTTTCTGTGATTGGTTTATTTCACTTGACTTAGTGTGCTCTAGGTTCATCCATTGTTCTAGCCTGTGTTGAAATTTTCTTCAACTGAAAAAATATTCACTGTACGTAGAGACATTTTATGTATTTGTGTCTCTCTGGACTCTTGGGTTGCTTCCACCTTTAGGCTATTGTGGATAATGCTGCAGTGAACGAGGGTGTGCCCTTACCTATTCTAGTCCCTGCTTTCAGTCTTTATATATATATAGCCAGATGTGGAACTGCTGGATCATTTGGTAACTTTATATTTAATTATTTTTTATTTTTTAGGGACCTGCATACTGTTCTCTACAGCTGCTTTTCATTTTGCTTTCTCACCAGCAGTGCACAGGATTCCAGTTTCTCTATTCAGGAGGTAGGTAGTGTTTATCTTTTAATGTTAGAGAGGAAGAAGGTGGGCACAGAGGGAGGGGAAGTGAGCTTCACATAGGTTGATGGAGGTCATATGTGCAGTTCAGAATTTGAACTCATCAGCTCGACTCTGGAAACTTAATTCCTGTGACATACAGGTAAGATGAAGCACAAAGAAGGTAAGGGACTTGGTTAAAGCCCTCCTGTCTGATAGTGTCCCAGCCTGGATTTAAAGCCTGCTTTCAGAGATTATGTTGGAAAGCATTTTTAGAATTAACCAAAAAGTCATGCTTTTTTTTTTTTTTTTTTTAATTTTTTAAAAGAAAGTCCTTTAAAAAAGTATTAATCTTTAAATGTGTCTATATGGCTTTTATCTGCCTTTTCAAATTCATGCTTTAAAATCTTCTTGTTATATATAACATTATTTTAAAAAATGTCTGGAACATGTTTGATTTTTCTTTTTATCTTTCTTGGGTGATATTTTTTTGCTTAAAATATTAGAATAAATATGCATTGATTACAGCAGAATTTTTTTAATTTGATTTTTTAGTTGTAGGTGGACACAATAACATTTATTTTGTTTTTATGTGGTGCTAAGGATTGAACCCAGTGCCTCATGCGTCATAGACAAGTGCTCTACCGATGAGCCACAACCCCAGCCCAAACAAATGGCACTCCTTTTTTGTGTGTGTGTGATGCTGGGGATTGAACTCCTGGCCTTGTTCATGTGAGACAAACACTCTACCAACTGAGCTATATCCCCAGCCCCCTAGTAGAGTTTTAAAATACAGCTCTGCTCTATCCCTTCTGTTCAGAAGTTTGCTTTTAAATAAAACCAAGTGAAAGTATCTAAAGCTGGATTTAAGTTAGGGAAGGCTGGTGGTAGCCATGATAAACACTGAGGACTTATTTTTATTTATGTAAAATGAATTTTCCAGCTTTTATCAATAAAGGAGCAACACTCTGAAACTTCCTCATTTCTCTGCCTATGTTTTAGGATATTGTTTGTTCTCCTTCAAAGAGGCACAGGGGGCTATTCCGAATGGAGCGCCATCCCTAGGAGATGCTGGCTTAGCTAGGCCAGTGTCAGTTCATGTCACAGCCTGTCTCTAATGCCTCTCACATTGCTGTCAGGGAGGTGCCCCCTGAAAATACAGATGGGAGGGCCTCGTGGACCTGCCTCATCAGAGCTGCATTTTAAGCTGGGGAGCCTGAGTGTGCTTGGTTCTCAGCCTCTCTCCCAGGGTTAAGGGAAGACAAAAACCTCTTGTCCCATCATGCCACGGGCCCATAGTCATGCTAAGACGAATTCCCTGATCTGGAAGATACCTTCAAAATAATCTTTACCTCTGTGGTTCTCAGCTATGATGACACATTATAGTCTATCTGGGAAGGAACTTTTAAAAATGATTGTGCCAACTGACTTAGGATGTAGCTCATTGGTAGAGCACTTGCCCATCATGCATGAGGACCTGGGTTCAATCCCCAGCACTGGAGGGGGAAGGTAAAAAAAATCCCAGGGTTCCAGGTGTGAATGATCTGATGTGTGCTCTACTGCTGAAATTTTTGAAGATTCTGAGATGATTCTGATATATGATCTGGATGTAGGACCCTTGCTCTGATTTTGCTTTAATACCTTATTCTTTAGGTTGTAAGAGTTTTACCATGACAAACATGCAAAAATATTGTTTACTCAGGGCAGCCTTATTAGCTGATATTGTTAGAATAGGTTCCTCACATTAGAAAGGAATTTCTCCTCCTCCTCCTCTTCCTCCTCCTCCTCTCCTTTCATTTGTAGTGGAAAGTTATTTTCCTGTCTTCCTTGAGTGTGTCTTTGTGTGTCTTTGTATTTATACACTTTAGTGCTTGCTGTTGTGGAAGGTAGATCTAGATACTTGCATTCAGGCATATAGAAGAAGGACAATAATTTGTTCTCCTAGATTTCAGTGGAAGCTCTAGGTCACTTTTTGGATTTTGACAATAGTTTCATTTTATAAATTGAAGACTTTGATGACATTTATGGTCATAGTTCTGATAGTTCCTAAAGGCTGCTCACTTAAACCTTACCTCCTCTGGTAAAAATAGTTATGGTGCTTTCTACTTTCCTATGTATGGGAATAATTGGCCATATTATAACCTAGAAAATCTGGGTGCATGTTTGAGTGAACCACATAGTCTTATCACAGGAGAAAGTCAAGATGTTCCTAGAAAGAGGGACCTCAACTCAGATTGAGTGGAGTGCTTGAAATATGTTGCAGAACTGAACTAAATGATGCATCATTTTAGAGGCCCAAAGATGTATTTAGGACAGCAGAGACACATTCAGGGGAGAATGTGGGCCATTTGACAATGAGAGATGCTTTTGAGGTTCTCAGTTTCTTTGTTTTAAATGAAACTGGGTGTGGGGTGGGCATGAGAAGGTATGTGAGGATGACATCAATCTGGTGATCTCAAGGCCATTTATGGTTGTTTGGTCAGTGTTAGGATCTTTAGAATGGTGTGGTTCTCATTATCTGATCAGTAGATAATGTTGGATAGTTCCCTTGGTCATAAGTTTCTTAAAATAGTATCTCTCTCATTACCATTTATTACATAGGATAATTAACAGTGCACAGGTAATTTTTTAAGTGAGTAAATATATAGTAACTGTAAGATTTATAGATTTCCCAGGGATTTGGGAGTGACAGGCTTGGGAAAAATATTGGCTTTTGGGGTGAAGGCATTTGATCATAAGTCTTTTAGGTTAAAGTTAACTAACTTTCCTTGTCTTTTGTCTCCTTTCTACCTATGTTATTTCTTCTATTTACCTAAAACTGAGGGTTCTTCAATCTGGAGGAATGCTTTGTCTAAACAAACTATTAGGGTGTTGGGAGTGTGATGTATGTGGCATTATGCTGCTTTCCCTAAGGGCCCTGGCTATGTTGGACTGTGGCTTTAAGTTTATTTGCTTGATAGTATATCAGAGTTTGGAGATGAGATTTAGAGCATGGGAGAAACAGTTGTTCTCCTTGCTTTGATTATGTTTTAATAATGAGTGTTTTGCTGTGAAATTAAAAAAAAAAAATTCATTATTTTGTTCAGTTTGTGTTTGAGAGCCCGTTAGTAGTTGGAGGAGAGAAGATGTATGTATGTATGTTCTGTATGTGTTAGAGACCTCCCTGAGTGGTAGAAAATGTCTGGGTTACTTTAGTAGCTGAGGACTAGGATTCTACCCACTTGAAAACCATTTTTGATATAGCTAGAGCAGACAGAGATACAGTCATCCCTTACCATGTGTTTGGAAGTTGGTTCAACGACCATTGCAAATACCAAAATCCACAGATGTTCAAGTTCCTTATGTAAAGTGTATAGTAGTTGTTTATAACCTATGCACATCCTGTTGCATACTTTAGATCAGTTCTATGTGACTTATAATAATTAGCACAATGTAAATGCTTGTAAATAGCTGTTATACTGTATTGTTTAGGGAATAATGACAAGATACATAAGTCTTTACAGGTTTAGTACAGATGCAACTTTTTTCCCCAAGTACTTTTGACTCACAGTTTGTTGAATCCATGGATTCAACACCCACAGATATGGAGGGTGACTGGACTCTGTGTGTGTGCATATGTATGTATGGATAAGTACATATATATTATAAGCCAATATAAATGTTATATCATTTTTAGGCACATGTGGCTGCTGTTTCAGAGTGACATAGTGGAAATTCTCTCTCTGACTTACAAGGAATACTTAGAAGGGACATTTGCTGCTGATCCTCCTTGGTCTTTTCCAAGAGAAGCACACTGGCTTGGGCATGACATTCCCATTTAGATGATCGTTAACAGCTGTGGGCACTGGGAAGGTAACTCTCTTCTCACCCTTGTGCAGCTTTCTTCTCATAGTTAATTACTGAGGTGACAGGTGTGTGTGCAGGTGGGGGGTGGGGCAGGGAGCACTGTTGAATGAGAGAGACAGATTGCTTAGATAACAGGCAGGGGCATCTGGTCATTTCGATATCTCAGAAAATGAAGACTCTGCTCCCCAGGGGAACCTTTAAGGGGTTCTTGGATCAGTTGGTATGAATTTTCTAATCTTTGCTCATTTATTTTCCGTACCTCCTTCTCTGTAATTATTCCCAGGTTCTTGACCTCCAGTGGCTGGTTAGTTATGTGTGTCACTAAGAAAAGGTTGAAGATTATAGAAATGATTCCTTAACTTAGTTTTTCACATTTTAGAAAATGGCAGCAAGGTAACAGCAAGTTCTCTTCAAAAACCCAGCCCTTTGTTTTTTTGAAGATATTCTACTAGCCTTGGTCCCCACCCCATCCTACCTCCTGATTCAAAGTCAGAATCACTTATTTATGTGTGAATGCACTTGAATCCAGGGCCTTGCAAATGTGTGTGTGTGTGTGTGTGTGTGTGTGTATTTATTTATTTTTTGTACTGGGAATTGAACCCAGGGGCACTTTGCCACTGAACTACATTCTTAGTTCCCTTTATTTTTTATTTTGAGATATGGTCTAAGTTGCTAAGGCTGGACTTGAACTTGGGATCTTACTACCTCAGCCTCCTGAGTTGCTGGAATTGGTTATCAGCATATACCACCATACCTGTCTTAAAACCTGCATCACTTCTTCTTTTTTTTTTTTTTTGTTTGTTTGTTTTTTGTTTTGGTACCAGGGATTGAACCCAGCATTGCTAAACCACTGAGCCCCATCTTAAGCCATTTTTATTTTTTGAGACTGGCTCTTGTTAAGTTGCTGAGGCTGGCTTTGCACTTGGTGTCCTCCTGCCTCAGCCTTCTAAGCTCCTGGGATTACAGGTGTACCACTGCCTGGCAAAGCCAGCATCATCTCTAAGGGAAACAATTCAGAATAGTTTGAATCATCTTCATGTAGGAAGTATAGAGGCAAATGTTATGCAGGTTGAGTGCCCCTTACCTGAAATGTTTGGGACCCATGGTGTTTTAGGTTTCTGATCTCCGCCCCCCCCCCCCCAGATTTTAGAATATTTACGTATGCATAATGAGAGATTTTGGGCTGGGACCCAAGTCTAAACATGAGATTAATTTATGTTTTGTGAACACATGAGCTGAAGGTAATTTTATACAACAATATTAGTGCACCTTTATACTGCCACTCGTTACAGGAGGTCAGGGGTGGAACTTTCCACCTGGGGTGTCATGTTTACACTTTGATTTTGGAGAATTTTGGATTTTCAGATTTAGGGATTCCCAACCTATACTAGGACAGGGTGGGGAGGGGCAACAAATATGAAACAATTTTGATCTTTTAAAACAAAAAAATGTTATTCGAGTTTATTCAAATTGGGGATAAATTGGTGAACCCCACAAAAATAAAAGGTGGTATCAGATGATCTTGGTGAACATTTCTTTTACATTAAGCATTCAACCAAGAAAACAAAGCTGTATGTGGCACATCCCTATTTTTGAGAGTTTACCAAGGAGTTCCTTATACTATCTGCCATTTATCTCTAGCCATGCACTTTTCTCTGGTTATCGTTCATGCCCCATCTAACCTTCTTGTCCTTTACAGACTGCAGGTGACAGTCCTATCACATTTGGCATACTTCCTCTTTGGAACTCTCAGCTTGGCTCTTCCAAGTATGCTCTGGGAGCAGCAGAGCCTTAGGCCCCACCCTAGACCTGTGTTGTTTAACAGGAACCCCGGATGACTGTGGCTGCATTGTTAAGATAGAGACTGTTGCATTGTGGCTGGCCAGGGCTGAGACTCTGCATTTCTAATCAGCCTCCAGATATTGTTGATGCTGTTCTGTGGACCGCTTAGAGGATCACAAGCCTATGCTCAAGGGTGCCTATGTCACCTTGATGTTAACGCAAAGCTGTTTGGCTGTCTTGTGATGTGGGCGGGCATAGGCTTTCTAAGTTCCTCTGGTCTAAATACTCACTTGTGGATGGAGCCGGAGTTTAAAAAAAAAAAAAAAAAAAAAGCCAGTTTTCTTTGTGTGAGCACAGTTTTCAGAGCTTCACCAACACACTTACTCCTCACTTAATCTTGGGAGGGAGACACTGTTATCATCTCTAGAAAAAATGGGGAGATGAGGCACAGAGACAAAGCAGTTTGACCAGTCACATGAACTAGTGAGTGAAAGAGCAGGGCCCTGAGCCTAGCAGTATGGCCTTGGTATCCAGGCTTTGAAATGATTGCTGTGTGTACCCTCAGTTTGATGGGCAAGTGGAGCCTCATCACAGTTCAGAAACAAGAATGCCTTGGTTCAGGGCAGTAGAGTGCTTTCCCAGTGCAAGCTGAGTTTAGGTGTGTTGTAAGTATGAGGGGAACTTTGTGACAGAATGGACAATGCTATTTACAATCAACAGATGGGGTCATGGAGGAAGAAGACACCCAGAATGCCAGCTACTGAGGAAGAGAGCGCACAGAAGAGCAACCTTTTACTAAGCATTAATAAGGGTTTACATTTATTTTATTTAAACCATGTAATGATCCTTTGGTGTTGGGACCTTCCGGACGCTGTCTGCCAAGGGGATGGAAAAGCTCTGGCTTTCTGGCTTCTTGCCACATTACCATGCCCTGTTATCGGACCTAGGCTAAGCAGGGGGCGTGGCTGTGAGAACTGAAACTGCCCTACTGATTGGCTGATGTCCAGTATATTGTGCACCCCTTCAGTAAACGAGTTCCAGCATTGACTGACTGGACTCCCCGGTATGTTCCTGGGCCTTCTAAAGGCGGCGGCGGGGTGGGAGGGGGCACGGTTAGGGAATATCAGCGGCCTTTGCTTTCCCAATCTAGCCTCTTCGTTGGGGTAGGCCTCTCTGGCCTCTTTTACTGTACAAAAGAGGTCCATCCTGGGTACAGGGGGGTTAAAGACCCCAACCCCTTATAACTTCGCGACACTTTGGCATAAGTACAAATTTTGCAGAGGAGGGAACAGAGGTTCAAAGAGTTTTAGTAATTTTCCTATGCCTGCAGAGCAGAGTAACATAACTTGAATTTTAAATTAGTTCTCTGTGACTTCAAAACATGTGTCTGAACCTTCTTTGCTTTGCTTCTTCTCTGGGCTCATACACAGAGATATTAAGATACAGAGGAGAGGTAAGACCTTACTCATGGACTCTGGGGTACAGAGGTGCACAGGGATGAGGGTGAGAATGCCTGAGCAGCACCCAAGGCTGGACTGGAGCTCCTTAAGGTCTCCCTGGGTGGGACTGGTCCCTGGTGGTGGGCACAGGGCTCCATGTGGGGTTTAATGGCCCCATGGTGAGTCCATTTCCATCTGATGGGTAATGTTTATTAGGATTAAAGACATGTCCTCACCTGCCAGGTGTTCAACCCTGTGTCAGCCTAGGAGAATCCAGTCCTGCACTGCCATGACTATTGTTTTACACACATGCACCATGTGCTAACACCTCTGCTTCACTGGAAGGAAATTGCAGTTTCTGCTTTCCTACCATAGACATTCTTCATTGCTCTCAATGTGAAAATCTGGACTTGTTACTTTAACCAAATGATTGTATAGCCCTGTGTGACCCCATATAAATTTTTTAAATGGATGGTTAAGCTGACAGCACGTGAGGTGCACCTGGGGAATTCTCTGCCTCGGGATGCTCATAACAAAGGGAATTGACTGGGGTGAGCAGATGGACACTGCTCATTTTTTGGCAATCATTGACAAGCATGCAACACCTCCAGGTGGCTTTCCCTGAAACTGCTCTGTGTGTTATAGCCCCCCACGCCCTGCACATTGGTGGAATGCTGATGGTCCTCTTCCCTCTCTGGGTAAGATGGTCCCTGGGCTTTTTATCCTTGATACCAGAGGCACACATTACATTTAATTATAGAAGATTATTTTTAATTATAAAATCATCAAAACAGTATTACAAAAAGCTTAGACATAGGGAGAAACACCTACGTTCACTATCCAAAACCAATCATTATCTATTTTAAAAATTTCTTCCAATGATTTTTCATAGTTGTATCCATTGTTTTGTATGTTTTTCCTATTGCTGCATAATCTCCATGGTTACCATCTTAATGATTGCATAATATTCTTTTGTGATGCTGCACCATTAATTATTTAACTCATCATTGTCTAGTATGTTGCTTCCAACATTTTAAAATTGTTAATACTAATTTGAGTTACATCTTTATATATGTAGTATTTCCATATTTTGAGTTCATTTTAGCTTCCTATGATAGAGTCCCAGATGTGGCATTAATGGATCAGGGTATGAACGTTTTTATGGCTTCTAAAACGTATTGCTAGATTCTTTCCAGAAGAGTGGAGCCAATTTATAAGAGCATCACAAAGGCATTTGTTTCCAAGATGGTCAGCCAGGGTTAGGGCTGCAGCCTCTCACAGCAGGAGAAGAGGAGGAATTGTGTGTGTGTTAAAAACTAAACCTCTAAGCCGGGCGCGGTGGCGCATGCCTGTAATCCCAGCACTTTGGGAGGCTGAGGCAGGAGGATCGCGAGTTCAAAGCCAGCCTCAGCCATGGTGAGGCACTTAGCAACTCAGTGAGACCCTGTCTCTAATAAAAACCAAAAAAAAAAAGGGCTGGGGATGTGGCCCAGTGGGTGAGTGCCTCTGAGTTCAATCCCTGGTACCAAAAAAAAAAAAAAAAAAAAAAAAAAAAAAAACTAAACCTCTATGGCACTGTGCATGCATTAGCCTTGCTAATGGCAGTATACTAGGCGTCAAATGTCTATATCATAGTTATCCAAGTCTGTTTAGTAGAGTGGTGTGCTAGACATGTGGTCTGTTTTCTGTTTCCCTAGAATTTGTACCTTTGAAAGTCAACAGATATGAAATGACGAGCATTTGGACATTGTGACTAGGTTCTTAGTGGCGTCTTACTTTTGGGGAGTACCTGATAATTTGGAAGTAGAGGCGGAAGTCAGAGGAGTTTGGTAGGACGAGTAGGGGAGGGCATTGGAAGTACCTCACCACTGTTCAGGAGAGTACCTCACCCGGGGCTGAACAGATCACCTAAAGGCACCTGGTAAGGACAGTGTTTTGATTGATGAATGGAATGCTTATATGTCTACAAGGATTTTGAGGTCACACCTATGTTGAATGGAAAAGGTAGTATGATTAGTTAGCAATTTGTTTTGACCTTTGTCATTGCAGTTTTCTCCTATTTGTTGTTCTTCCAGTTGGATTATAAACATTAAGTGTCTTGAAGTAGGGACTATACTTCTAAAATTTCTAATATTTTACCCATTACCTATAAAATGTCTAGTGCATTATTTTGTTTATGATGTATGCCTGTGGTCATTTTATGTCTTGCATGAATGGATGGGGAAATTATCATTTTATCCTCATGGTCCTGACTATTCTGCCAAAGCCCTGTGGTTAGTAGCAGGATCCTGCAGTTCGTGTGCTCACATGTAAAACTTCAAGCAGACTTCACGGGGTAAAAGGAAAAAGAAACTTCAGCAGGGGAATTTAGAGAAGGTCATGCCTGAAAAGACCTCTGATTGATCTATGCAATCTCCCAAGCCATTTGATGAGACTGCCTTGTTTTACAGATGAGGAAGCTGAGTCCATTAAGGATGAAGTATCTTCCTTAAGGTCACACAGATGGCAGGTGACAGGATCTCTTGATCTCTAGTTTGGCATCTTTTCCACCATGCATTATTGGGAGAACTTTGGATGCTAGTTTAGCTTACACCACTTGCCCTCTACAGATGTGTATTTTTGGAATTTTCTTTGCTGTGTGACCACACTGTTGCTTTGTAGATGACTGGAAATGAGTTCAGAGATTGTGGCTTTAGTGCACTAGTCACATGGGGTCCAGAGTGGTACAGGCCTGGAGATCTGTATTGAGTGCCAAGAGACTCTGTAGAATAAAAATTCAATTCCCTACAAAATTAAAGCTTTGGATTATTTATGGGGTTGAATGCCAACTTTTTCTTTTTTGTTTTTAAAAGGTAGACTATTGCAGTGTTAGATGTGGTACATGATTTGAGCGTGTATTTGCCACAATTGTGATCTTAATAAAACTCTCATTATGATCGATATGCCCAGAGTAGAGATTTAAGGTTGTCAAGGGAGCACTAACTTTGAGCTTCTTGATTTCTCTTGTGTGACTGAAATCTAAACTTCAATATTGCATCTACTGTATGGTGGTTTTTCTTCCTTTCTTTTCCATAACCCCTTACCCCCAATATGACGTGCACGTTTGGTTTTGTAGTTGAAATTCTAAAGCTAAACACATTAATGATGAGGGAAGTATTCATGGTGAATGTCAAGTGAAACAATTGAGGATACAATGCAAGAAAGACAATTAACAGTCTACTGGTTCTTTTAACATCCCATATGATGTCTGCCCTGGGATTTGAATGATTTGTTAGATGACTGGAACCTGCTTATTCCATTGTGGCTTGAGGCACCTTGAAATTGATGTTAAAGCTGTCAGTAGTTAGAGCTGCTGGGTAATCAGGTTTGGAATTTATGGATATTTACATTTCAGGGGGCTTTTACTATGTTTCTGCAACTTTGGGTTAGAGTCCTTTGTCCTTCCTTTGACTGACTAGCTTTTTTTAATGGATGGTGCTAGAGTGTGTAAGCCCCTGAAACACACCCACGGTGATCTGGTATATAAGCACTTTCTTTATGGGAAAGTGCATAGATGATCTAGTTCATCCTGCTTATAGTATAGCAAAGAGGATGATTTTTCTCTCCTTGCCTAAAAGTCTAGTTCTGCATTATCTTGTGCAGTAACAGGTAGTATGCTTATTCAGTAAAAAGTTAAGCAGCCTTACTTCCATGCTGATGATAAGTATTCTGCTTTAGCATGCTGGGTAGACACCTTTTGACGTTGCTTGGTCTTGAAGGAACTACCATTTTCTTTCATGATAAGAGAAATATGAGCTTGGTTTAAAACATTTAGAAAATGTGGAAAAATTGAAAGAAGAAAATTTATCCAAGTTCTCTCTATTTGAATGTAAACCACTTAAAACATTTTCTTTCATTCTTTTCCTACATATAATTTTTATGTGGTTATAGTCAGGAAAAATTTACATTTTGAAAACATATGTTTGTCTTTGTTATATATAATTTTCTTTATCGAAGCTTCATTGTTTATTGAGGGGCATTTATTAAAATATTTATTTAGTTGGGTGCAGAGGCACATGCCTGTTATCCCAGTAAATCTGGAGACTGAGACAGGAGGATCGCAAATTCAAAGACAGCCTCAGCAACTTAGAAAGGCCCTAAGCAACTTAATGAAGCCCTGTCTCGCAATAAAAAATAAAAAAGGGCTAGGGATGTGTAGCTCAGTGGTAAAGCAGTTCCTAGCAAACCTCCCCACACCCGCCAAAAAAAAAAAAAAAAAAAAATTACTTGTTCTTTCACCATCTGACCAGTGGCTTAGTCCTTTTGCCTCAGTGGGCTATCAGTGGGCTGTGGTACCTCTTGTCATTCACCTAGACTAATGGGGGCAGGCAGTCTCGTCAGTCCACAGTGGCCAGGCTCCCTGTTTCATTTGAGAGGCATTGATCTGAATATATATCTTCCTGATGGTAAATGATCCTCTAGTGAGCCTGTCCTGTATAAAGCTGTATGTGTATTTAAGATTAGTTCTTTTGGGCATTTTCCCAGAATGCAGTTGTCAGCAAATAAAAGGATAAACATTTTGATATTTTACTTATTGGTATATGCTCCACATCCAGGCATACACAGACACATACACACACAGAGACTTATATTGTACAATATTGTTTTCCACAAGTTGATACAAGTAACATCCATGAACCTAACTATATACAACATGTCATGTTGGGTATTATTGCTATTTAAATTTGTTAACTTGAGAGAGCAAACAGTGGCATTAAGTTTTAAAATTTCATCCATTTACCTGCGAATGCCATGATTTTCTCTTTTATTGCTGAGTAATACTCCATTGTGTATATATACCACATTTTCTTTATCCATTCGTCTATTGAAGGGCATCTAGGTTGGTTCCACAGTTTAGCTATTGTGAATTGTGCTGCTATAAACATTGATGTGGCTGTGTCCCTGTAGTATGCTGTTTTTAAGTCCTTTGGGTATAGACCAAAGAGTGGGATAGCTGGGTCATAAGGTG
This sequence comes from Tamias sibiricus, assembly GCA_025594165.1. Classification (NCBI taxonomy): domain Eukaryota; kingdom Metazoa; phylum Chordata; class Mammalia; order Rodentia; family Sciuridae; genus Tamias; species Tamias sibiricus. The sequence continues at coordinate 6,807,588 of CM046666.1, forward strand.
GTTCCATTCCAAGTTTTCCAAGGACTCTCCATACTGCTTTCCATATTGGCTCCATCATTTTGCAGTCCCACCAGCAATGCCTTTTCCCCCACGTCCTTGCCAACATTTATTGTTGTTTGTGTTCTTAATAGCTGCCATTCTGAATGGTGTGAGATGAAATCTTAGAGTGGTTTTGATTTGCATTTCTCTAGTTGCCAGAGATGTTGAACATTTTTTCATGTATTTGTTGATTGATTGTATATCTTCTTCTGAGAAGTGTCTATTCAGTTCGTTGGCCCATTTAATGATTGGGTTATTTGTTTTTTTGGTGTTGACTTCTTTATGTATTCTAGAGATTACTTCTGTATCTGATATGCATGTGGTAGAAATTTGTTCCCAATTAGTAGGCTCTCTGTTCACCTCACTGATTGTTTCTTTTGCTGAGAAGAAGCTTTTTAGTTTGAATCTACTCCATTTATTGATTCTTTATATTAATTCTTGCGCTACAGGAGTCTTATTAAGGAACTTGGGCCCTAATCCGACATGTTGGTGATTAGAGCTTACTTTTTCTTCTATTAGGCGTAGTGTCTCTGGTCGAATTCCTAGATTCTTGATTCACTTTGAGTTGAGTTTTGTGCATGGTGAGAGATAGAGTTTTAATTTCATTTTGTTGCATATGGATGAAGTTGGAGAATATAATGCTAAGTGAAGTTAACTAATTTCCAAAAGCCAAATGCTGAATGTTTTCTCTGATGTAAGGATGCTAATTCACGGTGGGGTTGGGATGGGGAGCCTAGGAGGATTAGAGGAACACTAGAATGGCCAATGGGTAGGGAGGGGAAGGGAGGTGGCAAAAGGGTAAAGAAGAAGAAGAAAAAAAAAAGATGGTAGAATGAGATGGATATTATTACTCCATGTGCTTGTATGAAGTCACGAATGGTGTGAATATACTTTGCATACAAGAGATATGTAAAAATGTGCTCTATAAGTATAATATGAAATATAATGCATTCTGCTGTCATTTATAACAAATTAGAATAAAACATTAATAAATTAAAAAAACGACTTCTACCTTTAAAAAAAAGTTTTAAAATTTCTTAGTAGTGAGTTTGTGCATTTCAGCACACATTTATCAACTATATAATTACCTGACTTATGACTTACCTCACCCTGGCCTTAGAATTGTTGTGGGTGTGAAGGGGTGGCACCTGTCAGAATCTTGGTGTGGAGTATGGTTAGGATGCAAAGCCACCCTGCAGCCTTGGTGTTGACCTGAGTTGACAGACAGGGACCTGCACTACCTGTATTCCCATTAAAAGGGAATTTTGTATTTTGTATTGTGCCTATGTTTTACCTATTCAAGAAAAGTATTTTTGGGGCTGGGATTGTGGCTCAGCGGTAGAGTGCTCGCCTAGCACGTGCACGGCCCAGGTTCGATCCTCAGCACCACGTACAAATAAAACGCATTGTGTACAACTAAAGCAAATAAACAAATATTAAAAAAAAAAAGAAAAGTATTTTTAAAATAGTTTTCTTGTGACAGTCAAAATAATAGAAAACCTATGGATAAACTTGACATAAAAATATGAAAGGTAGTCTGGTGTGGTGGCTCAAGACCTGTAATTTCAGGTCTATAATTGGGAGGCTGAGGCAGGAGGATCACAAGTTTGAGGCCAGTCTTGGCAACCTGGAAAGGCCTTGTCTTAAAATTGAAAAAAAAAAAAAAAAAAAAGAGAGTGTGTGGGCATGTAGCTCAGTGGTGGAATGCAGTGGCAATTTTCTAAGTGCCCACGAGGGTTTGGGCAAACAAACTCAACACTAAAACAATGAGGTCCACAGATGGGTTTATTTAATATTTTTAAACCACTGCTATATCTTGAATGTGTAGGAATGTTAGGGCTCAATAAACATGTTGAATGAGTGAATGAAAATAATGTCCTTGGTAGAGTAAGTTGAGCAAACACTCTTTTGTGGAATTTGACAATATACAAATAAAATGTATATGGCCTCTTCTTCAGCAATACAAGCATTAAAAATTCCCCTTTGTCTCTACTTATAGGGTTTGCTAAGGTATGTGAATAGTGATGCTTATTTCGTTGCTGTTTATCATAGTAGAATTCTGGTAACATCCCAAGCACATCATCAAGACATGGTCAAATAAATCATGACACAATTCAAATGCCTCACTAAGTTGCTGAGGCTAGCCTTGAACTTGGGATCCTTCTGTCTCAGCCTCCAGAGTAGCTGGGATTATAGGCATGTGCTATCACACCCAGCCAGAGAATGGATTTTAAGGCAAGTTGTTACTAAGTGAAAAGCCAGGTGTGGTTCATAACCCTGTTGTGTGTCAAGAATCAAACCTGAAGGGCTGTGGCTGTGGCTCAGTGGCAGAGCTCATGCCTAGCATGTGTGAGGCACTAGGTTTGATCCTTAGCACCACATTAAAAAAAAAAAAAAAGGCATGCTTTCAATCTACAACTACAAAAAATTAAAAAAAACATCAAACTGGATATATTTTATGGATAGATTTAATAGTTGTTGCCAGGGATTCCCTATACCCTGTCCAAAAGGATCACTGGAGGGCTGGGGTTGTGGCTTGATAGTAGAGCACTTGTGAGGCACTGGGTTCAATCCTCAACACCACATAGAATATAAATAAACAAAATAAAGGTTAAAAAAATTACTAGAAACAGTTTTGTTTTTTAACCCTATTGGACTCATCTGAGTGTTAAGATTACAGGACTTGTTCTTTCCTCCCCACCCCCACCCCCCACTTTGTGTTAAAATATATACACACCTAAACAAGCCTAATAATTATTACTTGGCAAGAAATTACTATAAAACTTTCTCTGTCAGTTATGATATTGACCTCAGTTTGACTTTATCCTCTTTAGATATATAAATTCTTGTGAGATTTAGACTTTCAGTTTTTGACCTTGGTCTTTTAATTAAGAAGGCTTTGTGGGGCTGGTAATGTAGCTTTGGGTTGGAGTGCTTGTCTAGCATGTGAGAGGCCCTGGGTTCAATCTTCAGCACTGCAAAAAACAACAACAAATGCAGAAAGGCTTTGTACCTCTTTTTAACCATGAGCATAAGGGGTAGGTATGAACATTATGGTTTGTAAGGGATGGGAACAAGGAACTCATGTTTGGATCTAGCTGTCAAAAAGTGAGAGACAAAACCATCCACAGAATTCTTTGTTCTGTAACTGTAATGTATTTCTGATTCAGATTGATATATCTATTGTGGTCCCGTATGAATTTACCAATTATAGATTTGTTTGGGGGCTATAAGCTATTTTTTATAGCTTTCCATGCATCATAGGAATCTTTTAAATGTTCATGGGTTTTAGATAATACAAACATATCCATCCACAAACTAAATTTATGTACATAAAGCTCCTTGACTTCTAATGAGCTTTTTAGATGTGTACAATGTTTGAAACTTATAGATAATTTCGAAGAAGCAAATAACTTGGGACCGTCTTCTGGAAACAATTCAGATTATGAATGAGGCTACCATCTTTCTGAATGTTCCTTTAATTCAAAAGGATGGCAGTCTCATTCATAGCATTCATTTACCCCCAGAAATTAAAATATAAGAATTTCAGTAAGAATTCCTTCTGGGTTTGCTTACTATTAATCTCTAATAAGTCCCCTAACTTACATTTGTGTAGCATTTTTTTTGTGTGTGTGTTTAAGAAGGCTTTTTCATATACTCTCATTTCAGTTTTATGACAACCCTGAGAGGTAGACTGGGAATTGTCTTTATTATCTGAGGGCTTATTGTTTGATATTTGAAGACAATATTGCCAACCTAGAAAATACGTTAACAGTGGTGCAGAATATTAGAGTAAGACAGCAGGAAAAAACAAGGGAACGTCAAAATTTTAAAGATTAACTTGGCTCTGTAGCCGCTGGGAATGTGCTCATCCAGGGGAGTTTTGAAAAATGGGGTTATTCTCAGGATGTGCTAGAAAATCTAGGGCACTCTATTTTTGCCCTCTGTTCTATGCGGTTGTTCCCTAAAGAATGACTTCTCAGATTCTGAAGACCATGGTTCTAAATATCAATTTCAAATGCCCAATTATAAATTCAGCTTGGGCTCAGTTACAAATTTGAGTGCCTAATATGTGTCAAAAATGCTGAAGTAAGTTTTAGAAATCTGGTGTTGAAAACAAAGACACAGCCTCTTTCCTGAGGAGCTTCCATCTGGGATTAAGTCTGGGATTTTGCACAACTAATCTATGACCCTATTTTAGGGAGATTCTCCTCATACTTGTGATTCTGGAACGTTGTGGTGAACAGGGTGTTACCACTGGCTCAGTGGCACCTAAAGAGCTTCAGTCCCCCCCCCCCCCAAAAAAAAAAGAAATTATTGAGGAGATATAGATTTTATTACTCTTGCATATAATTAATGTGAAATTTTATATGACTTTTACTTGAAAAGTTTTTGGAAAAATAGGCAATTTTACATAGCAATCTGGAGTCCTTTGTGAAAGAAATACATCCTATATGACAAAAGTTCAGTTGTGTTCTGTTTTTTAAAAGTCCAATATATAAAAACCTGAATTTCTAAAGCAGGACCATCCTGGTTGGACATAATTGGTCCTCGATGATTTTGCTAATGGATTCTTGGCTTTGTGCAAACATGTCCTGTAGGAATCGTTTTGTAAAGTAAGGTTTCATTAAATGACTGTGTTCTTTAAATGACTTGAATAACTAACAACCTATCCGGGTTGTATAATCTTCTATGTATTGGTATGAGGATCGTGGACAAACATTAGTCAGGATTAAGACCCTTATGTCCCCATAAATGCTAGAGTATGTCAGAGAATCTTCCTTCACATGTGCACTGTCTGACTTTCTCCTTTACTGTGACTTTGGTGTAAAGTTTTTCCAGCTTTTTCCTTGCCTGCAGCACCTTTAGAATCCTGTAGTGCAATCAAAACTGTGTGGTATATTTTGGTTTATTGCTATGATTTTTTTTAAGATATAAATTTTAATTTATTTTTAGAGTGTGATTGTTGCTATGATTCTAATGACATAAGTTATAGGTAATGAAATTCTGTATAGATTCATTGAGGTGAAAGTAAATTTTGAAGGTAAAAATCATAGGGATAAGTGGGAAATTCATTTGATGATGAGAGAAAGGAGCAAAGAGAAATGATCAAAACACAATCTGAAAAAAAATCCCACCATTGGCCTTGATATTAAATATTTGAAATGAAATAGTATCATTCCCCACCTTCCAAAAAAGAATAATGGGATAGGTATAAAAAAATAAGACATGTATTTCCTAAAGCACCAAGAATCTTTTGTTGGTAACATAATATTTTGAGAAGAATTTTTCTCTTTGTATTATTTCTAAAGGGTTACTTTTTTTTCTTCCACTTTTGAGAAGAGAGGAACAGAGGGCAACACAGTACCTAACACATTTGTGATGGGCTGATTATAAATATGTGTGCAGAGGCAAATGACCATGACAGACTGCCATCTAGGAAACTGTTTTATTTAAATGAAGTAATTTCCCTCCTGCTACCTTACAGGGCATCAGCAAATGAGTCCTGCATGAGAGAGAGAGAGAGGCAGACACTGCTGGTTTTCACTCTGTCATTTCACAAGGGCTTCATTATGGAGAGGGATGCCGATGGCTATCCAGACGCTTAACTGGCAGCCTTAGCTGACTAATGGAGCCATATTCACGTTGGCTGACATCTGGTTTTAGAAGTTATTTATAAAGGAAGGATCATTGTAATCAAAACGGCTGGAGAGATTTTAAATGTCAGATGCACTAGGAAAGATTCACCCTGGGTGACTGGCCCTGAAGATTAGCAACTTCTCCAAACATTTTGTATGTTGAACATAAATAGTACTTTCAAATAGCATGTTATAAGCAAATCACTTGAAGCAAAACTGCATTTTGTATGTTATGAGCATTGTAAATATAGAGGACTATAAAATTACCAAACAAATTAATCAGCCAAAAAAATTTAACTGGACTATATTTAAACAGCTTGGAAGTCCATACCCCTGTCCTCACAATAGCGAAAAAATATTTAAAACAAAACAAAACAGAACAACACCAGTGAGCAAATTGAAATCAGTGACTCTTCTTAACACATCAGAGAGATGAGGTTCACTGAGTAAAACTGCTGCCCTGAGTAATGGAGAAAGAGGGGATACCTAGAATCACAGTTTACCAGGAACAGAATACCCCCAATAGCCCCTGCTCCCCACCACAGCTCTGGTAAGAACAGTTAAAACTGTAATTGATGAATTGCTGAGGTTCAGTGTGCACTAGCTTTGAGTTTCAGATTCTCAGGGCCTAGTCCTAAGGGAGTCTCTACTTTGATTTAACTCCTAGGAGCCCCGCATGGGTCTTGGTGGTAGGGGTCCTCTCTGGTTTCTCACAGTGGGAGGGAAAAGTAACCACTTTGAAATAAAAACCCCACAGCATTCTGTTCTCCTTAACATTCTCCTTAACAAAAGCCGACCCTTGAAAGAAACTATTTTACCAAAGCCTGACAGACTTGAGTTTTACCTGAGCCTAACTGAACTCAGAGATGCAAAATATCCACCTCCAACCTCCTCTAGCTTTCCTGTCTTGCCTAAATTGGAAAAGAAAGCAGAGACCCACTTGTGAAGCTCATATCTCATGGGTGTACAGGCTTATAAAAAGACTGAGACTTACTAATAGGAATTCTAAGAGGACCTCCCTGCCCCCACACTCTAGCTTCATATCAGTCAGGTTCCTGTATAGTAACAGGGACTATAAGGGAAATCCAAAAGCATCAGAAGACAAGAACAAGGACACCAGAGGGAATGTTAACCTCTGACACCTGTAGCAAATAACACCCCAAATCCTAACTAGATAAACATAAAGTCTCACACTAAAAGCCTATTTACCTCAGTTCCTTTTACTTAATACATTATGTACTGCTTTCAGCAAGTTTACAAGGCATGCTTAAAGGCATAGTCTGAAGAGAAAGATCAAAGATCATTGAACCCGGACACAGATAGGGCAGGGATTTTTTTAAATTATCAGATAAGGAATTGAAAATAATAGGGTAATATGCTAAAGACTGCTTGCATAGCATATGGATTTGATTACTGCCTGCCCTCCCAAAGCTAATGGATAAGTGTATAGCATACTAGCAAATGTAAGAGAGCTGGAGACTCTAGAAAGAATCAGAAGCTAATGCTTGCCAACAAATACACTGAAATAATACCCTTGGTTTTATCAGTAGACTGGACACAGCCAAGGAAAGAATCAATGAGTTTGAAGATACATTATTAGAAATTTCCAAACTGAAAAGCAAAGGGAAAACAGAATGAAAAAAGCAAACAGTATTCAAGAACTATAGGACACTTACAAAAGATCTGATAAACACCTAATGGAAGTACTACATTAAGAAAAAGAAGGGAACGGAAAGAAATATTTGAAGTAGTAATGACTGATATTCTCTCAGAACTAATGATAGACACCAAACCATAGATTGAAGAAGCTCAGAGAACATTATACAGGCAAATGCCCAAAATACCTATGCTTAGGCATGTCACGTTAAAACTGCAGGAAAATCCATAGAGAAAAATCTCAAAGTCAAAAGGAAAGGACATCTTATCTATATAGGCACAAGGATAAGAATGACATCAGGCTTCTCTTCAGAAACTATACAAACAAACAAAAACAGTCACTAACCCACAATTCTGTATCTAGAGAAGTTATCTTTTAAAAGCACAGAAATGAAGACTTTCTCAGACAAACAAGAATTGAAGGAATTTGTCAGCGATAGATCTTCCTGTCAAGAAATGTTTAGAGAGATTCTTCAGAGTGAAGGAAAAGATGGAGGTCAGAAGCCCAGATCTACATAGGAAAGGAAGCATGTTAAAGAGGGAGTGAGTGAAGGGGATTCTTGGTTCCCTCCTCTGAGGTACTGGTGCCATGCCATTATGAACATGGGGCATGGCTGCAACCTCCATATTGAAAGATAACTGAAATTGTCATAGCAAGTTCTCTGGAGAATGGAAGGAAAAAATTCACTCTAAAGCAGCTGGGTAAAATGAATGAGAATATGATGAAAGCTATAGAGATAACGTGTACCTTACTATCTTGTGGCTAATGAAACATTTCCACTGTAGTATCATAATGTCAGTTAGGTTCTGGCATCATTTTCAGACTAATGCAGAGTTTAAGTGCAGACATTAAAAATCTTAAAACAATTTTCACAGTTTTTCTAACTAGAAACAAAATGGTCTCTGAAGCATTCTATAGGTTTTATTTTCTAAGAGGGTAAATATTAATTGTTGTAATCCATATAAAAAGTACTTTTTGGTTTTTTACCCCCAATGGTTGACTGAGAAAAGAGATCTTTGAGACTGAGAATGAAGAAACCACCATGAATTATCCCAGGCCTTGATTGGTCCTCATAGGCCCACTTTTGCTAAGATCTCATATAAAACCATTGTTCAGAAGTTCCTGGTGCCTTTATAAGTCCTTGGGTGGACCTGCGAGTTTGATCCTTGCAACCCAGGAAATTGATGATCATGGTTAGCTTTTATTTTCTCTTTGGCTTCTTGTCTATTTTGATTTTGTTTTCTCTATTTCTTTTTCTTTAAAATTTTTTCTTTTTCCATTATTTTTCTCCTGATTTTTATTTGCTCATTTTTCTTTCTTTCTTTTTTATTGTTCTCAACTCTTATTTTAGCTTCTTTTCATTTTCATTTTTCTCTTTTTTTTTCTCTCTCTGTTTCTCTATATTTCACTTATTTTTTTTTTGGGGGGGGGGGTACTAGGGAATTTAACCCCAGGGTACGCTTTACCATTGAAGTGTATCCTCAACCTTTTAAATTTTTTATTTCGAGACAGGGTCTTGCTGAGTTGCTTAGGGTCTTGTTAAATTGTTGAGGCTGGCCTTGAACTTTTGATCCTCTTGTCTTAACCTCCCTAGTTACTTGGAATTATAGTTGTGCATGCCACCACGCTCAGCTTCATATTTTTCTTTTTATTTGTCATTATAATTTATGATATTGGGGGTTGAGCCCAAGGGTGCTTTATGACTCAGCTACCTCTCTAGCCTTTTTCATCTTTTGAGACTCACTCACAAAGTTACTGAGGCTGGCCCCAAACTTTGTGATCCTTCTGCCTCATCATTCTGAGTAGCTGGGATTCAAGGCATGTGCTACTGTGATTCATTTCTCTTTATATTTAATTTGTTAGTTAGGGTTAAAGTGAAACCAAAATATAAAGACAAGTCTCCAATAAAGGAACTTTTTTGGGGTGATAAAGAATGTAATCCAGGACAGTTGAGGCTGGGGTGATATCTGGTATGTCTAGAAAAAAATAAAAAGGGAGAGGCTAGGAGTTTTTCTTAGGACAGAGGAGTCTGTGCAGATTATTTTAAATTTGGCTGGTGCTTTTGATGCTCCAGGGAGCTGGTAAGATCTGATTGGCAATATTGCAGTTACTGTGTAAAGCTAATCTTAAGGTCAAAGGTGGCTGTTCCATCCTCAATTGATAGGTAAAAAACAGTCTCAAAGACAAGGCAGTCTGTTTCCTTGGGTTGTTTTGTATGTTAGTTCCTGGAGCAGGTGTTCTTGACTGTTTCTGTTTCTTTTCCATGGCCTCTCTACTCCAATTGATTGGGGCATGACATAAATGCCTCCATTTTGTATCACAAATTTTTACATTAGTATAATTAGCAGGTTACGTGCAGCTGGCCTCATGACCATCCCTACAGGGGAGCAAACTCCGATCAACAGCTTTTGGCTCTTCAAGACCATTGGACAGGGCAACCTCTTGAAGTAAGGTGGACCTGGTATATCCTGACTGGGACTGAGATGGCTATGCAGGTCCATAACAGTCAGAGCTCCATCCTCCAGAGACCATCCCCAGAGTCCAGATCATCCTACCATTCTGAAATGAGATGATAGAGGCTAGGAAGCACTCCACCTGGTCATGAACTGTGCTAGTGGAGATGTTCTGTTACCTCCTGAGGCTGTAAGAGCGAGAAGACTGGAGACGCTTTACCTGATAGTGCTGCTGCGCAGGACTGCCCTAAGAAGGGTAGTTGTTTATAAAGACCCAAAGCCAGAGAACTTCCTTTTGGTTGCTGATCTGAATATCTATCTTCAAGATAGTAGACTTTGGCTTCAGCAGTGAGTTTCTCTCTGGCAAACAAGCTGGTTACCTTCTAGTATAGTTTGCCTTATTTTTGCCTTAAAACTCCTAAGTCCCAAAGCATGACTGCCCTGTGGAGGAGTGTCATTCTGTATGTCATGGTCACTGGTTCTTTGCCTTTTGTTGGAGAAAACTTCTGGGAGCTGTGGGGGTAGGTACTATGCAAAATATACCACATTTCTTCTTTTATGTCTGTAGAATCCAAAAACTTACGCAAGAAATTCCTTACCTTCAACCCCAGTGAGAGAGGTACTTTCTAGGAAATCCTAAGGGACCCTGGGTATAAACATGAGTCATGTGATGCCTTATATTTTAGCCACTCCTTGACTGCCATGATTCCCAGCCAAATGAGTTGGTGCCGTTCATTGGCTACGAGAGGAATGAGATTCAGGATGTACTGATAGGCCAGGAGTAAGATGAAGCAGTGAATCCAATTCTCAAGTCTTGAGCTATAAGACACTCCAGGTAGAGGGCCACACCATCACCAGGGAGCCCCAGCCTTCAGCTTACCCAACTTGCTATAGTCCTTCCTTATTTATTTATTTATTTTTTTGGTACCAGGGATTGAACTCAGGGGCACTCGACCATTGGGCCACATCCCCAGCCCTTTTTTGTATTTTATTAGAGACAGGGTCTCACTGAGTTGCTAAGTGCCTCGCCATTGCTGAGGCTGGCTTTGAACTCGTGATCCTCCTGCCTCAGCCTCTCAAGTGCTGGGATTACAGGCGTGCGCCACCGCGCCCGGCAGTCCTTCCTTATTTTTGAGGTGGAACCTAAGTTCACTGCCAGTCCCAAGGAGTGACCTCAAGACTATCATTCCCATCTCACTTTGTTTTCTAATAGGAGATCATCATTTTGGGGAGGAGCAGGAATTGGAGCAGAAAGGCAACAGAACAGTCAAAGTTCCTGCTATTCCCCACCTTGTCCTGGAGACTAATATCACTTTCCTTCAGTTTAGACCCCCAGGGAGACCTTGTGACCTTCTCCTCCCCCCCACAGCAAGGTGGAGCACGGACAGAACCAACTGCCTTCAAAGGGATGGTACCTCTATGTTGGGAGCAAAATAATGTTTTGGCAAGTGTGACCCCAACAGCCAGGGTTCAGCAGGGGACCACTGGGAAGTTCCTTATCTTTATCTGCATACATCTGTGCTTCGAGTTAGCTGGGTAAGATTGAGCATGTAGTTCAGAGTGGAGCCATAAAATGTCTGTTGGTGGGCCTCCAAGGCGAGGGTGAATGTGGGGAGGTGAGGCTACTGCTCCCTGCACTTTATGTGGATCAGGGAGCTCCTGAGCTCGTGAAGCCAAAGGACAAGGTGTGGAAGAGTGGCCAGGTAGGTGCAGGAGGCAGACAGGTGGGGTAGAGACCTGCATCAGATCATGCTGTGTAAGTGTGTGGGTGCCCCCAGCCCAGAGGATGGCCTTTTCTTTTCTTTCTTTCTTTCTTGTTTGTTTGTGGTATTTAGGTTCTAACCCAGGTACGCTCTACCCGCTGAACAACATTGCCCTCACCCCACTGCCCTTTTTTTGTTTATATTTTGAGACTGGGTCTCATTAAGTTGCCCAGGGTGGGACTCAAACTTGTGATCCTCCTGCCTCAGGTTCCCATGTTACTGGGATTATAGGTGTGTGTGCTGTGCTTGGCCTGTGTTCTCTCCATGGGTACAATTTAATTTTAATGTCCTCTGTGACATTAAAAACCAACATGGCCCAAAACAGCTGGGATTCAATGTAAAGCACTGAGAGGAGCCACCTGGGACTTTAGATTGGGCATGGCAGGTCCTCTACACAGGTGAGTCTTACCACCCTTGTCTGGGGGAAACTTCAGACACTGTGCTATTCTTCCTGGGGCTCTTCCCCATCTTCTGTGTTTCTGAAGAGGGCAGGTGGTTCACTCAAATAAACACAATAAAAAATTAATAATAGCTGGGTGCTGTGGTCATGTCTATAATCCCAGATACTTGGGAGGCTGAGGCAGGAGAATTTTAAGTTTGAGGCCCATTTGTACAACATAGTGAGACCCTTTCTTGGAAGAAAAAAAAAATGGATAAGTGATTACATCTTATTTTCTGAGTAGCTTTTAATGATGGATTGTGGGAGATAATCTGATGTAGTGGTTCTCATTTATGTTTTTGTCTTAGCAAACATAGGGTTGTCACTTCCTTGAGCAGTTTGCTGATAATTATATTAATACCAGCTAATAACAGTGCCATTTGCTTTTGGCCAAACACTTTCTGTATCATTCTAATTCATTTTAACCACAAATGCCCATTTAAAAGATTGAGGAATGAACACTGGAAGAGATTAAATTAATTTATTGAAAGTCACCAAGCTGGTGAGTGGCAGAACTTTTGTTGTGAGCTTGTACTCTTACCCCCAGCAATGTTCCATCTCCCTTGGGTTAGGCATGTAAGCCTCTAGAGTCCTGGTTTTGACATCCTTTTGTGTTTGGCTATGGAAAAGGCCCTCTGTATGTGTGGGCTCTGCATTTGTGGATTCAACCAAACTTGGGTCAAAAACATCTGAAAAACAAATTATGTCTGAACCAAAGATGTACAGACCTATTTTCTTGTCAGTATTCCCTAAACAATACAGTATAGAACTATTGACAACTGTTTACACAGTCACATTTATGTAGTTTTAGATATTATGAGTCATTACAGATGATTTAAAGTACAGTCATGTGTTGCTTAAGAAGAGGGATATGGTCTGAGAAATGCTTCCTCAAGCAATTTTGTTGTTGTGGGACCACTGTAGAACATGTTTACTCAAACTAAGCTGGCTGTGATGTCATTAGGTGGTAAAATTTTATGGGACCACCACTGAACTGTTTGGTTCATTGTTAAGTCATGTGGTGCATCATTGTTTATGGGAGGAGATGTGCAGGGTATGTGAAGATACCACATGAATTTATACATGAGTCTTTGGGATCCAAGGTTTTTGTCGTCCGGGATCTTGGAACTCCCCCACGGATACTGAGAGGCTCCTGTACCATTTCTTAAATTCAGATAACTTAGTCATATGAGGAATGACACAGAATTCACTTTTTTTTTTTTTTAATGTTTTTGATTCTTTAGGTCAATTAATTTTTCCTAACTTTTCTTAAGATCTTCACTGCTTGAACAGGACATAGTCCTCAAGTACAAATTCTACCTTGGAAATGCAAAAGAAAAATGAAGTTGTTCAGAATGCTGGAAAAGAAATACCTGTGGCTATATGGAACTCTAGGGACAGTGCCTTGCAGACCTTGTTTGACTGCCTGGTGTTACTGTTTTAGGAGGAGCCTGATCTGGAAACTGGAGGGTGGTGACTGGCCAAGTGGCTTCTCTGTCATCCTCTGCTTCTAAGTCTGATGAGTTGGAGAGCAAATGTAGAGTGATACCTTCCAGAGGAGCAGCTCTTTTGTATTTAAAATTCACTTACTGTACTATCGGAACACCTTTTTTCCGTCCCTTTGTTTTCTTATGAATCTAAAAATTAATTTATTCAAATATAACTAGAATAATATTTTGACTCTTGAGAAGGTGTTAGAAATTTAATATGGCTATAGTATGTATTAGAAGTATTTTCTAAAGAAATGTGTTTATTTTGATGCTACTACATATTCTTCTATAGTGTTAGAGTTGAAAGATTGAGTAAAATATAGTATTGGTCCTGAAGGATCAAACATACTAGTTGGAGATTAATTCACAAGTATTTGTGGAAGATTTTATATACCCAGGGTCAAGTAAGTAATAAAAAGTTCCTCTTTGATTTCTTGGTGGAGATAAGTATATAGGCAGGGCACTTAACCTGGCCTGTGGAAGAGAAGTGTCTTAGTTTATTTGAGATACTATAATAATAATACCATAAACTGGGTGGTTTATAAACTACAGAAATTTATTTACAGAATTAATTGAGAGTTTGGGACGTCCAAGAATGAGGCTTCAGTGTTTGGTGAGGGTCCATTTCTCATTGATGACATCTTAAAATTGTGTCCTCACATGGTGGAGGGGGCAAGTTAGATCTCCGGGTCATCTTTTATAAGAGTACTAATCCAATTCATGAAGTCTCTGCCCTCATAACCTTGTCACCCTGCAGAAGGTCCACTTCCTAATATATCACCTTAGGCGTTTAGATCTCAGCATGTGAAAGTTTGGGCGGACAGAGACAAGTACAAGCCACGTTTTAAAGTGAAGTCTACATAAGTCCTCCCCCATCCAAACTGAAAATGCCAGGGTTACCAGTGAGAGCAGGTCATTCAGAAAGGATCTGGCCTTCTCTTGGACATCAAAGGAATCATAAAGGAATCTAAAATTAGTAGAATTCTCCTAATTCTACAGAGATTTTGCTCTTCGGTTTCTTGTACAAGGTGATCATCATCCCAGCTTCTCTCCTAATGTCACTATCTCCCAAGTGTTAATTTCAATAAAATAATTGATCTGCATTTTCATGATGCTCATAGACTTTTAAAATTATGTAGGTAAAAACACTTTTTTTTTTACAGACCCTGTCATTGTTTTGGGCTTCATGTATTAATTGCCTTTTGTTGTTTTTGTTGTTGTTGTAGAAGTAGCCTTTATGGTGTGTCTAGGATGGAGTAATCTTGAATATGAAAAGAAGGAAGGAAACAGGGTCAAGAGAGGACGTTGGAACCTAGGTATGTTGAGGTGGGAAGTTCTTGTGTTATATATCCTTTTTAGAGTGGCTAATCATGGACTCTGTGGTACTAGATAAGGTTAGGGCTGTGGGGAAGTGAAGAGATGAGAATATTCAGATAGTGAAATACATAGGGAGCAAAATTTTGTACTAAGTTTTGTTGTATGGACTTCATTCCCATTTGGTACATCTCTTCTGTGTTTGGCTCACCCCCCCAGAATCATTTTTGTGTCATACAGAAATTGTTACATGGTTTAATTTTGGGAAGTTTATGTTGTCTCTTAAATAAAATCTGGCTGGTTCTTTGACCTCCACCTGTGACCTCAGAAGATGCACACAGATGTTCCTTTTTGGCAGTTGAGGAGTGTCAGGTGACTCCCCACTGAGAACAGATCACAATATCTGCTTTGTCACCTCCAGCCTCCTGAGATTGTCACATTGAGAGACATGTCTTCTTGCTGCAGGAAGCAGTTTGTTAGCAAGAACTTGCAAACATCTGTTTTCTCTTACTTCCTCTGTACCTCACAGTTGCAGATTTTGAAAAATGTAATCATTTATCAAAAGTGTCTTTCACTGTTGAAAGTGCCTTTTTTGCCCAGTTCAGTCTTTTACATTAAAAACATTTGTGCATTGCTTGGCTCCTCTACAGAGATGAAGCATAGCAGTTTTTTTTGGATACCTCATCCCCTTCCAAATGGGCATCTCTGGTGGTCGCTTTTCAAATCTCTTTCCTTTTCTTCAGTAAATTGGAGGGGAATTGCTGACATACTGCGCGTTAGAGTCCCTGAAGCAAATCTATTTCCATCTTGAACAGCACGGCCAAGGAAATACAAAGTGATGCATTATTAATTGTGCTCCCTGATGCCACACGGACTTAGTGTATATGCTGCGCTCTGCCCTCTCTGACGTCCATGGGTGGGAAGGGACAGGGCTGGTTCCTGCTGCTAAGCCTGCCTGAGTGGCCTAACTGTGCAGGGACCCATTTTAGCTGTGTGCTGCCTCCAAGCTTTAGGGGTGCCAAAAAAAAAAAAAAAAAAAAAAAAAAAGACTCAGCTGCTGAAGAGCAGGCGCTCTGAGCATTTCTGGTAGTTTATTGTAGGGTGTAGTTACTGGTTTCTGAACAGTATCAGTCAGTACTAGTAGTGTACATTATCATGTTAGCTGTGAAAATAAATGGTTTACTTATTTATGGAAGTGCCATTATTTATGCTCTTTTTAAAAATATTTTTATTTATTTGCTTTAGTTGTACACAATGCGTTTTATTCAATGCGTTTATATTTGCACGTGGTGCTGAGGATCGCGAACCCAGGTCGCCCACGTGCTAGGTGAGTGCTCTACCGCTGAGCCACAATCCCAGCCCTATTTATGCTCTTTTACAGATTTTTTAAATTAATTTTAAAATTTGTTTTAATTAGTTATACATGACAGTAGAATGCGTTTATGCACTATGATATATCTTATATAGATGGGATATAATTTCTCATTTTTCGAAGTACACATGTTGCAGAATCATATTGGTCATGTAGTCACATATATACATAAAGTAATAATGTCTGTTTCATTCCACTATCTTTCCCATCCCCACATGCCCTCCCTCTCCTCCCTTCACTTCCCTCTACCTAATCTAACACTATTTTTCTCTATCCCCCGCCCCCTTTTTGTGAATTAGCATCCACATATTAGAGAAAACATTCGGCCTTTGGTTTTGTGGGATTGGCTTATTTCGCTTAGCATGATATTCTCCAACTTCAACCATTTACTGGCAAATTCCCTAATTTAACCCTTCTTTAAAGCTGAGGAATATTCCACTGAGTATATATACCATATTTTCTTTATCCATTCATCGATTGAGGGACACCTAGGTTGGTTCCATAGTCTAGCTATTGTGAATTGAGCTGCTATAAACATTGATATGGCTGTGTCAATGTAGTATGCTGATTGTAAGTCCTTTGGGTATAAACCAAGGAGTGGGATAGCTGGGTCAAATGGTGGTTCCATTTCCAGTTTTCTGAGGAATCTCCATACTGCTTTCCATAGTGGTTGCACCAATTTGCAGTCCCACCAGCAATGTATGAGTGTACCTTTTTCCCACATCCTTGCCAGCATTTATTGTTGCCTGTTGATTGCCATTCTGACAGGAGTGAGATGAAATCTTAGAGTAGTTTTTTTTTTTTTTTTTTTTTTTTTGTGGTACCGGGGATTGAACTCAGGGGCACTCGTCCACTGGGTCACATCCCCAGCCCTTTTTTGTATTTTATTTAGAGACAGGGTCTCACTGAGTTGCTAAGTGCCTCGCCACTGCTGAGGCTGGCTTTGAACTCGCGATCCTCCTGCCTCAGCCTCCCAAAGTGCTGGGATTACAGGCGTGAGCCACCGCGCCCGGCTCTTAGAGTAGTTTTTATTTGCATTTCTCTAATTGCCAGAGATGTTGAACACTTTTTCATGTATTTATTGATCAGTTATATTTCTTCTGTGAAGTTTCTGTTCAGTTCTTTAGCCCATTTATTGATTGGGTTGTTTGTATTTTTGTATTTATGCTCTTTGATGAAAATATTAAGTGATTACTTTTCTTAATTATTAGGTCCATAAGGAATGTGGAAACGCAATTGACCCATGTTCACAATGTTTACAGTACATATGATGGATACATTAGCAAGAAAATAATTGATATCCTAGTATTAAATGTTAAGAGTAGTCATTCACAATGAATTTTGAGTATGAATTATTTAAAGGTATGAGCTCTCCCCTACCTTTTTTCTTATCCTTAAAAAACATTGGAGTCTTGAATTAGCGTCTTTGTTCAAGTGTCAAGCAGGCCAGAATGAAGCTTGAGATTCAGGAGTCCCAGGTTCTGGCTAAGCTGTTCGCCAGACCTCTCATGTGACAAGAAATTATCTTTTCCTCCATTTCCTCAGATGACCCTTATGGTCCGTCACACCTCTGAAAAACATTAAGTCTATAATTTTTTCATGATTTGAGTGTATTTCTGATGTCTTGGTGCTTCCTATTTTATCCCTGTTGTATTGTAAGATATGATGGCATATTAACTTAGGAATCTTCCCAGTTAGGAAATCTTATAAATCATTCTCTTGTTCATACATTTGCCATTGCATCCTGAAAGTCTAGAAACTTCTATGAACCTTCTTACCTTACTTCAGATTTTCCCAGTTCTGTGATTAAATGCTCTTTTTTCCCCATTCCTGCTTCCAGACATGATTGTGTACACCTTCACCAGCCAACATTTGCTGTTGAGGGCAGCCATGGTTAAAGTCATCATTTTTGGGAGTTTAACAGAGAGAGCGTCCTGACTGAGAAGGACTTGTGTTTTGTCTCTATCCCTTTCCAGAAGGGGACTGTCCTATGTGGCAGGTAAATTCTGGGTAAGAGAATGCTGTTTCAGTGACACCGTGGCCTGATGTATTTCTAAACTTTCTGCTAAGCATTTTCCTATGGAAATATATGTGGCTACCTGCCATCTTATAAACAAGTTTGTAGGGGGTAATTCTTTTGTAATTTGAGGTAGCTGCACATGATGCATTATTTTAAGTTAATATAAGCATACCAGTTTATAAAGTTGGTCATGTGCTTTATTCAGTTTCTCCCAGTGTTTGGTGATGGTTCAAAATTATGAATGTGCTTGAAATCCAGGGTGAATTATCTTATGTCTCTGAATTGACTATACTTATTGCCTTGCTATGATTGATGTGCCTTCAAGCTGTCTTTTTCATAACACTTATAACACCTCATGTGCAGGTTTTTGTCCCATGCCAACCAATTATCCAGCTCTCTCGATATCAACTGTAACATGTCCTGAGTTCGCATAGACCCAAAAGGTTAAAGGGTCCATTCTTCAAAACTGCCCCCTCTTAAGTCTTCAGCAGCAAGTCCCATGGTGCCAATCTGTACTTCTGTCCAACCAGCTGTAAATTGGGATTTCCTTGGCCCCTTCTCTGATTCAATAATTTGCTAGCAAAGCTCCCATGACTCAGAAAAATACTTTACTTGCTATTACTCGTTTATTATAAATGCTATATATGGCTCAGGAAAAGCTTAATGGAATTGATGCGTAGGGCAAGGTGTGGGTGTGAGGGTGTCATTTTGCATTCCTCCATGCCCTCTCTTGGCATACCACCCTCCCAGCTCCTTGATGTGCTCACCAGCTGGGGAGGCTCTCCGAATCCTGTGGTTTAGGAATTTTTTATCAAAGTGTATGTATGTAGACATGATTGATTAATTCTTTGGCTGTTGGTGATTGCCTTAATCTCTAGCCCTTTTTCCCTCTCTGGAAGACGGGGGATAGAGTTAAAATTTTCAGCTATCCATATTGCCTTCATCTTTCTGGAGACAGGCCCCAGCCCCAAGCTATGAAGAGGCCATCATAAGTGGCCTCATGAGAACAAAGCGCACCCCTATTTCTCTGAAATTGCAAAGAATTAGGAGCTCTGTATCAGGAACAGGGGACAAAGGCCAAGAAAAAGATACTGCAGTCACCCCTGTCACTCAAGACAATACAAGGGTTTTAGGAGCTCCTTGTCAGGAGCTCCTGTGTGTGTGTGGGTATATTTGTTTGTGTGTATTTTTTATTATATCACAGTGGTTGTGTTCTCAACAAATATTATCCTTCCATTTCATCTTTTTCTAAATCTTATCCATCCTCATTGTTTTTCTTTTGTGACTTATTCAGGATTTCTGGACCTACTTAAGTAGGAACTGCTTAGCCATGTAGATTTTTTTTTTTTTTTTTTTTTTTTTGTGGTACCAGGGATTGAACTCAGGGGCACTCGACCACTGGGTCACATCCCCAGCCCTTTTTTTTTTTTTTTTTTGTATTTTATTTAGAGACAGGGTCTCACTGAGTTGCTAAGTGCCTCGCCATTGCTGAGGTTGGCTTTGAACTCGTGATCCTCCTGCCTCAGCCTCCCAAAGTGCTGGGATTACAGGCGTGCGCCACCGCGCCCGGCTAGATTTTTGATTTATCAGTTTTATGTCTTGAAGTCGGTTTTACATTCCCTGAGGAAGGAGCTGTATCTTATGTCCCTTGTGCATTGGTAGCTCTGTTTGGCTCAGTGTTACTCATTCACACAGTAAGCTGTGTTTCTTAAGCTGGGTCACAGGTATCCTCAGGGGCATTCAGAGTAGGGTGTGGTGCATGACCTCCTTACAGCTTAGGGCAGCATGGTTGGATAGCTATAATACATGTTCATTGAAATTTTATTTTATCTTATTAATTCTGGGGATCAACCCAGTGGTACTCTACCACTGAGCAGTATCCCAAGCTGCTCCCTCCCACCCCCCAGCCTTTTCTTTTTTTAAGTTTTAAAGTTGAGACAGGATCTTGCTAAGTTTCCAGGCTGGACTTGAATTTATGATTCTCCTGCCTCATCCTGCCAAGTTACTGGGATTATAGGCATGGGCCACCGTGTGCAGCTTGAATTTTAATTCCACTCAAATCTTTGGACGTAATTGTTCATATTAAAACAAATAATAGGAGTATTGTGTAGTAGAAAATAATTCACAAAACAAATGGGATCAGTAAAATTTCATGCTCATTCATAGGTACGTTTGAATTAAGGTTCCAGGTTTCTCCAGAGATAGTCACTCACTCTACTCTTTTTGGGTGGTTAGATTTGAATAGTCACACTATGCATGTATTTGAGTGTATTTTGTAGTCTCTAAAGGACTGAATGTTACTGTACTAGATAATTAAGTCCATAATTCTTGATTAATAATCTTCCACATTTAAAAAAAATCTTATTTTTGTGGACATTGATGTTTTTTAGGTTTATGGTTAGATGAGCTTTGATTGAAAAGGTCAGTTTTTTATTTTGCTTGGATGTCTTCATCTTGAATTTCTTCATTTTAATCTCACTATTTTTAGATCAATGCAAATTTTAGTAATTAAAAAGTATGTATGTTTTTTTCATCTTTTATAATTAAATTTTCTTGTTCTTTTTAGATATATTTGACAGTAGAGCATATTTTTACATACTGTACATACATGGAGTATAACTATGGTAATTAGGATTCCATTCTTGTGATTGTACATGATGTGGAGTTACACTGATTGTGTATTCATATATAAGTATGGATAGGAAAGTTATGCCTGATATCTTCTTACTGTCTTCCCAATTCCCATCCCTCCTTTTCCTCCATTCCACTTTGTCTAATACAGTGAACTTCTAATCTTCCCCTCCCTATCTTCTTCCCTTGTTGTGTGTTAGCATCCACATATCAGAGAGAACATTCACCCTTTGTTTTTTGAGGACTGGTTTATTTCCCTTAGCATGATATTCTCCAGTTCCTTCCATTTACCAACAAAATGCCATAATTTCTTTTTTCTTTATGGCTATAGTATTTCATTGTGTATATATACTACAATTTCTTTATCCATTCATCTGTTGTAGGGCACCTAGGTTGGTTCTATAGCTTGGGTACTGTGAATTGAATCTGCTATAAACATCGATGTGGCTGCATTGTTGTAGTATGCTGATTTTAAGTCCTTTGAGTATATAATGAGGAGTGGGATAACTGGGTCAAATGGTGGTTCCATTCCAAGTTTCCTCAGGAATCTCCATACTGCTTTCCAGAGTGGTTGCACCAATGTGCTGTCCTACCAGCAATGTATGAGTGTGCCTTTCTCCCCCATATTCTCATCAACATTGTTGCCTCTATTATTGATACTTGCCATTTTGACAGGAGAAAAAAAAGGTAGGCCCAACTCTCTGCCATGTCGGCTTAGGAACCAACTTTCTCAATAAGACTTCTAAAGCTCAAGAAATAAAATCAAGAATCAATAAATGAGATGGTATCAAACTAAAAAGCTTCTTCACAGCAAAAGAAACAGTCAAGAATGTGAAAAGAGAGGCTTACAGAATGGGAGAAAATCTTTACCACCTGCACATCAGAGCATTAATCTCTACAATATATTAATCTCACTTCTTTCAAAGTATTTTCACATGAATAGTGAGTTATAGATTTAGGGCTTTGGGTATTTAGATGCTTATGAGGAGAAATTAACCAGAGCCAGTGTACACAGTTCTAGGAGCAGTCAAATGTCTCCCCACGTGCTATGTCTAGCCTGACAGGTGTTACCCATTAGGATTTCATGGCCGCAGAGAAGGGCTCCAATAACAGTTGTGCTGCAGGTGACTGGGGTTTTCTCTTATTTGGCCATGTAACTTATCTGGCATCTTGTTCACATTCCTGTCTCCTTCCCTTTATCATATCAGTCCATAGTGTAATAGCAAACATTTGACACTGGGAAGGACGCATAGAAGGTAGCACTGCAATTAGCTGGCCTAGGACTCAAGTGAGCTGGGCATGTTACTGGGTCATTTAGGGTTAAATCCAAAAGGCAGAATGAGATCAGCACTGATGGAATTGAACCATCACCAAGGTGTGGGAAATTATATTATTATTTAATTATTATTTGTGATAGGATCTTGCTAAGTTGTTCAGGCTGGACTTGAACTTGTGATCCTCCTGCCTCAGCTTCCCAAGTATTGGAATGACAGGTGTGTGCCATTGTGCCCGGCAGTGTGGGAAATATTTCAGTATGATCATAGCAATTTCCAGAGAGTGTCTGTTATTCTGTAGGGACTAGGGCCACCTTTCTACAATTATAGGTCTTATCGTGGCATTACTTTTAACTCACTGCCTGACATTATTTTAAGACAGTAGCTTGCTGTATTGTGCAGATTGGCCTGAAACTCTGAAATAGGTATCCCCCTCCCCCTGCAGAGATACAGATTTAGGAAACCAGATACAAATTTAAGAGAGAATGCAGGATTTTTCAAGGGAGACATATCTTTTGAGGTAAAGTAAAAAATACAGGGGCTGGGATTGTGACTCAGTGGTAGAGTGCTTTCTGGCATACGGGAGGCATTGGGTTTGCTTCTCAGAAAAAAATCAATAAAGAAATAAAATAAAGGTATAAAAAAAGAGAAATACACATTCATACACATTCAAGGGAGAATGCAGTCCATCTTGGAAGTGAGAAGCTTTTGGGGTAAAGCTGGGAATACATATTCAGGGGAGAATGCAGGTCATCTGCATAGGGAGAGACAGCTAAAACATATTATTTTTAAAAATTTATTCTTTTTAATTATATATGACAGTAGAATCCATTTTGACATAATTATGAAAGCATGGAATATATCTTGTTCTAATTCAGTCCCAGTACTTCTCCTTCCCTTCCTCTCCCTGACCCCTTGTTCCCTTTCCTCTACTGACCTTTCTGCCATTTACCCATAGTTATTTTTTTTTAATTAATTTCTTGTGGTTATACACAATGATGAGAGTCACTGTGGTATATTCATATATGTACATAGGAAAGTTATGTCAGATTCATTCCATTGCCTCTTTTTGTGTTGTCCTGTCTGCCTTGTCTTTATTCCCCTTTGTCTATTCCACTGAACTTCTACTCTTCAAACAGATATTCTTTTTTTAAAAATATTTATTTATTTACTTTAGTTGTACACAATGCAATACATTTATGTTTACATGGTGCCGAGGATAGAACCCAGGCCGCGCATGTGTGAG
Organism: Tamias sibiricus; assembly: GCA_025594165.1. Lineage (NCBI taxonomy): Eukaryota > Metazoa > Chordata > Mammalia > Rodentia > Sciuridae > Tamias > Tamias sibiricus. Next base: position 6,830,925 of record CM046666.1, read on the forward strand.
GCGAGCGCTCTTGCCGCTGAGCCACAACCCCAGCCCCCAAACAGATATTCTTAATTCCACTTTTTTAGATAAGAAATTACATCTCTGATTGGCTCAGGCTTCCAATTAGATTTGGAAAATACAAGAGCTGAGATTCAAACCCAAGACTATGTGACTTTGGAAACATGCTCTCTTCTCACTCCTTGACTGACACTGAGCACCTAGTATGCAGCAGGCATTGATTGGGGTGCTGGAGATACAAAGAAGAATGAAGCCACCCACACTCCTGAAGTATCACTCATACTCTTCATCAGAATGCTAAGGAGGTTCCAAAATGACTCAATTGAAAGCACTGCATAAATACATGAAATTAGGCTGGCACTGGTTTTCTGCCAATATATGAAGTGCTAAGAATCAATAGGAAGAAGTATATGGTTATAGGAAAGAAATGAGCAGAGCCATAGAAAGGCTAATTGAAAGCATAGAGTGTTAAGAAACTAGCAGATTTATTTATGTGCCGTTTGGAAGATGCTACTCTAGCAGTTTGGGGCTGATTTTGATGATTGATGATATAACTCAAGTACCTGAGCTACTCATATTAACATCAGTTGTTTTATTTGAAACCGTGCTCACTCAGAGAATCTTACTTTGAATGCACCTAAAGGTATACACCTATGCTATATCATGTATAAGGCTCTGTAGAATCAGAGAAGGAGCAAAACAAGGGCAATATTATGTGGTTTCAACACCACTTGTTAATTCATCACCCATGATACTGTACCTGAGCAGAAAGACTGCTCATGTGGAAGGGTGATTAGAATCAGCACAAGGTATGAGCTAAATTCAAAACATAGTGGTTTAGTATTAAGGAGTAGAGAAATGCATGTCCCAGGAATTTGTTTTTATTTAACAAAATGGATTATTATTAGCTGACTCAGCTCTTAGGTTTATAGGTGAAGTCATGAGTGTTTATACTAATATTTACTTTTTAAATGATCTTTTGAATTTAGTCCAAATTCTTTTTCTTGGATTGATACCCTCTGAAGTGTATTGTTGTTCTTTCTGAATTGGCTTTGCATTTTGATCACCAAGTACTTTTTAACTGTTTCAGTGGAGTTATGTCAAGAGAAATTAGAGAATTAAGTAATGCTAAGTATTTTGGTCTTGAAATAAATGGGACAGGAAGAGACTTGTGTCTAGACATCACGTGTCAGTGATGCTCCTACATGTTTACATGTGTGAACTCATTTCACCCGCATACCTTTTATCACCATTTCACAAATAAGGAAATTGTGGTTGCAATAGCTTACTTGACTTTCTAGGTTAAAATGGGGTCAGATTTTAAAAGCAGGACTTTTTCTTTCAAAACTTGCCTTTGTTGGAGTGTGCTGCTGTCTCTGGTTTGAAATGACTTATCATCAATGTATATAAAACATTAAGTGGGAAAGGTATGGTTTGCTTTTGTTTTACCTATTTTAAGCAGCTCAAATCCTTTTAAGTAGATGTTTTCGCAAGGAAAGGCTTGCCTCTGGAGAATGACCCTTCTATTGGATGTGTTCACCTAGGGCAGAGGCACGTGTCTATTTGAATTGATTGCCTCTGAGTATACTTGTTTTTTCAGACATTCTTTTGGCTAATGTTACTGTGAAGCTGTGCTTTTTGGTCCTTGATTGGTGTGCTTTGTCTGACTAGCCTGTTGGTGTTTTGAGCAGTCCCTAGCCAGGGGCAGACTAGGTGTGTGCTATGTGATGTCTGTACTGACTTTGACCTCTGCCATTGCTTGTCTTGTTTGTACACCACCTACTGTATCTTCCTCTTCATTTTGGGTTCTCCAGACTGGACTCATCATTGAATATCTAGTTGGAGTTTCACCTCCTCCATGAATGTACTGGCTGGTATTCTTTGCCTTTGCTGAACTTTTAAGGAACTTGATGACTATCCTCTCGTTAATCACATGCTCTTTTAGAAATGTATTTATGTGTTTCCCCAGGAAGTTCATGGCTCTTCCACCTCAAACATTTTACACTCTTTGCATTTAGGAACAGTGACAATATTTTGCACCCAATAGGACTTTTATTTTTAAAGTCATCTTACACATTATTTCATGTAATTCTATTTTAGTAAAACTACCTGGCAGTGTGGAGGTAAAATAACTTGGTTATCTGTGGTGTTTCAAAGGACATATGGAATGTTGTGCTTGTATAGAGTTGGTGGGGGACCTAATTGGTGAACTTCCTCTTGGGCCATACATTTAGTTCTGTTTGTTGAAATTTAAAACATAAACCATTTGACTACAATTCAGGCTTTAGGAAGTTATGTGTCTGCAAAGATAGGTGTGTAAATATGCCTTTATAAAAGGTATATTTTATTCATTTTAACAAAATAGTGGAAACAACTTGTTTTCTTCAATAGGGAAATAACAATAAATGTGGGGGTTTCATGTGATGAGATACTTGGGACCACTTAAAAGGTTGAGGTAGATATGTATGCCTTGTTATACTGCCGTGGAAAGCAGCCAACATAAATTCCCTTTTTTTTTTTTGGCACTGGGAAGTGAATCCAGGGGCTCTTAACCATTGAGCCACATCCCCAGCTCTTTTTTGTATGTTATTTAGAGACAGGGTCTCATTGAGTTACTTAGGGCCTCACTAAGTTTCTGAGGCTGGCTTTGAATTCAAAATCCTCCTGCTTCAGCCTTCCAAGTCGCTGGGTTTACAGGTATGCTCTACCATGTCCGGCCCAACATAAATTCTTAACCGAGAAGAGGAGATTGAGAGCAGTACGCTAATATACTTTAAAATTAAAAGGAGGTGGGGATGTATACATATGTGAGTATGTGACGTGTGCAGTTGTATGGCATGGAAATATGTAAAGAGGTGAAGGAGGCAGTGATTTATTTATTTATTTATTTTTGTTTTTATTTAAGATTTGTAACCATGGATATAATTTATCTTTGGAAGGTATGAGATTAATTAAAAAAAAATATTTATTTATTTGCTTTAGTTGTACACAATGCGTTTATTTTTACGTGGTGCTGAGGATCCAACTTAGGCCGCACACGTGGTAGGCAAGTGCTCTACTGCTGAGCCACAACCCCAGCCCGAGATTAATTTTTTAAAGTCTTTATAAGTACTGAGTTAAATTTCCAAAGTCTATAGACTTTGCAATGGGTAGGTAAGATAATAAATGTAAAAAAGCTTAGCATAGACCTAGATTTTCAAGGGATATTCAGTAAATGCCATGAGTAATGGCCATGGTGGTTAACAGTGGTGGATCAGTGAATGATGATGTCAGGAATTTAACCTGAAGAACCCCAAATAGCAGAGAATAATGACTGTTCCAACCCACATCCCACCCCAGCTTGGGTATCTGAGTAATCTTAAAGATGATGGTCTAAAGTGTGAAATGTTTAATAGTTCTTGTGCTTTGGTTTAAAAAATCACAATTTTGTCTTTTTCTCTGCAATATATTCCTATTTGTTTTTAAAATAAAATACAATTTAAGTATCACTTAATATCAGGGAAACAATTAAAAAACATTTTCTCAATAGAGATTGAAAAAAAAAATACCCAGTCCAAATTGGTCATCTTGCCAGATGAGCCATGTTTGTCTTGTGGTGATGTGGAATCCCCATTCACTGCCTCCTGGTTCTGAGTGAATGCAAGCCTTGTTTGGAGAAGCTAGATCCCCCACCCCCGCCCCCGTAAATTAAAGTTAGGATCTCATTTTGCCTTTTGATGATTTCTGTGAAGGTGATGAACTGAATTTGCTTGTCAGACATGTCAACACCTTTTGACATTTGACTTGTGAGAGCATTGGTTCCCTGACATGTATGCCCACATTCTAGTAAGGTGTCCTGAGTTCCTACTTTCAAGCCAGTGTCCTCACTTCAGTGATTTTTATTGCTTTAAATGACTTATATATTTGCAAGGTCCTTGTCCAGTTTCATTCTGCTCCCTTTGATCCCTAAGATCTGTTAACTTAGGCCTGATAGACACAGAGGAGCTTTCCTGAAGAACTAGGGAGAAGGGAAATGGGAACTATACTGGTGCTTTATGTTGATGTTTCTCTTCAGTGCCGAAAGCTTTCCGGATGGATGGACTATATATCTATGAAGCTATTAATAGATGTGTTTTTATTCTTTGTGTCTTGCACTTACGTATTGATGATATTTTTTGAACAGTGTTGAAACCTAGAATTGATTTAATTAAATGCACAGATGCCATTCAGATAGAAACTGTTTCAGATACTTTTGAACAGATATTCTTAAGTGAATATTTACGAGCAACAAGTAATTGGTTGTAATGTAAACCATTTATTTTTCTGTAATACTTTCATTGTGGTTATGTGAAATCAAATTATTTCGGGTGATTCACTATGTAAAATATCATGAATGAGTTTTTTGCTATTATTTCTGGAAACTTACATTTTTGGAGAAGTTGTGTGACCAGTAATCAAAGGGCATATAATACTTAGTGAAGTAGAAAGGGAGCAATTGTTAGCATTTGCTATACAAAGACTTCATTTAATTTAATCATATTGTTGAATACTAGTGCTAGTACTACTTATTTGCACAATAATTGAGTAGATAGCAGATATCTATGCTTTTTACTCTATTCTTATTGTACTTGTGGGGCATATATTTTGCCTTTTATATAGGAGAAGAGAGGGACAGGAACAGATTTTATTTGGGAGACCTATGCTGACCTCAGAGGTTACTTCAGAGGTGTTGCCCCAATTGTCTGATATTGTCCTAGGGCAGACTTAGAGGAGCACCTGTTCCTTGAGCTCAGAGCTCTTGTAAGACTTAAGAAAAATTGCACAGCATGCATGTGGTTGTCCCATTAATTTTCAGCTTTTTATCTTTTTGTGTTTTAGTTTTATTTATCAGATATTATACATTGGCGTTAAAACAAATCAAAAGGTAAGATTGTTTTTAAGTAAGAATGCTCTGAGAGGAGACAACAACCTAAGGTTCTGAAAATATCAGTTTGGAGTTATAAGACAGACTGTTTCTCCAGAAGAACAAAGACATGACAGTCTCTTGTTAAACATCTCAGGGCCTTTTTTAGGCCTTCTTAACTGAAAGCTAAGTCTTTGCAAAGAGTTATTAAAACAGAAAACATTTATTTGCATATATGGGGTCTCATAAGACTTAGAGCAAATTAAACTATTTTCAAAAGTATAAATTTGTTTTTGAAATAAAGTATATGTGTGTGTTTCCCAGATCTGTATTGAAAATGATGCAAAGAGCTGTTTATATGATATAGTACATTGAAGAGACCATCAGCATTTCATGCGATTTTGTCCTAGAGCTTAAGTAAATGGTGGCTGCCTCTGTCTTTCACTACATATATTGTCCCCAACTTCTTTTATACCCTTTCAGTTTTTTGATGTTTAAGAGCAGCAAAATTTGTAACTTCGATGTGGTAAATAAAATCTACACATTTTTGGATTTTGTTTACTTCTTTTGTATTTATTTGGAAATACAAAATAGGGAATAGGTTAGAATAGGTGTTCTTAACCCAAAATCAGTTAAAGAATTACCCCTAAGTTTTCTCTTTTTTCCCCCTTTTGCTTTGAATTTAGAATTTTCTGCAGTCTACTTGACATATGGCATGAAGTAAAGATTACTTAATTTTTCACCCAAATACATTTGTTTTTTAAGTACTGTGGATTTGACCCAGGAGTACTGACCCACCTCCCCAGCCCTTTTTATTTTTTGAGACAGGGTCTTGTTAAGTTGCTTAGGGCCTTGCTAAATTCTTGAGGCTGACCTTGAACTTGGAATCCTTCTGACTCAGCCTCCTGAATTGCTGGGATTGTAGGTATATACCACTGTGCTCTGCTACCCAAATACTTAAGCCAATATTGAGAACAATATTATATGTCATCTACATTGGTTTATGAGATTTTATCTGTCCATCTATGTATTTACACAACGTGTGTGTGTGTGTATGGACATTTCTATTTTTGGTACTGGAAATTGATTTCAGGGGTGCTTGGCCACTCAGCTATATCTCCAGTCCTTTTTTAAATTTTTTGGTTTGAGATAGTGTCTTGCTAAATTGCTGAGGCTGGCCTCAAATTTTCAATCCCTGGCCTCACCTTCTGCAACTGTACCAGAATATATGTTTTAAAATATATTTCTGAGTCTCTTTGTTGTGTCAATTTTTGTGCAAATTTTCATTATTGTTTTTCAAAAAAAATTCTTAACTCCTGTCACTTGCTTAATCTTTCAAATGAACTTGGAGATCATTTTTACAGAGTACTCCCCTTTACCTTCTTTCACCCTCTGTAAAAATTTCCACTGGAAATTACATGAAATTAGTTTGGGTAGAGCTAGCATTTTATACTATTCAGTTCTCCCATATACAGAATATTTCTTTGTATTTATTCAGATCTTCTTGGCTTTTCAGTAAGTTTTGTGATTTGCTTTGCATTGGCTCACTCTATATCTATTATTATAAAATATGCCTTTTGTTTCATTTTTATTTCTTGTTGGTTATTGCTGGGATTTAAAAATGCTATTGATTTTTTTCAAAACTTTGAATTCATTCCTTTTTCCATGATGCTATTTATTCTAATAGTTTGTCAGTTTATTCATTTTAGCTTTCTAGGTACACACTTGTGTGGTGGTTAATAACAATATTTTGGTTTCTCCTTTCCAGTAGATACATTCCATTACTTCTGGGCTTACCTTCTTACATTGGCTGAAGTCATAAAAACTTAAATAGTTGGTTGTAAAAGTATCTGCTCCTCTAGGTATGATGTGTAAACTAACCCAAATATTGCAGGTTACTGTGAAGAAAGGCTTCTTGAAAAATCATCACTTTTATTTGTTAAATGTCAATCATGTCTCTACATATTTTTTGTAGCATAATTAGAATTTTAAGGAAAACTGATGATAGTAGTCTTGAATACTTATTTAAAGCTTATTTTAAAATAGATTATTTGATATTTTTATCCTTTTAATACTTCTGCATGGAAATTTGATGACATTGAGAAAGAGAATAGTTTAAAGATGAGCTCAGTGCTTCTAAAGTCAAGTTCGTCTTATGGCTTATTGTTTTAACAGACATTGTTATGTAGAATAAAATAACTTGAATTTTCTTATTAGATTCAGGAAAAGATTCTTCTTAGATTATCTCTGAAACTTTCTTACTAATTGACTTGCTCTCTGTTGTGCTGTTTTCTGTTCCACAAATAGTATATTGTTCTTTGGTTCCTGTAATAACTGAAAGCACAGATATCCTCTAGGTGTTCTGTAAGTTTACATGGATGCACATATGTGTCTTCTTTATATTTCTCCTCAGCAATTTTTTGTATAACCTTTGAAACAGTCTTTGGTGCTAAGCAGAACCCATGTGGAATTGGTAGGAGCCTTGCCCATCAGGCTCTTGCAGCAGTGTCTTCTTTCATGCTCTGTCCTTTGTTGCAAAGTGTCCCCCTCCATCCCACCCCCCAATCCTACTTGCTCAGAAGGTTGCTTCCCCCCGCAAATCTTTATTTTTTAATGTGGTGTTGAGGATTGAACCTAGTGCCTCACGCATGCTAGGTGAGCCTTTTACCTCTGAGCCACAACCCCAGCCCAGAAGGTTGCTTTTTTGATGATGCTTTCTGTGAACATCTCAGGCCACCAATTCCTGATCTCCAAGGCACTTTGTGGTATTGTTTATGGTATTTGGCACTCTTTAGCTTGTATTCTTTGCAAACATTTTAGTTTGGTGTTGTTTTTTCTTGGTTAGATCAGGTTTTCCACAAATCCCCCAGACTTGGCACTGTTCTTGTTTGTTGAATAAGAGTGCAGAGCTACCTGGACTTTGATGCTCAGTTTCCTGGAACATGCAATTTTCTTACGTAGTTCCCAGCTGTATAAGCTTCCCTAAATATGCTATTACTCTTAAAAATATTATTTAAGTAGTGATCATACTATATATACTTACACGTTCTTTTCATTAGGTTTGGATGTTGCTGTTGTAAAATTGACTTGGAATGAAAGTTTTTCTTTTTCAAAATGGCTTTTACATTGAAAATTTTTAAATAACTCTAAAAAATTTTTAAATTACTATAAAAATATAACAAAGGGGCTGTGGGGGAAGAGGATAAGAATACATTTGTGGCCAAAGCCAGTCCTTTATGATTAGAAGCATGACTCTACTCCCTGTCAATATTTTACATTCCCTAATGAAAAATATTATACTAGTGTCATTTTGTAACAGTTTTTAAAGGAACTATCTAGTAAGTGAGAAATTATCATCTCAGGAAGAAATCACTGAATTACACCTGGCAAATATTCCTAGTCAACTCAATCAAAATAACAGTATCTTATTCATGAGTAATAATGGTGATGATAAAACATGAAATAAGTTCAAGGTAGAATTTTATTTGTTTATTTATTACTTCCAGGGATTGAACCCAGAGGAATCAACCTTTAAGCTACATCCCCAATCTTTTATTTTTTGAGACATCGTCTTGCTAAGTTTCTTAGGGCCTTGTTAAATTGCTGACCCTTGGCTTTGAACTTGAGATCTTCTTGCCTTAGCCTCCCAAGCTGCTGCGATTAAAATGAGTGCTACTGTGCCTGGCTCAAGTTAGAAAAATTTTAAAGTTTTTGTGCATATAAAAAAGTTAATTAACTGGGCGACTTCAAACTGATTGTGGGAAGAAGCTCAACTCTCAGCAGTTTCAGCAGATTTTAAAACCTGAGTGAGGGAAGTGTATTGATCTCTGTTGGATTTGCCATTCTCAATGAAGTTCTTTTTAGGGTAAATAGAGTTATCTATGCTTATTTGCCTATAGCTGATATTTGCCTGATAGGTCCAGTTTTATCATGCCAACAAAGAAGAAAAGCTTAAGTTTCCTTATGGCCAGAAATAGTATTTAAGGAATATTGGGATGCTTAAGTTTAGGCTGTGTCACTATAGGTGGTCAGCCTAAGGGTATATTCCCATTGTCCCCTCCATTTGATTTTCCTCTAGTATACTACAATATTAATAATAGCTTTTTATTCATCACAACTATTGAGTCTGCTTTGCTGTTTGGTGGTGAGGCAATACTTTGTGATGAGATATTTTGTTCTGGTTACAAGTAGTCACGTATGAGATGTTTTTGCACATCACCTTGTCAAATAAATACCCCAATTTCCAGGCAGCGGGCATGGGCTGTAAGTGTGGATCCCAGGGAGTTGAGTGTTACAGCTAGAAGTACCCCAAGCTCATTGATTACTTTTCACTAAGTCAGGTAGAAGATCGAGAGTGATGTCTGCTCTTGGTGGAAGATTAATCCTACTGTGTTTTTATTCCTAAGGCCTTAGAATGCTTTACAGGTATTCTCACTGTTTTTCTTTATCCCTGTGATTTTCATGAAAATAAATGAACCTATTTTGTTTGAGACTCTTACTTAAAAAGTGAACTCAGAATTTTCTCTGTTTACTGTTTGTGGCTAACAGAAGAGACTGGTAGGGAACCAACAGTGCCATGTTCTTATAAGAAAGATGGAAGTGGGTCTTGGGGAAATGGCTATGTCAAGCCTCTTCTCTTCTTTCATAAGGAGCCTGGGATGAGGTCTTGGGCATTAGGGTCATTCCCTCTGAGCTCCCTGTTGTTTCAAGTCAAGCTAAGCCACTGTGCATTCTTTCTGTCTGGGTGTTGCCATGGTGGTAAATTGATGGGACACAGCAGGAGGGTGAGCGTCTGCTTGGGAGCTTGTGGGAATAGAGTACAGGAAATGGAGAGAAATAGTTTTATCTTCCCAATTTCATATGTGCACATTGCTTCACTTTCATTTGTTTGCTATGTGGCCATGAGGAGAGATTTTCTGTGCTGAGAGAAGAGCAGTGAGAAGCTTTGCCTGGGAGACAGTTTGGCTCTCTGCTAGAGTGGTTCCAAAAGCCTAAAGGGACTCTGATGGTGTTACTTTTATTTTCATATTCCTGTTGTGGGTGTCTTGTACACTGATATCTCAAAATTCATTTGTTTTATTCTGTGGACTTTATTACCGTCTTCATATGTGTAACCTCTACTGAGCATGACATAGTAGGTACTCTAATGGGAATAAGTCATTTGAACAAAGGCAGACTATTTTAAAAACTATAAATGCATCAGGGGAGTTTTCTTCCTTTATTTAGTGTCACATCAACTCTTCAGACTGGCAAAATACTTAGTGCTGATATTTTTTCCTTTTTAAACAATCATTATCATGGCATTATAATGCAGTTGTTTGTTTAGAGTATATTCATTTAGAATATTCTGAGTGTGCTACATAAAAGAAAAATTAAGGAGCTCTCTAATTCTCTTTTTCTTTTGAAATTTGGTTTTCATTACCATGTGCTATGTGATTGAAACAATTGCAACACCCCTTTTCCATTGCTTTATTTTTTAGAATACCAAATATATGAATGGGAGACATAATAACCTTTTAGTTGGATAATCCGAAATTTCAGTTGAGTTGGGAACCTTGATACTCGTAGCTTTTAGTATTCAAAGCATCTAATGTGAATGCCAAATCATTTGTTCAAAGATATTTCTAGACTGCACACCCTGCTGCTAGATAGTAATACAAATTTGGCAGCTGAACACAACACCCATTTCTTGTCTCACAGCTTCGATAGGTGTCCAGCCTCAGCTCAGTTGAGTGTTCTCTTGAGGGTCTTAACAAGGCTGAAATCAAGGTGTCAATGGGGCTGAAGCCTTGTCTGGAACTCAGGATCCTGGTTTAATCTCAACATGGTGGCTGGCAGAATTCAGTTCTTTGGCCCTCAGCTCCTAGAGGCTTCCCTCAGTCCCTTGCATACAGGCTATTCCATAGGTGGTTCATGTTATAGCTCTCTGGTTTTTTCAAGGCTAGCAGGAGAATCTCTGATGTCTCCAGTCTCTGAGCCCAGGGAAACAAGATCGAGCCACACCCACACAGGATCATCTCCCTTTTGATTGTTCATTGTCAATTGATTAAGGTCCTTAAGTGCATCTGCAAAATCCTTTCACCTCTGCCATACCATGTAGCACAGTCACAGCAGTGATAGCCATCATATTCTCAGTAAAAGGGTGGGAATTCTACAAGAATCACTAGGAATCCTTTTAGAATTCTGCCTCTTCAGGGTGTTGGGAGAGATTTGAGAACTGAATATATTTAGTAGGTCTTAAATGGACCACTCTTGTAACTGTGCACAAATTATAAATTAAAAATACTTACAGAATATCCAAGGAGAAATGCTGCTAATAGTTAAAGAAAGATGAACACTGGTAACTACCATGAAGATACTAATGTGGATGTTGTTGGTGATGTAGACAAATTTTCTTGGTGGGCTAGGAAGAAATTTCTCATTGGAATGAGCCTGGGAGTGAACAGAGAAGGGTTGGAAGCATCAATATAGGCTACTTTGGAGATTTGTGGTGAAAGGGTAGAGGTGAATCAAAAGGGTTTTTTATTTTTAATATAGAAAATATTATAGCAATCTGTGTGACTGTGTGATCACACAGCTTAAGTAGCTCATTGCGTAAGATAGCAGAAAAGTCCGACTCTAGTTCCTCAGTCAACCCAAAGAGAAAGATGGTGATGAAAATTTATGTTTTTACCTTATACTTGTTAGTCATATTGTGACTATGTGATATTACTGACTTCATCTTATTTATTTAACCAAAACAGTCTTATTCATTTTTGGCATCTGTACAGTTCCCAACAATTATCTTGAAGGAAAATTCCATCGTCTTCCTCCTGTGTTTGCCTCTTTTCTTGCAGTTAGGTGTTTACAAGTAAGGCTGACAGTGGCTGTGATTATTTGTTGTTGGTTTATTTCCTTCTCTGCCTCATAAATTTTTGTTTATGATTCAAAACTAATTTTCTTGGTTTTATTTTAATTAAAAAAGTAATTGAAAGCAGAGTGGCCTTCAGCCATTTTTCCTCATGGTAGGGATGGAGTGAGGGGAAGAAGTCTAGCCTATCAGCACACCACATTTCTATATCCTTAGAGACCCAGAGTTCTGTGCCAATAACTGAGTGACTAAAAATAGCTTCTGGGTAGTTAGTGCAGGCATCAGAAGGTCCATGCAGTCCTCTCCTAGGAGTTGACCTTGCAGAAGAAACATGTGTAATGTTCTGTCCTGGAGTACAAGCTTCTAGTCCTTTCTCTGCAACCACACACTGTCCTACACTTTTAGTTAAAATGCATTTCTGGAAAAGTTGATAATAATTTAATGTTTGGGAACTAAACATTTGGTTTATTTGTTCCTGGAGAACTAAAAAAGTGTAAAATTTCTAATTATAAATGAATAGTTTTTTTTGTCAAAGTCTTTTGCAAAATTTTATAAGAGCTGAAGTAGGAATGTGTGAGGTAGATTTGATTGCCCCCCCCCCCCCCGTCTTATAAGGCAGTGGCTGCTGTCTTTTTTTTTTTTTTTTTAATATTTATTTATTTGCTTTTAGTTGTACACAATGCATTGTCTTTACGTGGTGCTGAGGATCGAACCCGGGCCGCGCACGCGCTAGGCGAGCGCTCTACCGCTGAGCCACATCCCCAGCCCCGGCTGCTGTCTTTTGAGTGTGCCGTATGCCTGGGGAATAGACCCATGAACTCCTTTTCTGTATTTGAGTGAGTGGAATGTTGTGATGCTAGTTTTCATTTCTTGTTTTAGTGATCTTTTCTAAATTTTCTCTCACTTCTCCCTCATTGCATGGCCCATATTTAGACATTGTAGTCTTGGTATTTGGATATGTTTAATTCTTATTTTTTCTCAGCTTTGCCTACTGTTATAGTTTAGACATTAGTTGTCCCCCAAAAGCTAATGTGTGAGACAATACAAGAAAATTTAGAGGTGAAATGATTGGGTCATGAGAACATTAACCTAATTGGTGCATTAATCCACTGATAGAGATCAACTGGGTGGTAACTGTATGCAGGTAGGGTATGGCTGGCAGAGGTGGGTTCCTGGGGACATGCCTTTGGGATGTATATTTTGTCCTTGGTGGGTAAAGTCTCTCTCTCTTTCCCATGATGCTCTGCCTCACCCCAGCTGCTAAGGAGTGGAGTTGGCCATCTATGGACTGAGACCTCTGGAACCATGAACCCCAAATAAACTTTTGCTCCTTTAAAATTGTTCTTGTCAGGTCTTTTGGTTACAGCGTGAAAGGGTAGACTCACTGATTTGATGTCCTATAATTATTCTGTTGACCCTTAGTCTCACAACTTTTGTATACTTAGTTATGTCCACCTTTGTCTCAGGTTGTGTTGTTAGTATCAGCACTTATATTTTTCCATTTCCACTCATTTTTAGAAATTAATGTAAATTAATGGTCTGCATTGTTCAAATTATTATGCAAATAACCATTTTTAGCAAAGTAGAACTGTTGGTTTCTGTGCTTCACTGGAAGTGTTTGTTCATCAGCTGATGATGGATGGGAGTCCCAGGGAGGCCTAGGAAGCTTGGTTTAAGAATGTCCCCTTTGGTTGTTGCGTCATTTGTGGTACTGGGGATTGAGCCCTGGCTTTTTTTAATTTTTAAATTTTTTTTTTTTTAATTTTGAGATAGGATCTTGCTACCCATGCTGGCCTTAAACTTGAGATCCTTTTGCCTTAGCCTCCTGAGTTACTGGGATTATATGCATATGCCATTGTATCTGGGGAGGATATACCTTTTTTATGTTTTATGCAAGATGATCACTGGCCTGGCTTTTTTTAATGAAAGTGCCAATTACATGAAAGTTATGCTGTAAAGTTGTGGAGTGCCATAAATAGCTAACATTATAAAGTATAAGTTGAAGCCGGGTGTTTTGGCGCACGCCTGTAATCCTAGCACTTGGGAGGCTGAGGCAGGAGGATCGCGAGTTCAAAGCCAGCCTCAGCAATGGTGAGGCACTAAGCAACTCAGTGAGATCCTGTCTCTAAATAAAATATAAAATAGGGCTAGGGATGTGGCTCAGTGGTTGAGTGCCCCTGAGTTCAATTCCTAGTACCAAAAAAAAAAAAAAAAAAAAAAAAAAAAAAAAAAAGCCATTTATTGGCTCGAATACTAAGCACATTCACAAGTGGTCCTCATTTGTGGTGATGGCTACGAGCGTCCATTGCTCTAAGTGCCCTCTGTTTCTGTGCTATGAGCTGGGTGACAGGTGTGCCTTCCATGCCTTCTTTTCAGAGATCACCATGTTGCTTGTTTTGGGGTGTGTGGCCGCCCACATGGATGTGTCTTTTCACCTTACCAAATATCACAGAAGGGGCTGGGATTGTGGCTCAGCGGTAGAGCACTCGCCTGTGCGCGGCCCGGGTTCGATCCTCAGCACCACGTACAAATAAACCATTGTGTACAACTAAAGCAAATAAATAAATATTTAAAAAAAAAAAAAAAAGAATACAAATATCACAGAAGCCACTTCAAAGCAAGCAGCCTGTGGGTCCACCTTATCTAAGTCTCAAGTCTTGATCCTGAAAGGCCACTGCAGCTGCTTGCTGTGGAGAGGCTGTCTGCTGTTGTGAGCAAGCATCTTGTTTCCTGTTGAAAGCATTTGTTGGCGACTGCATTTGCTGCACAGGAGCAGGTTCATGCAGGTGGAGGTAGTAAGGGATGTGTGAGACCAAACTGACTGGAAAGATGGCCTTGAGATTCATAACAAGTCTCACTTTCACATTCAGGGTGGCAGGTGGTGCTTTTTATGCCTCGGGCAACCTGTGTTTTCTCTTGGATGCACTGTCCCTCCCTGATCTGTGGGACTGAAAGGCCAAGGGTAGGCTGTTGAGCAGGTGGTGCAGGGAGGAGGCCATGTATTATTAGAGTGAGCAACTGTGTCTCTTGGATCCCTCCGTCTGTACTAGAGAACACATTGCCCCAGAGGATGAGCTCTGCTTGAGCAGCCAGTGGCAGGGAAATGGGAGTGAGCAGACTTGGCCTGAAAAACTGAAATTTATCCATCACCCAAAATCGGTGCAGAAGGGTTGGGTTGTGGAGTTAGAACTAGACTTAAAATTCTTGCCAGTCCCGCTTTTTTTTGCTATGTGATTTATAAAGCCTTGTTTCCTTTTTCTATAAAATAGTGTTAGTCTTGAATTGTGGTGCTGACTAAATGAAATAATATATGTGAAGTGCTTAGTGACACAAGCAATGATGATGACGATGATAAAAATAAAAATCATGCCATTAATACTGTTTTTATTATTCATCTGTTCTTCTACCAGACCTTTTGCTGGAGGTGATAATTAACAAGGTGACAGCCTTTTAGAAATGTTCTTTGATCTGTTGTAGAGGTGAAAAATGTTAAAGGCAAGCAGCTATTTTGATGTTGAAAGACATCAGAGAGACCCAGAAATTCATAGATGATAAGACTGATAGCCACTGTGGTTTGGATGTGGTTTGAGGGTCCCTCCAAGTTTCCTGTGTTGGAATTAACCCCCATTGTGAGGTATTAAGAGGGTGGAAACTTAATTTGAGTAGGGTGTGTTTAAAGGTGGAGGCTTTGGGAGTGATGAGGATTAGACAAGGCCATCAGGGTGAAACCCTCCTGAATGACTACTGGTGGCTTTTATGAGAGAGACAGACAGACACACCAGAAGAGCTACACATGCTCCCTGTCTCTTGTCCTGTGATGCTCAGTGCTACCTTGAGATTTTGCCAACAAGAAGACCATCACCAGGTATGGACCTTTGGACTTCCAGCCAAATAAGCCTCCTTTCTTTATTGTGAGGAAGACTGAAGTATTTTATTCTAGTAACACAGAATGGATGAAAACAGATTAAGGGAGTATGGTTGATGGGATGTTCCCTCACCAAAAGGTAAATTAAATTAAGAGAGCCATCTTGGTTACAGGGAAAGATCAACTCTAAGGTTCCTTTGAGTAGCAATTTACCCCACAGCTTCTCAGACACATGTATAAAACGAGGTCCATGTGCTCTTTGTTTAGAACAGGTAATAGACCTACAATAGATGAATTTCAGCTCAGTGTTTGAATTTTATGTTTGAGAATTGAAGACAGCTAAATGCTGTAAGTAGCATAGGAAAGTGGCTTGAACTTTAAGAACGCTCCCTTTCCTTTGTTCTTTCACTTTACCTTGAGATTTTCACATTTATATTAATTATCTCCATAGCTCTCATTAGGTTATACTAAAGAATCTGAATTTCAAATAAATGCCATAATCAGAAAATAGGTCTGTAATCTTTCATAGGTAGTTATGAATAAAATGGAATTTATGTTTTTGAAACATTTTGTCATAGAAAGCACAGACCTTTATTTTTCAAATGCCTCCTCACCAAAATAACTAGAAAAATCTCATTAAAAGACTCCCCAGGGGTGCTGGAGTTGGCAGTAGGACATTGTGGTATATAATCCCGCCCAGGGCCTGCTGAGTCTCTGGAGCCTGGGCATCCTGTCTGCCTCCTTCTGATGCCTGGATCAAACAGTCCTTGGAAGTCTCTTCTTTTGCCAAATCCAACTTTCTCATCTGCAAAGTCAAGATATTAAACCACTTGATCTTTTTTTTTTTTTTTTTTTTTTTTTTTTTTTGTGGTACCGGGGATTGAACTCAGGGGCACTTGACCACTGGGCCACATCCCCAGCCCTTTTTTGTATTTTATTTAGAGACAGGGTCTCACTGAGTTGCTAAGTGCCTCGCCATTGCTGAGGCTGGCTTTGAACTTGCGATCCTCCTGCCTCAGCCTCCCAAAGTGCTGGGATTACAGGCGCGCGCCACCGCGCCCGGCTACCACTTGATCTTTAATGTCTTTTCTTTTCTAACTTTATGAGTGTATGTATGAGGCACCACTCTGTATGTTACTCAACTATTTCTGAAAAAGACATGCATATTTTGTTATGGAGGCCCATGGAATTTGTGTGGATAATATTACATTGCCTCCAGCAGTGATTTTGCTTTTGTGTGTGTGTGTGTGTGTGTGTGTGTGTGTGACTTTGCATCATTGGAGCACATAAGTAGTTTTCATGAAATACCACCTTGTGAAGTATATCAAATAGAGCTTCTTTGGTTTCCATCAGGGCCTGTGTCCCATTTTCCTGTGGTTTTTCACCCTGAGCCACGTCTATAAAGCCCTGCAATTTGAAATCTACACAAACACATCAGGCCCTGTACTCTTGAGTATACTGTATTCTGGAGCTAGTTCTGCACCTTCTTTTCCCACCAACCTTTTTAAATGAAAGTTTTTAAACCTACAGAGCAAATTGAAAAATATGTTATGGTAAACCTCCACATAGCTACCACTGAGACTCTTCAATAAATGTGCTATATTATTCTTGATTTACTATATACTCACACATCTGTCTATTCCTCTATATATCTACAAATCCATCTATTTGGGGGAGAGGGTTAAATTGCAGATTTTTCCCTAAATGTGGATCACTATCTAGAGCTTAGTGTTAGTATACAACTATTGTTTTCTTCAGGTAAAATTTACATACAATGAATATGTAGATATAAAGTATCATTCATTGAGTTCTGACAATCGTATACAGCCATGTAATTCAAACCTGTCAGGGTACTAAACATTACTGTCTCCCTAAGAAGTCCTCCCTCTGATCCTTTCCAGTCAGTCTTCACCAGTACCTGTCAGAAGAATATACTGTTCTGATTTTTTTCACCCACAATTAGTTTTATATTTTATATTGCTTTATTTAAAGAGAATCATATAGCATATCATCTTTAGTGAATGTATTATTGCACAGAATAGCAGTGGATTTTCCCAACAGACAATCTTTTTTAATGAGAAAGGTTTAAATTGAGTTTATATTTTCTGATTAGTATAGTAACATTTCAACATGTAGTGACATTTCTATGCTAGAGGTTCCCAAAATTTAGTTGGCAGCAGAATCAGCCTGGAGGGTTGGTAGGGTCAGACTGCCTGCCCTGGAGTTTCTGTTTCGTGGGTCTGGGGTGAAGCTCAGGTAGCAGCTTCTGCTGATGTTGATGTTGATGGTCTGAGACCATTATTTTATACAAAATCATTTCAAGTGTTGTATAAAATGTTTCACCATGTGTGTTTGTGCTGCTTTGCCTCATTGGCATTTATCACTATTTTTTTCATAAAATGTCACATAAAGCTGTTTTTTATGACAGTTATTTTTAAAAGCAATTTCATTTTGTATCCTACTTGCTGTGGCTCTCTCTTTTGGTGGGAAGTGAGAGTTCATGATCATTGGATTCTTTGCTTTTAGATAATGTTCTGTGCTATTCCCTCCTGTGAGAATGTGCTCACAGTTTCCTCAGTGTGGAGGTTCCAAATTTAGTGATTTTTCTACTTTGGAATAATTAATTTTTTTCTACTTTATTTTGCTGCTTGTATTTGAATCCAAAGTTCAATATTTAGTTTTTTAGATTACTAATATGTTTATTGCTGTTTTCTCAGAGCATAGGATTGTACAATTCATACACCACACACTACAAAATTCAAAGGATAAAATTCTTAACATAAAACATAAATTTCTTTCTCTCTTCTATCTCCTTTCCCAGAGGTGTCTGCTATTATTAATTTCTTTCTTTCTTTCTTTTTTTTTTTTTTTTTTTTTTTGGTACTGGGGATTGAACTCAGGGGCACTCAACCACTGAGCCACATTCCCAGCCTTATTTTGCATTTTATTTAGAGGCAGGGTCTCACTGAGTTGCTTAGCACCTCGCTTTTGCTCAGGCTGGCTTTGTACTTGGGATCCTCCTGCCTCGGCCTCCCAAGCTGCTGGAATTAGAGGCGTGCACCACCATACCTGGCTTAACTTCTTGATATATATTCAATCATCGTTATTCACATATTCTGTATTTGTGAAATGCCTCCTTATTAGCACTTATTTGTACTAAAATCAACACCAGGGGTGCTTCTATTCCTGTGTAAATGTGTAGAATGGGGGAAAACCTTTGAGCTTTCTGATGTACACATTCCCAGCCAGCTGAGGTTGAATTAGATGACATTCTGCCTTCATGTCTCATCTCTCACACTGTGAACAAGTACCCTGGTTGTGGACTATTTAGTGTCATGTTCACAAACTTACTTTTTTTTTGTTGGTGATTTTGCTGTTTAAAATGGGCCGTAAACTTAGTGCTGAAGTACTGTCTCTAGTCCTTAAGAGCAGGGAGGTTGTGAGGTGCCAACAGAGAAAACACCTGTGTTAGAAGCGCTATTCAAACCTGAGAAATAGTGCTTTCGGCTGTGAATTCAGTGTTAATGTATTTGTAGTGTATATTTGAATAAAGTCTGTTTAAACAGAAGCACTCATGACAAGGTTATGTATTGATCAGTTGACAAAAAATGGTGTGGATAATTAATTATGTTGTTATTCCCCATGTATGGAATATATAGGACTATAGTTCAATTCGTGCTGTCCTGGAAAAGTAACACCATATTTCCTGTAAGAGCATTGCTGTAGTATTTGCTAATTAAAGTGGCCACAGCAACGATGTAGAACCTAAATACTACAAATAATGAAATATGTATCATGTTTATATACTTCACAGTTTCAATTAAATACTTTCATGTATTAGCTAATCCTTACAAAATACTTATGAGGTTATAGAGAAATAAGACCCCAAAGTGTTTTTTCTTGGGAATTTTGACAGAGAGCACAATATGATGGGCCTGGTTGGGGCTAATTTGGGTGATGGAGTCTTGATATGTGGGCCGAAGTTCTACCCTTGTGCCATCTTGCTGCTATGTTCAGAATATAACTTACCATGTATATAACAACCTTCTCTGAATTATGAATTTAAAAAGTTGTTTGATTTCCATCTTTTTCTGTGGCTTGCTAAATAAACTATTTTTTTGTTTTCTTTTGTATCATTGGATCTGCTATGGAGAATGGATGCAGCTTTGAAAGTGTCACTGTGAATGAAATGGTGGTATCTTTTCTCAGATAAACAGTTATTTGGAAGTATATAAAATTAGATGTTCATAATGGGCTTACTCTGTTTGACATGGGAAGACATTCCTCCTAAAGTAAAAAGCATCGTCCCTGTCCTCAAATAGCTTAAGATCTAATAGATAAACTAGAGCCTTACCTACAATTTCAGTGAAGGTTTTATGTGCCAAGAGTGAAGTGTGTATAGGAAACAGGTGTGAAGCAGGAGGAGCTGGTTCAGTTCTCCCTGAGGAGAGTGTGAAGGCTAGTGATGAAGCTTATAGAGAGAAAACATCTCTGGGATTATGAATCATAGCAATGGGAAGATTTGTCTCAATTTGAAAAGAAATTTTATAGAGTTCTTGTTAGAAACTGTGTCTGTTGATAAAAGCAAGGTAGGCTCATGCTGCCAGGAGAGGGCAGGCAACAGAGATTACAGGGTGGACGGGAACCAAGCAAGAGTCATGACCTGAAACTTGCTCTTCCAGCAGTCACTATCAGGAGACAAGACTGCAAATTAGCTAGTGTCTTTCATTGTGTTTTTATGATGATTAAATGAAAGAAAGAATGCAAAAAAGAAGAAAAAAAGGCTTAATAGGGAAGATGATGTTACGTCACCATTTTTATTTTTATTTTTTAAAAGACCTATGCCAGGATGTTAGCCTGTACTTAATATTGTGGGCTGAAGAACTGGCACAGCCTGTGTCTGCTGTAGTTTGCTCTTTCCTTCATTATAGTCAAGACTCCAGGATTTTATATGCAGTGCTTTTATTTGGAGAATCTTAGATAAAATTATTTATTTAGAATACTTAGAAGAATTTTTAACCAGGAGGGTTTTTTGTCTTTTTTTTTTTTGGGGGGGGGGGCATAGCAGTTACATTTCTAATTCCTTAAAATAGTTTGTAATATGTAGTTAGTTGATTTAAAATAATTTTTAATTGTATTTGTTGTTATTATGCTTGCTAAGTTTTTTTCTGTGTGAAAACCTTATTCTTTTTCATTAGCTGAATATTTATTTTTAATCAGTTAATAATGTGTATATATATATATATATATATATATATATATATATACTAGCAAGATTACTTAAAATTTTTTTGAATGCTGAATTCTGTGGATAAATAATTACATTTTTATTCCCCAAATATGGAATACATACTACTACAGTTCAGTTTATACCTATTGCTAAAACCAAAAATGATGAGTAATAGGTTTTCTTTAAGTTGAGGTCAACTAACATTTTAATGTTTCATATTGACTTTCTTGAGATCCTGATGCTAGAGAATGTGGGATAATTTTAGTTTGTTTGTTTGTTTGTTTCTTTCTTTCTTTCTTTCTTCCTTTGTACAGGGAATTGAACCCAGGTATGCGTAACCACTGAGCCACATGCCCAGCCATTTTTATTTTTTATTTTGAGACAAGATTTCACTAAGTTGATTAGGGCCTTGCTAAGTTTCTGAGTCTGGTTTTGAATTTGCAATCCTCCTGCCTCCCCCTCCTGAGCCCTGCAGGGATTATAGCTGTGTGCCACTGTACCCAGCTAAGTATTTTTGTTTTGCAGTGTGTGTATATATTATTTCTTTCCTTGTTCAGTGAGAGGAACTTTTCCCCTGCATATTTAGTAAAGCACCCAAACTAATGGATATTGATAACATGACCTTAATAAGTGATGATACTTTTTAAAGTGAAAAATAGTGAAAGCGATTGGGAATCTCTTCAATACCAAATGTGGAAAAATCTTTATAGACACTTATTAATAAGTATGCAAATTAATTTTGTAGGGTCTTTGGTCTTCAGTCATTCCCTTATGCTTTCATTTAATTACACATTTTAACCTTTTGACTCATGATAGCAAAACTGATTTCTCTTGAAACTGAGTACTGTGATTTGTGTTTAGGGAAAAAAAAATAACAGCTTTTCAAAAGTTGTATTTTTCCATTTGCTTCTGCATGCATCTTAAGATACTTTTCTTAGGAGTACTCCTCTATTCTTAAATAATTAAGAAGTTTTCAGTGTGACAGGACAACTTCAAAACTCTCCTTATTGAAAATATGGCATTTATTAGCAAAGAATGATATTGACAGTCATTTCTAACTGAATTACAGTGATGAAGAGAAATGTCTTCTGAAGGCACAGATGGCATTGTATAGTCAGTTAATAATTTTTTTAACAATTGTTTTTCCCCTGACTTTTTCCTTCCTTAGCTTCTTTTTCTTTTTTTTTTAAAGACGTTATCCACACAAAAAGGCAATATTGCTAAAAACTGAAGTGTCAAGGGGTTTCTTGGGCTCTCTGATCCATATGCCCTGGCACTGTCTCTCTCATAGGGCTTATCTGCTTTGTGCAACTGCCAAGTTCATGCATAATTGTCTTGACAAATGGCATGCTCATTAATATTGTAATGGGCCTTTGCCAACTAGTGTAAGCCATGTGCCCCAGGCAGCAAAGTCCAGTGCCAATTTCTTGCTGATGGTTATACCATGCCTTAAATACATTGTTAAGACCAATTATAGGTAAAGATATAACCATTTGTGCTAAAAATTACTTACATTTATTCACGCACTTGTGAATATCAAGTGACTGCTGACATTTCTGAGCTGTAGACCCTCATGTGTCTTAGAGCTGTAATTTCCTACCTTGGAGGGTCCTCTTTTGTCACCTACATGCTCCAGAATCAATGAGAAAAGCACATGGTGATGAATTATTCCAAAAAGAATGTATTTACTTCATGTTTATGAAGGCTATTATAGTGCCCAGGGTAGAAGCAAAGTCATTGTTAATCAGAACCTGCAGTCATTTCCAGGAATTAAGTACACGAGTCTGTGAAAAAGATTAATTGAGCCTAAGTAGATAAAACTCTAGGGAAGGATATGGGTTGCTGTCATTAAAGGTATATGTTAAAATGTCCTCCCAGGGATTTCATGTTACTGCAATTTAATAATTTTTAAAATGTACAGTTTATTTGACACTATGTGGCTGATTGTTCCTACTTGTTTTATCTTGAACTCACTGGAAGCAATTGTGTGAGCCTGTGGTGTGTTCATTCTTAGAACAAGAACTTCCTTTGTGGAATGAGCACTTTGTGCAGATCCTTTGTGTGCCTGACTGTATCTAGAAATGATGAAAGAAATGAATCCTGCCTGCAAAAGTTTATTTTCTAGTGGAAAGATGTTCATGCCCACAAGTAATTGCTACTTGGGTCATTTGACATGAAAAGTGTGAAAATTTCTATGTTAAACATGGAGATATAGAAATATAAACCTATATTTATATTGATTTCAACGAAGGCAACAGGAAGTGAGTTTCCCTGGTTAGTTCTAGAATTTCACACCCTGCATATTGTGTTCTTATGATCTTGGACATCTTATTCTTTGTGCCTTCCAAAAATCTCCTCCTAGAATAAACTCCATTATTCTCCACGGGAGATATCTAGATATCAATGGATAGCCTTATCTGTAATGTGTGACTTGGTTTGCATGTGGCGTTTGTTTTTTTGTTTTTTTTTTTTTTTTTTTCTGTACAGCCTCCCTCTCAGAAAGAAGCTCTGGCCATAGTGACCAGCACAAGGAGCTGGGCTTTTGCAGTTTAATCTTTAAGGTCTTTCTCCTTTATGACCAAGTTCATCTGTGCACTTGGTTTCTCTTGTCTTCTTTGGTTCAGGTAATTTGGTTATTCTGTGGCCTGATCTTGTCACTTTCTCTAAAAATCATTTGATTACTGGCATTGTATTTTAGTGTATGCTTCTATTAAATTATATTTCCCTTTTGATTGATGTCGATTATCAGGTAAGGTGAAATCACTTTCATTGAGGCCTTGTACCACATAATTTAAATTCTAATATAGCTATTAATATATTTATGTTGATAGATAGAATTAAATTAAATACTATTTATGGAGGAACTCAAAATTCTGGGATCTTTCCCCAACATGTATGTGCTGAAAAGTGAAATGTATGTGTTGTGGGAAAGTATCCAAGAAGAGGCAGGAAAGGAAGTTTGGAATTGGGCTATATAAAAATCCATATTTAATATTGGGGACTTCCAGGGATTTCCTAGCAGGGAAGTTATATGGTCACATGTGTGTTTTGGAAGGGCCTCTTGGAGTGCCCAATGTGGGATGGAGGTGAAGGTGGAAAAGCCAAGGGACAGGGCCAGATTAGGGGCCAGTTGGCATGACATAGTATGATTAGGACCAAGGGACATCTGGGCCCTTTACTTCTTATTTGCAATTTTAAAATCTGAAAAAAGTGCTGGAAACCAAGTTTTCAAAAATAAATATAAGCGCCAAAACTTATTTTGGTGTAAGATCTGAATTGATTTGACTTGTGAATTGTTTCACTGCTGGTAATAGGCTGATCGCTACTCTTTTTTTTTTTTTTTTTTTAATATTTTTTTAGTTACACATAGACACAATGTCTTTATTTTACTTATTTTTATGTGGTGCTGAGGGTCGAACCCAGTGTCTCACACGTGGGAGGCAAGTGCTCTGCCACTGAGCCACAACCCAAACCCCTGTTTTTTGATGTATATATGACTTTGAATTTCCAGTGTGCTTTTGAATTTATTTGCATTTTGAAAATGTAGAAAAAGCTACAGATAATCTCTGTGCAAAAGTCAAAAGAGGACTGGAAAAATCTATTATTATCAGAAATATAGAAGATAGAATAGTATAGAAAACAGGCTTATTATAAACCTAAAAAATTAGACAAGTTGTGGAATTTTTACACTAACAGTGATGACCAGGAGCTAATGAAAAGCACAAAAACATTATGTAGTGACAAAGTAAAGATGTTTACTGGGCCGGGCGCGGTGGCGCACGCCTGTAATCCCAGCACTTTGGGAGGCTGAGTCAGGAGGATCGCGAGTTCAAAGCCAGCCTCAGCAATGGCGAGGCACTTAGCAACTCAGTGAGACCCTGTCTCTAATAAAATACACACACACACACAAAAAAAAAGGGCTGGGGATGTGGCCCAGTGGTCTAGTGCCGCTGAGTTCAATCCCCAGTACCAAAAAACCAAACAAACAAACAAAAAGATGTTTACTGTATACAAATAGAGAGGATTGGTTAGTGAAGAATTGAAAGTGTACCTGTTTATGGCGTATGCTTTATGAAATAACTGAAACTTATCAGCTACAACTGAATGTCAAAGATGAATAAAGAATATTCTGAGATTGCAGAAATTTAAGAAGCTCATAGCGAAAGGTTTGTTTATAAGAATCTAACCAAAAATCTCATTGAGGAGATGAAGATATTCATAGGAAACTGCAGTTTTAAATATAATAAATTTGCTGAATGAAATAGCATTGTACTAGTCCTTGTTTTTTAGAAGGCATTGATGATGATTAATGAAAAGACACCAGTTAGTTTTAAGGATACTACCCTTTGAATGAGCTTTCTTGGACATACTGGTTTTGCAGGCATACTGAAGATAAAGTTGCCAGAGAATGGGACAGAAAACCTACTTTAAGATGTTTGAAAGAGACATGCAATTTATTTAGCTTTCATTATTTATATAAGAAAGGATATGTGACTGAAGAAATATTTTCTGACTAATTCAGTCCAATGTTGTACCAGAAACACAAACTCACTAAGAGAAGCTGGACTGGAAGAAAAGTAGAATTGGTTATTCTTAGGTAACTGCTCCACTCAGCCTACTTCTCAACTTTTATGAAAAGTAACTTTTTGGGTATTAGATCTCACAACAGTGTGACATTTGTTATTCAGCCTGGTGACCAAGCTGAATTACAAATTCAGCTTGTTCCTTGAAGAACAAGTCTGCTTACCTTAAAAATCCAAACTTGGGGGCTGGGGTTGTGGCTCAGCGGCAGAGCGCTCACCTCGCATGTGCGCGGCCCGGGTTCGATCCTCAGCACCACATAAATGCATTGCATTGTGTACAACTAAAGTAAATAAATAAATATTTAAAAAAAAAAAATCCAAACTTGGTGAGGTGGCTCATGCCTCTAATCTCAGCTACTCAGGAGGCTGAGACATGAGGATCGCAAGTTTAAGACAAGTCAGGGCAATTTAGTGAGACCTTGTCTCAAAGTAAGTTAAAACATAAAATAAAATAGCTGGGCTGTAGCTCAGTGGTAGGTGACTTGTCTAGAATGCGCAAGGCCTTTGATTCAATCTTCAGTACCTCAAAACAAACTCAACAAACAAAAAAATAACAATAAAACTATTCTTGCTATAATTAAATTCCTTTGGTTCCAAGACCACTTGAAATAATTTAGCTTTAAAAATGCTATTTATGCAATTACTAATGCTTGAAATGAGGCTTATAAATCAACATTAGTAAATATTTCATACTAACTTTGGGTTACAGTGATGTTTGAAAGCGAATCTGTGAGAAAGACATTGAAGGGTTTCATGTCACTAATGAAAAGATGTCCCATTTCTCTTGTTATGCTAGAAGTCGATCAGCCAAAATAATGAGTTGAATAAATGCTGAACTTTATAATAATGTACTTCTTATATGTGCCTTGAATGATGGGGAAATTGCTGAAATATTATGAAGTTCAGGTAAGTATGAGGAGAGTGGTGATAATGATGACCGTCACATCATGAATACAGGTGAAAAATACCCACAAGCTATACAGAGAAAAATATGTTGTCAGTTAAGTACTGACCTTGAACAATGTGCAGTGGTAGTGTGCAAGAGGTTACTCAATTCAGAAGATGCTGTTTGGACAGAAACCTGAGCTCAAGAGGTAGAAGACTAGAATAAGCTTTTTAAAAGACCATCTCTGTCAAACGCCTGGCTCATCATATAAACAGGACGTACTGGGACCATCATTAGATGTGCAGAGTGAGGTCCATGATTACCAGTATGATAGTAATACCAGTGTACTACTTCTCTAATGAACCACATGTATAGCATAGATAAAAGTCTGAGTGAAGTTTTAATAATATATTCATTAGAAATAGTTCCTTTGGACTAAATTGTTATATGTCATTTTAGTTTTGACGCATATTAAAGATTTCTTCTATGGATATTATTGAGAAACATATTTGGAATAGGAAAGGTGTTATCAATTTCCTAGGAAATTTAAATATAAATTTCAGAAATATAGCATTGGATTAATTGGCACTGTGCTTATGACAGTTGATTTATAACTCAGGAAAGAGAATTGGAAAGGCTTTTTCTCTTCTTCCACTCATTGTCAGAGGTTGTGCTAAGGATGTAGAATGTGAAGACCTGGAGGTGCATACGTTTGCATTAAATGCTGTACTCTGGAATCAGAAAATCTAGTAGGAAGACAGGTAGCAAATAATAATAATAATAATAATAATAATAATAATAATAATATGTTAAATATTGGACATAGAAAGTATCTAGGTTCAGAAAAATCCTTGGTTTCCTACTAGACACTCTCCCTGTCTTAGTAACAATGGTAGCCTTCTGTTCTTCATTATCTTACTATTCATAAATAAATATGATAATTTCCAACTGCTCTGCCTTTTGCTCATTTCTGTTTTTTTCTTCTCACCCTCCCATGCATTCTTATGACATTAACTCTTCTTTATACAAATTACTTCCTAGGTTTACATTTCTAGAACTCGTTTCTTACCTCATTTTCAAACCATACTTCTGAGTGTCTCATGTAAATGACAACCTGGCTATCTCATCTATTGCCAATGTTCTTACATGCAGTCCATCTGCAATTGCAAACAGAAAATTATCTGAACAAACAAAATATCCATTTTGAGTCCACTCTCTTAGTGAACAGCTTTGTTATTTTTTCTGTTATCTGATCTCTAGAAATGTCTGGGTCATTTTTACTTCAACTCATCTCTTATATGCTAGGTAATGAGTTAAGTATCTTATGGGCAGGATCTAGTTTAATCCTTTCACTGATAGTTAGGTATTATTTTCTTATTTTATGGGTAACAATTTTATTTTACAAAAAGATCAAATTATGTATCCACACAGCACCAAAGAGGTGGTCTTGGGAGCCAACCTGTATGTGTGTCTGCAAAATCTGGCCTGTTGCCCATTGTATCGTTATGACCTGACTCAGTCTGTTGCTCACTTTCTGTTTTATATTGATGCCAAAATATTTACTGTCCACATTTGTACTTGGACTGCTTTCTGTGGCAGTACAGTCCACTTGTGTTTGTGAACAGGAAGATTTTATGAATGGGCAGAAGAACTTTTCAGTGGGTTAAGTCAAAACAGGATAGCAAAATTGTTACATAAAGTAGCAGATCACCAGTGTTTTTGGCTTTGTGCATCAAATGTTCCCTGACAATTACTCAATCTTGCTTTTGTGTCTAAAAATGCTCCCTTGGCCAATGTCTAAACAAATAGTCTTTGCTGTGTTCCAGCAGCCTGTGTTAAAAAGAAACAGGCCAGGGATGGATTTGGCTCTTGGGTCAAATATTTTTCTACTTTTTTGTGTGTTTGTTTAAATATTTCATTTTTTAGTGTTAAAGCCAATGAGTTTTATTGGATTTATTTATTCAAGCATTCATATTTATATTTTAAGTGCATTGATGTGGGTTTGACTTAGTAAGATAGAAGTTCAGGGAGGAGATTGAAAAGATAAAATTTGAATTGAACATTCTAGGGCCTTTGAAAAGTAGTTAATTGCTCAGAACTCTGACCTTTGTCTAATGGGTAGGCATATGAGGAGTTCACAGAAATTACATGATCTGTTTGGGCTTTAGTTTTCTTGGTTATATGGTTCAGAATAATACTTAACCACAGAGCATTACTGACAGGATGAAATAGAAGAGCACTGTACCAGCAGAAGTGTGACTGTGGTTGGGATTGTTATCTTCTCAGTATGTCCTATGTATTTCATATGGCTTATTTCTTTTCTTTTGTTTATCTAATTGTTTTTAATTTTTATTTTCTTATGTTTTTTATTAGTGCATTATAGTTGTACATAATTGTGGGATTCATTTCGACATGTTCATAAAATATATATAAAATTTGTTCCATTTTAATTTGAACTACTGTTCTCTTTCTTCTCCTCCCCCAAACCCTAATCCTCTATTGGTCTTCCTTCTATTTTTTTAAATTGGTGTATTATACATAAAAAGTGGAATTGTGATATGTTCATATTTGTACAAAGAACAGTTTGATCAGTTTTATTCCACAATTCCTCTTCTCTCCTATCCTTTTCCCCTCCCACTTGATTCCCTTCCTCTACTCCACTGTTCTCCCTTCTATTTTCATGAGATCCCTTTAAAATGTTTTTCTTATTTCTCTCTTGATTCCACATAGGAGAGAAAACATTCAACCCTTGACTTTCTGAATCTGGCTTGTTGCACATAGCATAATGTTCTCTACTTCTGTGTATTTACCAGCAAATGTCATAATTTTATTCTTCTTTCTGGTTGAGTAAAATGCCATTGTGTATATATACCACGTTTCTTTGTTCAGTCATCTATTGAGGGACAACTAGGTTGGTTTCATAACGTGGTATTGTGAATTGCAGTTATAATACATTGAGCTTTCTGTATCACTATAGTATGTTGATTTTTAGCTCTTTTGGATTAATACCATTGAGTGGGATAGCTGGGACTATAGACTATGATTGGTCTATTCCTAGTCTTTTGAAGAATCTCCATGGTGCTTTCCAAAGTGGTCCTTCTAATATTTAGTCCCACCAACAATGTACGAGTGTATCTTTTACACCCGTATTCTTGCCAGCATTCTAACTGAAATGACATGAAATCTCACTTTAGTTTTGATTTGCATTCCTATGATTGGTAAGGATGTTGAACACTTCTTATATGTTTGTTGGCTGTTTCCGTTTCTTTTGAGAATTTACTGTTTAATTCATTTGCACATCTATTGATTGGGTTATTTGCTTTTTTTGGTATTAAGTTTTTTGAGTTCTCTATATATTCTGGATATAAATCTCCTGTTGTAAGAGTGGCTGGCAAACATTTTCTTCCATTCTACAGGACCTCTTTACACTCTTTAATTATGTCCTTTGCTGTGTAGAAGCTTTCTCATTTGAAGCCATCCCACTTATTGATTATTGGTTTCATTTCTTGAGATTTAGGAGTCTTATTAAGGAAGTCATTGCTTGTGCCAGTATGTTGAAAATATGTTGACCCATGTTTTCTTTTAGTAGTCGCAGTGTTTTTGGTTAATTCCTAGGTCTTTGATTCATTTTGAGTGTTTTTTTTTTTTTTTTTTTCCTACAATAGAAATAGGGACTTAGTTTTATTTTTCTACATATGGATATCCAGTTTTGCCACCATAATTTTTTAAAAAGGCTATATTTTCTCCAGTGTATGTTTTGCCACCTTGTCTCTGTGTCTTCTACTCCACTGGTGGTCTTGTCTGTTTTCATGCCAGTACCATGATGTTTTTGTCAGTATACCTTTGTAGTATAATAGGAGATCAGGTATTGTGATTCTACTGTATCATTGTTATTGCTCAGTATTGCTTTGTTTATTTTGGGTCTTTTGTTATTCTTCCTTATGAATTTTAGGATTGTGTTTTCTAGTTCTATGAAAAATGTCAATGGTTTTTTGATAGGGAATCACATTGAAATCATGTATTGCTAAGGTCTTTCCATCTTCTAAGTCTTTAGCTTCTTTCTGCTGTGTTCTTTAATTTTCACTGAAGAGGCCTTTCATTTCCTTGATTAGATTTATTCTCAAGTATTTTATTTTGCTTTTTTTTTTTTTTTGTGGTGTTGGGGATTGAACCCAGGGCCTTGTGCATGCAAAGCAAGCACTGTACCAACTGAGCTATATCCCAAGCCCCATATTTTGTCTTAGTTTTGAAGGTATTGTGAATGGAAGTATTTTCATGATTTCTTTCTCACAGATTCATTATTTGAGTATAAGAAAGCTATTGATTTTTGTATGTTGATCTTGTATTTGCCAAATTTGTTTATCAGGTCTAGAGTCTTCTGGTGGAATTTTTTGCTTGTTCAACATATAGGATAATCTCATCAGCAAACAGATAATTTAATGACTTCTATTCCTGTTTGCATCACTTCTCTCGTCTGATTAATCTGGCTATGGTTTATACAAAGCTACATTCAGTAGGATTGGTGAGAGTGGACATCCTTGTGTTGTTCCTGATTTTAGAGGAAATGCTTTCAATTTTTCTCCAGTATGATGTTGCCTTTGGATTTGTCATATATAGAGCCTTGATGATGTTGAGGTATGCGCCCCGCTAGTTATTTTAGTGTTTTTTACAAGAATGAGGGCTGGACTTTGACAAAGTTTTTTTTCTGCATCTTTGGAGATGATTTGTGATTTTTGTCCTTGATTTTATTTATGCGATGAATTACTTTATTCATTTGTTTATGTTGAACCAATCTTTCATTTTTGGATTGAATCTTGATCATGGTGTACAGTCTTCTTAATTTGTTTTGAACGCAATTGCTAATATATCATTAAAAGTTTTTGCATCTGTATTCATCAGGGATATTGGTCTGCAGTTTTCATTCCTCGGTATGTGCCTTTGTCTGGTTTTGGTATCGGAGTGATACTGGCTTCATAGAATGAATTTGGCAGTGTTTTTTCCCTTTCTATTTCATGGAATAATTTGAAGAAGATTTACATTAGTTTTTCTTTAAAGGTCTGGTAGAACTCTGCTGAGAATCCACCTGGAGCTTGACTTTTTTTTATTGGAAGGCTTTTGATGGCTGACAACAATGTGAATTTGATTGTTGATGTATCAAATAGTCTATAGATAGTCTGTTAGATCCATTTGGTTGACAGTATTTTTTGGTCTGAAGAGTCATTAGTTTATGTGTAGATGACTTATCTGTTGGTGAGAGAGGTGTGTTGAAATCACTCCTTATTATTGTATTCAAGTCTGTCTGGGACTTTATATTGAGTAGTGTTCATTTTATGTAAGTAGGTATGTTGACATTTGGGGCAAAAATATTTACCATTGTTACATCTACTTGTTGGATAAACCCCCTTACCAACATGAAGTACCTTCCATCTTCCGATTAATTTTGGCTTGAAATCTGCTTTGTCAGATATGAGAATAGCTACTCCTGCTTGCTTTTGATCTCCATTTTCATGGTGTATCTTTTTTCAGCCTTTCACCTTCAGCCTATGTGTCTTTGCCTGTGAGGTGAGTCTTTTGTAAAGAACATATGGTGGGGTCCTATTTCTTAAGCTACTCTAGTAATGTATGTATTTTACTTGAAGAGTTGAGATCATTTACTATTATTATGGAGACACGATTGTTATTTCCTGTGATTTTGAATTTTTTTCTAATGTTTTATGTAGACTTGCCTCTAATTTACTGAATTACTGTTTTAGTGAGATTCATTTACATCTCTTTTTGAAGTTTGTTTTGCATTTCTTCTGCATGAAATATTTCTTTGAAATATTTGTGATAGTGCCAGTTTAGTAGTCAGAAATTCTTTTAGTTTACACTTAGTAAGGGTTTTATTTTACCTTCAATTCTGAAAGATAAGTTTGTGGACAGAGTAATTTGGTTGGCAATTGTTACTATCAGAGCTTGGTATATATTATTCTAAGCCCTCCTGGTTTTTAAAATCTTGCCTGAGAGATTAGTGGTGATTCTTATTGGTTTGCTTCTAAATTTGACCTGCTGTTTTTCACTTGCACTGCCTAAAATTGTATCATTGTTTTGTATGTTAGACATTTTAATTATAGTGTGTCTTATATAGAATTCTTTCTTATTTTATGCTTAGTAACCAAATTCCAAGTCCCTCCAAGTTTCAAGTCTTTTCTTTGACACCCACTTCCTTGGTCAGCTGTTCTTTCATTACTTTGATTCTGGGCTATTCTTTGACTACTTTGATTGTGGGTGGCTGCCTATATCTGCTCTGCCATCTTTCTTTGTTCCTGACATGTTTCTTAGAGAAATTTGATAGAGGTAGAAGGAAAGTGATAGTTAATATGATGGATGTGAGCTTTAAGAACATGAGGTTAAGAGGTTCATTCTATAAACTGGACCCATGGTGCTGACCCCCACATGCTTTCTTTTAAAAAGCATTTCACTGGGCTGGGGATGTACCTCAGTGGTAGAATACTTGCCTCATAGGCATATGTGAGGCCCTCGATTTTATCCCCAGCATCCACCCCCGCTCCCGGCCCCCAGCCCCCAAACCCAAATGCAGTTTGCCTGCTGCAGCCTTATCCTGGCATTAGTCAACAGGATATGTTACATTCCTTAGCAAGCAGCCTGTTACCTGTACATCAAATGCAGGCCCAAAAGGCTCTTTCTTGCTGAAAAGAACACAAGGTACCCTGAAGGACCTGGACTTTTGTGACCTTTCCACAGACAGATTTCAGTACTCAAGGAGACAGGATAATTAGAATCAAAACCCTCTAACCATAAAATCTTAAAATCTTGTTTAACAACAGGTTCCAATTAGGACCAGTCAGGATAGGCCAAGGTGATTCAGGATTGCCTTGGATCTTTAGCATGTCATTTCAATAAGAAACTCTTCTCTCCTTTGGTTAAGACTGTGCAGGGTGGAAACTTGAATGTCTAATGCAGTCCTACTGTCTGTCAGAATTCTAGAGGTAGACCTTGGCAGGACTCTGGAAACTTCCCTGGGATCTGCGATAAAACTGGAGGGCAGGAGAGGTGTGCCATCCTTCTCCTTTGAGAGGGGACCTACTCCCTCTCCCTTTCTCCTTTTTTCAGTTTCTTCTAATAAGCTCCTGCCCGCTTCTGTGCGCAACTCCTCTGAAATCCTTCCAGCATCTCACGAGAACCTGTGACTGGACGTCCTCAGTTGCTGTAGCTCCACGGATGGCCTTGCTCTGTAACAGAAAAAACCTGCTTCTCACATATAAGTGGGAAAGCTGTCCTTTTCATTAATCTTTCTCTGTACAAGATGATAACTGAAAGAACAACTAATTTTTTGGGTGAGGAGAATGGACTGTGGGAGATGTAAGCATGACTGAGCAGATAGATAAAAGGTCTGAGAATGAGGACAAAAAAATTAAACTTTTGTGGGCATACCTAGATTATGTGAGGAGATTAGTAAAGTGACCTGAAGGTGGGACACATGTTTGGGATCCTAGAAGTAGGTTTGGGTGTATGAGAAGCTAGAAACTGAGAAGGAAAAGCATTGACAGCCACCATGAATATCTCCAGAACACCTTTTCCAGAACAATTCTGAACTTTGTATAACAGCATCTGTCTTTGGAATCAAGTTCTTTTCTTGTGTCTCTTAGGGTGCTGGGTTGAGTACCCAACAACATACAGTGTGTGCTAAGGTGCATACAGCTGTAAAATACATATTTAAAATTCACATCCACTGCAGTGATAAGTCACTGCACAGTGGAGATGGGAAGATAGACTTCGGTTGAAGCCTAACCAAAGACAGAGTAACTTGGACAGAATAGAATAATGGCTCCAGATCAATAAATCCAGAGTTTTGGGGTATCTTTAGAAACTTCTCATATGATGATAGTCTTAGACAAAAGTGCTATGTACAGGCTTCTAAATAAGCACCCACACACAAGCACAGCAGTTTAACTTGGAGTTAAGTATTCTCAGCTTTAGTTTGAATCAGGTGACTAGTGCTGCTCAGGTACATGCTAGGTGTGCTTTTGGTCTCTTGGAGCAATGTAGTGCTTGCTCCCCTGAGGCAGCTTAATACCATGAAGCGTTTTCTTTTATGATTGTATCGCCCTTGTAGTAAAATAACCACATAGTTGTATGTTTTAAAGTAGCTCAGTAGATAAAAATTCCAAATTTTGGAAGATACATTTGAGTGATTTAAGTTTATGAACTTAAATTATGTATGAATATTGGAATATGACATCTAATGATTTTCATTACTGCGATCCCTGAGGGAATTGGAAACTGGCTTCTGTGGGGAAAGAACACTGTATTAGTGGTCCAGAATCCTTTGTTGTGGTCTTAACTTTCCTGTTACCAGTTACAGGGTTTGGTCATCTACATCTGGGTATTTGTCACCTCATCTTAGTCATTAAGTCTCTGTGTTAGTTTGATTTCTGCCATATCAGAATAACAGACAAGGTTATTTATTTATGATGAAAAGAAATTTATCACTCACAGTTGTAAAGTCTGGGCAGTCCAAAATCAAGGTGCTGGCAACAGGTGAGGGGCTTCCTTGGATGATGATCTGTGATGGAGGAGAGAGGGTAGCATCTGAGATCATCTTTTTATTAGGATCCTATTCCCACCACAAGGAACCCACTCTTGTTATAATAGAATTATCCCATTCACAAGGCAGAGCTCTTATGACCTATTCCTCTATTAAAGGTCCCATCTTAATACTGTTACAGTGACAATTAAATTTTAATGGAAGTTTTTTGGGGGATTTTGAAGCCATAGCAGCCTCTGCCATCATATTTTCTTAAGTGATCTTCTTGCTGTGGGGAGGGGACAGTGGGGAAATGTACGTGTCATTAGGAAAGTGGGGATCTGGGGAGACACAAAGGACACACTTCACTCTCCAGAGAGTGAGAGCTGACTTGTGCTGTGCATGTGTGCTCTTTCCAGAATCTGTGAGAAGTTTCTAGGATGGTTTGTTCCGCTCTCAGGAGAGTTGCCCATGCACACATCTGCCTGGTGAGGAAGGTCAGTCCTGTCAGCAGAAGCCATCAGCATCAAGTGTGGGGCTCCAGGCCGGCTGCATCAGAGTTTGTTGCCCAAGGAGCTTCAAGCAGCGTCACAGAGTTGCTGGGCAAGTCCTACCCTCAGGATGACCACACCAACCTCACCCAGAAGGTCCTGTCCAGCGTTGGCAGGAACCTGCACAACCAGCGCCACCACCCTTTGTGGCTGATCAAGGAGAGGGTGAAGGAGCACTTCTACAAGCAATATGTGGGCCGCTTTGGGACACCACTATTCTCGGTCTATGATGACCTTTGTCCAGTAGTCACAACCTGGCAGAACTTTGATAGCCTTCTCATCCCAGCTGACCACCCCAGCAGGAAAAAGGGGGACAACTACTACCTGAATAGGACTCACATGCTGAGAGCACACACTTCTGCACACCAGTGGGACTTGCTGCATGCAGGACTGGATGCCTTCCTGGTGGTGGGTGACGTCTACCGGCGTGACCAGATTGACTCCCAGCACTACCCAGTTTTCCACCAGTTGGAGGGTGTTCGACTCTTCTCCCAGCATGAGGTGAGTCCTGAGATGTTTTTCATCTTTGAAGGACATCATGGACATTTTGTGCTAATGTCAGCAAAGGTTATCTCAGTGAAGTTGGTAGAATCATCCTTGATTTTTTTATTTTCCTTTAGTGACACATCCATTTTTTTATACCTTTATTTCATTTATTTATTATTATGTGGTGCTGAGGATTGAACCCAGTGACTCACATGTGCTAGCCAAGCACTCTACCACTGAGCTGTAACCCCAGCCCGAAGCATTCCTTTTTCATGATGTCTTTTGTACATAGTTTCTCACCCTCCGTTGTACATGGCAGATTCGTTATTAATAACTTCAGAAATCAGATATTGTTTTCCCTTATCTGACCTTATCCTTTCTCTCAGTACTCACCTGCCTTTCTTCAGGTTACTTCTTGTGAATGGATAGTCTGTGGCTCAAGTCCACTCTTAAACCAGGTTGAGTAAAGATAAGACGCTGAAACCTGTGGTCAGGTTATTCCAGTTCTCAGTTAGTAGAAGTTAATTGTGTTTTCATGCTGTTAGAGATAATGATGTATTGGCTTCAATGGTAAACTGTGTTCTTATTCCTAAGCTCTTTCCTTACTCTAATTCAAATGATTATTTGGAATGTCTTAATTGCTGTTGTTTTTGAAGTGTGTATTTGGGTGCATAAAACTTTTTTAGTCAGGAAATCAAATACTCTGGCCATTCTCAAAACCACTCAACTCCTTGCTTCTGTTATATTGTTAATGTAATATATTAGATGCATTTTTGCAAGTTACAAAAATTCTTAAAAAGCTTGAGTCCATTTCCTAAAGAATTGTAACATCATTTATCCTTTATTCGTATGTTTTAAAAACCGTCTCCATTTTTATTGTGAGGAAGAAGTAGAATTAAAGTAGGCTTAGGAAATATTTCATTTACTCTTGTAGCAATCTCCTTTCAAATATTGCTTATTGGAAGAGAAGGAATTATTATGGTCACAAAACTCCCTCCTGCAAACACAAGCTAAATTGGCTGTTAATATGAAAATAAATAGTATCAGAACCTTAGGCTAATAAATAACCATTGTTGTGTTGTATTAAATAAGTCATTAGCTGGAGACGACTGGATGAGACCGTCTCCTCATTCTCTTTTCTTTCTTCTTGTTTCCTGATGTGCTGTTATCCTGTGAATCTATGGTAATACAACAATGGGTTAGCCTTCCACAAAAAGGCCATCAGAACTGGATCTCAGGGGAGCTTAGAGCAGTCTTACTTCTTGGAATAGTTGACTATTTTCTAAATTAGGAATAATAACTATTAATAAGAATGTGGATGTATTAGGAAACTAAAAGAAAATGAACAAAGACAGGTCAGAGTCTGGGAAATATGACCAAGTGATAGAGTGTCACTTACAATTAATCTGCAAGAGGAGCTGTGATGCTGGTAATGTGATGTACAGGTCACAGCATTGGACAGGTGTTCGGTCCAGCTTACCTCATTAGAGAAATAAAATAGGAAAGTGCACACTGATGTTTCAGCCTGCCTGCCGTGGGAGAGGCAACAAAGGCTGTGAGATGCACACTAGCATTTAATGGAAGGAAAATCCAAGCTACCACAGAAGGTGGAAAATAGGAAGAGGATGGTGAAATAGCCCTTTCCTTGGTTCATGTTTATTTTGGGTCCATTCCAATTTAGCAGGGAGCATGCATGGCTAATCTAGTCAGATAAAGTTACTGCATGATCTGATTTATAGTTTAAAAATTACTGCACACAGGAGTGTGTGAATCTAATTTCCTAATAATTGGATAAGGTGCTTCCACGTTCATAGTTTCATTTACTCCTCTTAATACAAATTGTGCGAGGTAGATTATTTCCACTTCAACATAGGGAATCTGAGGTCTCAAAAGGTTTAATGACTTGCACAAGGATGTGCAGCCAGTCAGCAGTAGAGCTAAAACTGGAACATAAGTCTTCTGAATTCATTGCCTAATTTACTATATTTTCTTGATTTCCACAGAACTGTTTTGTAAGGAGCACCTGCTGAAGACCCAAGGGGAGCTTTTCTTTCAACAGTGGGAGTGGGGAGGAGAGAGAGGTGGTGGTTTCAGAATTTCTGCTCTCGAAGTATTGGTCCTAAGTCTGATCTAATATTAACCCTCAAGAAAATATTTTTTCCTTTCTGCTTATTTTCCTGTGGATAAGAATTTTTATATATATACATTCATATACATAGATACATATATAGAATTTTATATACGTACACATGTACATATGTAGATGTACACACACATATACATACACACACATACATACATACTGGGGATTGAACTTGCCAGTGCTCTCCGATTGAAATGCATCCCCAGCCCTTATACTTTTTATTCTGAGTCAGGGTCTCACTAAGTTGCCCAGGCTGGCCTCAAACTTGAAAACCTCCTTCCTCAGCCTCCCACAAATGTCTGCCACTATTCCTGTCTATTTTTTGTTATATTTTAACATTCTCCTGCTATTAAATAATCTTTGTAATATTTAAATATAATATGTAATTCAACAAGAAGAAAATTATAGAATTACAGGACAAAAGAAACAATGATGCACATAGAAAGGGAATGAACTTTGACAAAACATTGATTTATCTCCACACGGGGAAAAGCCTTTTTGTGATTTGTAAAACGATAAAATGAAGGGGCTGGGGTTATGGCTCAGCAGTAGAGCGCTCACCTAGCACGTGCAAGGACCGGGTTCAACCCTCAGCATTACATAAAAACAAAGGCATTGTGTACAACTAAAACAAATAAATAAATATTTAAAAAAAAGATAAAATGAAAACTACAAGTGACTCTAATAAATCGTAAGGGGCAATGAATACGTAAAGTCTGCTAAAGTTCTTACATTTAGGGAAAGGATACTGAGTTACTCCATACCATCCATACTGTTACAGTGAAAAAATCGTAGTTTAGAAAGCTTTGTCAGTTTGAAAGAAGTCAACATAAAGGAAATAAAAGAAAGATGGAAAGAAAGATGGTAAATAGGAATGAAAAATGTAGACATAAATTTAAATATATCAGTATTTACAAGTTAAAATGGGTTTAACTTAGTTAAACTCATTACTAGATTGGAAATTTAGAGAAATCTGAAAGAAAAGCACACCTGATATTGAAAATAAAGGATGGGAAGTGATATATGCAGCAAATGCTTACCAAAAGAAGACAGGTACAGCAGTATTATTATTAGGTAATATAGTATTTATAGGAATGATGATAAATAGGGTATAATATATCAACCAACAAGCTTAATGAATTATGAACTTTTATGTATACAGTATTTTAACCTTAATACATAAAGCAAGACAGAAGAATTAAAAGTTGAATTTGACAAGTTCTTGATTATGGTAAAAGATTTTACTTTTGTTAAAAACAACACTACCACCGCCGTGGATTAAGCAGACAAATGAGTAAAAATAAAGGATATCTGAAAAGTGTGATTAAAAAGCTTGATTCATATTTATTTTAAAAATATGAATCTATGTTTATATGTATGTGCATACAAATTCTATTATTTTTATAATTGCTTTGTGTCTATACATGGATGTCCATATAAATTCTGTACCCAGGAGTCAGATCTATATAGTTGCTTGGAATATTTAAAATAAATTGCTCATTATTAGTTGATAGCTGAAGTCTAAACAAATGTGAAAGAATCTATAACATGGATCTATGCTTGCCTGACTATATTGTAGTTTGTAGTTAGAAAGCAATTTTAAAGAATGATAAAACTTTCCATACCTCAGAAATTTAAAAAATTTATAACTCTAGATTCATGAGTTAAAGAGAAATATTACAGTAAATTGCATATTACTTACCACTAACCAATAGTGAAAATACTCATTTCATATTGCTCATATGTGAGGAGAGATTGAATTTGCCATCACTTCACGATGGAGAAAATTGCTGGACTCTACTTAAACCATACAGTCACAACATAAAAAAGGCAAAACTAATGGGATGTTGATAACAGGGTACTTGTGGCATATTTGGCTTTAAATGTGTTTATTTTAAAACATTAGAAACCCTGAAAATAAGTGAATTCAGTGTTCACTTTAAGATGCTACAAGCAATGTTTTTCTTCTTCTTCTTTTTTTTTTTTTTTAATCCTGTAAGGCAGGTGGGTATGCCTATTAATATTCCAAGTCTTTCCAAATGATACATCAGCTGAAACAGTGAAACCAAAAACTGTAGATAACATCTACAACACAGTTAGGTGACAAGATTCTCACAAAGGGATGGGAAGTTAAAACTGACAGCTGGAAGTTCTGCACTGTTAGTAATTGAGGTCATAGAGGAACACAGTGGTACCTGAGAAAAGGGACATCTTCCTAAGGGATCTTTTCAAATAATAAACGTTGGACACCAAATTTACTAGTGACATTTCGACAAAAAGTGTTATGTTCATTAATGACTACTAATATCTCAAAAATTGAGTCAGTCTCACTTCTTTGTCTCCTAATGGAACCATATGATACCAACAATAAAGACTTGCCAGAAAAGTTGGACTTGAACTTGATGAAGTTCTAGATTCAAATACCGTATTTATAGGACATATAGAAGACAGATAAATAGCAGAAATCACATCATAGAGGTGTAAAAACCCAAACCCAGACCATGGGAAATTTTATAGAAGGGTTGCTCAAGCTGTGATATGCAGAATAAAATAGGAATGGAAAGTAAATAGGTATATATTTTACTCTACTTAGGATCCCAGTCTTGTGGGTGTACAGGATGTTGGGCTTGTATGAATATATCAAAATAGATTCTAGTGTTAAGTATAACTGAAAAGAAGAAATAAAAATTTAAAAAATCAATAAAAAGATTAAGAAATAAATACGTAGAAATGTTTAAGCATTGCAAAGTGTTTACAAATGTGCGTGCCATCCTACTCCATCATGTCAGTGGACTTCTTGTGTTAGCATGTAGGTGGCTTCAGATGTTCTTAAATGCTCTTTGTGAGTTGCATGAGTGTAGTTTGTGTACCTGTTGTGTGTAGGAGGCCCACATCTCAGTTCATGACCAATTGGAAATATAAAAATGTCCCTTTGTCAGTTTGAGAAGCTTTGCTCTGCATGATAAGTGACCCAATTTCAAGTAAATTGTACAAAAATAAGAAATGGCACCTAGAAATTAAAAAAAAAAAAAGATCAGGTAATCACAATGTGTAGAACTTATTAAGAGAAAACATTTTTAATGAAAAAGAAAACAACATTTGAGGCCATTAGGAATTCAAACACTAAATGAATACTATTATTTATTTTTATTTTTTTGGTACCAGGAATTGAACTCAGGGGCACTCAGCCACTGAGCCACATCCTCAGCCCTTTTTTGTATTTTAATGAGAGGGTCTTACTGAGTTGCTTAGAACCTCGCTTTTACTGAAGCTGGCTTTGAACTCATGATCCTCTTCCCTCAGCCTCCTGAGACGCTGGGATTATAGGCATGTGCCATCGCGCATGGCTAAGGAGTTTTTTTGATGTTGTTGTTTTAAGTTTACTTTTTTTAGCTATAATGATAATATTACATTTATATAAAGTTCTGTCTTTTAGGGAAGTGTATTGAGTTATCTGTAGGCAAAGTGCTGCAATGTCTGTTTTTTTTCTCCAATGTTGTGGGATGGTGGATTTGGCATTGGAGGATGGATGGGAGAGAAATGGTTGTGAATTGTAAATCAGCTGGGGGTTTTTTATACATAAGGATTCATTATACTTTTTTTGTTTGCATGTGCTTGAAATTTTCCTAATATATGGTTAGGAACAAAACAGGACTGAAGAAGGAAAGCATTGGGGTCAGTCAAAAATCCCTGACTGAGCATGTACCATCTCTGCTTTCATGGGGCAGACAAGTATCAGGAATTTTTTAAAAGGCAGGACATATTAAAGAGAAGAGCACAATTCGCACACAACAGAAAACTACAAACAATTTTAAAATTGGTAGCATCTTCTCCATCAGTTTCAGATAATTTTACACTTGAGTTTTTACTTGTGTAGTCTGTATCATAAAATAGAAAGAGGCATCTATTTAAGTTCATTTTATGAGGTTAGATGCATGAATGTCCCAGCATTTTAAGAAAGCATTTGTGTTATCAAATATCAGT
Organism: Tamias sibiricus; assembly: GCA_025594165.1. Classification (NCBI taxonomy): domain Eukaryota; kingdom Metazoa; phylum Chordata; class Mammalia; order Rodentia; family Sciuridae; genus Tamias; species Tamias sibiricus. The sequence goes on from CM046666.1 coordinate 6,872,912, forward strand.
CCTTCTCTTTTTTAATGAACAGATAAAGAATTAAATGAAATATCTACAAATTGTGCCCTACTTATTATTATGCATATACTACATTCCGCCATATTAATGATACAAGAGAAGAAGCATTTGATTATTTCAGTAGATATAGAAAAAGAATTTATTAACATTTAATTATGACATTAAAAAAACAAATATTTGAGGACATTGATGCCTCAGAATAAAAGCTTTTGCCAACTAGGAATAGAAAGGAACTTGTTGAACTTTGTAAATGATATCTGTCAAACACTGACAGCAAAAATCCTAATTAATGGTGAATCATTATGAACATTTCTATCAAAATTGACATCCTAATTAATGGTGAATCATTATAAACATTTCTATCAAAATTAACTACCATTTAGAATCACCTGCTATCATTGCTCCTTTTCATCATTGTGTGGGAGATTTTAGTTTATGTGGTAAAATAGAGAAATTCAATTTATAAGCATTGAAAAACATGAGTGAAGACTGCAATACTTGCATAAGATTTAACAGTTTACCAAGAAAATTGATAGACTCTCCAGATCAATCATCAGAATTAAATGGACAGTTCAGAGTTATTGGATGCAAGACAATATGGAAAAAAAATTAGTGTTTCTTATCTTATCTAACCAATTAGAAAATAGAATAGAATAAAGATTTTATTCATAGTACTTACTAAAATTTTGAAGTGCCCAGTGTGAATTTCACATAAGATGCTGAAGGTACGTATGGATAAAATTATCAAATATTACTGGAGGTGTAACTTACTGGTGGAATGCTTGCTGTACCACTAATGAGGCCCTTGGTTTGATTCTTAGTACTACAAAATAAATAAATTAAAAATCAATAAATATTATTAAAATACATAGACAAAGGATATATATACCAGGCTCTTAGTTTCATGAGTAGGAAATAATATAATGAAGATTGTAATTCTCATAAAATTAATCTGTACATTTTGTGTAAGTCTGATCAAACTGCCCACTGAGTAATTTAGAAAAATTGGAGGATCAATTTTAAAATTCAGAGGCAGAGCATACGTATAAGGAGGCATGCCTTATCAGGTGTTAGGATTTATAGTTTTGTAGTTATTAAGATACTTTAGCAGTGGCAAAAGTTTAATCAAATAGAGAACATTGAAACAGTTCTTATAGTTGGGGACTTACTATGACATAGAAGTGATGTTAAGTGGGGAGATGATGGATTCTGTATCAGTTGTTCTGAAACAATCACTTAGGGAAAATTCATTGTCTACCTCATACCAAATGCAAAATTAATTTTTGGATAAATTAATCCATTTGTTGAAAGGAAGGTCCTAAAATTTTGGGAGATAATATAGGAGATTTTCATTATCACCTTGGTAGAATATAATATCTAAAATGTGAGAATCTGTAAGTACAAAAATCCTTGAGGGGGATAAGTGTTAAAGTTGACTACATTAATGTAAAACTTGCCTAATGAAAGGCTCCATAAATGAAGTTGAGACAAAGCTGAAATAAATACATAAATAAAAATATGGACAAGCTACATGTTGAATGAAAATTTGCTTTTTGTATAATTGACAGAAGATCTGCATTGAACATACGAAAAGTCCAAAGTTCCAGTAGGAAAATGTCTGAAAATACTAAGGATGGGTAAATATACTCAGCCATGGAATGCTCTGGAATGTACAAAAACCCACACCTCAGCTGGGCGTGGTGGTGCATGCCTGTAATCCCAGCACTTGGGAGGCTGAGGCAGGAGAATCACAAAGAGTTCAAAGCCAGCCTCAGCAATGGCGAGACACTTAGCAATTGAGACCATGTCTCTAATAAAATACAAAAAAGGACTGGAGATGTGACCCAGTGGTCAAGTGCCTCTGAGTTCAATCCCCAGTACAAAAAAAAAAAAAAAAAAAAAAAAAAAAAAAAAAAAACACACACACACACACACAAACCCACACCTTAGATGGCCAAGAAATATGTGAAAAAAGGTTCAACATTTCTAGCAGTCAGGGAAATACAAATCAAATGTACACTAAGGTTTCTTCTCACTACTGTTAGAATGGCAATTATCAAGAACATAAAGAATAATAAATCCTGGCAAGGATATGGGGAGAATGGTATACTCCTACATTGTTGGTAGGATTGTAAATTAGTATGACCACTTTGGAAAGCAGTTTGGAGATTCTTCAAAAAAACTAGGAATGGAGCCACCATGTGATCCTGCTTTTCCACTTCTAGGTATTTATGTGAAAGAACTAAAATTGGCCTATTACAGGGATAACAGCCACTACAATGTTTATGGCAGCACAATTCACAGTAACCAAATTGTGAATCAACCCAGATGCTTATCAATAGGTAAATATATCAAGAATTGTGTTATATATGGGAATATTCATTATTTCATTATTATGGGTGAAGACCATAAAGAAGAATGAAATAATGGCATCTGCTGGTAAATGGATATGGGGAAAATTATGCTAAGTGAAACAAGCCAGACTCAGAGAAATCAAGGGTTGGATGGTTTCTCTCATATGTGGAAGCTAATGTAAAATAAAGGAAGAAGGTGGTTTTAGAGGGGATCAAGTATCATGAAGATTCATGGGAGATTGGTGGACTAGAAGAAAGAGGAAGGAAGGAAGGGAAAGGGGAAGAAATATGGAACGAATTTAACAAAATCATGTTATATTCATATATAAAAGTACCCAAGGGAATTTCACATTTATGTTTGTAGAAGAAATGAAGTTTGATAGAGTGGGGAGGGAGGAGGGGAAGAAAAGTGAGGGAAGGGAAGGGGATCAAAGTCAAATTCTTTGCATGTATGATTTTTCCAAAATGAACCCAAATACTATGTATATGTCATAATTAAAAAAAAATAAGTACTTGTGGTGGTAGATATGCTAATTAGGTTGATTTAATCATTCTACAATGTGTGTATATAATGAAAACATCTCATTGAACCTCACAAATATATACAGTATGTGTCAGTTCACAATAATTTTTTTTTTCAAAAGTAAAAAAAAAAAAAAAAAAAACAACCACACCTGAAATCCTATTTTCATGGAGACATTCTTGAGTGTGTCTCATTTTTCAGGAAATAGGTAAGAATGTTTCTTAACACTGTTAATGTTAGCCTCAAACTGGACTAGTTCATAAGGTGGTATGTAGTGTTATATATCTGTGGAAATAAATCACAACTACATGGTTCAAATGAGGCTTAACATTGTATAATTACATTTATATAGAAATGAAAAAATGGGCCAAAATGCTAATATATTAGGATTGCATGTATATGTGGAACAGCTGTAAAGGAAAACAAGGGAACAGTGAGTTACAAATTTAGTTATTACCCTGTAAAGAGTGACCTGATGTGATCTGGTATGTGCATGAAAGCACTTTCTAGTTTTCAGTACTATTCCTTCTGAAAATGGTAATCACACATGTAGGTGTTTTTATTTTTCTTTAAACATGACGTGGGTTTTCATTTTGTTTTGTTTAATGAAGGGAAAATGGTCAAACATCATAAATGGCCTGTTGATAGAAGAAGGTAATACATGATTGGCAGGTAAACTAGGATCAGCTGATCAGTAACAAGGCAATGCAAATTAAAACAACCAGACATTATTTCAAATCTATCAAATTAGCAAATTTAATGATCTGGAAAACTGAAATGTCTAGAGGTTCCCAATATTTTACACCTTTCTGTTGGGAGTGCCCATTGTTACCACGGCTTTGTAGAGTAATTTGGCAGTTTCTAATGAAAACAAAATTGTGTACTCTGATCTGGTATGTTGTATTTAAAACTTGCAAACAACAACAAACTCTAATGTCTGTCAAGAGGAGCAAGGATAAGTAAAATGGACTCTGTATATTGAACATTTTATAATAGTTAATGTAAACTTGAAGTATAAATGTCTACAAGGATTAGGTTTTAATTCTGTGTTGAGGGAGCTAAATTATCTTTTTAAATAGATGTTAAAAATGTGCTCAACAACAAAGTTTACCTAACCATGCATATTCTTATGTACTTGATTGTGATTTCTGTCCCTCTGTTTATGTGTACAGGTACCCAGTTTTTCAATTAGAGAAATATGTAAGTAGGTGTGAAAAAAAAATGCATGGGACTACCAAACAACAAAGTCACAATAATGATTACCTCTGAGGTGTAAGGAGGGTGAGTGGTATCATATTCTTTGCAAATTATACAAAAATGTTATGATTGTTTGGTGTGTAGAAGAATTTTGAGATTAAAATGTTTGAGACCCACTGTTCTACAGCTTCAGTACTAAATGTTTAGAAAACATTTATTGAGACATTTGTGTTGCAAAGAGTGGCAGGTTATATGTATTTGGCAGACCCACCAGAGGGAGCCCACACAAATCCTGTGTCTATTTAATGTGATTAAATTTTTTAAAATTAAAAAGTGTACACCTGGACCAGTGCTCAGAGAAGCTGTTTCCTGTTGTGCCTAGAGGTCCTGTGTCAGCAGTCGCATTCAGCTGTGGTCCCTGTGGGTGAAGTGAGGAGTTTTGTCAGAATCAGATGTTCTGCAGTTTTTTCTCTGTTCTGACTTCAGAGTTCTTATTTCCCTAGTTTGTCCTCAGTCCCCTTGGTTACATCCTGTGGGTCAGCTCTCTCTGGGCTCTCTGTGTCTTGTGTACATTCATGCACCAGCATTTTGTCCTGAAGCTAAGGTGCTTCATGATCAGCCTTCCTTCCTTCCTGTTTCTGTCTTCATTATTATTTTAAAAATCCATTTTCTAAATGCCTCTTCTTTTTAAAATTTTTATGTAAGAATGTGTCTATTTTGTTTCTTGTCTTCCTGGGTAGTAGTTGTCAAACTTGCGTGGATTACCTAGTCCTAGTCCCTGATCACTTTTTTTTTTTTTTTTAAGTTGATAGGAAAACTGAAAATACAAAAGCAATAGCAAGTTTTATAAATATCCTTCTTCATTTTAAAGGACTCTCCTTTGTCTTGAGATGTTTTCCTTGCACATTCTTGGGTGTTAGAATACTCTTTATTTCAGGTGGCAATGGAGATTTTAAACACATGACTGCATTTGGCAAATTAAATCATTGCTTATTCATTAATAAAGATTTGCTTAGTCTAGTCCCTCGACCTTTTTTGAAACTTTTAGCAGTCTATGAAATACAAAAGTTTAGGTTCTTATAAATGAATACATAGTTAGGAAGACATTCTAAATATTACATGGTAAATATATAATTTATGAATATTTACACAAAAACTAAGACACATGGTTTTACAGAAGAGTTGAGTGATGAGAGAATGGAGAAATAAGCTTCCTATATAATTTCGATTACAATACATTACTGAAATGGTATTTTAGATACTTGTGTTTAACCACTGCCCCCTTTTTAAAAATCGTCATGATCATTCACTCTTTGTGTAGGAGCCAGGGAAGGGCCTTCTCATATTGGCTGTGTTCCTTGCCTGTAATGATTGCTAGTAGAGTGGGCATCCTTCATTTTGAACAAGCCCTTTGGCATTCTTTGTGGTTTCCTTGTCAGAAACTGCTCTTATTTATCATTAGAAAATTTCACTTTTGCTCCCTTTGATGTTCTCTCCCACTTTCCAGATGGTTCATTAGAACCCTCCTGTTCTTGGGCTTCTCTTTCCGAGCTTCCCCACTGTTACTCTTGTGGTGAGCCAAAGGTAGTCTCTTTATTCCTGCGTTCGGCCCTGAATCACTTTTCTATCTTTCTGTGAGTGACAGGGTTTTATTCTTCACCATGTGGTTATTGGGTTTCCTTAATAGCCTCATGTGGAGGGGCTTTATTGAGGGCATTTTAATTTGGCCTTGATAGATTATAGTCACCATGTTTCTCTAATCTCTTCTTTAAAAATCTTTTAGGCAGAATTCTCCCTGTTAGACACACTTGGATTGAAACAGATTTTCTTTATTTTTTTTTCCCCTCTGCCCAAATGTTTACTTAGTTCTATCTGAACAGTGAAGTAAAAGGTAACTGGTCACAGCAGGAGTCCAGGGTCCATTGGACTTGAGTATTTGAGTAATACCACATTATTGGAGGACCAATGGAGATTTGGATGACCATTTGAAGAGTGCCTCTTTGTCATTTGTACAGGACTTTTGCAGATAATTAATTCTTGCTTAGGATAAGAAAGGCACTTTACGTCGCAGCCTGAGATCCATTACTGCCCTATACGTTATTTCCTGTACTATCACTGTTGCTTTCGCAGTTCACTGCCTTGAAGTTTAACATATCTTCAGTGTCTCCATCTGCTTAGTCAGTTTCTTTAGGGTGTCGTGCCATCTTCTTTGTGCTTCCTCTATATGACCCAAGACCCTGCACAGAGTAGCAGTTAATAGACGGACTAGGATGTCTCCTTCATTCCGGACTGCCAGGTTTAGCTCTGCAAAAGATGGCAATTGAGACACGTAACTGCATAGTGATTTACCTGTCTGCTTTTATGGTCTGAACTTCTCTGTATTCTTAGATCCAGTTTTCTTGGTTCAGCCTTCTAGAGGTACAGGTGTACAAATAGGTAAGGGCCCAATCATCAGGCAGAAATCGCACTCTAACTGGATCAGGGAAAGTAAAATATTAAGACTTATCCAGGTAGAATTGCTGGATACAAAACCCTGTAGTTGCAGCAACTTGGGAGGCTGAAGGAGGAGGATCAGAAGTTCAAAGACAGCCTTAGCAATATAGGGAGGCCCTAAGCAACTTAGCAAGACTTTGTACTGAAATAAAAAATTGGCTGAGGATACGGTTCAGTGCTCCTGGGCTCAATTTCTTTCACCCCCTCTACCCCCCACAAAAAGGCGATAACTATATCACATCATTGTTGTAATGAAGGATTGGCCAGTTTAAAGTAAGGCAAACTCTAAAGAGTATAGGACTCGCAGATGTTAGGAGCCGTTGCTACCCCCAGGACTAGATACTGAGCACTCAAGGAATAGCCCCTTCCCTACTTCTCCAGCTGTGGTTCACTGAATGGCTCAGAAGTAGTGGTGCCAGGCTGGTGGAATTGCTGGATACGACACCCTGAAATTTTGTGATAATATGCCTTCTAGGTGCTGGCAAAGGGTTTTTGGTGAGAAGTGTCTTGTAGGAAGCACAGTGGTATGAAAGTAACCCAAAGGAAGAGCTGGCCATTCTGGGAACTACTGGGGGAGCTGAGTACTGCAGCCCTTCACTGCAGGGCTGGACACTGGAGCCCAAAGGACCCAGCACAAACTCCTTCCTTTGTAGCATCTCTGCAGTGACCTCTGTTGACAGAGCTTAACATTGTGTCAGCTGGTAAAGGAAAAGTATTTCAGGGGCCTACTGAGTTTCCACAAAGCAGGCAATGAAGCATTGGTTTGTGGCTTAGAAGCAACAGATTAAAAAGTGGTAGAGTCAGCTTTCTCCCTCTTCTGAATGTCGAGAAGCCTTTAGGGAGATAGCCTGTTATTTATCCAATAAATGGGTTGCCAATGGAAGTCACATTTAAGGAGGCAAAAATAATTGTTCTTAATTCTAATTTCATATTTCTGAATATAATTTGGTAGTGGAGAAGCTTTCTAGTTATTAGTTCTAGTTTATGGGACACCTGAAAGAGAGGATGTTCTGAAGTGTTATTCCTGAACCAGTAATAGCATCGGAAGAGAAACACATGAATATTCTTTATATTCCTTTCCTCCAGGATTTCAAGAAAATTCCTGCTAAATACATTCTATGTTTGCTGTTGAAAGCTAAGAGGGCCTCATTAGGTTTTACTGAATTCACGTAATTACAGTAACAATGTCTTTTTTGCTATCCTAAGTGATGTGTGAAAGTCCAGAAATATTTTCACAACAATATTATGCTCTTTCACAGACTTTGCACCTTGCCAGGGACTGCATTTCTTTGCCTGGTGCACATTATTGAATGTTCCTCATCTGAATAGAGTGGCATAATTTCACATTTTCAGCCTGGTAGGTGCAGTTGGGTAGTAGGTGAGAGGCATTATCAGCCAACCTGAGAACCACCATGACACAGCCCATTGAACTGTATGTTCAGATCACCATGTCCACTCCTAGATGTAAATGATAGTGTTCCTGCTGATTGTCTTATAATGTATCCTTTACCAGGTCCTTTTGGTGTCCTCTGAGTTTTGTTCTCCTTTTTTTTTTTTTTTTTTTGTACCAGGGATTGAACATAGGGGTGCTTACCCACTGAGCCACATCCCCAGTGCTTTTTTATATTTTATTTAGGCACAGGGTCTTGCTGAATTGCTTAGAGCCTTGCTAAATTGCTGAGGCTGACTTTGAACTTGCAATCCTCCTGCCTCAGCCTCCTTATCCTCTGGGATTATAGGCATGTACCACTTACCTGACTCTTCTGAGTTCTTGTCCTGGACTTTCTAATGCCATCCTCCTGCCTTGACTTACCCCAGAGTGGGTCTCTGTGAAATCATAAACTCTTTATTAATCAAACAAATTCCAGAGATAAAAAAATCACATCTTCTTAAATTAGATATACCTTTTAAACACAATGTTATTTTTCAGCTATATTTTTCAATTATAAGACTTTGTATAATTTGTATGGGATTGATAGCATTTCATCATAGCAATGATTTCTATGATTTCAAATCATTTCTATGATTTCTAACTACCTCTCTCTTGTCATTTTAGAATCCAATGAGAGATTTGGGCAGTCCCTACAATAACACATATACCTACATGAATATACACATGTAGGGTTTTGTGTGTAATTTGAGGTTTTTTCCAGTCTTCTGGATTAGATAATATAATTTGAAGTCAGTGTCAATGTCAAGGAGTTAGTTTCAACCTCTGAGTGAATAATTCCCATGCTAAATTTGTTTGTGAACTGGAAAAACGATTCTCCCTCTCCTTACAGGGTGGCAGAGAATGCTGCTAAGCTTGAGAATGACCAGATATGACCTGCTGAGATGATTTGAGAATTGGGATCTAAGACAGGAGTTAAGGCTCAGTGGTGTGTAGGAACACAGGATGAGTTGAGTGTGTCTGGGAAAGTCAAGGAAACAGTTTCTGCCTAAATCTGAAAGTTCCTTCCCTACATCAAGGACCTTTCTTAAGTGGTAGCCATTTCACAATGAAGAAATAGAAATAGTTGGTCAGTGTGTAAAATATTGAGAAGACAGAGCTACCTGGAGCTGAGACTCAGATGCAGAGTTGGGTCACATAAATCCTGTGGGGAGCAGGTCTTAGTACACATCCAGTAAAAGCTGACCCTTGGAGTTCTGTTATGTGTTGGAGTTTAAATAATTTGTTGTATTTTGTAGAGTTTGAGTTAGGCTTATGTCAAAACAGAGAAGGATTTATGTTAGACAAATGGAAATAATAACTTTCTTACCATAAGGATTCTGAGAGAGAGAATAAATTTTAAGGGAACTTAGGTTTACCTTCTTCAGGTTGATGGTTCTCAGTTTTTAATTTTTTTAGGTTATAGACTTCTAGTTATAGACTTCTAGATAAGGTGCCCTGATTTTTTTCTGCTTTCAGACAAAAGAAACTCAGTGACAATAACCACATGGAATGGGACTATGTGGAATATATATTTATCTGCTTTGGCATTAGTGCTAGAAATGATTCTTATTTCAAGTACACTTTTAAAATCTAGTTACTATATTGATTCCATCATATATAAGTATATGTTATAGGGTTTATCATATACTGCAATGGATGAGATAGTAAATTCATCCATAATGAGGCGGCTATACCAACAATGATTTAATATTAAAAGACTATCAAGCTGGGCATGATGGTGCCTACCTGTAATCCCAGTGACAAGGGAGGTTGAGGCGGGAGGATCACAAGTATGAGGCCAGCCTGGGCAATTCGTATAACCCTGCCTCAATATAAAAAATAAAAAGGACTTCATTCATCCCCAATGAAGTTCAGTGGTAGAATGCCCTTGAGTTCAGTCCCCAGTATTGTAAACAAACAACAACAACAAAAAACTCCTAACTGTATCAGCATTTGATCTACAACCAACTCGGGATATCATTGAAGATCTGATAGTTTCCTTAGGAAGAACTATGGTGATTCCAGCTTTTCAAATGTGTTTCAGGTCTTTGGAGCTTTTTGATGTTGTCTGTTTTTATTAGTCAGGGTTCTTCAGAGCAACAGAACCAATAAGATATATAAAAGATCTGTTATAAGGAATTGCTCATGTAGTTTTGGAGCCTGTAGTTCCACCTTGAGCCCAAAGGTCTGACAACCAGGTGAGCCAATGGGGTGAGTTCCAGTTTGAGTCTGAGAACATGGAGACTCTTTGGTGTCAATTCCTGTCCAAATCCAAGTCTGAGACCAAAAGAAGACCTGTGTGCCAACTTGGAAAAAGCAGAGAGAAAATTCTTTCTTCTCTTCCTTAATCGTATTCAGGTGTTCAGTGGATTAGGAAAGGCTTACCACATTGAGTGAGGCAGTGTGCCTCACTCATTCTACCAATCAAGTCTTATTCTCACCCAGAAACACCCTCAACAGACACACCTAGAATAATGTTTGACCTAATATTTGGGCCAAATGACACATGGAATGAATCGTCACGCTGTTCTTGGACATCTGTCTCCATGGTGGAACATGGAGCAACCCCAGTCAGTTCTAATAACTACTAAATTTTGTTCTATAGATGCCCCTTTTTAGTACCTCCTGGTACATCACTTAGTCAGTTACTAGTAAAGAGTCCTGATCTGTACATGAAGGAGTAAAAATATGGAATTATGCCACTTTTGCCCTTTAGGACTGAATAAAGGGCTTGGACTTTCGGTTCTTGGTTGGCTCTTGGTGTGTGTCTGTGGACTTCAACATCATCTCTTAAAAATGCTTGTTTCTAATAGTGGTGGTGGTTATGCAGGGAAAAACACCAGCTTTTGAGCTGGTGAGAGGGCCATCACATCCTGTCTCTGCAACTCACTCCGGTGACCCTATGTTAATTCACCAGGTTGGTTCTTAGTTTCCTTAACTAAGATAAGGACAACTCCAGACTGATAGTGAAAGCCCCTCTCATGCTGCCTGATGAGTGGGAGGTGCTCAGCAAAGGGTACCTACCCATCCCTGTGTGTTGATCTTAAAAACAGATGTCTCCTTTTTCTGTGTCAATTAAGGTACATCTAGCGTGGTGTGATGGCATAGACCTATAATCCCAGAGACGCCACAGACAGAGGCAGGAGGATGATAAGTTTGAGGATAGCTTCAGCAACTTAGCAAGATCCTGTCTCAAAGAAAAGGTGGGGGCCTGGGGAAAGGGGCGCTTAGTGGCAAAGTGCTCCTGAGTTCAATCCCCAGTATAAAAAAGTGCACATTCACTCTACTTGAATGTTGCTAGTCATTCAGATATCTGGTCTTTTTTAGTTCTGATCTACTTTTATTGTTTTGAAGCCATTGTTATTTTTCTTGTTCATTCCCATGTTGACAGATTAGTAATATCTTTTCTCTTGGCTTCTTTTGGAGTAGGTGATAGAATTTAGATGGGGCCTTGTTCCTGTTTTATTTCATCCACTGGCATCATGAATGAGCTGTTTAGCCACATGAAGAAGAAAATGCAATCTCTGTTTTATCTGTCATCATGGCCTGGGAAGATGATGACGAGAGATCATAATTTTGAACAGACAGTAGAATGGATGAAGTTTTTTCCTCCTGTAAATGGTGATTGTCATGAGAAACAATTCACACTAGGACAGGGTGCTTTTTGTTTTTGCCATTGTTGCTCTTTTCCTGGACATGACCAGCCATTTAATCTCTCCTGTACTTTGTGTACAGTTCCATGCAACTTCTTTGCTTTGATGGATTGAAGTTTCTGTTGTTTTCTTTTTTTAGGCAAGAGCTTGGCAGAATATTAACCAAATCCCTTCTCCTGTTGGTATCCCTCAGAGAACCCTTAAGAGAAGAGAAGTGCTGAAAAGCGTATTTGTCATGATATGTCAGGGTTAATAAAAGCAGGCAGGACGACTCACCTGATTTCTGAAGAATCCAAAAGCATTTGGTGGTATCTTTAGGGATCCCAGGGCTTCAGTTGGCTATCTGGAGCTGTCCACTCATAGTGCAGTGGAGTGCAGCATTGGCTCATGCCAAGAAACTAATAGCATGGGGGCTTTTGGATGGGACTTGCCTCCCTGAGGATTTTGTTGACCTTGATTTCTTGGGAATATGTTTGGGTCACAAAGCAAGGTCTCAATAGTCCCTGTAATATATTCAACTTGAGTTGTAATATCTTCAACTTGAGTTTTTGTTCTACAGCACTGGGAGACTTGGACAGACATTGTGATCCAGTGAGGTCCTGTTTGAATTTGAAAATGAAGGTCATGGGGCTGGGGTTGTAGCTCAATGGTAGAGTGCTTGCCTAGCATGTGTGAGGCACTGGGTTTGATCATCAGCACCACATAAAAATAAATAAAATAAAGGTAGCACGTCCATCTACAACTATTAAAGAAAAGAAAAGGAAATGAAGACCATTTCAAGTGTAGATGGGTTCCCTGACAAAGCTTAGACCAAAACATGTCCATTGGAAGGTTGGGCATCTCATCTAGTACTGCACCCTGACAGCCAATATTTTGTTCCGCTGCTTTGCAGAAGTTGCCTCTCAGTCACCAATATATTTTTGTAGCATCTTTCACCAGAGAATGTTTCATATTTCTTCTCATTACTCCAATGGCACAAAGTTTCATTGCAAGGAGAGGAAATGAGACAAGCAGCAGGGAGAAAATAAAGTCTGCTTCCTGCAGAACACAGCTTTAATGCATTCCCTCCCCTCTGCTAATCTCTGCAATGTGATTAATTGGCATGTGGTGCGTTACAGAAAATCCAGGGAATGACAAAGCTAGTTCAATTTCAATTAGCTAAATCAGGAATGGACTTCCCACAGAGACCCTAGGACAGAGTTGTATTTAACTGGGCCCTTTTAAGCACAAGCCTTCCCCAATGATGAGCAGTAGAAAATCCCACTTAGGGCCCAGTTGTTTAAAGAAATTAAAAACTGTGGAAATTAGCAGCTGAAATCCACTTGGATGAATCTCCTATCCCTTTAATATGTCTGTCTATTCATCTCACTAAGACATCCCAATCCTTCCTCCAAAGTGATTTAAATACTTAATATTTGTTGAAATGCCTTAGTTGGATTTGAATAGTATAATTGAATTTGCTTGCTGTGTTCTTGGGAAATGAAAGCTTGGGAGTTCCTCTACTAAGATGTGTGAATGTGCTTATGTTTCCAAGAGATTTATATTTCTCTGTTTATGAACCAAATATTAATAAGCAATGGGTCTGCCAAATATATAAGGCAGTGTTCATCAGAGTTGCAGGCTGTATTTATCACTCTCCAGATGACTGGCCTGTTCCTGGGGCTCAGAGGTCATATCCTTAGCGACCAGGTTTGGTTGAGCTGAGATGAATATAGATCAACATTGTGTTTGGATGCTGTGTGTTCTTGGGAACTTCATCCTAAACAGGCTGGTTTGTCCTGACTAGATGATGTTCCTTTTATTATAGCCTACTGAGAGAGACAGATACATAAGCTGCAAACTCTACTCAGCATGGTTAGCATAGCGAGAGGGAGATGACCAACACCCAGAAGGAGAAATCATGTTCCTAGTCAGTGATAGAAGGTGTCTCACGGAGTCTTGAAAAAAATGTGGTTATACAGGGAGAAGGTTGAGTATGTTTCAGGCAGTGGGCGTAGCATATTCTGAGGGCACCAAGATGTACAAGAGTGTGACAAGTCCCTAGAACATGTATTGTGAAGTCAGTGGCGTATGGGAAGGTGATGGGAGGTGACTGTAGAGAGGGAGGCACAAACTGCTCATGAAGGACTACCTAGGTAATTTATTTTGACATATGAACTTCAGTTGAAAAAGAATGAGGTGTCTTTAATAAGCATAGGAATGATACAATCAAGTTGGCATTTTAGAATAATAATTCCATAAAGTGGCATGTGGAAGAGCCAGTGCCCTGTGAGGTTAGAGCTGCAGGACTATTCATGATGACTATAATCATCCAAGAGGGAACAGCATGGGCCAAACCACAGAGATGGCAAAATGACAGATACAAAAGCACAGGAAGGGGGTAGCACTTTCTAGATTTTATCACTGCATAGGGAAATGTGAGGGAAGGGAAAAGCAGTTAATGCTAACTTTCAGTTAGTTTGTTTGTGTGGTGCTGGGGATTGAACCCAGGGCCCTTCACATGCTAGGCAAGCACTCTCCACCAAGCCACATCCTTAGCCCTTGGTTACTTTCTTGTATATCATTCATGGAGTTGGGAATCACAGGACTGGCTAGTAAGGTCTAGAGCCTGAGCAGAGCAAGGTGTGTTGTCTTTGTGGTCATCTTCCTCCTCTTTTTCCTCTTTATTTAGACCAAGGTGAGTGTGAATAATTGGAACTTGGCTGCAGCAAAGATAAATATGTTTATGAAAGTAAACAGCCTGGAATTTGGGAGGCTTTTTATTGAATGGCTTTTCTGTTCTCAGGAAGAAGGCAAAGCCAATATTTTTCCCAAGTGAATACAATGTGTGTGGGGATAGATATTTTAAGGAGTGAGATACATGATTAGTGTTGTATCTGAAGTTAATTGGAGGGAACAGTTAATACTTCCTATTCGAAAATTTGTTTCTCAACTCAGCATGTGCTTATTGAGGCAGTTCTAAATTAATCAAGTAATTAGGAAAGAGAGCATGAAGTGTCTGCGGTGTTCAAGGCACTCTGGTGATGGTTTCTACTCTGGAGGTCGTGCTGGTAGCCAGAGCCCTTTCCTCAAGTTGGTTAAAAATCATGATCATATGTCTTCTCTCACCATAAGAGTTTGTTATTGCCCTTAGCATGCCAACCTCAGCCAGAAGAGTACATAGTCCCCATATTCAATTTTGTAACACCCATCTATTTTAGAATAGTTTAGATTTATGGAAAAATTGCAAAGACAGGTTTCTTAAATAACCACACTCAGTTTCCCCTATTATTAACATCTTACATTATATGTCACATTTGTCACAATTAATTAATATGGCAGTCAGCTTTCCTTAACTGTAACAAATCCTGGAGATTAATCAACTTTCAAGGAAAGGTTTATTTCTTCTTATAGTTTGAGAGGTTTTAGTTCATGGTTGCTTGACCCCTACCTTTGGGCGTGTGGAGAATCCTAGGGTGGGGGGTGGTGAGGGGAGGTGGAAAGGGCACGCATTGGGAGTTTCTCACCTCATGACAGCAGGAATCAGAGAGGGTGAGGAGAGGGAGAGAAAGAAGGGAGAAGAGGTGATATCCCACTATCCTCTAAGGACATTTCAAGGGCATGCCTCCTGGGACCTAGCTTCCTTGCACTAGGTTTCACCAAGCCTTTAGTACTTGAGTCTTTGTGGACATTGAAGATCTGAATCATAGTGGTAAACCAGATTTCCCCCCTTCCTTTTTCTATTCAACCCCGCTTCCTTTTTGAGATGGAGTCTTGCTATGTTGCCCATGCTGGTCTTGAACTCCTGGTACATACATCATTTCTGACTTGAACCCAGTTTTATACATACCAAGAGTTCAAGACCAGCAGGTTCTTAGTTCCAAATGTTACCTTTTGCCTTTTCAATGATTTTTGCCCATGTAAGGAGCTGTTCATTTCAGAAACCATATTTAAACCAATAATTTGGACTGCCTTTGGTATCATCTAATATGAAGTCTTACCCTTTTAGAAATCATACAATTGAGGGGGGAAAAGTGCAAGGGCTAGGAATGTAGCTCAGTGGTAGCCTAGCATGTGTAAGACTCTGGGTTTGATCTCCAGCACAGGCGAAAAAAAAAAAAAAAAAAAACTTAAAAAATAAGTATTAGCTGGGATTTGATGTTACTATAATCCTGGTATCAGTTTTATGTGTCTTTAATTTAAAAGATATTGTTATCTAGTAAGTGTAGTTTGCTAGACATAAATTTTTTTTTAAAAAATGGGACTCATGGAGTGTAAATAATAAAATGAGTGGTTTTTCTTTTTTCTTTTTTTTTTTTTTGGCAAAATGTCTTGCACCATGGCCAGTGATAATACAGTTCCCTGTCTTCTCCGCCTCTAGATGGCACAGATTTTATACTGGCCTGTGAATTTTAAGCGATACGATTTGGATATGAAAGATCTTTTCTGGTTGACATTTTGTCTGTTAACTTGTGTACTCTGTTTTCACTTCCCTCTCAGCAGAGCACAGAACTAGAAACCTCTTTAAATATCCAGTCATTTCGAAATCATGAATGAGTGGTGGAGAACTGGCTGATGATTTTGTAAGATGTATGGAGCATTTAAATCATGTAACCTACAGTGAGAGAGAACATTCTGGAAAATGTGTAATGGCTCTCTCTGTTGTCCCTCAAGTTCTGTTTTGTCAGTGGATAGTGTTCCAAGCCATTTTTCTAGGTAGAACTTAGTTCTCTGGCATTCATTTCCCAGGTCTAGGCAATTTCAAAGTCCTTATTTTAAAAAACCCCTCTTTATCATGCATAACTATCTATCAACTATCTCATAGTCCCTTGGCATCTTTGGACTTTTATTGCCAACACACCAATTTATTGTTTTCCCCTTAAAATGCTTCTTTGTGACCCCGGTTGCCAAAAAACTCACCCTACTTGTTTACCAGAGTAACACCCCCACTCCCCCATTAAGATGTTGATCTTTTCAGTCATATCCTTTCTGATAGGATCATATAGCTAAGTTAAATGTTTAAACAAAATGGCTTGCAGAGTGTTTTAAGACATGGACAAAGCACATTATGTGACCAAAGTGAAAATATCACTTGAGTACTATAGTGGAGTTTTTAAAGTGGTTCCTCCTCCTCTCCTTCTTTCCTCCTTTCCTTGCCTCTCTTCCCCTCACCCTGTTAGTAAAATGCTGCTTTATATAACCAGAATGCATCCTATGGCTTCATTTCTTTCATCTACTCAGTTGGTCTACTCACACCATGTTGTTTGTATCATCCAGCCATTAACAGCATCTTGGGTAATCTCTCAGATTGTCATGTCACTTTTACTTGCATTTGATAGTGTGCAGAACAAGAGTGCTGCATGGTCTGTTCAACAGGACTTTAGCCTTTTTGCTTTATTACCTTAAACAAAGATTGGCTTGTGAACTTCAAATTAACAATGATGATGTAATAGCAGCTGATGGTGACTTACCAATTGCTTAAAATGTTCGAATGTGATTTAAATGATTTTATGTTTGTTTTAAGGTTTTAAGATAGAAATGCCTTGTAGTTTAAAAACTGTTATATCTGTTTCTTATTTTCCTCTCCCAAACTTGGCTTAACTGTGCTGCTTCCTTTAATCATCCATTTAGTGTCATTTATTTGCTGTACTCACACACATTCCTTTCCTCCATTCCTTGTGTTTTTGATTCCCTTCTGTTTAGGAGGAAAGGGCTATGATAATTGGTGTCAACCACTGGAGGCAGAGTAGGTGTCTCCCAGTATTCTACACTGCTCAGAAGTTCATGTGGCCTGTAAATGCATAGTGCCTTCAAGTAAATAATGAATGCCAGGAGCATTATCATACCTAACATTTGCCTGTGGAACACTCCTCCTTGAATAATCCAAGAAGCTTTTTGCATCAATGCAAGTACACATGTGTTTAGTGCACTCAAAAGGCAAATCTTTATTTTTTTTTAAATTTATTTATTTTTTATTCTAAGTTGTTATAAATGACAGCAGAATGTATTACATTTCATACTATACTTAAAGAGCACATTTTACATATCTCTGGTTGTATACAAAGTATATTCACACTATTTGTGACTTTATACATGCACTTAAGGTATTGATATCCATCTCATTCTACCATCTTTTTTTTGTTCTTCTTCACCCTTTTGCCCCCTCCATCCCCATTGGCCATTTTAGTGTTCCTCTAATCCTCCTATGCTCCCTGTCCCAACCCCACTGTGAATTGGCCTCCTTATATCAGAGAAAACATTTGGCATTTGGCTTTTTGGGATTGGCTAACTTCACTTAGCATTATATTCTCCAACTTCATCCATTTACCTGTGAATGCCATGATTTTATTCTCTCTTATTGCTGAGTAATACTCCATTGTGTATATATACCACATTTTCTTTATCCATTCATCTACTGAAGGGCATCTAGGTTGGTTCCACAGTTTAGCTATTGTGAATTGTGCTTGCTATAAGCATTGATGTGGCTATGTCCCTGTAGTATGCTGTTTTTAAGTCCTTTGGGTATAGACTGAGGAATGGGGATAGCTAGGTCATAAGGTGGTTCCAATCCCAGTTTTCCAAGGAATCTTCATGCTGCTTTCCATATTGGCTGTATCATTTTGCAGTCCCACCAGCAGTGTATGAGTGTGCCTTTTTCCCCACATCCTCGCCAACATTTATTGTTGTTTGTGTTCTTAATAGCTGCCATTCTGACTGGTATGAGATGAAATCTTAGAGTGGTTTTGATTTGCATTTGTCTAATTGCCACAGAGGTTGAACATTTTTTCATGTATTTGTTGATTGATTGTATATCTTCTTCTGAGAAGTGTCTGTTCAGTTCCTTGGCCCATTTATTGATTGGGTTATTTGTTTTGTGTGTGTGTGTGTGTGTGTGTGTGTGTGTGTGTATGTGTGTGTGTGTGTGTGTGTGTGTAAGATTTTTGAGTTCTTTGTATATTCTAGAGATTAGTGCTCTATCTGATGTGCATGTAGTAAAAATTTATTCCCAATTAGTAGGCTCTGTAGTCACTTCACTAATTGTTTCTTTTTCTGAGAAGAAGCTGTTTAGTTTGAATCTATTCCATTTATTGATTCTTGATATTAATTCTTGTGCTACAGGAGTCTTATTAAGGAACTTGGGGCCTAATCCAACATGTTGGAGATTAGAGCTTACTTTTTCTTCTATTAGGCATAGTGTCTCTGGTCTAATTCCTAGATTCTTGACCCACTTTGAGTTGAGTTTTTTGCATGGTGAGAGACAGAGGTTTAATTTCATTTTTGTTGCATATGGATTTCCAGTTTTCCCAGCACCATTTGTTGAAGAGGCTATCTTTTCTCCAGTGTACATTTTGGCACCTCTGTCTAGTATAAGATAACTGAAATTATATGCATTAGTCTCTGTGTCCTCTATTCTGTACCACTGGTCTACCAGTCTATTTTGGTGCCATTACCATGCTGTTTTTGTTACTATTGCTCTGTAGTATAATTTAAGGTCTGGTATAGTGATGCCACCTGCTACAGTCTTCTTGCTAAGTATTGGTTTAGCTATTCTGGGTCTCTTATTTTTCCAGATGAATTTCGTGATTGCTTTTTCTATTTCTGAGGGATGTCATTGGGATTTTGGTTGGAATTGCATTAAATCTGTATAGCGCTTTTGGTAGTATGGTCATTTTGACAATATTAGTTCTGCCAATCCAAGAGCAAGGTAGATCTTTCCATCTTCTAAGGTCTTCCATAATTTCTTTCTTTAGTGTTCTGTAGTTTTTATTATAGAGGTTTTTTCACCTCTTTGGTTAAATTGATTCCCAAGTATTTTTTTTTTTAATGCTATTGTAAACAGGGTAGTTTTCCTCATTTCCCTTTCAGAGGATTTTTCACTGATATATAGAAATGCCTTAGACTTATGGGTGTTGATTTTGTATCCTGCTACTTTGCTGAATTCATTTATGAGTTCTAGAAGTTTTCTGGTGAAATTTTTTTTGGGTCTTCTAGGTATAAAATCATATCATCAGCGAATAGTGATAATTTGAGTTCTACTTTATCTATCTGTATCCCTTTAATTTCTTTCATCTGTCTTATTGCTTTGGCCAGCGTTTCGATTACTATGTTAAATAGAAGTGGTGAAAGAGGGCATCCCTGTCTTCTTCCAGTGTTTAGAGGGAATGCTTTCAATTTTTCTCCATTTAGAATAATGTTGGCCTGGGGCTTAGTATAGGTAGCTTTTATGATTTAAGATATGATCCTGTTATCCCTAGTTTTTCTAGTGTTTTGAACATGAAGGGGTGCTGTATTTTGTTGAATGCTTTTTCTGCATCTGTTGAGATAATCATATGGTTCTTATCTTCAAGTCTATTGATGTGATGAATTACATTTATTGATTTCTGTATGTTGAACCATCCTTGCATCCCTGGAATGAACCCCACTTGATCATGGTGTACTATATTTGTGATATGTTTTTGTATCTGTTTTGCCAGAATTTTATTGAGAATTTTTGTATCTATGTTCATTAGAGATATTGGTCTGAAGTTTTCTTTTTTTGATGAGTCTTTGCCTGGTTTTGGAATCAGGGTGATATTGGCCTCATAGAATGAGTTTGGAAGTGCTCCCTCTTTTTCTATTTCCTGAAATAAATTGAAGAGGATTGGTATCAGTTCTTCTTTAAAGGTCTTGTAGAACTCGGCTGTGTAGACATCTGGTCCTGGGCTTTTCTTGGTTGGTAGGCTTCTGATGGCATCTTCTATTTCATAGCTTGAAATTAGTCTGTTTAAATTGTGTATATCATCCTTTGTTAATTTGGGCAGATCATACTCTTTAAATTTGTTGATGCCCTCGGTGTTTTATATTTTATTGGAGTACAACTTTTTAAAATAATTTCGAATTATTTCCTGTATTTCTGTAGTGTCTGTTGTGATATTTCCTTTTTCATCGCATATGTTGGTAATTTGAGTTTTCTCTTTCTTTCTCTTTGTTAGCCTGGCTAAGGGTCTGTCAATTTTATTTATTTTTTCCAAGAGCCAGCTTTTTATTTAGTCAATTTTTTCAATTGTTTCTTTTGTTTCAATTTTATTGATTTCAGCTCCGATTTTAATTATTTCCTATCTTCTACTGCTTTTGGTGTTGGATTGTTCTTATTTTTCTAGAGCTTTGAGATGTAATGTTAAGCCATTTGTTTGTTGACTTTTTCTTCTTTTGAGGAATGAACTCAATGCAATGAACTTTCCTCTTAGAACTTCCTTTATAGTGTCCCAGAGATTTTGATATGTTGTGTCTGTGTTTTCATTCACCTCTAAAGAATTTTTTAATCTCCTCTTTGATGTCATCTGCAACCCATTGTTCATTCAGTAGCATATTATTTAGTCTCCAGGTGTTGGAATAGCTTTTATTTCTTATTTTACCATTGATTTCTAATTTCATTCCATTATGGTCTGATAGAAGGCAGGGTAGTATTCGCTTGTTGAAGGATGAAATATTCTATGTAAGTCAGTTAAGTCTGAGTTGTTTATTGTATTTTTGAGTTCTATAGTTTCTTTGTTCAGCTTTTGTTTGGAAGATCTATCCAGTGGTGAAAGGGGTGTGTTAAAGTCACCCAGAATTATTGTGTTGTGGTCAATTTGTCTCTTACACTTGAGGAGAGTTTGTTTGATGAACATGATGCTCCATTGTTTGGGGCATATATATTTATAATTGTTAAGTCCTGTTGGTGTATGGTTCCCTTGAGCAATATATAGTGTCCTTCTTTATCCCTTTTGATTGACTTTAACTTGAAGTCAACTTTATTTGATAGGAGGATGGAAACCCCTGCTTTTTTCCTCAGTCCATGTGAGTGGTAGGATTTCTCCCAACCTTTCACCCTCAGCCTGTTGATGTCTTTTCCTATGAGATGGGTCTCTTGGGGGCAGTATATTGTTGGGTCTGTGGTTTTGATCCAATCTATAAGTTTATGTGTTTTGATTGGTGAGTTTAGGCCATTAACATTCAGAGTTATTATTGAGATGTGTTTGTATTCCCAGCCATTTTTGTTTATTTTTGGTATTTAACTTGACATGGTTTCTCCTCTGATTGGTTTTTCCTTTAGTGTAATACCTCCCTCTGCTGATTTTCATCATTGCTTTCCATTTTCTCTTCATGGAATATTTTGTCTAGAATGTTCTGTAGTGCTGGCTTTCTAGTTGTAAATTCTTCTAACTTTTGTATATCATGGAAGGTTTTTATTTCATCCTCAAATTTAATGCTTTATTTTGCTGGGTATAAGATTTTTGGTTGGCATCGCTTTTCTTTCAGAGCTTGGTATATTTTGTTCCATGATCTCCTGGCTTTGAGTGTCTGATTTGAAAAATCTGCCATGATACGAATTGTTCTCCCCTTATATGTGATTTGATTCTCTCTTGCGGCCTTTAAAATTCTATCCTTAGTCTGTATGCTAGGCATTTTCATTATAATGTTTCTTGGTGTAGATCTGTTGTAATTTTGTACGTTTGGTGTCCTATAAGCCTCTTGTATTTGATTTTCCAATTCATTCTTCAAGTTTGGGAAATTTTCTTATATTATCTAATTGAAGAGATTGTGCATTCCTTTGGTTTAGAACTCTAAGCCTTCCTCTATCCCAATTACTCTTAGATTTGGTCTTTTGATGCTGTCTCATACTTCTTGGATGTTCTGTTCATGGTTTCTTACTATCTTCATTGTGTGGTCAACTTTATTTTCAAGATTATATACTTTGTCTTCATTGTCTGATGTTCTGTCTTCTAGTTGTTCTACTCTGTTGGTGATGCCTTCTATTGTGTTTTTTATTTGGTTAATTGTTTCCTTCATTTCAAGGATTTCTGACTGTTTTTATTTTTTTTCAGAGTTTCTATCTCTTTTTTGAAGTAATTTTTTGCCACCTGTATTTGCTTTCTGATATCTTTGTTGTCGTTGTCAATTTTTGCTTGTATTTGCTCATTTAGGTCATTCTTTAATTCACAGATCATTTTAATTATGAACCTTCTGAACTCCTTCTCTGACATTTCATCAACTTCGCTGAGCATGGGTTATATTATTGTAGTATCCTGGTTTGTTTGGGGTCTTTTCCTCCCTTGTTTTTTCATGTTGTCTATTTGCTTTTCTTTCTTGCAGATGTAAGATATTACAGTTTCTACCCTATATTTTTGAGATATCCATGCAGGGTGTCTGTGCATCCCCTTAATGTTGGGCTTTCAGAACCTGCCTGTGTCCCTTGAAGTATGCAACTTGGGCTGGGTCCCACACAGGTTGGTGTGGGCTGAGGTGGTTGAGTCTGAGCTCCTGCAGTGGTCTGCTGGTTGGAAGAGGCAGTCCTCTGAGCAGAGGTCAGTGAAGCTGTCCTAGGCCTGCCTGAGTTCTGTGAGTGTGGGCTGGGCTGACCTGGGCCCGTCTGCGCTTGGGTGGAGTTTGGTGGAACAGCCCTGAGCCTGGCCACACTCAAGTGGATGTCAACAGGTCTGACCTGTGGCTGGCCATGCTAGGGTGAAGGTCAGCGGGTCTGACCTGGGCCTGGCCACAGTGCAGTGTAGGTCCCTGGGACTGTCCTTGGCCGGCCTGCTCTCAAGCAGAGTTGGGTGGATCTGTCCTTTCCTCTCCTGCTCTGGGGTGGAGGTCGGTGGGACTGAGTGGAGCCTGGTTGCCCTCAAGGGGAGGTCAGGGGGACACACCTGGGCCTGGCTGCACGAGGGTGAAGGTACCACGTTAAAATTAATACATACCTGTTAAAATACTCTAAATCTTCTTAATGGAATATGTGCCACATTTTGACAATCATTGATGAGTTTTGGATTTGTTGCTTCAACCATTTGTATACCTCCTAATAATTTTGGCATGTTTTAGGTACCTACAGAGATATACCAGTGCTTCTGATTTTTCTTTTTTTTTGGAACCTCATTTGGTCACAGTCTGAAATTGAATCCTGTTCACTCCTGGGATCCTGGTAAACACACATGTTTAATGAAAGTGGTAGTATCTGTAGCAGCAGTGAGAGGGTCTGGGGTTGAATATCGGGAGGAAAGTACTTTTAAATTAGTAATAAGCTTTATTATTAACTAGAGGTATAATTGATATCATCAGGCAAGCCTGTCATGTTGGAGAACGGCACCTTGGATGACCAAGCGTATGAGAGCAGTGTGTCTTGTGCATAATCTGAGAAATGCCTTGATGCTTACTTCTCACCTCCTGGCTTCTGTGTTGATTTTGTTTAGTTTTGTTTGTTTTTTTGGTATTGCGGATTGAACTCAGGGCCTTGCATATGCTCTATCCTATGAGCTATAATGCCCAGCCCTTCTGTGTTGATTTAGGAAAGGACAGAATGAATGAGGCTTCTTCCAGCATTGTTATGCTTTTTGGCTGAAAGAGTATTGTGACCCTCAGTTTTGGCTCAGGGAACTTAGAGTGCAGCTTAAGGCTCTGACTTGAGGGTTTTTTGTTTCTTTTTTGTAATAGGATTGAATCAAGGGATGATCAAACACTGAGGCACATTTCTAGCCCCCTTTTTAATATTTTATTTAGAGACAGGGTCTCACTAAGTTGCTTAGTGCTGAAGCTGGCTTTGAACTCCTGATCCTCCTGCCTCAGCCTCCTGAGCCACTGGGATTATAGGCGTATGCCACCTGGTTCTGCTAAGGCTCTGACTTTTTAAATGATCAAATATTTTTCCTTGGCTTGAGTGGAAATTTGAGAGATCTGAGCGCTTCTGCTAACAATATAATGACACTGGTGCCAAGGAAGTGTCAGAATGCGGAGGAGCATTATGCTGATTTAGTAATTTACATATGTGTGTACATGCATGTGTGTATGTGTATAGTTGTATGTATACACACAAAGATTGCTGCAGACTCATAAAGATTTTATTGTTTTTACAGGAAGTTAGATTCTCAGTGTCCAATTAGGAAATGTCTAATTGGATAGCATCTGATGGGAAATCTGTTGTTTTTCTTGTGCTT
Source organism: Tamias sibiricus (assembly GCA_025594165.1). Lineage (NCBI taxonomy): Eukaryota > Metazoa > Chordata > Mammalia > Rodentia > Sciuridae > Tamias > Tamias sibiricus. Next base: position 6,897,502 of record CM046666.1, read on the forward strand.
TCCGTACATTACATGGAGTAGGGCTGTTCATTTTCACTACGAAGTGTCACTTTGAAATATCCATGTTGTTAATAAGTGGCAGCTTTTATTTTTTGAAACTCAGTGTCTTTACATACTAGCCATGTAGAAGGATTCTTCTCTCTCTCTCTCTGTATATGTATTAACTTTTCTCATGATACTCCTTTTGACATTTGTAGTGGTATAAGAACTATATTCCATTGTTTAAAATAGGGTTATCTGCATTTTCTGAAGTAGAGTTGGGCTGTCACTTTGCAGGTTTCCTTGTTATGTCTTTTGTGTAAAACCAGGATTATTTTTCAAGACCCTGTTTCTAGTTGCTGATCTTAATATTTTGCTGATTGAACTTTTAATGTGTAATGATGAGACTGTGATTCTTTTTTATGATCAAGCTAGATCCTGTAGTGGGACTTTGACTTTTCCTTCATTACAAAGGATGCTCTAGGACTCTTGGGCTGTTATGGCTCTGAACAGCTATTACATTGTTAAGGATGGCACTTTATATCTGGAGCCACATTTTGACTAAGAGCACCTCATTCTTCCTTGTACCACTACTAAGGAAAAGTTCCATTCCATCCTACCAGTTCACCTCTCCTTATTTCCCACTAATTAACATGTCCTGGATGCAGTTCCCATTCCAGGAGAAATCAGCTCTGTCTTTGAGAATATCAAAACACAGCCAGACACTGTGTTGCACACCTGTAATCCTAGTGGCTCTGGAGGTGAGATAGGAGGAACTCAGTTCAGAGTTAGCCTCAACAACTTAGCGAGGCCCTAAGCAACTCAGTAAGACTCTGTCTCTAAATGAAAATATATATATAAAAGACCTGGGAATTTGTCTCATTGGTTAAGGGCCCTGGGTTCAATCCCTGGTAACCACCCCCCCCTCCCCAAATCAAAACACGATATGCTGTAACAACTTGGAGTTGGCCACTGTATTTTTTTGTATTAGGAGATATAGACATTTGAATCCTTTCCTATTTCCTTTTTTGTCTTTCAAACATTTATTGTTTTTTTTTTTTTTTCTATAACTTTAGATACAATCCTGCTTATTGGGATAATGTATAATCACAACAAGAGAAGAAAATTATGAGAAATCCTAACCACTAGAGATGATAAAATCTTCCAATGTTATTGTTACATTTTAAATTTTAACATTTTAATGTTAATGCTATGACCCAGCACCATTCTAATAATGGAATAGTGTTATTTTACATGTAACTGTTCTTATAAATAAAAATTGGTATCATTTGCTTATTTAATCTGTTACATAGTTACTAATTTCATTGCTGTTTAAGAAGAGTAATGTTCATGACATTTAGATTTATATAGGCTCTTTCCCATGAAGTTAAATATTACGTTGATTGTGTTTGAAATAAAAATATTGGGAATTATTTTTAAAAAGTAGACTTTTTAATTAAAACTATTATTATGTTTCAGTTAATTTCCTTAAGACACATTAAATCCAACAATGCTAAAATTGTTCAAAATATTTTAGTGTCATTTTTAGAATTTTGAGTGATCAAGCAGTGAATAACATTTTTTAATTAAGATCCAGGTATAGCATGCACAGATTTCTGAGTTCAATCCCCAACACCACATACACACATACATAAACACACATACCCTAAAACCCCACAGATGTAAAAGTATAAAGGAATTTCATCTCCTGATGGATTTATAATATGATTTTGAAAGGAGTTTATAAAGTTAAGTTCCCAAAACTTCCACTACTTTAACGGACTTTGTATACTGCCTGGGGAGAGGGGGACAACTAAATAAAATAATTTTGTGAACTCTTTTTAGGCTTAGAGAATATGAGAGAGTTCCTCAAGAAAAGGAGTAAATGAATTGAATTGAGTGCCTGGAGCAGGAAGCACACCTGAATTGTTGGGAGTTTCTACAGGTTTGTGCCTTCATCCACAGGGCAAACTGGACACTAGGCTTTGTGGCAGTGACAAGCTGGGGAAGTCACTTTGGAAGAGTGACACTGTGGAAGAGAGCAAGTTGGTCCTAGGGCTATCTGGGCTCTGGCTACACAAAGTCTTTGAAGGGATGCACCCTCAGCCTGGACCCTGATGCTTCCCAGTGATAAGTATCAACCAGTCTAAGATCACCAGACATGAGGAAGCAGACTACTGTCTGTGAATTTCAGCAGAAATGACACTCAGTTGCTTCAGCTATTGAAATTCTTGGCCATAGAGTATGAAATAACTGGGTGATATGTTTAAAGGAGTAAAAAATGAAATCTCAAAAATGTATAAACAGTAAAAATACTTTATTCAAAAAAGACTATACATGAGCTATGAAGCCTTGAAAAGACATGAAGGAAACTTAATTGTGGATTACCAAGTGAAAGAGGCCAACTGGAAATATACTCTCAATTCAACTGTATGACATTCTAGAGAAGGCAAAACTGTGAAGACAAGAAAAAGATCAGTGGTTGGCAAGGGTTATAAAGGAGAGAGAGTTGACTAGGCAGAACAGAGATGATTTGTTGGGCAGTGAAACTACTCTGTATGACATGATGTGGATACGTGTCACTATGTATCTGTTTAAACGTGCAGAATATACAACTCTTAGAATGTACAACTCAAAAGTGAACTCTAATGTAAACTATGGACTTTGATCTTAATGTGTCGATGTTGGGATATTAATTGTATCAAATGTACCACTCTGGAGGGGAGTGTAGTTGATAGGGGAAGCTGTGTATGTGGCGGTGCAGTGTGTATAGACTTCTCTGTTCCTCCCTCTCAATTTTGCTCTGAACCTAAAACTGCTATGAAAGTGAGCCTTTACTTAAAATAATGAATATTTAAGATATAACTAAAAAGAATATGTTGAATTGAAAAAAAAAAATGTTTTGGCTGAAATTTTAAAAAAAATTTTTTTCTGGATAAGTATTCAGTCCATAATCACGCACTAGATTTAATTGTCATGACTCTACTTCCTTTACTTTTTTTTTTTTGGTACCATGGATTGAACTCAGGGGCACTTGACCACTGGGTCACGTCCCCAGCCCTTTTTTGTATTTTATTTAGAGACAGGGTCTCACTGAGTTGCTAAGTGCCTCGCCATTGCTGAGGCTGGCTTTGAACTCGCGATCCTCCTTCCTCAGCCTCCCAAAGTGCTGGGATTACAGGTGTGCGCCACCGCGCCCGGCTCTACTTCCTTTATTACACTAGGACAGTTTCTCAGTCTTTCTTTGCCCATACAAACTTCAACACTTTTAGAGAATACCGGCCAGATATTTTGTAGGATGCTCCTGAATTTGATATTTTCTGATGTTTTTCTCATGGTCAAATTCAGGTTATACATTTTTGTCAACAGTATCACGGAAACAAATGCTGTGTCCTTATTAGTGTGTTATTTCACAAGGCAACATGGTGTTGATATGTGTCGTTTTTGGTTATGTTGAGTTCCTTGATAGTCAAACACAGCATTTATTATGTCTGCCATAAAGTTATTATTTTTCCCTTTGTAAGTATTAAGTTTCTTGTGGGAAGCTGGACTGAGGCTATGTGAATATCCTTTTTCCCATCATATTTTGCTCCACTAACTTTAGAATTTGTTCATATGTATTGTGTGAAATTACTGTGGTGTTTTCCCAATGATTATTCTCTTTATCCATCATTTTCTCTAATTAGAATATTACAATAAGGATGACCTTTATCTTCTCTCCCACATATTTATTCAGTTATCTGTATCAGTATGGCTTCATGGATATTTATTTATATGGATTATACAATACATTGGTAAACATGTATTTTGGATCCAGATTTGGCTGGGGGAAGCTTCGTCACTTGACTGTTGTGCCTTTTGACATGTCATTTTTGGCTCAACTGGATGTACAGATTTATCTTTTACTTTCCTTGTTGCAGTCCTAGAATCAGTTATTTCTCAAAGGAATTCTCCTTTTATGAAAGAATGGTATTTAGAAACCCAAACTTATTGCCGTAGGGAATGTCATTACTTCAAGGTACCCTCAATGGACCGAGTTAGGGAATCAGTGTATCTCTGTTTACATTTATGTATTGACCTATTTATCTATATACACGTGTTAGAATATGAATTCATATGAGTACATCCAGTTCCAAGCCAGCGCCAAATAAGTGGCTTCTTCTGGCAGTCCCCATTGCCTTTGACAATGACAGTGAGAAACCTGGTTCTTTGCTGGGTTCAGTGGCCCACACCTGCAACCTAGCAACTTAGGAGGCTGAGGCAAATTTGGAGGCCAGCCAGGGCTACTTCTTGGGACCCTATCTCAAAATAAGAAAGGACTTGGGATGTAGATCAGTGATAAAACACCCCTGGGTTTAACCCATAGTTTCACAAACAAAACAAAACAAAACAAAAAAACATGAGAAACTTAGTTCTTACCCAAAATTTATTTGCTGCTTTGATCAGCTATATAGTAACCATATAAAGTAGTTTTAGAACTGTTAGCATGTATCTCTGTGGGAAAAATAATTGCTAATTTTTATGCAGTATTTGCTATTGTGATTTTAACTGTAGAGAAACTCATTAAAATTTTTTGTTTTTTAAATTAAATTCTTTGCTCTCTTCAGTGTGGCTTTGTCATTTATTTAGAATAATGTTCTGCACATTGTTATCCTTTGTATTTCATTTTGGGTTCCAGCCACCTCTGAATGGATTTTATTTTTTTGTGTTTTGAGTTACTATAGTAACATGATGTTAGAGTAACATGATTCTATAAGCCAGAAGTGTACAAAAAGGTTTGCACAGAGAATGTCACTACCTCCACCCTCTTCTTTTTACTCCATTTCCATTTACCCATTTTTCATCCTGTTTCTACCCATTTCCTTGCAGGTAATTAATTTCTTTAATTTTTGGTTTATGCTTTAGTTTTTCGTTTGTTTTTCTTTTGCACAAATGAAAAAAACTTATACATATTTCATTATTTTTCTTTACTCCCTACATGAAACATGGCATATAATATTCATTTTGCACTTTGCTTTATTCACTTCCCAGTTTATCTTGGAAATCATTCAATATTAGTTTGGAGAGCTCATTTATTACACCTACCACTGGTGCTCTATTATATAGGTATTTCATAGTTTATTCACCATCTCTCTAATAATGCAAGACTTTTCTATTTCTAATAGTTTGCAGTTTCTTTCCTTTTTATTTTTTTATTTATGATAGTAGTATGTATTACAATTCATAATGCACATATATAGCATCTTTTTACAAACAACTGTTTGTTTACAAAGTATATTCATGCCATTCAGGTCTTTAATCATGCATTTAGGATAATGATATCCATCTCATTCAACCACCTTTTCTTTTTTCTTTTTATTATTTTCCTCCCTCCCTCCTCCGTTGCTCCCTCCCTTCCTCTCCCTTCCCTTTGACCATTCTAGTGTTCCTCTAATCCTCTTATGTACCCCCGTCCAACAACACTGTGAACTAGCCTCCTTATATCAGAGAAAACATTCGGTATTTGGATTTTTGAGATTGACTAATTTCACTTAGCATTATATTCTCCAACTTCATCCATTTACCTGCAAATGCCATTATTTTATTCTCTTTTATTGCTGAGTTAAATTCCATTTTGTATATATACCACATTTTCTTTATCCACTCATCTACTGAGGGACATCTAGGTTGGTTCCACAACCTAGCTATTGTGAATTGTGCTGCTATAAACATTGAAGTGGCTGTGTCACTGAAAACCTTGGAAAAGTGCTCCACTGTTGGAGATATACCTTTGGGATAAATAGCCGGAAACAGGAGGAGTGGGTCAGGAGATGAACATTAAGTGTAGTTTTGTAGGATATTGCCAAATTCACCTCCACAAGAGTTCTTCCAGTCTGCATTCCCACCAAACATGTATAAACAGTACATGTTTTCCAAAGTCTCCCCCAAAGAATATGTTGTCTACCTTTTTAATTTGTGCCAATGTGATAGGTTAGGAATATATGTCAGTGGTTAATTTGCATTTCACTGTCTGAATCTTTTTTGTATATTTAAGGGTCATTTTCATTTATTTTTTGAGGATAAATTGTTCATGTATTTTTCTCATGTTTAAAATTGAGGTTTTGCCTCTTTTTCAGTTTTTAGAAGTCCTTTATGTTAGGGATTGTATCTCTTTGTGGTATATGTTGCTTGTTTGATTTTTTTTTTTCTTAAATTCTAGTTTTATATCAGGATAATCATTTTGTTTAAATTGTCTTTATTTTCCTGTTCTCCTCTGTCCATTCCTTGTATTTTACATTGTTTTACGTATTTTTCTTGAATATAGTATGTAGCTGGGTCATGCTTTGTTTTGAAATTTAATGTGAATTTTCCCCTTTTAAAAGTTATTCCAGGGACGGTGGTTGTGGCTCAGCAGCAGAGCGCTCGCCTCGCACGTGCGTGGCCTGTTCGATCCTCAGCACCACATAAACATAAATGCATTGCATTGTGTACAACTAAACTAACTAAATAAATATTTTTAAAAAGTTATTCCAAATTAAGTTTATTCACATTTATTGATACAATGACTATGTTTGATCTCAAGTTGTCATAATACTTTGTGGCTGTACATTATTTTATGTTGGTTGTATTTTTCTATAAGATATAGGTTATTTTGCTCTTGAATTAAACTTTTGTTGTTTTGCAGAACGCTTATATTTTTGTTTTAATGATTGCTTTTATACTTACACCTTTTAAATACTTTATCATACTGTTTTCTTAACTTTTTATTGTCTAGCTTATTTTAAAGGTATTGACTAACTATTGCCTATACAATAATCAATAATTGTATTCTACATTCTGATTTTTAGTCACATTATTTCTACTTTGTTGGATCATGTAACATGTAACAATTGTGTATTAGTTGTCCAACTTAAATCTCCACCTTTGTTAGTCAAATCTTCAATTTTATTGTATTAATATACTCCTCATCAATTTTTCTTTCTTTTTTCTAAAAATTTACCATTTATTTTTACTTATATAAAATTTTTGCATTGGTAAATTTTTTAGAAAGATCTCCCTAATAACATAAGGAGATGTCCTTACATGTTTATGCTTTTCCTATAAACTTGATTCTTAAATGACAACATTGATGGATATAAAATTCTTCGTCCATACATTTTTAAATTGAGTTGTTTGATAATGTGGCTCTATTGTTGCCTTGTTTTGTATGTTGCTTTTGAAAAGTTTCCCTTGCTTCTGCAATTTATTTATTTATTTATTTACTTACTTACTTTTTTCCTAGAGGCCCTGAGGGCTTTTCCCCTGTTATCTTTGCAGTCTAATAGGTTAACTATTCAGTCCTCCTTGATTTATTTTCTCAAGTTCTCTTTGTCTTTATTCCCCATAAGTGGCATTCCATCATTCAACTTTTCCCTTCTGGGGACGCCAATTATATAAATGCTGTTCCTTCTTTGCCTCTCTTCCATTTATGCCACTTCTTCTCTGCCTGTTGTTCATTTAAAAAGTTGTATTGTCTCTTCTCTTTATTGTTTTCCTGCTTTTCTTCAATGCCCCTTATTAAATATCCATTGAATCCATTGTCTCTTGTGTAATTTACAATTTGGAGTTCAGTTTTGAGAAGATTTTATTTCTTCTGTTTTATTCCTGAGACTGTCTGTTCAATTCTCCTTTTAATTCTGTTTTTACTCATATTTGTTTTTAATTTTTGAGTTTGGACTCAAGCAATTGTTTTAAGTCCCTACATGCTTCATTTAGCATATTTAATTTAATTTTCAAATTTATATTTTGCTTCTGCTTCTTGGTTTACTTTTTTGCAGAAAGAGTGGATTTTCATCAGTTGAGCTGTCTGAATTAGCTTTCTGAATTGGGGGAAATCTCTGTAGTTTTTCTGAATTTTCTTCTGTTCTTTTTGGTTTTGTAGAAGATTGCTTAGTTCTCTGGTGCCCTCTTCTGTTAGTGTAGCAAAGCACAGACTCCTGTAAATTTTTTTTTGAATGTTTTTGGGTGAGGATTGGGGATGGTTTTATAAATCTTCTAATTTGTTTAGGTGTTTCCTATCTTTTGCAACCCTAAATTTTTTTCTTTTGCATCCTTTATGCCTTCCTACCCAATTGCAAAGTTGTTTTCCACTGTCTCATACCCCTTTGTCTCTTTTTGTGGTCATACCTTTGAAAATGGTTGCTTTGAATTGAACAGACTTTTAATTCTTTTTTCCATATCCCCTGTACAAGTCTACTGGGACACTTTTTTGGGATTCACACTTGAGGGTGACTTATTGTAATGACTGGTGATTCTTTAAAAATTTTTAATTTTTAGTTGTTGGGGACCTTTATTTTTATTTATTTATTTGTATGCTGTGCTGAGAATTAAACCCAGTGCCTCACACATGCTAGGCAAGCACTCTACCACTGAACCACAACCCCAGCCCAGTGACTGGTGATGTTTGATCAGCCTTTCCACCTCACTTTTCTCTCTTTTTTCTTTCCTTCCGTTTTCTTCAGCTTGCACTTGCTTTCCTCAAAGGCTCCTAGTGGATTGAGAATGTCATTGCTCCCTCCCTGGGCTGCCTTTTAATACAGTTATTTTGATGCTCAGGAATTCTGTTTTTCAAGTTATGCCGAGGGAATGGTATTTAATTGTTTTATTTGTTCTTTTGTTGTTCTATAGACTTTGGCACTTGTCATTGTGTTTGATGCCTGTGATAAGTTATCTTTTTCTGAAAAAAATCATTATTATTATTATTATTATTATTATTATTATTTGGTACCAGGGATTGAATTTAGGGGCACTTACCCAATGAGCCACTTCCCCAACCCTTTTTCATAAATAATTTTTCCTGGGCGTTTAGAGGAACTGTCAGTCTTGGTTCGCCCTAATCCATTTTCACAGCCTGAGGCTCTCCCTATTGCCTAGGAAATAACACCTAACTGTAGGTGTACACAAGGACTGGGTCGTGTTTATTCTTATCATGAGGATGATTCCCTTAGGGCTGTTTGTTTCAGATACTCTGACTTGGTCAGATGCTGGGTTTCACTTTTGTCTCACTTGCCGTTGTAAGTTGTCACAACCAATGTTCAGTTTTTCAGTTGATATGTAGGTTAGGCAAGATATTCCCAGTGGCTTTGTGCTATGCTTTTTTTCCTGGTTTTATGCTTTCTTATAGAGTTTTGTTTAGTAATTCCTATTTTGTTAATTTTTCAATGCTCTTACCAGTTTTTTTAGTAGCATCAGGAGGATTGCTTCTAATAATTCAACTCAATGTTATTAGAAATGTCAGTTGATTAATTCTTTAAATAAAATGTTTGTTATTTTTTATTTCATGGGACTTCTGGTGGGAAGAAAGATAGATTCATATTAACAATTCTCTTTCTGATCCAAACTCTTAGTTCAGGTAAAGACCTGCTTTGTTTTCACAGATGGGAACACTTTATTTTATCGGTAAAGCAACTTTTTACTACTAATAGCTATGATTTGATGATGATGATGATGATGATGATGATGATGATAATGAGGAAAATTTATTTTGTCATTGCACTATTCCAAGTACTCTCTATTTTTATGTATTATTTTATTTATCATAAAATGTGTTGAGTGTTATCTCATTTTATAGATTATTACTGGAGGCTTATCTACCAGATTTCTTGTATGTGTTCTCATGGATCAGAAATGTGTGTCAGTTCCCTTCCTGCGCTTTGGAAATAAAAGAGAAGCAAATTCCAGCATGCTTCCTGCCTTCATGGAATTCACAGGATTTGAATCCTAGACAATACTTTCTTACCTAGTCTTAGGTCACACTGTAAGGACATTGTGGGATAGTTGGGGATATCATTTTTGAGTCTTAAAGCCTGATTCATTGGTGTTTACACTACAATTGAGGATAATGTCTCTTGTTTGGAAATGACTATAACTTTATACAAATGTAAAATGGAGGGATATCAGCAAAGATCAGAACAGTGTCTTTTAATTCTCTAGACTCTGCACCATGTAGTATAGGGCTTTACTCAAAGTTCCTTCCAAGTGGATGTTAATTTCAGTGTGTTTATTCAGTATGAGATGTAATTCTTTTTTTTTTTAATATTTATTTATTTGTTTTAGTTGTACACAATGCCTTTATTTGTATGTGGTGCTGAGGTTCGAACCCGAGCTGCGCACGTACTACGCAAGCGCTCTACCGCTGAGCCACAACCCCAGCCCCAATTCTTATTGTATACTATAACAGATCAGATTTTGTTTTTTAGCTGGATTTCTGTATTATTTAGACTGGCCAGGGTACTGTTTATGTATTAATTTTTTTCCTTGGTTTACAGTTATTTGCTGATGTAAAGGATGGAGACTGCCTGAAGCTCTTTGAACAAAGTTCTCGCTCTGCTCATAAGCAAGAGACACATACTATGGAGGCCTTGAAGCTCGTAGCGTTCGACCTTAAGCAAACTCTTACCAGGCTTGTGACACATCTGTTTGGAGATGGTAGGTACTCAAATATCTTTGTATTAGGTTTAGATGTCCAATAATTACCATCTTCCAAGTCATAAAGGTTGAATCTAAATATTTTGGTTAAGTTGTGGCATAATGGTTTTGGTTCTAGTGGGATACAACCCATGAATTTTTTGGTTCATCCCATTTGAAATCAGGAGGATATGAAAGTGGAATTAGGTAGAGAAGAAAAATGTTTACAACCTTCAATAAGAAACATGATGGGTTAGGATCAGTGTAATCAGTGGAGAGAGAGTATACTAGCTAATTAGTGTTATTAGTATATTATTATTAGATCAGATTTTAAACATGTGACAGAGCCCAGTGGAAAATTTTATATGGTGGTATGTGATTATTACTATCAATAACAAAAATATTGACTGAATTTCCTGTAGGTGAACCAATATTGTTAACACCTGGACTCTCACTTTAGTCATTGTTATGCCTATTGTCAAATGCATAATTCATGTAATATTTAAGAAACCACTAAATAATCCTATAAATTCTTTACATACATATGATTTTAAAAAGTATATCAATTTCAGGATAATATCTTTTCTAGGAGGTAGGGAATAGTATTAGGGGATAGAAAACACGCTTCAAGTGTGTTTATAATATTTTATTTTTTAAAAGATATTAAGTTAGTATGACAAAATATTATGATTTGATAAACTGAATAATGGGTGCGTGGATGGTTGCTATTTTCTACTCCTGCCTCTAGTTGTGAAATATTTCATATTAAAGTAGTATAATGCAACAGTAAAAAGGGTTTGATGTGAAAATCCTATTATAGCCAACTTCTCTTTACTTTCATGACAAAAGAAAGGAATTGTTATATTTTTAACAGTAATATTATCTAACGCTGAAATATAAGAGAGATGGATTATAGTGTCCACACCATTTTAGAGGCAGGATGGGATAGGAGGGATTCTAGTACTTTAAGGAGAATAGTATTCTCTTTTAAGTAGCAAAAAGAGCCAGGCTCATCTGAATTTTTCCCTTGTCAAACTATGGAAAGAATTTTTTAGAATCCTCCTTATTTATGCATTCCTATATATTTCTGCAATCAAATGATTTAGTGTTTATGAGATTTAGAAACTGGATTTTCAAAGAGTTATAGGCATCACGGTATGTAATAAGCTAGATATAATCCCTGTATTCAAGGAACCACAGATCTTAAATCCTGTGCTAAGAAACATTAAGTGTTTTGTGGGTACAGAAGAGAGAGGCCTACTCCAGGGTAGAGCCTGCACTCCTGAAGGGTTCCTGATGGAGGGCAGCCCAGCTGACACTTTGAGGATAAGTAAGAATTAGCCAGTGAAAGAGTTGGTCACTAAACAAGGAGAGGTGAGGGAAGAAAGGAAGAAAATATAACAAAGTAGGTGAGACACAAATACTAGTCCTTGAAAACACACATAAAACAGAATAGCATTAAGGAAGGAAAAAAGAGAAGAGGAGACCGGAAGATGATTGACGGCAAGTCTTATGCCCATTGACAAATGGTAGTGTGGAATCAGGTGAAAATGAAGTTCTCTCCTATCCACTTATTCTGAAATATTGAACAGGTCATTTAGTGCTTTAGCCCTCAGTTCTCTAACTTAAAAGTTGAGGCAGTACTTATTTCATGCAAGAATAAAATGAGATAAACATATGAAAGGTGCCTTATAAGTTGAAGATTTTAAATAATTTTGAAAATGTGTAAAAATGACAAAAGGGAAGGAAAATTAAGGCAATGAAAGCAGAGAACTGTGAGGAAGGAGAAATATAATCAAAGAGTGATAGTTGTGGTTGCTTTATCTCCACTGCGGCTTATGGCATGAAAAGCCCTGTGGCCCAGCTGTCATGATGTGGAGGTTGGCTTTAACATCCTCACTGAGTATTAGCAAACATTTTAAAAAGAAACACTGTGCTAGACCCTGTGTAGATTGAGGATATACGTTTCTCCAAATGTGATCCTGTACTCTTCTTTGTGTTATTATTTTTAACATTTGTATTTGTTGTATAGCTTTCAAAACTGCAGTGTGGTGAAAATTTCCAGGTAGCAGATTTCCGTATAAAGAAATATTCTGCAGCACGTGAGTTTTCTGACTGTGCTGACTGTCCTGACATGGTGGGCAGGCTCATGACTAAGAATTAGGAATCTTACATTTTGAAACAGCCATGAAGTTGTAGCTTCTCTTTTTCAGGCATATATTATATTTCAGGCATATATTGCCTTATTGTTTTTAAAAATGTTGTTGAGGGGCTGGGGTTGTGGCTCAGTGGTAGAGCGCTCACCTAGCACGTGCGCGGCCTGGGTTTGATCCTCAGCACCATGTAAACATAAATGCATTGCATTGTGTACAACTAAAGCAAATAAATAAATATTTTAAAAAATTTTGTTGACCCACATTTTTCAGTATCAGATTTCATTACAGATAGGTGTTGCTATTCTGATAAAATCTTCAGATTCACTTTTTTTTGTATTAGCAGAATCGCGGAATGGCATTAAATTTAAAAATCCACCTTGGACAACATATGGTGTTCATGTGTACTGTGACAAAAGCCATGTAGTTTTTTGCTTCCTTGCAGCCAAGATCAATTTTACCTCCATTCACACAATAACCAAATACCCTGAGAATGCTGAGAGACTCTTTGCCCACACAGCTTGGCCTCATGCTGAGAGCCTTGGTTGGAAGAGCTTGTCCCTGGGTTTGCCAGGCTTGTCACGTCTGCTGTGCTGCTTCTTCAGGGACATGCTGAGCAGGGTGAGAAGGTGACCTGAACCCAGACCCGGTTCATGAACTACAAGAGTGAGAGGGCCTGTGTCACAGAAAACAAATAGTGCTGTGTGTTTTCTTAGTGTTCATACTGAATAGTAATAACCTCCTCAAGATTTTTGCCTGTTTCTTTTGACCCTAAAGCAATGTGATTTGTTCCTATTTTAGGGATTTCAGAGGCAACACTTAATTATGAACTTATGTTGTTACTTCTTTTGTCTGTAAACGTATGTGTCTTAGTATGTATTTTGCAAGCTTCTGAAGAATGTCTTTGGCCCCATGAATCTGAATGTCATTTAGATCAACAATAGCAGTAATAATGATCATAATAACAACAATAGAGATGATAGCACTTTTAAACCCTGTGCTGAGCACTTTTACAAAATTTTTTTTCTTTTGATCTGCATCTGTGATGTTGGTATTATAATCCTCATTTTTCACCTGAGGGAAACTGACACAGAGATTCCACATGAGGATCACCTGCTGCTAAGTGTGGTGGGTACTTTTAGCCCATGCGGCTTCATTTCTGAGCCCATCATTGACTTTAGCATTTATGAAAGGACAGAAAGCGATCACTGAATAATACTTCTGAGCCTGTGAGGCCTGTGAAAACCATGATGTTAAAACAACCTAATGAGAATCAGGCCTCTCTCTAGGAACTGCCTTCTGACCCCTTCTTTCCTCTTTTGTTTTGGCTTGTGGTAGCCAGCTTGTGGTAAAGCTTCTGTTTGCTGTATCATATCCAATTACATTTTGGATACCAAAGATTGCTTAAAAACTTCACTTTTTCTGAAGTTAGCTAATCAATGGGGACTGCTTTGCAAGCCTTGGAAATATTCAGCAACTCTTTTTATATTTGTTTTTATGGTCTAGGTTTTTCACCTTTTATTATATTATTGGATTCCTTTGTTCTTGAAAAAGCAAAATTAAAAATTAGAACACACTATTTCCTTATGGCAATTTGTTGTTATTACAGTTGCTTTAGTTTCGTTTTCTTTTTTTTTTCCTTTCTCCAAATGTGTTTTATTATTTTCTGCTAACATTTCAATTGTACCAACATCCTAAGGCAATTATAAGAGAGGTTATCATTTCAGAATTAGAAGGAAATAAAAGAACCCTTTAGACTGTCTTTATGCTTGTGTAATTCATTGTCGTTTTTCATATTTCTCAATTGTTTTCATTTTGTACCATGTTTGGCAATCATTTCTTTCAGAGTAACTGTAATGGGGGTTTAGGATTCTTAACATTTTAATTTCTCTTTCTGTTCTTTGGGTTTACAGCCCTTCTTTGGTACAGTCTCTTTGCTAAACATTGGAGTTTCCCTTTATAATGCATTGACCTCACAGTCCAGTTTAGATGAACTGGTCTAAAGGAGAGATGGGTTGTGCTACTATGCTACTGATTTGATATGTTGCCATGAGGGCATTGTGTCTTTACCTGTTTAAAACAAAAAAGGCCCATGGTGGTCATTGAGATGCACTTCCCATCACTCCCCTAAGGAATCTCTGCTGATGAGAATTCAGGGAGCTTCTAGCTGTCACCTCCTTAGGGGTCAGCCTCAGCTACTGAGAGTCTCTTTGCCCTAGGATGTGCCCATCCCAGGACTGCCCACATCCAAAGACTGAAGGCAGCAGGAGGAGTATAAAGGCCTTTCAAGGGCCAATTCTGATGGGCTGTCTATCCCAGACCTCTGGCAAGGATCAGACTTTGTTGGGCCTGATTGTTGACTTCTCCCTCTGCCCAACCTAATGCCACCACTGTCCTTCCATAGATGTTGATTTCATCCAACCCTGCTTGCCAACCTAACCTTCATAGGGACCCAGATCTGGTGTAACTCAACCAAAACATTCTAGGCTCCTGCCTTGTGAATGATGTCCCACTCAGGAGGGAGGTCCTATGGTCATGGTAATAAGGATCTTATGCGTTTCATATCATTTTGTATTTTTTTTCTATTTCTAAATTCTTGTCAATGTAAATGAATGAAAGTGGTTGGGACTAACATTTGGGTTTATGAATGTTAGCTCCACTTTGCTCCTAAAGTTAAAATACTTTTAAAAAGATTATCATTTTTAATAATTTTTTCATGAGCTTTCTTGGCTGGCTGGTGCCACCTAATTTGGAGAGGGTTACTTTCTCTCTATCGTGCCTAGACAGTGATGTGGCAAAGCAATCATTTCATGCAAGCAGTGCTGACTTGCCTGTGCTCACTCTTCAGCCTGAGACTTGGATCTTTATGAAATGGGGAAGTGTCTTGATTTGTGCCAGTAGAGGTGCTCAGTGGAAATAGGGCTTCACCTTAGGAATCAGTTGGAGAGAGAATCAGAATGTTCTAAAACTCCCTTTCATTGGGGACTCCAATTGCATGTGTATTTGGCCACTTGAAACTTTTCCTTTTTATTCTCGAATGCTCTTCCTTCTTATTCTCTGATGCTCTGTTCATTTTTCATTCAGTTTTTAACGACTCTGATCATTTTTGATAGTTTCTGTTACAGTGTTTTTCTGCAATGTCTCATTGCTCTTAACCTAATGCTATGTATTCATCTCATTCATGTGCTTTCAATTAGAGTCTTTTGTATTGTCCCCATCTATACATAACATTCTTTTAGTTTTCTGAACATATTGAGCATAATTTTAATATGTATTTTAATATCTTTTTTCCTAAGTGTATTGGCTGTCATTTCTTGCTAAATTGCTATTGATTTCTCTACTTAAATTCCTTTTCCTTTTTGCATGTCTGGTAATTATCTATTGGATGCTAACATCGTAAATTTTACCTTGTGATGCATTTTGAATGGTTTTGTTTTCCTAATAACATTTAGAAACTTTGTTCTGGGAATATTTATAAGGACTTTGATCCTTTTATGTCTTCTTTTTAAGCCTTCTCAGGCAGCACCAACATAGTGGTTAGTGAGGAGCTAATATTAAAGGAGCAGTATCTTTCTTAGTACTGTAATTGATAACTTAAGAATTACGATGTTTTCCACTTGGCCATTGGGAGCCAGCACTATTCCTGGTCCTGTGTGAGCATGGCACTCTTCCCTCCTTTCTTGTGTCTGGTTTCCTGGCCATAGTTGGCTTCTTGAACACTCAGACATAGGTTAGTATTCCATTGAATACTGAAGGGGCTCTTCTGCAGATCTCCAGAGCTCTCTCTATGTATCATCCTTCTTTCCTTATTCTATCTGTTGCTCTCCAATCACTCTGATTTGTCCAGACTCCCAGCTCTTCCTCTTAAGCTTTAGGAGATAGCTGGGCTTTTCTGTTTTCTCCTTTCTTCCTGAAGCAATGTTAGTTCTCTTCCCTCAGTGTTAAGTGTCCTTAGTGACCCGGTGTCCTGTGTCTTGACTGGCATCATTTCATATCTTTTGGCCTTCTAAATTCATGGGCCATTCTGCAAATTCAACCAGCCTTGAATCAGAAATATTTAAAACAGGGCATCTGTTCTGAACACTTATAGATTTTCTCTTCTTATTACTATTCTCTAAACAATACAGTCTAACAACTGTTGAGATAGTATTTATATCCTATTAAGTATTGTAAGTAATCAAGAGCAGATTTAAAGTATCCAAGAGAATATGCGTTGGTTTTATGCCAGTATTGTGCTATTTTGTAGAAAGCTTCTTGAACCTTTCTTGGGTGTACCCATCGGCACTGGTACACATACCAGTACATATTCCAGGGTGTCTTCAGCCTTTTAGGGGGACAGCCCCAGGTTGCATTTGGATGACACATTTTGTCATTCGTCTTGCACCAGCTTGGAGTTTATTCGATCCCAGCCTCTGGTCTCAAGACTTTCAGCCTCCTTCAGGCCCTAATCCGGCAGTAAGTTTCCCTGCAGCTGATAGGCTCCTGTCGTCTCCTTTGGTTGTGGGCCCAGAGTCCAGCAAACCTGTTTTATGTTCTTATTGCACTGCATTCATGTTCTGTTTCTGGCCCTAGAGGTGTTTCTTTTATCTTTGAACTTTACTGCTCCTTTTTTATTCCTTTATTCCCCTGTTACTATTGTGTGTTCAACAAGGAACCTGGCCATGTCATCTTGGTCTTGTGAGTGCACCTTGCATGGGTGGCAAGATGATGTCATTTTCACCATTTCTGCCAGTGGAGGGCAGCGTGGGACTCTGCTGTTGGACACACCTGGCTCTGATCTTGGCAAATACTGACTTGACTTGAAATTTAGATTAGATACATAAGCAGCCTGAGCCACATTTCCTTCCTCTGTGAAGTGGAAATAATAATTACAGTGCAGTGAGTCTGCCAGCCTTACCTCAGGAAAAACGTTCAGTGAGAGAGGCATCGAAATACTTTACACAGTACCCAGTACGGCGTAAATGAACCCCAAATGTCAGTTACCTTAGGAACATAATTTAGAATTTTTTTTTTTTTTGCATTTTATAAAAAGGTGAGGTTTTTCTTTTTAAGATTATTCTAATTTCTATGTCATTCAATTTAAAAATTACCCATTGATTTTTAAATGCCAGGCACTTTGCATACTTCTGCATCCTGAATTGTCACTAAAGTTCTGTGAGATAAGCATTATTCTTAAACAAAATTGAGCCAGTGAGACATTAACTTGTCCAAGATCACTTGAGTAAAAGTGGTAGAGCTGGGATTTGATCCTAGTTCTGTGGTAGCTTTTTGTACCCATGATGTCCCACCCATCCAAGTCTCTATGACCAACTCCCTGCAGGTGTGGTTTGTGAGTCTATAAGGCCTCTCTATGTAGTCTGCTTGGAATATATTTCCTTAGGACCTGTTTGGGGAGAAGGATTGGGGCCCAAAAGGCCTGTGCTCTGGCTCACCCCCAAAATGTGATGTTTTAGACTCTCTCTTCTGCTGCTTGTTAAATAAAGAGCAGGTTTGTCACTTGACCTAGTACCTTTGACCCCATACCTAGATTTTAGAATGAGGGGGCCTATTAAATTGTGTCGTACTCCATTTCTAACCTCACTATAAGGTCCAGAAATGATACCATCATCTTAAGATCCAAGCCCTAATAAAGAGGATTCCTATATAGAGGGGTCCCAGGGCAATAAATAGCTTGAGACACTTTAACATGCTGGTCTTTCTACCAAGTAGGAAACTTATAGCTGTGGGATCAGTTACACCATCACCAGTGCTGGGGGAAATTGCTAGCCTTTTATTTTTCCCTTATTACTTTGTATATGTCTTAGCAGATGAGTCATTGTGGTTGAAAGACTACTAACATCTTCTAGTATGTGCTTGGGAGGTCCCATATCAGAGGATTTTATTATCATCTGAGACAGGGAGGAGGTAGTGTTTACTGTTAACTTTGTAGTTGGAATGATTTTACTCCATTTAGCAGAGTGCAGCACTGGACTCCAGGGTACATGGCTGTGTGGACATGTAGGATATATATGGCACACTAAAGAGTCGCAGTGTTGGCATTGCCGTGTTTGTAAGGCCCTAGATGGAGATGAAGTATAAGCCATGAATGACTTCATGCTGCTTGTGAGGTGGGCTTTGGAAATGGAATCAACGTTCATATTCCCACATGGATGCTTCAGGCCTTAAATGTGCCTCCTCTTCCTCATAACTACCAGTCACATGGTTGCTAGGTCCAAAAGATACTGTTTTCCTTTGTGAAGGGAGAGACAAGAGATGCAGAGAGTTAGCAAGAGACAAGGCAGGCAGCAGGAACCTGAGAATCTTGTCCAGGGCACTCAGCTGTTACATTAGCTAAGTGCCGGCTGCCTAAGAGGATCAAGCTGGTGGTCTTTTATCAGAAGAGCCCTGGATTTCTTCTGAGACCTGAGCTCTAGTATGACTCTCACTAATTATAACCTTGGCCTCTGTGGAAAGTATTGAGCTAATGCTAGTGCAGGATGTGATATAACACCTAGAGTGGACAATTTGGCAGTACTTATTACAATTATAAAAGCATTTTCTCTTTGTCCCAACAGGGTATTTTGTTGCAGCATTGCTTTCAATAACAAAGAATTGGATATGCTCCAAATATCTATCCATCAGGGACATCTATAAATGTGGGAGAGCCACGTGGTGGAACACTTTGCAGGAGTCAGAAAAAGAAAGAGGAAGTGCTCTGTGTTTGCATGGAGAGGCCTCCAGATGTGTCATGAAGTGAAAAAGCGTGGTGTGGAATCATGTGCATAGTATTCTGTTTTCAATATAAAAGGAAAAATAGAAATAGGTATTTGTTTGTGCTTATGTACAGTGATAAAGAGTAAACCTTATAAGTTTACTACAAGGATTCAGGAGAGTGGGGAGAGACAAGGACAGGGTTACAAGTGAGACTGCTCACTGATGAGATTACATAGTGAGAAGTATTTTGTTAGAGTATTTTGACTTTGATTCCTGTGAACTTTTTACCTGTTTTTTTTTTTTTGTTGTTGTTGTTGTTGTTTTTTTGTAAAACAAATCTTTTAAGAGTAGAGCAACATTGATAAATTAGACAATAAATAAAATCATAAAATAAGTAGCACATATTCAGTTAAAACGGCTCATGGTCCCTAAACAGAAGCAGAAGAGCTGGAATTGTCAGGTGCCTTTGACAGTGTCAGCTGGGTGATGGCCCTGTTAGATTGATGGTGCCAGTTTTTCAAGACTTATTTCCAGCCAGAGTGTACCTTCCTTCATTTTTCTCTCCACCTTCCTTTCCTTTCTTGGATATAAACTGTATCCTGTTTAGAAAGTGGGAGGAGCAATCCTGGTTTCAGATTGCTGCATTCTACTCTCCCTAAGGAGAGTACCTACTAAGGGAAACCTATTGAAAAATTAATGCCAAACAGCAGTGATTAATTGCATATTTGTGTAGTCAATTTTAAAAATTATTTGCTTCAGTGGAGGGTAGCCCTTGTAAGATGTAGAAAATCACTGGTGTTTGCTCAAGTTTGGACCATCCACCTTTCAAGATTTAGATTGTACTTCCTGTGAAAGGTAATTTTGATGGCAGTCTCATCTCTATGAGGAGTTTAAGGAAACAGGTCAAGAATCCCTTTAATTAGCTTTAAATCAAGGAAATTCAGTATTGTATTATGTTTACTAAGTATGAGATCTCTTACAAAGGTGGGTTGGAGGTGGCATGAGATGATGTCTATTTAATATTTATAGTACGTCAGGCAGACTGCTCAGGAGGCATTGCACAGGAGGTAAAAACGATTGATGAGAAGTGACCACGCCCCCCTCCCTCGCCTGCAGTTTGTCCCCTGTTGGTCTTGCCAAGGGTGCAGAAGTTGTCAAGCTGGTACACAGAGTGGGTAAGATGCAGTGCAGCCTTCCCCATGCCCTTTTTCCTCATGGTGGGGCTGCCAGAGTTGAGAAGGATTTAGAGTTCTTGCTGCACATCTTCTGTTTTGGATGTACATCACTGTCATGAAGGAATTTCCACTTGCCACTTCAGAGGTCCTGCTTGAGGGATTGCTTTTAGACTTTGGGGCCCACTCATCCCTTCACTTTCCATTTAGAAGTGAAAGCAGTCAGCACCCAGGTCTCTGCCTCTTAGGAAAACCTGCATTCCTCCAGGATCTTTTCTCAAAAACCACCGAGTGAAATAACTGTCATTATATACAGCGTGGAGGTGAGGCAGCTGGGGCCCTCATCATTTCACAGGAAAAATGGTAGAAATCTGAGACTTGAATTCAGATTTGGACTTTCTTCTACTTGACCCTAGGCTGAAAATTGAAGTAGGAAAGCTTTGAGCTCAATTGTAAATGTGAAAAGAAGTAAAAAGAAAATACCTTGGCATTATAATATATGTGTTTAATTTTCCTCTGTAACCCCAAAAAGAGATTAGCCTAATGAATAATGAATTCACTTGATGTGGACATGCTTACTAAAATTTTCCCTCTATTAATGTGTAACACAAAATACATAGTTAATTTTTCATGGACATTTTATTGACTCCTGATACTTGACATGTGAAATAAGCCACAATTTTGAGATATTTACTTGGTATTATATAGTTTATTACAAAAAGCATGTCAAGATGCCATTTTAAGCAAATATAGTAAGACGGTAATTTTGAGGTCCTGTGGCAAAAAAACAAAAGGAAAAGTTATTTGGGAGCTAATATTAAAGTATTCAATGAATGATTATACTGTAGTGATTTAAAAAATGACCACTGTTAATGTGTCAATGTCATGGAAATTTAAATAGAATACATAAAAGAATATGGTATTTTTGCCAAAATTACACATTAACTAATATAATTTGCTTTCAAATAATTACTGTTTATTTGAAGTAGAGCCATTAGAGTGCTCAAAAATGGTGTTTGGCAGACTAGGCTTTTCCGTATTTATATAAAGGAAGTAAAACTAAAGAAGTTCTTAAAGTAGCAGATCAAAAGAAATGAATAGTGTATGGATTTGGCATTCTTTGTAGGGTCATGTGGACTTTAAAAAGGATACTTAACAAAGGATCTGAGGGGGTGAAATTAATTAAAAACCGCCCAGTCTTGTAAGACACAACTTTGGCCAATCTGAGTTTTCCTTTTTTATTTTTATCTTATTATCAATGGATTCTGTTCCATATTATCATTAATATTTATCATCTTCCTTGGTCCTGAAAAACTTGGCTAGCTTCCCTGCCTTATCATGCTTTGCTGTGTGTAGTTTTCACTGTGGAGCAATTATTTTCATTGCTACAAAGAGATACCTGTAGGATGACTGAGCACAAAGAAACCGAGGGCTGTGGTGGCCAAGGTCTTAAACCAGAAGTGCAAGGGTCTATGCAATATACAGACATTTTGTCATTAGAATTTGTTCAACATTTGTCCAAAATTACAGGTTTTTTTTTGCCTTAATCATAGAAGCAATAAAGCAAATGCCCTCAGTAAAAGACATTAAGAAAGTTCCTGGAGAGGGGAAGAGGCCTCACATCACTTTCCAGTTCCATCCTTATGCTGTTCTGTCACATCAGCACCAGCACAGATGGTGTGTAAACAGGGTCCTGTCTTTGTGGAGACCTGGCTTCCCATGAGACTGTATTCAGTAGGTATTTAGCACTTGAAAAGATTGATCATGGAATAACTTTAATCAGTACATGATGATGGTGGTGATGATTTGGGTACCAGCAATTGAACCCTGGGGTGCTTAACTACTGAGCCATATCCCCAGCCCTATTTATTTTTTGAGAAAAGGTCTTGCTAAGTTGCTTGGGACCTTGCTAAGTTGCTGTTACTGGCTTTGAATTTGTGATCCTCCTGCCTCAGCCTCTCCAGCCACTGCTGGGATTACAGGTATGCACCACTGCACCCAGCTTCAACAAATGACTATTTTGTGTGCCTACTAATGTCTTGAAAATTTTTCTTTCATACTTGGGTAAACTTAAGATGTTACTAGTGTGAGATGTAGAGTTACATAAACTAAACTCTATTTAGCTTATTTGAAGGAATTTTAAAAATTTGATACAGGGAAATTAACTGGTGCAGAAGGCACTTACTCTATTCTGAGCCCTTAGATATTTAATGATATGATGATGAAATTGTGATGTTATTCCTTAGTGCTGTTGCTATTTTTGGTAAAAGTCAAACCAGCATAAAAAGCTACGTAGACAGAATTTGTATTTCTGAACTCTTTTCATAAAATGATTTGATATTTGCCAGGAGTTACAAAAAAGAATGTTCATAATTGTTTTGTCTCCTGGTCCTTCTGCCCTTAGTTTTATGTCCCAAGGCTTCACACATTTCTGTTTGCTAGCAGGATTGTCCCTGGTGCTTTTTATGAAAATATTGAAAGGAGACTGTTGGTCCCAAAGAAGGGCAAGCATAGAGGTATACAAATACCTTCTCAAATATAGCTGCAAATAAACAACTGTTCTTCATGAATGAGCTTCACACAGAAAAGTCTGGACTGCCTGGGTAACTTATGGACTTTGCCTAAGTGGCCAGCAACTGGCTCATCTTTTTTTCCCAGTTGAAAAAAGTATTGGTGGAGTGTACTCAGCAATAACAAGGAATGAATCATTGCTTTATGCAACATGGATGAATCTTAAAATATACCGAGTGAATGAAGATGGACAAAAGACCATTACATTCTGTGTGAGTCCCTTTTCAATAAAATTCTAGGGAATGCGAGCTTGGATTTAGCAACAGAAGAGATCTGTGGTTCCTTGGGGTTTGGGAGGCCTGGAGGATATGTGGGGACTGCAGTTGGGTGGGGAGGATTACAGAGGGGCACAAGGAAACTTTTGAGAGTGATAGATATGGGCATTATCCTGATTATGGTGATAGTTTTATGGATATATATGTTTATCAACATTTATCAAATTGTGTACTTTCCACATGTGCAATTTAATGTTTGTCTTATATAATAAAAGGGAAATGTTTTACTATTTTAAACTAAAATGCTTGCTATAAACAGCAGGTAGCCAGGAAAATAAATGCAACTAAAATTAATAAATAAATGCAACTAAAGAGAAAAAAATCTACCTTCTTCTTTGGAATTTGGGGCACAGGAAAAGACCCGTGTTTCATAATTCTGCTCCCATCTGATTTTTGATTCATAGATATAGAGCGTTACTTTTTAATTGTCAAGGAAGTTGTCAGACCTGGACTTGGCCAGTCATCCACTAGTTGTGTCATTTGAGTGAGATATGTGACCTC
The DNA here is from genome assembly GCA_025594165.1 of Tamias sibiricus. Taxonomy (NCBI): domain Eukaryota; kingdom Metazoa; phylum Chordata; class Mammalia; order Rodentia; family Sciuridae; genus Tamias; species Tamias sibiricus. Next base: position 6,921,271 of record CM046666.1, read on the forward strand.
TCTAATCCACCCCCATCTGTGAAATGGGATGGTTAAGGCATAGTAAGTGCTCAATAAATAGAAGCCGTTTTGTTGTTATTTTTATTCATTTCACATTCTAATCCACAAGATAGTCTTGACTGAGAACATATGGTATTTTAGACTCCTATGGGAGGGTATGTTACCCTTGAAAATCAGATCCTTTTATCAAGGCCTTAGAGTTGCCTGAAAAAGAAAGACCCTGCCACTAAGAGCAGGGAACACAATCATTTGCAAATGCTCATTTTCTGTGTTCTGGAACATGGGCATGGAGCTGCAAGGTGACCTCTCACCTGTTTTTTCAGCACTTAGGTGACCTCTGACCTTTGCAGGCTTTCATTGTTCTGAGTGCATTAGTCTTTTTTTTTTTAATTATTAAATAAAAATATTTTTTGCTAATAATAATAATACCATTGCAGATGCTAACCAGAAAAAGGACCAGGTCCTGGAATAATTTCCTAAAACTACCAGAAACAGGGCTAGGTGGCAGCTGGAAATAGGTCCTGTGGACCAGGACTCTGAGTGTTTTTATTTTATTTTTTTAAATAATGTGGATTTGAGTAAGGAAGATATTTGTCATTTACATTGAACCTGAGAAAGCTTTGGGATAATAGGCAGTCCATAGGAGAAGTTGTAACCATTGCTTCTGGGTGAGTGGGGGGTTGAGAGTCCAGAAAGTTTATACTAAAACAGAGGGCAGGGGGACCAGGATCCCTGGCCATTGGCCAGGATGGGATTTAAGTCAAGACTTTAGCACACATTCAGGCAAGTAGAACAGTCTTTTTTTGGTTTCACCTGTAATTGTTAACTGATTAACTTCTCTTATCTCTACCCATATGCCATCCTTTGGCCCTTGTAAGTATAGGATATCTCATAATTTTTCTTATATCAGTGGGTATGCATGTTTGGAGGATAGTATAGCAAAAATATAGTTGTTTTTAAAACTCTGAAATGGTGTCATTTTCATTTCTAGAAATTAAGAGAATTGCCTGCTTTCTCATGATCTGGACTTAATTTTTTCCTTTGCCATATTATTGCTGAAATTGACAGGTGATTGATTTGGTTTTAGAGGGTCCTGGAACTACACAAAGTGCTTTTCATATCTGGAAAGACATGCCTAGTTTTTCACAAGTTGTAAGATTTATTGCCTCACCCTAACATGTTGCGAATTAGTTTGTTTGCTATTTATTTTACTCAGAATGTAGTAATTGATGTCATTGGCTGAAGAAAGGGTAGACTGCCTTTTGATGCTGTTTCTTTTTTCTTTGGCATCTCTGCAGGGTTGGAGATAAGATGGGTGGACTGCTACTTTCCTTTTACTCATCCTTCCTTTGAGATGGAGATCAACTTCCATGGAGAATGGCTTGAAGTTCTTGGCTGTGGGGTGATGGAACAGCAACTGGTCAATTCAGGTAGAAAAGAATCTCACATGTTACTGAAAGGCTCTCTAAAGGAGCCCTCACTCCTCATGTAACCTCCTAGATATTTATAATCATTTCCATATTCCTCCATTGCTGTCTTTCTTTCCTTGGTGCCCACTAGACATACCTGACACCAACTTTCTCACATCTCATTTTGCTGAAGCTTCTTTGGAGATTTTTCTTGTCAGAACTTGGCTGCTGGACTTGTGCTTTGATTTTGGGTTTGCTGATATGTTGCTTTCTACTTGCCCCAGAGGCAATTAGATGCATGTCCTACTCGAGCAGTTTGTCTTCTAAACTCACTTCCTTCCAAGCCCATGTGTAAGCAGTAAGCACTAAATGGAGATTGTCCTGGGTCCCTTTTCCCTGCTCCTATAGAAGGCATTTTCTGTGTGGCCTTGGAGGGCAGTTCTGGCTCCAGGTTGGTCATGGGGCCTTCTGCAGCAGAATGGAGAAGAGTGGTCTTCCTGGGTGACTAAGAAATATGAGTCAGTCATGGGTAAAGATGGGATAATGTGGTCATGGAGTTAGAGGATGAGGTGATTCTGAAGCAGTAGAGTGGAATGAAGTGTGGAGCTTGTGTTGCTGGGAAACTGGATGTCTGGCCTTCCCTCTTACTCTCGTTATGTTGTAGTTCAGACGTGAGGTGTCCCCCAGAAGCTCATGTGTGAGATGATGCAAGAAGGTTCAGAGAAGAAGTGATTGGGTTATGAGAGCTTTAACTCAATCAGTGAATTAATCACCTGATGGGATTAATTGAGTGGTAACTAAAGGCAGGAGGGGCATGGCTGGAGGAGGTGGGACATTGGGAGTGTGGCTTTTGGGGTACGTATTTTGTATCTGGAAGTGGAGCTCTGTTTCCTAATGATCATGTGAGCTGCTTCCCTCTGCCACATTTTTCCTCCGTGATGTTCAGCCTCACCTTGAGCCCCAAGGAATGGAGTCTGCTGTCTATGGATTGAGGTCCTCTGAAACCATGAACCCCTAAATAAACTTTTTCTCCCCTAAAACGGTTCTGGTTAGATCTTTTAGTTGCAGCAGCAAAAAAGCTGACTAGAACATGTAACAAAGTGAGGCCCATTTTGCCCGCTGCACAAAACGCCCATCACTGAAATGACAAGTTTGGCAAAAGAGAGTTTATCTACAAGGTGCCAATGCAGAGGAAGTGGGAGACCCAAATCTCAAATCCACGTCCCTGTGGATAGGGCTCAGCAGTATTTATGGGATAAAGAAGCAGGATGATTTGAGGTGTCGGGGAAGGTGACTGGAGGCAAGGAAAGATTAATTGGTTAGCTGCATGTGCATTGTTCAACTTTGTGGCTCCTCAGAAGCACGTTCAGAAAATGGCAGAGTTAGCATGATTGGCAGTTGGGGTTTTTGGCCCTCTGAAGTCAAAAAGTTCTCATCCATCAGACAACTGTTGTAGGCCCCAGTAAATGGTTGGCAATTTCAACTGGTTTGAGAAATATTAAAGCAGCCCCCAAGTTCCTGGAAAAACTGCTTAAACAATTGTTACCATAGTGACCATCCATCAGAGGAGTTTCTGGTAGCAAAGCTGATGGGCGTATACTGCTTAGCTGTGTGACCTCTAAAATTGGTCATCAAAGCAAGTAGCTAAAAGCAAATGGAACTAGTGGGTTTATTCAGATTTTCCCTTGGTTTCACTCTTAGGTCTCCTCCATGTAGGTGTGTGGACTTAATAGGCTCACAGAGTCTTCTCCATTTTACTGAGGAAGGTGGTGGATAGCCCAGCAGAGGGCCAAATACTTCACAGTTTTTGAATAGTTGAAGGGCCATCCTTGAGGAGAGGGGTGACAGAAGTCAAAATTAGGGCCTGTAACAATTGTGAGGCCAGCACTTGTTACAGCTTTCTCAATTAATAGCTGTGAGTCTTCAGGCAAGTTACTTATTACTTATGATCTTTGTTTTTTTTCAGTTAAAATGGACACAATGACCTCATCTTCAAAGTTTCATTATGATGATTAATTGAGATGATATTTATACTGTTCTTATTAGCAAAGGATCCAGCATATAGCATATATTCAGTTGAAATTAATTGCTGATGTTATAATATTTAAAGATTTCCTCATGATTAGAGCTATTTATCAACAGGAAATACTTTTAAAAGGCTATCTTGCATGTTGTAGATCAATTTCTAACTAAGTGGAACTAGTTACCTCTTTGGTCTATACCCATCTCTGAATCTGTGATTCTAGATTGAGTTTTTTCATTTAAGAGGGAAAAGAAAGTAATAAAAAACTGAAAGAAAGGGAAAATCAGCCTGTAGATGTATGTGCATTTCAGTAGAAGACACAAAATACTGGGAGCAACATTTAGTCTGTCCTTGAGTAGGAGCTGACTTCAAATATCCTTGTGGTCTTTTGTTTTTTAGACAAAAGATTTGAAGGAATCCTAGACTTCTTTCTAGAAGTCTTATTGTCAGGAGGCCAGAGCTAATAAAGCTAGTAAGGGAGATGAACTTACATATCAGTTGTCACTTGGATTTGTGCCTTCTTATATTTCCTTCATGATTTGTACAAGGTTTGTTCACAAAATAATTGGCTGAATATAGTTATCTGAAACAAGTTTCCAATTCATTATTGATCATTAATAAAACTGCTGTTCTACAATTAGATCAGCCATGTCAGGTATGCTTGAAGGGAATGGCAAAGTAAAAAAAAAAAGACACCCAACATGCAAATATGTTTTGGTGATTCACAGTGTTGTTAGGATGTGCTTCAAGTCATCAGGAAATTGTATGCATAAAATTTAAATATCTTGCTACGGAGGGAGAATAAAGATATAGAAGAGGTGACTTAAAAAAAAACACTCTATAGGTTTTGCTATTTGAACTTGAAGTTATTATGACAAAGTTCTACTCTGTGTTTTTAGATTTGAATGTGTTTTGACTTCTCTAGTTGAAGATTTTAAACAATGTGCCTGGCAGTCTCTAACTACAGACATTATTTGCAAGTACAGTTGGTTTTCTGTTTTCTAAGTTCCTAGAGCCTGAACAAAGGCAGGCTACCTATACATCATTCCTGTATTTCAGTCTTTTCTCCTACATTTTCTTTTCTCTTCATTTCTCCCTCTCTTCTTTCAACTTCCCTTCCTCTTCCCCATTCCCTTCTCTTTTTTTAAGGAGAACTTCTGAGAAACAAATTGAGGGTTATAGATTCTTCTTCTTTAAGGTTCTTATCTCTATCTATTAGGTTAAGTGCTGAAATTCAGAAACCAAAGAAACCAATGATGATGGAGCAATGATAGTAACAGGCATCATTTGAGCCCTTCGTGTAGGCTAGCATCTCAGAAAGCATGCTTTTTTTTTTTTTTTTGGGGGCAGGGGTTGGGGGGTACCAGGAATTGAACTTGGAGGCACTTGATTACTGGGCCACAAATCTGCCTCAGTCTCCAGAGTTGCGAGATTACAGGCGTGCGCCATTGTGCCCTACTGGCCAAGTCTTTTGATAACAGTTAACCATGATGTGATGCTACCCACATTGTGGATTGCATTATTTGAAATGATAAAATTGATTTCAGATAAGTTGTTTGAAGTAGTATAGATTGAAAAACCGAAACAATGAGGCAAACAACAAACAAAACTTCACTTGTTTTGTAATTTGTTACCTCTGAAGGGCTCTGCCGCTTGTGTCACCTTCTGTGATGGAGTGCATTTAATTAGAGCATGAAGTTAGATTGCTCACTTAAACATGTCAACATTTTCTCACACGTTGAAGTTGACTGTGGCGTATGTATGTTTTTGTGCATGGAATGAGGCTCCTCCTAAGGGCTTGTGGAATCTTACTTTATTTCTTGACTTCCTTAAGTTGCAAAATCTTCCTCATTACTTTCAGATTCTTTAGAGTTAGTAATTGTGATGAATAGTGACCATTTTCTTGACGATTTTCTTGTGTTTATCCTCAGGGATGTGTTATGAGGATAGTACTGAGCCCTGTTCCCACACATTACACCCTTGTTTCTCACTGGACTGACTCAGGCTGCTTCTGCCTTTACATGTGGTATGTGGAGCACAAATATCTAAAACCATCACCAGTGATGTCTATGGGCTGAACTTGTGCGAGGAAGGAATTTAACATTTATTTGAGCCCCTGTAAAGTTTAGAAGATTGTATGTAGGCCAAGGGGGAGAAAAAGCTGTTTAGTAGAACATAACTTACAAAATGAGTCTATTTCCTTACATCCTCATTAAAATTTCAAACGTGACATTTTGGGGAAACATGCATGAAAAGTTTCCAGCTTTAAACAGTCATTATTTGTTTGTTCATTTATCAAGTATTTCTTGAAGTCCTTCTAAGGGTATGGAAAATAGAAGAAGTATTGTCTTTACCTTTGAGAATATACACAGACATAAAATACCCACATTTGCAACAGAGGTACAATGGGCAGAGTGACAGGGAGGGGCAGGGATTAAAGAAGATTGTGCCAGAACTTTGTGCAGATTACATTCAGGCTGGGATACAGACAGTACAGGTCTTTGTAATATGCATTTCAGAATACATTAGTTTCCTCTTTTCAAGTAGTTATTTACTTTGTCTTTGCTTGGTTGCCCAGTTGGCTTGTACAACACTGCATTTCCTTTATGAATTTGAATCTATTTTCAGTTTAGTCCTCTCCTTGATATCTGCTCTCTCTAACCTCAACATGCACATATATGGTTTAGTATTGTTAGTCTAAGATGGCAGACTTTCAATGGCAAGGACCTAGGCTAAACCAAGGCATGGTTAGATACAAGTAGACTTACTCTTTATATATTTAGCATCTTTTTTGGAAAGCAGTATGCTATACATAGAGGAAGCTACAAAAATGGATGTCTTTTGCCTGTGAAAACTTACAAAGATGGCACTACTATAGTTTAGATTTGGAATCCCCTCAAATTCCAAATTCTAAAGATTTGTCCTTAGCTTGGCGTTGTTGGGAGGTGGTAGAACCATTAAGAAGTGAGGCCTGGAGGAAGTAAGTCAGATCATTGGGAAGTAAGTTAGATCTCGATGGGAATATTGGGACCCTGGCCCCTTCTTGTTTCTCTCTCTCTGCTTCTTGACCACCATGATTGTGAGCAGCTTCCTCTATCACATGCTCCCATCATAGCTGCCTTACCATAGGCCCAAATACAATGGGTCAACCCACTATAGACTGAAATCTGTAAAACTGGGAGCCAAAATGAAACTTTTGTTTTAGAAGTTGATTACCTCAGGTATTTTGTGACAGTAATGGAAAGCTGACAAACACAAGCAGGTAAGATTATATCAATTTTATCTGTAAGTTCCAGTTTTGAGAACAAGCTTTGTGAGATGAAAAGAGGCAATTATGTCAGTTGAATTAGTGGAGGCTTCCGAGGGGAGATGGCCTTTGAATTGGGCCTTAAACAGAGGTTTTTCAGATATGTGATTAGTAATCAGTTGGTGAGCTTATTTAACTTGTCTGCTCAAAGGATATCAGAGTCTGTAGGTCTTCCATGGGGACTGGGATGTATGGTTTAAAGTACTCCAGGTGATTCTTGTGAAGGACCCACACACATACAACGCTTTAAAAACCCCCCTTGTCTTTAGGATTGTTGAATATTTTCCCAATTTTATTGTGGTATAGTTAAAGTATAATGAAATGCACATTTTATTTTTATTTACTTATTATTTTAACTTTTTTTGCAGTTGTAAATAGACAGCATGCCTTTATTTTATTTATTTTTGTATGTGATACCAAGGTTCAAACCCAAGTGCTTCACACATGCTAGGCAATCACTCTGCCACTGAACCCCAGCCCCAGCCCTGAAATGTACATTTTAAAAGTACACAGTTTGATCTGTTTTTGACATTTTTATATATCTGTGAAGCCATCACCACAATCAAAATAATGAACATTTTTATCACAAATATTTCTTTCTGCTGTTTTTGCAATCTGCCACTCCCTCCAATCCTGTCTTCAGGCTGGTATACATACCTGCCTTCATTTCAGATTAGGTTGCTTTTTCTGTATCATACAAATAGAATTGTTGTATGTATCAGTTCATTACTTTTGGAGTACTGTTTCGTTGTGTTGACATACTCCAATTTGTTTATCCATTCATTTGTTGGTGGACATTTGGGTTGTTTTCAGTTTGGGGCAATTCAATGTGAAAGTGCTATAAATATTTGTATAAAAGCCTTTGGGAGAACATGTTTGCGTTTCTCTTGAGAAGAAACCTCTGAGTCGAATGTTCTGTAAATGTCAATTACATCAAAGTAATTGCCTAGTGTTGTTCAGCTCTTCTATGCGTACCGATTTTTTTGCTTTCAGTATTCTGTCAGTTGCTTAGGAAAGTATTTTCTACTATGATTATGGAGTTGTCTATTTTGCCCTTTTATTCTGTCAGTTTTTCTTCATGTGTTTTTGAAGCTGTATTATTAGGTGCATGCCTTTTTATAGCTGTTATGCTTTTCTGCTCCTTTTATCTTTATGAAATCTATCTTTATATTTGATTCTCTTTTTCTTGATGTCTGTTTTATTTACATTAAAATATCAATTCCAGCCTCATTTTCCTCCCTCTCTAGTTATAGTTACATATGTTATATCAGCATACACTGAAAACTCATCCAGTGTCACACTTGTTTCTTTAAATAGTCATATGCATTTAAAAGTACTTAATACCAAAATAGTATTCTTTTGTTTTTATCTGGCTATTTACCCTTTTTCTTGCTCTTCCTTCACTTTTAAAGATTCTTATTTTCTTCTAGTATTTTTTCCTTTTGGTATGAAAAATTTTGGTTGACATTTCTTATAGACTCTGTGCTGGTGATTAATTCATTAGTAATCCTCCACCCATCCCACCCCCAGCATGTCTCTATTTCCTCTTTATCATGAAGGCTATTTTTATTGAATGTAGAATTATGAATTGATGCATTTAGCTATTTAATTATGTTTATTCATTATCTTCTCTATGATTTCTGAAGAAAAAAAATAATTCTTTTTATCATTGTTCACCTGTGTATACACTATTGTCTTTCTGTAGTTACTTTCATGAGGTTTTTCTCTTGGTTTCAGCAGTGTGATTTTGATATTCAAGGTAGTGTTTTCTTTCAGTTTCTTTAATACTCAAGTTAAATCTTTGATTTTGCTCTAGAATATCCTGACATTCTGTTCACTTGCCCTGCTCCCCATCTTTTACTCTGTATTTCAGACTGGGTAGTTTCTGTGGATCCATGTTCTTGTTCCCACTGTCCTCTTTTGTCTCCATTCTGCTGCCTTATAAGTTTCTTTCTTTCTTCTTCTTGTTTTAATATTTAAATCTACCAGTATGTAATTATATGCAACAGCAAAATTTGGCCTAAAAAGTCATATAACAGTGTCAGAGGTAAATGTACCATTGATGGCTTCTCTGAAATAAGTTACTTATTTCAGATCTTGTTTGTTTTTAAAATGGCATTTGGTTTTGTTTCAGTTTCTATTTTTCATTGCTATCATATTTTTCTTCACTTAGAGCAAAATTAAATAGTTGCCTTAAAGCATCTGATAATTTCAACAAGTGTGTCGTTTTGAGATTAACTTCTGTGGGAAGTTGATCACATCTTCCTGATTTTTTGTCAAATAATGTTGTATTGTGTGCTGGACCTTGTAGATGGTGTAGATGGTGGGTTGGGTACACACTGGGCTATAATGTTGATGTGTTATATGTGAGCAACCAGGTGAGGTTTAGGCCTTTCTTTCTATGGGCAGCCATTTAGATCGCACTGGTAGGATTTTGCTGCTCTGATTTGTGTCCATGCTGCATGTGGGTGCTTTGGGGGTTGGTTTGAAAGTTGTAGCAGTGGCTCACATCTCTGTTTAGTTTTTTTAGCTTGGGCTGGTTTGAATTTGTGCTGAGTGTGTCATTTGGCAGGGATAGAATTATGGCCTTTCCTTCTGGTCTCTGTCCACTCCAGGATTTTCTCCTCCATTTCCAGCTCTTGAGAAGCACTTTACCCTGTACATAAAGAAAAAGGCTGCTCTTTGAGGTTGAGTTGCCTGTGATGTGAAGCAGCTTCACAACTGTTACCCACCTTTGGGGCAAAATCATGTTAGCAAAACACACACACACACACACACACACACACACACACACACACACACACCCAGAAAACAAAACAGAAAATAAAACAGAAAATTCACACTTTGGTATCCCTCTCCAGGTTTTGCCTCTCCTAATTTTCCTATTTGTTTACTTTGCAGAGTCCTCTATTGTTGTTTGTGTGCTTGCCCAGAGCTTTTAGTTGTAACCACAGGGAGGCTTATGCCCTCATTTCTGTGGACCAAACTACAGGTTGCACTGTCAGACACCCAAGGTGAGAGGACAACTGCATGACCAAGCATGTGCTACTGGAAACACGGTTGTACTGGCACCACTTGTCTACTTCATCCTTCAACTTTATTAATCAGAATTAATCTTAGTGCAGTTCTGAGGTAAAACAAATTGAGGCTAAGATCTGTCAGACTCCAGCTCCCTCCCTTCCTCCTCCCCTCCTCCCCATCTCCTTTTCTCTCACTTTTCTTCCTTCCTCTAAGTCAGTCTTGACCCTTCTATTGCCATTAAAAAAAAAAAGAAACACATGTGTCAGCCTCCTGTATAGGTTCCGTCTTGTAGTTCTTTCTTGTGACATATTTTCAAGCTGTCAGAATAGAGATGCCTTTTCAAATATTGAAAATTTGTCCTTTTTCCTCTTTCCAATGGATAATAAGATGAGACTGTTTTCTGATATGAAAGTAATCTGCAATAATTAAAAAATTAAGGAAAAGTAATTTTATGATCACCTATATCAAACTTTAAAAATCTTAAGAGTATATATAATGATCACATGTAACTGTGAAGAAATCGTATATATTTATAAAAACAGAATCACACTTTGAACTGTTTTATTATGTTTTACAGTGACTGTAACCTGATTGTGCTCTATATTACTAGATAGCAATCTGCATTATTGTTTTTTATTTTTTAGTTTTTTAGTTGTAGGTGGACATAATAACTTTATTTTATTAATTTTTTTTTTTTTTTTTAATGTGGTGCTGAGGATCAAACCCAGTGCCTCACATATGCTAGGCAAAGTGCTCTACCACTGAGCCATACCCTAGCCCTGCATTATCATTGCTAATAGCCATGTAGCCATCTTGCCGACCACTCCCATGTTGGCAGTTTGTTGATGGTAAGGTCTAGAAAGAAGAGCATTTGCCTTAGTATTTCCCTTGGATAAGTTTATTAAAGTGGAATTATGGACACATGCATCATAGAAATATGATGTACTCTGGGAAAAATTACCTGCCGCATTTGAAAGTACTTCTTTTCCCACAATCTCATGAGCAACACTGAACACCTTCAGTCTCTTTACATTTAACAGGAAAGACATTTTGTATTGGTGTTGTTTTAATTTATTTTTTTTCTGGTCACTAGTGTAGTTGGACATGTTTCCAGAAGTTTTTGGCTCTGTCTGCTTTCTATTGGCACTTGAAAGTGTGCTAAAATATATTCTGCGTGTTTTCTTTGTGTTCTTCTCCAAATGCTAACCTTATTGTCATCTCTATTGAATTCCCCCCATGTGTCCCCTCTAGCAATATCTTCCCTCTTTTCTTCCTCACCACTCAACCTGCAAACAGTTTCTATTCTGAATTTTGTGTCATTATCTTGACTTTCATTATAGTTTTACTGGCTATATTATAAAACAAGTTAACTTTTATCTGCTTGTGTATTTTTAAATAAATGGAATCACACTGTCGGTGATTTGTAACTTTGTTTTTCATGTGACATTATGAAATCTTTCAGTTCATTTGTTTTTTAGTACTTAGATTCTATTGGATGAATGACTATACCATAGTTTATTCATCCATTCTGTTTATTTTTTTTTATATTTAATTGTTTCCAAATTATTTGCTCCTGCTGAGCATTTTTGTACATCTAGACTCATAGGTGTAAGAGTTCTCTGGGGTATATTTTATCTAGCAGTGAATTGCTAAGTCAGTACCTCTGAGCATCTCTGGCTTTATTGGATATCCAAATTGTTTCCTGAAGTTCCATTCCTTATTGACACTGCCATGAACCTCTCTGTGAAAGTTCTCATTGTCTATGTTGTTTTGAAAACTTGACCTTGTTCAACTTATTTTTTCCAGTCTGGTGTAACTCATTACAATTTTCATTTGTTTTTGCCTGATTTCTCTTGAGGTCAAACACATTTTTATTTATTTGACGTTTATAATTTTTCTTTAGTTCATTTTCTATTAGGGCTCATTTTTCTGTTTTTTTTTTTTTTTTTTTTTTTTTAAACTGGTAGGAATCTACATTTATATTGGATGTTAATTATTTGTCATTTCTGTGTATTACAATTATATGCTCCAGCTGTGTGGCTTTTCTTAAGTCACTTTTTCACAAAAGAAAAAAAAATGTATTTTTCTTTTGAGTAGCTGTAGATTTTTTTATATCCTATCATTCTCCCAAAAAGGTACTTTGTCAGGAAATATGAGTGGGTGTAAGTTGACAAGTTCCGTGAAGATAACCCTTTGCTTGTCATGCTTGATTCTGGTAGTTTAAGTCTCTGATGCTATTGCTATATCATTCATATTTCCAGCATCTGGATTCTAAATATTTAATGACTTTCAGGCATCTACCCTCTCTTTCCTAGTATTCTGTCAGATTTGGTCCCCACCCTATGTGACAGTTTCTCTTGGCTGGGAAGCATATTCTAGGATGCACTAGTTTGACTAGAAAATGTAGCTTGGAGCTTGCCTCGGGACCCCAATTATACTATTTTCACAGAGTTGGATTTATATCCTGGTATATTTTTTAGTTCTCCCTAATACTGCTTCTAATCCATGTCACCCCTCAAATATTTCTATTCCTGTAATAAACGGTTTTGCAACTAGATTGAAGTTGTGGTGTGTGTCTACTCTTCTGATGTTTTTACAGCTGTTAGGATATGTGTCGCATACTGTTGGCAGCATAATTTTTGGAAAGCAGAGAGATTCTACCCTCTGAGAAGAATGTTCTTTTCAAAGTCTAAAGTTTTGTATATTTGGCGTTGTATAAAGTAATTGTCATTTAATCTTCCTGTCTGTCTCCATCCAGGAGGAAGCTGTTCTTTTTCCTTTTATCCTAGCATACCTGAAAGTGTGACCCCCATGACACATTTCAACCATTGACTTTTGATATTCTGCAGCTGGTAAGGTAGATTGTGAGTGTCCAAGTAAGAGGTATGCACGTTTGGCCAGTTTGTGTTGCTAAAAATGGTCATTTCTTTCATTAGGCTCCATTATTTTTCCTGGTTCTTCACTTTTCTCTTTCCATGACTTTGAAGTGCTTTCTGCTGTGGGAGGATTTCACTTCTCTGCCTAGTTGATGTGGGGCTTGGTCCTGTGACTTCTTTGGCTAACGGGGTATTAGCAGATATGATCTGAAGTGAGGCTCGAAGTGTAGTTGGCAGTGATTTTGCCTTTTTTCACTTCTTCATGAGGTGAGCAAGCCCTGTGTCGCCTGGTGGTTTCAACACTGAGGGAAGCATGTGGACTGCTCCTGAACCAGCCCCCAACCTGAAGCTCAGCCAGGCTGTAGGAGTTGGGTTCCAGCCCCACAGATGCCGGGTGGTTGTGTAGCCACTGAGGTTTGGTAGTGGTTGCTGATCAGCTGTAGCTGACTGATAAAATGTGTGTTGTGGTTGTCATGTAACTACTTTCTCACCTTTACCAATGGCTCATAGTATGCTTGAGATTCTCTTCTTTGATATCATTTCACAGAAAATTCTGTTGAATTCACTCACTTATTTCAGGCATTTCCTCTCTACTTCCCTGGAGAGGTTGGTTGAAAAATCTTGACTTTTTCTACTTCTCTTTCTCTGGATAGAGGCCATTGCATAGTTCTCAGAGTATGTTAGAATGGTATGTGGTGGTCCCCTAAACCAGTCAGGAATTAGGGGTAGGGTTTATCTGGAAAGTTCCCCTCTTAGGGTTCTTGAAATGCTACTGACATGTAGAAGTTGGTGTGTGTATCTGTTTGTGTGTCCATGTGGATGGATATGTGTGTGTGCTAGGCTTTGGATAAGTGTGCCCCAAAGACCAATGTGTTTAAAGGCTTTGTTCCCAGCCCATGGTGCTGTTGGGAGGTGGAGGAACCTTTACAACATAGAGCCTCGTGGGAAGTTTACTGGCCATTGGGGGCATGCTCTTGAAGGGGATATTGGGACCCCCTCCCCTCTGGCCTGTATTTTCACTTCCTGGCTGCCATGAGGTGAGACGCTTCCTTTGCTTTGTGCTCTGCATCGTGGTGCCACGTGGCCCTAAAGCAATGGGGCCAACGAATCATGGGCTGAAACTGGCTTGCTGTGAATCAGAATAAACCTTTCCTCTTTTAAAGTTGATTATTGCGTGTATTTGTTTTGGTAATGGAGCGCCAACTAACATATTGTATTTCCAATGATTTTCCAATATAACCTTTTTAAAGTTTTACTGCCAGGTGTCTAAATTTAACCGGTCTCAAGTAGAAGATTCTGGACTCACTAGAATGTAACCTTATTGGGATGGGGATTTTGGGGGGTTTGATCATTCTTGTGTTCCCCTTTCCTAGAACAATGCCTAGCATATACTGGTAGTCAATACACATATGCAAAATAAATAGGTGGCTGCATCTCCCTCCCACCCCACTTCCAGTGTTTATTCTTCTTTCTGTGGGCTCATAGAAACAGTAAAATGTAGAGGAAAACTGACCTAGTTTTCTATTCTGGCTCTTGGCTTTTTCTGCCCTCAGCAGCTCTGCAATTCCTTAGTTAACAAAGCTGGTGTGGTGGGAAGCACATGGTCCTTGAAGTTAAGATATAGCTCATAGGCCTGGCCATTAGGTGGGCCGGAGATTTTGGTCAAGTCCTGTGGGTCTCAGTTTATTCATCTATAAAATGAGTGGCCTGAAAGATAATTTTCAGATTTCTTTTTAACTCTCAGATCCTAGGCTTTGTTCTCATAAACAACCCAGAGATTTTTTTTAATATTAATCAAACCCATAGGGGACTATGTTTTGTTTTATAGCATCACATGGAAAATTGCATACCAGCAGGATTTTGGTATGTATAGTTGGTTAATCAGGTTTTTTGTTCCCCTTAAAGAAATTCTCAGAGATACTCCTACTCCCTCCCCCAAAAAAGAAAGGAAAAGTGATGTTCATGTAATTGAATTTTATTTAAGCTATTTATGGAACTTTTGCTTTATGGGATCACTGTAGCTTTGCAAGCAGGTAGTGATGTGTTCCCAGTGGCTCAATTTTATTTTCTCCCCTGCAAAAAGGCAATTTAGAAGTTTAGGAATTATTTATGGTACTGTGGGGATAAACACAATCTGCTAAGTTATTTTTCTTGTGTCATTTTTTTCAAGGTTCATTTCTGTATTTTAGGCTGGAAGCAATGTCTTTCTGAAATGGCCATGTTTTTATGTCCATGGAAAAAAATGAAGTATATGTCATTACGCATAATTTATACTAGATTTTTAAAATTGTGACTTTTAATTGGCATAATTCAGGAGTTGAATACTATTAGGGTCTGCGTGTGCATACATATGTGCACACACAATATTTGATAGTCAACAAGGTGTGGAAAATGGTAGGGTGAAAAGGTTGGACGCTTTCTTTGCTAGAAAGCATCTGAGTTAGGTAGAGGTAGATCCAAGTGAGAGTAAGAGCCATTCTCAAATGTATTCGACCACAGAACTCTTTCACAAATAAACTCTCTTGTTTAGCATGTCCCAGGACAAAGACTTACCAAAGTGCTCATCCACTGGCTGCAGGGGTTGACAATAAAGTAAGAGGCTAAAAGAAGTTAATTTGGGAAAGTGGTGACTACCTATAATGAGAAATTTTAAAATTTTACCCGAGGGGTGTCTTCAGCGTAAGGCAAGCTGCTGATATCAACAAGCGTAAAGAACACCTATTTTGGGGCTGGGGTTGTGGCTCAGCAGTAGAGCACTTGCCTAGCACGTGCGAGGCCCTGGGTTCAATCCTCAGCACCACATAAAAATAAATAAATAAAGGTATTGTGTCCAACTACAACTAAAAAATAAAATACTAAAAAAAAGAACACCTATTTTGCCCAGGCACGGTGGCGCACGCCTGTAATCTGAGTGTCTCAGGAATCTGAAGCAAGAGAATGGGAAGTTCAAGGCCAGTCTCAGCAACTTAGCAAGGCCCTAAACAACCTAGTGAGATCCTTTCTCAAAAAATAAAAACAGCTGGGGACATGGCTCAATGGTTAAACACCCCTGAGTTCAGTCTCAGGCACCTAAATAAATAAATAAAGTTCAAGTTCTTATTTAAAAAAACCAACACCTATTTCCATTTTACACTGTCTTTGGAGTTCTGGCAATTGCAGATTTGTGGGCTTTGAAGGCTCAGGAAGAAAAAGTCCTCAAAATTTGTTATACATATTTCAAACTTATTACAGTCAGCCTTTCCTCTCACCTTTGATTTCTTCATCAATCCTTTATTAAATTTCTGTGTGGCAGGCTCTGTGCTAGGTGCTATGGATGTGGGAGTGGTTTCTGCCTTTGAGGGACTCACAGTCCAGAGGTGGAGACTGACAGGTCAGCTGCTGCGTCTGAGGTTCTGTGGTAACAGTTGAAGGAGGAAGCAGTTCCTCAAGAGTCCGAGGCTTCACTCAAATGTCATACTTGAGCTTAGCAATAAAGGTTGAGTAGGTCAGATGACAGAGGAAAGGGAAGATGTTTTGCTTGTATACAGGGATCCAGGGAGTGGAGGGCTCTCAAAGTGTTCTGGGGGGATTGACTTATGTGGACTGCTGGAACACGCCAGGAGTCTTGGAGGTCATGTCAAGGAGGTCAGAATCTAAATAGCGTCTAGCTGGGTATGATGGAGCACACCTGTAATCCTAGCAATTCTGGAGACTGAGGTGGGAGAATTGTTGAGTTTGAGGCCAGCTTGGGCAATTTAGTGAGACTGTCAAAAAATTAAAAATAAAATAAAGGGCTGAGAATGTAGCTCAGTGGTAAAGTATCCTTAGGTTCATTTCCCACTACTGTAGGTTGATAGATAATTTCTGAAGGGGTTATAATGCAAAATAAAAGACCTTCAATCTCAGTCTTCCAGTAGTAGTAAGCCATTGAAAGATTTTAAGTAGAACAATGTGATTAGATTGACCTATGGGAAACTGGCATTTGTGGACTTAATGGAAGAATTGCAGTTCCAAGGCTAAGAGACCATGTGAGTACCCTAGAATTCACATGATGAGACCAGGAGCTGAAGCTGTGGGGTGGGGAGAAAGAGGGACCAGATGGTAGTGTCTTAGCCATGATCACCAGACTTTGTATGTAAGGTGGCCACATCTTGGCATAATGAAGATACGATTGAGGGATCATTTAGTCTGCTTGCAGATTTCCCACTGAACACAAGCTCTTGGAAGTAACTTCAGATTTCATCAACTTTATAAATTTCCTGAAATTATGTCATATACCTTTTGCATATATTTGTGTAGGGACATTTTTAAGGAGGGGAACAAAGAATAAAGTAATCATAGTCTCTATTAGATTCTCTAAGGATCTTATGTTTTAAAAAATGTCAACCACCAATCTAGTCTAATATCTTTATTCAGCTAATGAGAATTTAGAATTTTAGGACTATCTCTGAAATAACCAAATGAAGGACATGATGAGATTATCACTGAATAATTTTTGAATAATTAGAATATCTATTTTAAGGACTTCATTCAGAAAGTGCAATCTATAGGTGAATGCACTTGTAATACATGAAAAGACAAAATATATCTGATGTTTTTCCGTCAAGAGTTGGGCAGGGCAGATAGCATTTGTTGGCAAGGTAGACGCTTTGCAAATGCCTTAGTCTGTTTTGGGTTGCAGTACTAGAATGCCAGACACTGGGTAATGTATAAAGAAAAGAAGTTTATTTGGCTTGCATTCCAGTGACTGGAAAGGCCAAACATGGTGTCACTGTCTGGCTGTGTCACAACATGGCAGAGAATTGGAAAGAACTGGCTCTGTGTAGAAGGGGCATGTGGGGGAACAAAGAAGCAAGAGAGTGGAAGAGGGCCAGGCTCACTTTTCTATAGCTTGCTCTTGTAGGATCTAATCCCTGTCACCTGACATGACCCACTCCTGCAAGGCAGCATCAGTCCATTCATGAGGGTGATCTGCTATGACCTAATTACCTTCTTTCCACTTGGCCCCACCCCTTAAAAGTTTTCAGCACTGCAGCATCCCCACACAGGGGAGTAGAACTGCAAGTAAAGATAAATAAGGCAGAGCTCTTCCCTCAAGGAGCTAGTGAGAGAAAGAGAGTCATGCAGATAGCCACATTAGCAGATAAGTTATCATGCCAGGTGACAAGTGAGTCCAAGGGAGCCAGGGACATTGCAACATGAAGAGATATTATTTTACCTTGATCTTGAAGAATGCACAGAAATTTGCCAGGGCAGAAGGGATAGGACTTCTAGGCAGAGGGTATAGCTCCTTTAAATGTATGGAATTCCAAAAGATCTGGAGTGGTTGAGGACAGAGAACTTCAATATGGTTAGGGTAGTGTGGGGGCCATTAGACAGCGATGGTGGGAGAGAGAGAGATCTTGAGAATCCTGGAGTGTGAATGGCTTTGTACTTTGTAGGCAAAGCTTGAGAGTGGGGACTCAGTGTTATGGGTACTGCAGCCAGTAGGGATTTCCTTAGGCAGATAAGAGGATGGTAGAGTAGGAGGAAGACATCCCCTGCTTGTATTGTATAAATTTATTTTCTAGGTAATGTGTTCTTCTGGCTATGTGTGTGTATGTGACTGTGTATATATACTCGCCACTGCCTTTGCTGCTTCTGTTGGAGATTTACAGTATTTTGTATACTTAAAGTTTTTTAAATGCAAGTATAATATTTTTCCTTTTAAAAAACCAAAGGCAAACTTAGTATGTTCTTTACATCTTTTTTACCAGACTTTTGGAGTATTTTAGAGATGTTTGAATGTTAGAAGGCCTAGAATATGTATTCCTATTCACAGGTACATGGTTCTTCCTTGTGTGTATGCACTATGATGTGTTTAACCCAGTGCCCAATTGATAAGCCTTTTGTGTTGATTCCAGTCTTTTCTTCTTAAAAACCGGGTTTGAGTAGCTATTTACATATGTCACATTTCAAATGCAAATGTATCTATGGCATTCATTTCTTATGGTGGAGTAACTAGGTCATATAGCATATGCATTTACAAATTATGTGGACATCATGCCTAACTAGTAGACCTGAGGTGAAGCACTGTATTTGATGTGTGGGTTGAAAGGAGGTTATGTGTGAACAAAAGGCAGGTGTTAAGGACAGTGCCACGGGTATCCTGGGGAGTCAGGCTGCCATTGGACAAGATGGAGACAGAAGGGTATGTAGGTTGCACCCAGGCTTTGGGCTTCTTAAATATGAGTATTCATAAGACATCCTAGGTAGAAATATCTAGAAGATAGTGGGACATGAAAAGTCAGAGAGTGTAAGAGAGCTCTGTCAGAAATTTTTGGAGTCATCCATGTACTTAAAAGTCATGAAATTAAAATAATGTAGGAAAAATCATCAGAGAAGGAAGAGGAGGGCCAAGGTGTATAAAATTTCTTTAAGCTCCCTCTGTCTATTAAATGTGTGAAATTCATTGGTGTAAGGAGAAAGTTCTGCATGGTTCTGGTCTTTACACCGTTCACTCATCAGCGTTTACTTGATACATGGTACTGCCAAGTAGTGATGGAAATAGAAGAGTGGAGAGATGGTCCCTGGGCTCCTGGACCTCACAGTCATGGACAGGCTAAGGTGCAGTGACAGTGTGGCACAGGCCTGCTGTGAGGATAGCAGTACAGATGCTATGCAAACATTAGGAGGTGGCATCTGGTAACTTGGGGTGTTTGCAGAGAGGCCTCCTAATCTGAGACTTGAAGAATGAGTGAAGGTTGACGGGGATGGAGAAGGGGAAGTGTGTTCTGGGCCAGCTGTAGGCAAACTTGTTTGGCAAGAAACTGGCTGGTAAGCACTTGAGGCAGGGCCAGCCCTCTGATCTCTATTGCAATGGCACTGCAGAGTAGCCATAGACACAGGTGACCAGATGAGTGTGACTGGCTCCAGTGACTATTTATGGATTCAGAAAATATCACATAGTTTCCATGTATCATGAAATACTAGTCTTCTTTTGATATTTTTCAACTGTTTAAAAATGTAGAATTCATTCTTAGCTTGCATGTTGTACACAAACAGAGAGGCCAGGAACCCTAATTGGCTTGTAGGTTATAATTTGCTGATTCCTGTTCTAGGCAAGAGGAGCAGTGAGTCAAGGTAGAGAAGTAAGATTAAACACACATGGCTTTTGCAACAACCTTTTCTTAATGGTCTCCTTGCCTCCAGGTCTCCCTACTTCCATTCCTCCTATGATCTGTCATTCCATCTGTGTTCTTAGGCCACCTCTTCCAACTTTGCTGAAAAACCTTTGGTGATTTGAAGGTATTCAAGGTCTCCTACATTGTCTGGGTGTTGTTTTTTGTTTTTGTTTTTGTTTTTTTTGTTTTTTTTTTTTGCCTCAATTTCCCTTTGGGAAGGATTTGGGGAAGAATTTGCCCAGTTGCTGGTAACATAGCATTTAGATGTGATTGGAGGTGGTATAAACATTTCAGGGTTTTCTAGGCCACTGCTCATTTCTATGTATGCATATTTAGTTTGCTTTCATTCTGAGCTTTTTGTACATTTCCTGGAAGAGTTACTTTTGGATTCATTTACATATTAAAGTCCTATATTTTCATCTCATTTTTATCCTGCCACTTCAGGTATAGGAAAATAAATGAAAAAGTCGTCAAATGTTGACTTCCAAGGCTTTATTACCTCAGACAGCTTCATTATGTTTGTGGAAATCTAGTGTGCTTTGAAGGAATTAATCTAGCCTTGCTTGCAATCTGTATATGTTTACATAGAATGAACAAACATTGCATTGCGTTTCCTGAAAATTCAATTATTCCTGTCTCCAGGAAACATGTTCTGCTTAGTATTTAATTCTCAAGTAAGTCAGTATTATGGTTCTTGAACTGTCATAAGAATTAGGGATTTTGAGCTCACTGCACACTTTTATAATTAATGGAGAAATGGACAGTGAGACTTTTCTTCATGATGGCCCTGACCCTGTATTTGAGGCTATGGGAGACATCGGCCTCAGAATGTACTCTGATGTAAAGTCCTCTCGCATATTTCTTTGAATTAAGAGATGTAATGTTAAGGATAATGTTCTGCATGATTAATATTATGTTTTTAGATTTTGCTTTGCTTGTATGTGGTTTATTTGTTTGCAGGCATTTTTTTTGAGTTTCTATTATGGATAAAGTACATAGAAGACAAATGGTTACAATGAGGGTTGGTATTTTTTTGTCTGTCCTTATTGATTGGACCCTGGATAACCGGAAAGGATTAGTTTAAATGTTACCTTTCTTTTGAAACATTCTTCTGTATACAACTCCAACAACTGACCTCCCACAATATGTTTTTTATTGCAATTAAATAATTATTTTGTAGGAATGCCTATCACATATTACTACCATATCTTTTAGAGTTAAATGCTATTCAACTTAGTCTTTTTCTTCTTCAAAGCTCTAATCTCCTTTAGGGTAGGAAACATAATTCATACTTACTGACTGTAGTATCAAAATATATGGAAGAAAGCCGGATTTGGAGTTTAAGGTTCAGTGATGTGGATGGGATTGGGCACCCAGTGATCAAGGGGGACAATTTCAGTCAGGTTGAGGACATGAACTGCTTGTAATCTTTGAGGAGTGTAGTGCAGTTGAGTGTGGCACTGTACTAGGAATTGACAATGGATTGGAAAGATACATGGGGAACTAGATTCAAGAGGCACTGAGGCCATACATAAAGATTTGGAATGGGACACAACTGAAGGTTTCTAAACAGAATCATGTGGTGAGATCAGCGTGACCTGTCAGGTCCTTCCTGCCCAGGCTTCCGCCTCTCTCACTTTCTTTCTCACACTTGCCCTAGTTAATCCATGCTCCCATGAGGTTTTTTATTTTTATTTTTTTGTGCTGGGGATCAAACCTCAGAAAGCTCTACCATGGAGCTACATCCTCCTTCCTTCCCTCCTTCCCTTCTTCCTTTCACTATTCTTTTTTTTTTTTTTTTGAGATGGGGTCTCATGAAGTTGGCAGACTGGCTTTGACCTTGCAATCTTCCTGTCTCAGCCTCCTGGGTCACTGGAATTATAGGTGTGCACCACTAGCCTGGTGAGGAGCTCTTGAGTGTATCATGCACTCTCTGTTCAGTGTTTCCTGACTGTAACCTAGGCATTGCTAGCATTGTTTTCTCCTCCTCCTCCTCCTTCTTCTTTTAGTATTTAAGAATTTATTTGAATAAAAAATATAGAAGTACAATTTTTAAAATACCTTTGCGAAAGTAACTAATACAATAGAACAAATGTGTGGTGCATTTACTGGTGATTAACACATTAGTAATATATTTTTTTTCTTTTTACATAACACTGTTTGTATACAATGTATATTCGTACCATTCAAATCTTCAATCATGCATTTAGGATAACAAACTGTTCAGTAATTTATTTCTTACTTTGTTTTTGTACTATTCAAGGGCTATGTAAGGGAGGAGAGATGGGTTTCTTTGTTTCTTTTCTTTGTCGCCAGGGCTTCACACACACCTAACCTATAGTAGGTACTCACTAGATATTAATTGAATAGGTGGATGGATGGATGCATTTTGGCACAAAACCTCCACTTCTGTACTGAAAGATAGATTGGATGGAACAGAGCTGGGATGTGGAGAGATTGGCAAGGAGAATCCTCCAATAGCCTAGGAAAGGAATGATGAGAGCTTGAATTACAGCTATGGCAGGAGAAATTCAAAGGAGGAAATAGGTTCTGGAGGCCTGGAGAAATGGAACTGACAGGACCCAGTGATCAGCAGATAAATTGGATGTTGTGAAGGGCAGAGGGAAACAGAAAAATTGAAGAATAGTCTCCTGAAGTCACCTGTTCTGTCACTCTCTGGAAACTTTGTTGGGGCCGAGGGAAGCCAGTCTCTGTAGGTATGAATGAAAATCAGATTAGCCCATTTTATCCCATCATCCCTACTGTAGCATACCTACAAAACCTTTAATTGAGACACAACAATACCACTTAAGGTAACTTTCAAATAATATTTTAGCATTTATTATATTTGCAGAATTGAAAATTTGGGACATAGAACTGAGGCCTCAGTTTATAGCAGAATTTATAGTAAAGTAAATAGGGAAGCACTGTTTGCCTGTTTATTTACAGATTTATTTTAGAACACTCTTCAACAAAGGCTGCAAGCTAGTGGTATCTATTGATACAGATACATCTGGGTAAAATGAGAGGCAGAAGGTAAAGGTAAAATAAGAATAGCAAAATAATAAAAGCTGGGATAAGGTTGCAACAAATAAAGATACGTTTCTCACAGTTGCTCCAAAGAGATGTGGATTTGATTATCAGCTCCCTAATGGTTAAAGAGAGAGACATAATCAAACTGTCTATAATGTCTGCATGATAAAACATGCTAATTTATTTCTTTCAGGGGTTACTAAGTATGCTGCCCCCCTACCCCCCCAGTACTGGGGATTGAACCCAGGGTGCTTTACCACTAAGCTATATCCCCAGCCCATTTAAATTTTTTGTTTTGAGACAGGGTCTCCCTAAGTGGCTAAGGGCCTTGTGAAGTTGCTGAGGTTGGCCTTGAACTTGAGATCCTGCTGCCTCAGCCTCCTGAGTCATAGGATTATAGGTATGCCTGGCAAAAATGCAGTATATTGACATGGAAAACTGAGAGGAAATTGCCCTCTCATCTCTGAGGCAGAGCATCTTAAAAAAAAAAAAAAAAAAATTGAATTTGAAAATACTCCTTCTGACATTCCTTAGCCTCTTCTTACTAGTGTGGTGGAATTTGATTTGCCCTGGTTAGCACATGATGAAGTTAATTGTAAAACATCTCTATGAGCCAACTCTGTAAATTATTTCCAAACACCACTGTCTCTTACCTCTTGCTCCCTTGGTGAGTTAATACTTGAGGAGTCCTATGTGTATGACAGATTGCCAGGTGCTCCAGATACCACCAAACTGTATAAGAATTGTCAAAGGAGCCTGCAGCCTCACTGGGCAGTCAAAGCATAAAGAAATGGAAGGAAGTTATCTGCAAGAGTTGAATAATTAGATAACCATTACAGGAATACTGGTGGAGAGCCTGATTCACTGCTTTGTATGTACTTAGACATTAGATGATGAGACCAATGTGGGCTGCAATGGCCCAGAGAGGTTTGAGAAGGAGGAATGATTTAGGATTTGTTTTATGTGTGTGTGTATACACACACACTCACACACACACACACACACACACACACACGTATGTATATATTTTTAATGTTAGCATCAATATTTTTGTTATTCAGTATAAACTACAGTGAAAATTGAGTTATTCATTCTTCTAACAAAGCTTGGATTTTAGCATGATTATTAAGGTTACTATTTGCAAAGAATGGTACCTATTATTTTATCGGTACAATTTGGGGTTACTAAATATGCCCTCCATTCCTTGGACCCATGGGATGTGCTTTCCTGCTGTTACTCCTGAATGCCAAACTATCAAATAATCCTTATATCCTCATTTACTTTTTTTTTGTTTCAAGATATTTATAGTATTCTAAAAGGATAAAATACTTGTTTTTCAGGGAATGATCTTTCACCAATCACCTGTCAAGATAAGGTCTATATAATCTTTGGATTCTCATCGTTCTGAGGATGAAGTTCAATATCCTTAATTTGTCCTTGGAGGCTGTGCCTGTTCTGCCTTGGTCCTGACCTCCTAAGCCACACAAGCCTGACATCTTCCTGGCACTGGTGCTCCCACTGTGCAAACCTTTCAGTACTCCCTTCCTTCTGCTGGGACTGCCTGGGTGGGTCAGGTGACCCCATTCCATAGCACCTCTGTATCCCTCCCCACCATGGTGAGCATCACCAGGGTAACAACTTACTGAGGTTACCGCTTTATTTAGTGTCTCTCATTCCAGCCTCCTTTTCCCAAGTCTGTCAGTGCTATGAGGACAAGGCCCCTGTTGGTACTTCACCACTGACCTAGCAGTCAGAAACACTTGTTTTTGAACAAGGGCATCATTGCAAGGAGGTTCCCTTCACTGTTCTTCATTCAAAAGTGTCTTGGTTATTGCTTATTTGTTGTTTGTTTTTTACCCTGCAGATGGTTACCAAGCAGCTTTTTGATTTTTACATCTTTGCAGAATATTCCAAAAAGCCATTCCAAAGATGACACGAGCCTCTATTTATTGCCTTTCGAAATATATACACTTTTAGTGCCAAGGGAAGATTTTTGAAGCTTGGGTATGTGTTAGTCTCCAGGGAGCCAGCAGGGAAGGCCAGACTGTGAGAGTGTTAGTCTAGTAATGTCTGATGTAGTTTACTGAGCAATTTCAAAGCAGAGTAATGGAGGTAATCTCAGAAATTGTAAGCAGCAGCGTTGTAAAAGTACAGACAGTGTGGCTTTCATTTCATTGATCTGAAATCAGGTTGGTTCTCTCATCTTCCTCCCAATTTGTTTTATTGCCTCAATACTATATGTTGTGGAGGTTTTAGACATTTTTAGAATAACATTCTTTGTAGATCTATAAACTTCTGCCTTCTAATTTCATTGCTATTAATTATATGTTGTTGAAAATAAAAATTCAGAGAGAATGTGGAATAGTAAAAAGAGCTTTAAATGCAGCATCAGGCGACCTGGACAACAATTTTTCAACTCACTGATAAACTCTCTGGCTGCCAGTGTGACCCTAGTGGAAGCTTGTGACATCTTTGAGGCTCAGTCTGTCATCTATACAAGGAAGCAAGTAGAGATGGTATGTCACATTGTTTATAGTCTCAGTTTATGCTCACCTCCATGCATCTAGCTTTGTTGGTTTAACAAGTATTTATTGCATGCTTTCTTTGCACCTGGTTCTATCCTAGACCCTTGAGATACAGCAGAGTGTGAGCAAATGTACATTCTTGTCCTACTAGCTTCTTGGAGATTTGAAAGGTTTAACAGTATTTAGTCAATACCAGTTTTATTTAAAGTTCTGTGATTAAAATGGTGTGGCTGCAATAGATGAATGGATATAGAAAATGTGGTATATATACACAATGAACTCAGCCGTAAATGGATGGATCTGGAGACTATCATGCTAAGTGAAATAAGCCAATCCCCCTAAACTGAAGGCTGAATGTTCTCTCTGATATGCAGATACTAACACAGTAAGGCTGGGTGAGGGGTAATAGTAGTTCACTGGATTAGACAAATGGGAATGAAGGGAAGGGAGAGAGGATAGGAATAGGGAAGACAGTAGAATGAATTGGGCATAACTTTCCTATGTTCATGTATTCACATGACCAGTGTAACTCCACATCATGTTCAACTACAAGAATGGGAAGTTATACTCCATGTGTCATACAGTATGTCAAAATATACTCTACTGTCATGTATATCTAAAAAGAACAACTTTAAAAATGGTGTGGCTGGAGAAGATGATGAGTGAAGAGATGGCAGGAGTATTAGCAGGACCAATTGAAATGTGGCTAGTGGGAATGGCTCCCTCTAAAGCCTTCTCATGGCCCTGGGGGAGGACAGGATGTTTCTAATCCCTATGCCTATCCCTGTCCCTGTCTGTCCCCAGTTCCTGGTGTGTGTACTACCAGCACAAAAGCTGAGAAAAGGAGCCTGAGGGCAACCTGCCTGCTTGGCTTTGGTCAGAGTCTCCCTTGCTGTTGTGTTTAGCTTCCATTTGTGACATTCCAAATGTCCACATGCCTCCCTGTCTTCCAGACACAAGTTCAGCATCCTGCTGTTCCACCAAGACTCTGAGCCTTGCTCCCTTTCTCCTGTGTGTGTCGACCCCGGTGGGCTGGCTGACAGCTCGTTGTGATGACCCCCTCCTCCCCATCAGGGGACGTGCACATTAAATGTCAGTGTCATCAGAGATGGCTGGACACTTCACCCTACACTTGACCACTAGAATCAGAAATTCTTTTTCCTCCATGAACCTCCTCAATCCCTACTGCCCTGTCCACTCCTGGAGAGAAAGGGCTGACCTGCTTTTATTGACCTAATCTTTCATACTTAACACAATGCCCGGCATATTACCAGATGCCCTGAAATAGCCGAGTGGACTGGTGCCATAACTGCCTGCAATATTGACTGTATTTTACATTGGGGTTTGATATTTAAGGATTTTTTTCTAACTCTCTTGATCAGAGCTCCTTGACAGCAGGGCCTGTGTATTATTTATTTATTTTTTAATCCCCTGAAGCACCTGGTTTCTGGACTCCATGAATGTTTAATGTGTTGAAATAAAATGAATCTTGGATAGTTGAATTTGTGAGCTGGAAATAAGCGTATGGTTTTCATTCCTTGTTTTTTAGGGGAGGGGGAAACTGAGTCAAAAGAGCTGAATTCTTAGTTAAGGCTAAAATCGAGGAATATAGCCAATAGACTGGAGTAGTAAATGAGCATTTTAACTTTGAAAAGCTACCAGATCTTTCCCTTTCTTCAGAAGCATGTCCTACCTTTCACATACAGATCTGTCATACAAATTGTGCTTTGTGTGCTGGAAAGCCTCCCCAGCTAGACGGGTTTGCCTGTGTATCAGCAGAGGCCATAACTGGCCATGGACATGGGACATGTGGCTGCTGAGGTTCCTCTGCCCATCCCTCTCCTGTGCAAGCAGTCAGCTCCCGGGCACAGCTTGTGAGTCTGTTCCTGTGGCCAAGTCCCTTTGGCTCCCTTCCCTTTGGCTCCTATTGGCTTGACTCTGCCTTCTGCTCCTAGAGTCTGTCTAGGTTTGGTCTTTTGTAATCATTTAGAGCCAGGCCTGCCCATGGCTGAAAATGTAGCCCTGGCTTGGTGGGAAAGGGCTTTGGGCAAGAACTGGCTGTACCATGTCTAGAACACCTGAGGCCCTACCATGGCTAGGGTTGCCAGGAGACTGGGTGCGAAAGCTGGCCTTCCCGCCCAGAGCTAAGGAATCCTGCAGCCCAAAAGGGAATGTTCTCCAGCTCCTTGGCCAGCCAGCCAGCACCTCTGTAGCCTAAAGCTGCATATTAATTCACAAATAGAAAGACAGAAGGTGATCTGCCCTCATCCCCCACTGTATCTGCTAATAACAGTGAATCATTAAGAGCATAAAATCAGGACCTTGTTTTTCATGTAGAGATCAAACCCATAAGCCCTGCATAGTTACATAACCCACCTAGGTACACGTGGATACTATTGAGGCTGGCACTTCCAACCAGAAGCCTGCTAAGTGAGGAAATTTTTATTGTTTCTTCTATCTCGTCAAAGTGTCTGTTGTTTCTTATTCCTAAGAATGGCAGGGAGTAAAGGATTATTTATTTCCCTTGATATTTTTCATTTCAAGAATCAACATGGGCAGATTTATAGTGTTCACAAAACATGCTGGTAGCAATTTGATTGCAGAAAGAATGAAATTTTGCTCAGGCAAGTGCAAATTTATCTGTTATGGTGAGAAAGGCCAGGCCTGTATAAATGGTGTGATTCTATCCTAAAGATAAATTTTAGCAAGAATGGTAGTAGGAGTTTTTATTCTCCTTTTGTTCTCTCAGATGCATTCGATTAAAAATTAAAGCATGGAATATATTAATTTGACCACATGGAGTTTCCACGTGATGTGTTGCTTTATAAAATTTTAACGTTGACTCATCACCCGTGATGTTGAGCAGAACTGTTGACACTGGTCTTTGTGGACAGCATGGAAGGAAATGGAATTTCTTTAATAGTGGTTGATGGATCTGATTCTTAGGCCTACACTACCTCTAAGACAAACAGATTAGATTCATATATTTCTGAAAATCGTGACTCTGGGATACTTCAGAAACAAATTTAAATTTAGGCAATCTAATTAGCCTTTGGCCCTAAATGTGGGTGTTTTCACTACTGATTTAAATATAGACAGTTGTTAGTGGTTACTGCAAACTTATTTCAGATCTTATCTCTGAAAACCAATCTATGATTTTTTTTTTTTACTTGACAGATTCCTGCTCCACTCTAATAGAATGTTACTTTCTGATCTTGGATCATTTTAGCAATAGTTTTTTGGAACTTCTTTTGTCTGTTGTGGCCTTGGTACACAGCAATGCAGCCACTATTACAGAGATTAGGAAGCAGCACCTGCTTGTGTTCTGCCTGTGTTGGAGTGCTGTTTTAGTCAGCTTTTTCACTGCTGTGACTAAAAGATCTGACCAGAACAATTTTAGGGGAGGGAAAGTTAATGTGAGAGCTCACGGTTTCAGAGGGCTTGTGGTGAGGCAGTGGAACATTATGGTGGAACAGTGTGGCAGAGGGCAGCAGCTCACATTATGATCAGGGAGGAGATCTCTCCTCAAATTGTTCAAATTGTCTGGACCTCTCTCAGTACATTCACGTAGTCTATCCAGTGGCTCTTATGCGGATGTCTCTCCCAGAGCCTTCTGACCTGCTCCTGTCTAGACAGGTTCATCTCTCCATTGGGCACTCGGCTATCATCTTGGTGTCCCTCTTAGCCATACTCTTGGAAATGTCCTTTACCAGTCTTTTATGTGGGATATATGTAGTATATTATTCGGGAGTTCAGTTGAAGAGACAGAAATCATACTAGCTATTTGAAATGGGAAGGGACTTAAAACAGATTAGGTGCCTTCCAGATAATTGGAGGAACCCGTGTCCTATGCCATGCCGACCAGCAGAGAGGCAAAGCTGCAGAAGGATGGCCTCCACTCATACTTTCCAAGTCTCTCATTTGGTCCATCCAGTTGGAGGAACCTATTTCCTAAAAAAACACAGTCATCAGGAAGGCCAGGAAGTGCTTTCTAGGCTCTGTTGTGTGGAAAAACAGAGAAGAGTGAAATGAATTCTGAGTGCTGTCCAACCCTGCACACTCCACTGGACTTTTCTGCGTGTGTGAGTGTGTGTGTGTGTGTATGTGTGTGTGTGTTTGTGTTTTCTCTTGTTTTGATGAACCCTATCCTCCAGTGTCTTTCTGGGAAAGGACACACAGGGTGCAATTTCCTTGAGTCCTTGCATGTGTGAAAGTAATTTACTCCATCCTGACATCTGCACAGTAACTTGTCTGGGTATAACCTTTTTGTGTGTGAAAATCATTTTCTTTTAAAATGTTGAATATCACCATATAGATTCCAGTTTTTTTTTCTTTAGAATTCTGAAGAGATTTTAGTTTCTGATCATTTATTTGTTTTTTCTCCTTGAGACTTAATTTTTTTAACAGCTATATGAAGGAGTAATTTTCATAACATAAAATTTACCCATTCTAAGTGTACTTCAAGGCTTATTTAGTAGATTTGTAGTTTTGCAGTCATCGCTACAGTTTACTTTTAGAACATTTTTGTTACCCAAGAAAGTTTTTGCATGACCATCTATAGCTAGTCATTATTCTGGCCCCCATATCTCCAGCCCCAGGCAACCATGCTCTCCTTTCTGTCTTCATAGGTTTGTCTTTTCCAGGCATGGTACTTAAATGCAATCATTGGCACATGACTTTTTTTCACAAAGCATGATGTTTTGTAGCTCGTCCTATTAGCATGGCTCAGGAGCTGGTTTGTTACTATTGATGCATATTAGCCTACATATTTTGTTTACCCCTTGATAGGCATTTAATTTGATCCGTTATGAATAATGCTGTTGTGAACATTCATTTGTTTGTCTCTGTGTGGAAATGTGATTTTAGTTCTCTTGGTAACTGTATAACCCTATCAATAAATGGGCAAATGAACCAGGTGCAGTGGCACATGCCTGTAATCCCAGTAGTTCTGAGGCTGGGGCAGGAGGATGGCGAGTTCAAAGCCAGCCTCAGCAACTCAGCGAGGCCCCGATTAAATAAAATATAAAAAAGGTCTGGCAATGTGGTTCAGTTATTAAGTGCCACTGGGTTCAATCCCCAGTACCAAAAAAATAAATAAATGGGCACATGAAATAAAGAGACATTTCTGGAAAGAAGATATACAAATGGCCAACAAATAAATGAAAAAATGTTGAACATCTTTAGCAATCAGGGAAATGCAAATCAAAACCACACTGAGATTTCATTTTACTTCAATTAGGATGGCATCAAGAATACAAATAATAATACTTGTTGAAGAGGATGTAAGTAAAAAAAGAACACTATTAGTGGGATTCTAAATTAGTACCACTGCTATGGAAATCTCAAAAGGTATCATTGTTAGGATCCAGCTATATCACTTCTTGGGATTTTTGTGTGTGTGTGAGGAGGTACTGGGGTTTGAACTCAAGGTCACTCTGCCACTGAGCTACATACCATCCAACACTTTTTATTTTATTTTTTAAATTTTGAGACAGCATCTTCCTGAGTTGCCTAGTCTGGCCTCAAACTTGTGATTTTCCTACCTCGGCCTTCTGAATTGCTGGGAGTATAGGCATATGCCATAGTGCCTGGCTATACCATGATATTTATCCTAAAGAATATCAGTCAGCATAATATAGTAGTGTGTGCATTCCCATGTTTATAGCCACAAAATTTACAATAGCCAAGTTTTATGGAACCAGCCTAGGTGTTCATCAAGGCACGTAGGGATGAATGGATAAAGAAAACATAGCATATCAATACAGTGCAGTTTTATTCAGTTGTAAAGAAAAGTGAAATTATGGCATTTGCAGGAAAATGAATGAAACTTGACAGCATTATATTAAGTGAAATAAGCCAACTTAGAAAGTCAAGGGCCATACGTTTTCTTTCATATGTGGAAGCTAGAGAGTGAAATGGAGGAAAAAAGTAGCTGGGGGTTAGGGGGTGTCTTTTGAAAGTAGGGGGAAGACCAGAAAGTAGAGGAAGAAGATCAGGGGGAAGGAGGAGGGAAGGAAAGGAGGAGATACTGAAGAATGAAAATGACCAGATTGCATTGTTCTATAATGTGCATGTACAAATATGTAACAATAAATCCCACTGTTATATGTAATGATAATGTGCCAATAACAAATGTCATAAAAATTTTTTAAATGAATGATGTTAAGCATTTTTTCATATGCTGATTAACTTTTTGTGTATATTCCATGATAAAATGTCTATTTAAATATTTTGCTTAGTTTTTTTTCTTTTTGTGGTATTTGGGATTGAACCTGGGGCACTCTACCACTGAGCTATATCCCCAGCCCTCCCCAACTATTTCTGTATTTTGAAAGCTAGTTTTTAGTTTTTATTTTAAAACAGTCTTGCTAAGTTGCCTGGACTGGCCTTGAACTTGCACTCCTCTTGCCTCATCTTCCTTAGTCTCTTTGGTTATAGGTGTGTACCACCATGCCTGGCTTGCCATTTTTAATTGGGTTGTTTGTTGTATTATTTAGTTGTAAGAGTTGTTTATATACTCCGAGTATACAGTCTACAGTCTTTATATAAGATTTGCACATGTATTCTCCTAATTTGTGGCTTGTGTTTTTCTTACTGATATGTATCAAGGCATAATAGTTTTTTAAGTTTGATAAAATTCAGCTTATCATTTTTTTCCTTTGCAGATCATGTTTTGTTGTTGTACTGAGAACTCTTTGACTAACCTAAGTCATGAATATTTTCTGCTGTATTTTCTTCTGAAAGTTTGTTGTGTTTGGCATATGATTCATTTTGATTTAATTTTTGTCTGGTTAAAGAAAAGATTCTAATTCATCTTTTTGAATGGGTATGTCCACTTTTTCCATACCCACTTAATGAGGACACTTATTTCTTCCCTCATTGAATTGCGTTGATATCTTTATTAAAAATCTGTATACTGTGTACCGTGAAGTCTTTTAGCAGGTTTAAAATTGGGTAGTATAAGTTCACAAACTTATTTCTTTTTTTTCAACGATACTTTGGCTAGTCTAAGCTTCTTTGTGTTGCAGTACAAGTTTTGTAATCAGCTTGTCTGTTTTAGGTGGAAAAATTTGTTGGGATTTTTATATGAAATGCCTGAGTCTGAAGATAATTTGGGGGAAAATTGCCACCTTAATAGCTGTGAGTTATCATGAATTGTCTCCTTATTAACATAAGAGGTTGGTAAACATTCTTAAAGGACTAGGTAGTGAATATTTTATCCTTGTAAGTCATACTGAAGGTCCTGTCACAACCGTCCTAGCTCTCTAAGATGTAGCATGGCTGATGAGTGAGGCTGTGCTCCAGTGACAACTTTATTTACAGAAACTGGAGGCTGGACCATTGAACCTCTGACTTGACTGTTTGTGTCATTCAGCTTTTTGTTGCTGTTACCAAAATACTTGACCAGAATAATTTAAGAGGAGACAAAGTTTATTTTGAGCTCATGGTTTCAGAGGTTTGGGCCATGGTGGGCTAACTCCATTGCTCTGGGCCTGAGGTGAGGCAGAGCATAGTGTCTGAAAGGGAGGAAAGCTGCTCACCTCATGGCGGCCAAGAAGCAGAGAGAGGGAGGAGCCAGGGAACCAGATATAAAGGCCAAGGGCAGGCCTCCAGTCACCTTCTTCCTCCTGCCACACCCCACCACCCAGTGAGTCCATTCAGATTATTAAGCCATCAATGGAT
This sequence comes from Tamias sibiricus, assembly GCA_025594165.1. Classification (NCBI taxonomy): domain Eukaryota; kingdom Metazoa; phylum Chordata; class Mammalia; order Rodentia; family Sciuridae; genus Tamias; species Tamias sibiricus. The sequence goes on from CM046666.1 coordinate 6,954,290, forward strand.
TAATCCACTGATTAGGTTTCAGGTCTCATAATTTATTGACTTCACCTCTGAATATGCCTGCATTAACACAGAAGCTTTGGAGGGATACCTCATATCCAGACCATAAAATCATCTTTCATTTCTGTCGGTTTTTTAGTTTTCAGAATACAAGTCTTACACCTACTTTATTAAATTTACTTCTATGTATTTTATTCATTTTAGTAGTATTGTGAGTAGAATTCTTTTTAAAATTTGTTTTGAGCCGGGCGCGGTGGCACACGCCTGTAATCCCAGCACTTTGGGAGGCTGAGGCAGGAGGATCACGAGTTCAAAGCCAGCCTCAGCAATGGCGAGGCACTTAGCAACTCAGTGAGACCCTGTCTCTAATAAAATACAAAAAAAAAAAAAAGGGCTGGGGATGTGGCCCAGTGGTCGAGTGCCCCTGACTTCAATCCCTGGTACCACAAAAAAAAAAAAAAAAAAAAAATTTGTTTTGAGGTTGTGCTTTGTTATTATATAGAAATAAGATTTTTTTTTTCTTTTTTATTGCTCTATATTGATCTTGTATTGATACTATGACCTTGCCAAACTTGCTTATTAGTTCTAGAAGCTTTTGTGTATTCCTGGGAAATTTTAGGAACCTTGTTTTTTTCCCCTACTTCTGAAACCTCATATCATATGCCTTGGCATAGGTCCACTTCATTCATTGTGTTGGGCTGACTTCTTTTGTTTTATCATCCATAAGAAAACTAATAAAGGAATTAGGGGGTTTGTTTCATTGTTGTATGTTTGTAAGAAAAAGAAAAAAGCACTGTTATGTTATTATAGCTTTACCAAAAATATGAAAGGAAAAATTTTACAACAATAATAGGTGTGATAAAACTTTAATAATACAGATTATCTGTAGATTTCATTTCTTGGCGCCTGTGGCATAAATACATAAACACTGTTTGCAGAGGTTGCTTAGGTATGTGCTATTTATAAGCAAATTTGTTTTCTAAAAGCATGCTGAATTAAGGCACTCCACACATGTCATTTTACCATTGCTGCTGTGCTCAAAAACTGTGTTAGTGATTCTGCATGATCGAGTCCCTTAATAGCATGTCTCAACCCTACATTTTTTTAAATTCCTCTTTTTTTGGGTTTATATAGCTCATTTCCTCCCAGTAAAGCCAATGGTGTAAGACCTTATTAAAGAGAAGGAATTAAGTTTTTTTCTAAGATATTGCAGACATGCCAGTACTTTCAGGGACAGGAGGTTTCATAAGGGATTGTTCTAGTGCAGGGAACTTCTGCCCAGCTCTGGAGGGGGACCAAGATTCAGTGTCTGTGAGCATGCACATCTGGTTGCTGTTTTCCATCTTCCCATAGAAGAGCATGATAGTAAATCAGGCTAAATAGATCTTTTAGAGGATTACTGATTGTTTGAGCGATTGTTGTTTATCTGTTCACTCATTAACTAGATAACCAGTTTATTCATCTACTCAGCACCATTTATTAAGCATCCCATGCAAGCTATTCCCTAGAAATGCAAAGGAAAGTCAGCCCTATTAAGGGGCCAGGTTTCCATTTGGGATAGACAGAAATAGTTTCTTATACTGCTACCCCGGAGCTTGAGGAACAGGCTGTGACTCAGCTGAGCAGCTGGCTTGGCCAGCAGCTGGTTCCACCATATGTGCAGGCTTCACTCGCCCCTGGATGGACAGTCATGACCTTGACTGGCTGTCAGGCTGATGTCTTCATGTCCAGTAGGCCAGTCTGGGTGGAGTCATTAGGAGACCTGAACTGTCTTGTAATATATCCTTGGGTCCTCCTCAGTTTTGGAACTATGACAGAGGGGAAAAGAGCCTCTTCAGAATCAGGCTTTGCCAAAGAAAGACTGCTTTGTCACTTTGTATTTTCTCTTTTTTGAAACCCTTCATACTTTATTTTATTGTCATTGATAAGTACATTCCTTAATAGTGCTTAACCTTTTTCCCTCTTTCATGTCTCAGCTCTTATAATACTAGGACTGTATGAACTTTTCATGTAATGTGAACTCAGCATCAGGACCAGCATCCCTTACCTCTTTACGGTACTTAAAAGTTTCAAAATGCACTCTGACCCTAAGCCAGAGAAAAGTACTTCCTCTACAGATTAAAAGAAAGAAAAACCACTTTGTTTCAGAGAGATCAATGATTTAATCATGTGTTTACATGGTTTAGCCTGAACCCACTGAAAATAACAAAATGACCATCTTTCTTTAAAGAGGATGTCTCTTTTTGAGAATCCTTGAACAATCATGCAGGAAGACTCTCCAGCCTTTGGAGGTTTGGGAAGACTGAATTGAAGTACTAAGAGTAGGTCCAACCTTATAAATTTAGTGGGTAGGTTTTCATCTCTTGATAGTAATTTTAAATCTATTCCTCTCAAAAGGAGTAGGTAGATGGAACATCCATGGACAGGTTCATTCTTACCCTAAGTATCATTTAATTCTATTTATTTAGATGTAAAAAAGCAAGGCAAGGGAGATTTTAAGTACAGAATCTTTTGTGGTTGTGTTAGGATACACACTGAACATGTGATTTTCAAGTGCAGTGACGATTTCAGTTAAACCTCTGTCATTTGAAAATATGGAAGCAATGGGAAGGATTCTGAGGGAACAGAGCTAGGTGATTGGCATATATATGTATTATTTGCATCTGTGTTTTGTTAACTAATATTCAATTAAGGTTAATTGGACACTACTGATTCCACTTTATTTGTGATTTTGTTTATTGGTTTCCAACTAAAACTAGTCTAGCTCCATACCTTGCTGCTGTAGCAGAACTCTGATGAGCATCAGACTACATCCCCAGTTGATTTTTCTGTTCTTAGTTACGACTTTTTGAAGACTCCTTGTACATCTTTCCATTTATGTGCCATCAGCTGCACAGATGGACACCCGTCTAGTTCTCAACCCAGCATTCCTTCCTTAGCCTGTCAGCATAAGTGCTTTGGAAAACCAGCCCTTTAGCCTTTTGTATTTGTCAGAAATCATTTCAGAAGCAAGAGGAGATGGCTTTTTTTCCCCCTCTCATTAGTTGAAAAAGTCCACTTACTGATTGGTTTTTAATGGCTTTTTTATTTTTCACTTTTAACTTATTTTTCTTAAGGACCTTTTCATAGCTATATTCTTTTGTTTAAAAAAAATATTAAGTCCTTGTCTCAATTCTCCCCTGATCTAAAATGCTTCCATTATATAGGAGTCAATTTCATTTTTATTTACCATATCTATGGCAAGTTATCCTTAATGGGATATACCTGCTTGTTTTTTCAAACCCTGCATATTTATGCCTTTTGTTTTTTAAAGAGATTGGGTCTCACTGTTGTGCCCAGGCTGGCCTGCAAGTCCTGGGTTCAGGGGATCCTGTTGCTAGTCTCCAGAGCAGCTGGAACTGCAGGTGTGCGCTGCTGCACTTCAGCCTCTGCCTCCTGCACTGTAGTTCTTTCCTTTCAAGGATGATGGATAATAAGTAGCTCTCTGCTTTTTGTTCTTTGCCTCTGTGACACACAGTCCAGACCATTTGCCTGCAGTCCTCTTCTCCTTCCTTCTTAATTTCTACTCATCATTTAGGATTTAACCTGCTAAGTCTTCCTTCATTTCCATTTCTGTCCCCACTTCAGGCCAAGATGGGGCCTTTCTTTGTATTTCTAGAAATTTCTCCAAGGCCACTGTTATACCTGAATGATAACTGAGTTTCTTCCCCTACCTCCCCAACCTGGGATTTTGAGCTCCTTAAAGGCAAGAAATGTATCTTAGTCAGCTCTGTGCCCCCAGGCTTAGCTCTGGAAAGTAATCAACAAATGCTTGGTGGAAAACCTCCAGGGAGGTTTTGTTTGCTCTTCTCCAGGTTTCTTTCAGTTTCACATCAACCCAGAGGATGTGTGGCTTCCTATGGTCCTGAAGGCACCCACCCATACAGTGAGAGCTCATTCTCAGGCCTGCTGGCAAAGTGACTCAACCATTAGCTTTGTCATTCTCAAACTGGGGAGCTTGATAAAAATGCAGATCCCTGCAGAGATTCCCGCTGTGTGGAGTTTCTGGGATCTACAGTCCTAGGCAATGCCTGTCCCTAGTGATTCTGGTGCAAGGGAGTTGTTAACCACTCTCCCAGAAGCACTGTGTTTGGGAATGGAGCCACTTGGATCCAGCGCCAGTTGCTGGCTCCTCTCTGGGTTCTTGGAGCCCAGAGACACTGCAGCCATATGCTACAGCGACCTCTTTCTTTACCAGCACAGCCTGTGACCTTCTTGGCAGGAATGGTGAGAGGCACATGTTGTTCAGTTCTTGCAACAGATGTCTTCTTGAAAAGTTGAATACAAATGAAAGTTTTATAAAGGGACAATGGGACACTAGTAATGAATTTGAATAGTTCCTCCCCAGTTTATTGGTTGTTAAGGCCAACATTTTAAAGAATCAGTTTAAATTAAATGCTTTTGCATGTGGTGTAAGTTTGTTGAATGTATGAATTTAATAACGTACTGACAGTTACCCATTATCAACCAATCCTTAAATAGTTCTTTTAAGCTTTAAGTAACAATATTTTACCACAGTTGAAGAATTGCTTTTGAAGTTTCAGAAGCCCTAATTCAGGCTATTCCATTTCTGAGAAGCTCTTTGTGATCATAGCCCAATTAGGTTTTTATTGTAACATGGGCAAGTTTTGCACACTTGTGAGCTAATTGTATTTGCCCATGAAGAAGTCTTATTAGATGCTGAGGATAGACAATGGTTCTGAGATGTTAATAAACTATTTCTCAGCAATCTACTGCTTCCTCAATGGTCTTTCCTGGATATTCTTCCTGTGCCAACTCTTCCAAATGTGGGGTTTTGATACTGATGGCCCCTCCCATGTTATATACTATTGCTGGAAAATGTGATTTTTCCAGTGGCTTTCACTATCCCTTGTAGGGGTACCTAGCAAATCATTTTACTATCCAGGGGTCAAGTTTTCTCATCATAAGATAATGAGAGTAAAAATTACCATTTACTTTTATTTTGGAGACTGTGAATATTCGCATGGTATATTTGGCTCAATAAGATAGAATAGAAGAAGAAAAAGATGTCTTTATTGTATGTAAAATAGTAGTTTTCAGACATGAGTTTCCCCTTTCTCCCTTTCTGCCTCCTAAGCCCAGACCACTAGATGGATAAATCACTTTATAACTCTGGTGGCTATTGAGGCCCAGATTCTCCCTAATTTTAGAGAATGCTTCCACTGTGAGATTAGTGTCTATACTGTGTAGGGCTTACTGTCTACATCTTTCTCTAGACTTTCAGAGTGCTTGGATGGCTTTCATCTTTTTTTTTTTTTAATATTTATTTGTTTGCTTTAGTTGTACACAATTCGTTTATTTGTATGTGGTGCTGAGGATCGAACCCGGGCCGCACACGTGCTAGGCGAGCGCTGTACCGCTGAGCCACAACCCCAGTCCCCTGGCTTTCATCTTAGCTCCTTGTGCTGAGGACAGTTTTCTCAAGGGCATTGTCTTAAATCTCTATGTACCTCTAGTACCAGGTACAGAGTAGATACTAAAAACGAGGACATGGTAACTATGAAATATGTAGTTTTGTGTTTGTTAGTAATACAAGTTTAACTGTATTTAACTGTCAACTTATTTGGAAAGATGATTTTTTGTGGTTTCAGGTGGATCTGTGGAGTCAGACTGTTAGATTCTAATCTTTGCTTTGTCACTTGGCATCTGAATAAAGTTGGCATTATGATTTAGATATAAGGTGTCCCCCCCCCCAACTTCTCTGTTAATGCAGTAGGTGAAACAATTAGATTATGAGAGTGGTAACCTAATCAATGGTTGAATCCATTTGATGGATCAATAATTTTGCAAAGGACTACTGTACTAGGTGTTAACTATATTAGGTGGGAGATGGCTTGAGGAGGTAAATCACTTGGGGGCATGTCCTTGGGGATTATGTCTTGTCCCCCTGGCTCCTCCATCTCTTCCTCTGCTTCCTGGCTGATGTGAGGTGACTAGCTTTCCTCTGCCAATCCCTTCTGACGTGGTGTTCTGCCTCACCTTATGTCCAGGACGATGGAACCAGCTGACCATGGACTGAACCTCTGAAACTGTGAGCCAAAATAAAATTTTCCTTTTCTATGTTGTTTTTATTGTATATTTTTGTCACAGTGATGAAAAGCTGACTGAAACAGTTGCATAAGTTATTTAACCTTTTTAGTTGCCTTAATTTCCTTATGTGGTAAAATGGTAATAGTAATGTAACGTTTCTCTTAGTTCTTGTAAAACACTCAAAATAGTTTTGGGTACATAATTACCTTTTGGTAAATATTAGTTTAATATTTACAATATGATTATCATTGCTATTGTTATTATTCTATTTCTCTGATCCTTTGTTTCCTCATCCGTAAAATATATAGGGTTAGATTAAAGATTTATTTCTAAGAAATCTATGACTTTGATAATTTGTGGTTCTGATTGTATATATGTACTTTGATGTCATTAGGCATTTATTGTCTTAAAATTATCAGAAGGGGACAATGAGCTATATTTTCAAAATATTTATTATCTTAATAATATGGTAAATTTCAGAATGCCACTATAGCCACCAAATATCAGAACTGGAGGGAACCTGAGGAAGGGCAGGGGAGAGAGAGAAAGAGACAGACAGATACACACACACACACACACACACACACACACACACACACACACTTTCACTAACTTAGAGAGGCCCTGTCTCAGAATAAAAAATAAAAAGGGCTGGTGATATAGTTCAGTATTAGAGTGCCCCTTGATTCAGTCCTTAACTAGGGAGGGGGCTCAAGAGTTTCTAACTGGTGTTTCTTATCCTGCAGTGCCCTGCAAAGTAATATTCCTAAGTGGGGAAAAAATGCACATCAGAGCACCAGGGTCAGCTTAAGATTGCAGAGATGCCAAGTAGATGCTTTTTCCCTTGACTGGAGAGAAGGGAAGAAACAAACAAACAAACAAACAAAAACCAAAAAAATATAGCTATACAATGAGATCAAAGGGGGGTTTGTGTGATGGTGAAATAATGTTGTTATCTTATTAGAATAATTGAATCCCCTTTCATATTCTCTTCTAGTGCTTCATATTTAAAGAGAGAACTATTAAGGAGAATTGATAATATTGTAGAAAGAATACTTATTTTATAAAATATAGTTTGACCCGAAGTCTTTAGATTTGTTGCAGAGAGGGCCATTGATTCATAAAACGTAATGAAACCATTCTGAATTTCAGTGTCTGACCTGTCATCTTTTCCCTATATCTGTGGAACATGTTACGGATTCTCTGCATAATTGGCGATCTATTTCATTTCCAAACAATTAGTCAACTATTCACACTTTCTGCAAGAATGGGATGCCTAGGATCTGCAGTCAGTTCTAGATCTTATATAGGAAAATGAGAGTAAGATAAGTGTGAAAAGATAATTTCATTTGCCCTTCTAAGGTAATGTATAGGAGATGTACCTATCAGAATAATGACAGTTAAGGATTTCTGTGTCTGGAATTTGTACCTGTAAAATGTGGATGTGTGCATGATTTGGCATCCCATAACACCCTTTTCCAGCTCTTATGTGACAGAAAATATTGGAAAATCTATCTTCCTGCCATTATCAGTTTTTTGTATTTGAGTCATTTCAAGCCTGATTTGAGTCATTTCAGGACCAACATGAGCCCCTTACACATTGTCTCAACTGTTTTCTGCCATCACTGCCCTCACTGTGACCATTTCTTGGAGTCCCTCAGTGGCAGGCTCAAAGCCAGCCAGCATTCTCTTGTTCTCCCACCAGGGCTCCTCTTCTCCCTGACATTGTGGTCCTGAGCCTGCTCTCTTCCCTCCGGTTCTTGGCAGGACCACTCCTCCTCCAGCTCCTCCTCATGGGGTCCCATGCACACTTTAGCCCCTGCTTTGTGGTCCCATGCACACTTTAGCCCCCTCCCTCTGGTATCAGCTGAAGAGACTCTGGGGTGGGGGGTGACAATAGCTAATCCATCCACTGAATGCTTTCTTGGCCTTCTCCCTAGACAATTGCTCAGATCTGAGAAAACCCCTTCTCACCCCAGCATGTCAGAATCCAGCAGCTAGCTGCTAATTGCCGCTCTGGCAACTCACAGACCATCTGCCAGGCTCTGGAATTCAGTCATGTAGAATATTCTGTATACTGACCATGGCGTCCCTTCATGGAATAGGGTTTCTGTTAGTGACATTGATTCAGTGACATTGATTCAAGGATAAACTGATAGTGCCCCTTGGAAAAATTAAAGGCGATAGAAAAATGTATGGTGTTTGCCTCTAAAAGGATCAGGTTTGGGTTTGGAGGAGGAACTATATAAGATAAACAGAACTTTCACAGTTTTTGATTTTATTTTAAAGGAACTAGTTTCCATGATCAGACTCACTTGACTCTGATCTTCTTGGAAATGGACTCAGAATACTGTGCTCTTCAGCGTAGCTGAGAGGCTCACTGTGTGGAGTAGGGATTTAGATGGCCTGTGCCTGTGTTTGGATTCTGGTTTTGACAACTGTCAGTTATGTGACCTTATACCAGAAATGTGCCTGAGTCTCATTCTTCTTAACTCCAAAATGGGGACTGATGTTGTTACTAACCTCCAAGAGTTAAAAATATAAAGAATGATGCCTGTAGCACTTAGAACAATTTCTGATACAGAATAAGCATTCAACATGTATTAGAACTTCATAAAGTATTTAGAATGTTATTATTACCATTATCAACACCTTTACAAAAGAAATTATTTTTTAGTAAAGAAGCAGAATTTCTTTAACACACTTAATTTCAGCTGTAAGCTGAATTTGTGCTTGCAGTTTCTAAAATGTTGTTTGTCACCACATATGTAATGCAGAAAAAGATAATACTCTGGTTGCTTTATTTTCTCTTCTGTATAATTTCTTATGATAGCTCATAAGTACATGTAGACTCAAAAGTTAGATTCTTTTTTCTTGTGTAGTTTGTTTTGTATAATTCTGTTTAGAATATGGATCAGGGTTTGCTCAAACTAAACTCAGAAACAAAGTTGAGAACTAGGCTGTGATTGTTAAAAATGCCAAGAAAAACATTTTTCCCCCAGTCCTCTAAGTATCCTGGAAGAATGTGAATGGAAAATGAGTCTTTTTTTTCTTTCCCTAAATTCTGTAATCTACATTCATGATTCAAAATTGTACACATTCATTTTACCTGACCTCTCCACTTTGCTGTAAACAACCTCAGGTGCCTTTGAGTAGTCTTGGTGCAGGAGTATTCTATTTATAATATATGCTCTATCTTGCTCCTTTCTTCTTGCTCTTAGCGATTGGTAAATGCCTCCTATGGGAGAGTATGAGCATCCATGATAGCCATAAGTGAATCCCAGCATGGGTTTCCAGGCACTGAGAGACTGACTTAGAAGCAGCAGTAGAGGGCGCTGTGGCCTTCATTTCATAGTAATTGAGCCTGCACCAAACATCTTTCATTTGAGCAGCTAAAAAACGAATTCCCCATATTAATTAAGTCTTGCTCAGGCCTTGTTTAGTGATCTAGTGCTAAGTGCCTGATATAAGTATGTCTTATTTTAATCTTGGGGAAACTGGGTATAAGGGGAATTTCCTAAAACTCCATAGGAAGTGTCAGAATTTCAGTAAAATCCCACAGATCCTTCTCTTAACCTTTCCATATTCTGGCCGATATCCCAAGTGTCCCTTCACTTAGGAAGAACTAAAAGGAAACCCCAGGAGTTTTAATTTCATCTCGAATAGTTCCTTTAATGAAAGGAATATGAGATGTGTGCTTAAATAAATTGGTTACTCACAAGACTACCACCTACTTTAAAATTAATCGTTTTTATTAGACAGCTGTTCTAGTGCTCTTTGCTTTTAACCAACAAAGACCCTTAAGAAAAGGAAAATGAAAAATAAATAGCATTCCTGGAATCCTGCAGCCTGGTGCAGGCAGATCATATTCTGTGTGATCTCGTTCCCTCATATTATGTGGTGATTAGAGTAGGGCTTCAATCAGCTGGAGGATTCCCCAAGGCAGGGTCTCATCCCACCAGTGCATGTGGCACGCCCCGTCTGACACCAGGGCGACTTGAGAATTGAGCCAGAGAAACTGCAGTGTGGTGCAGCAGATGCGCACTGGTGGTTGCCATGGAGATTGCTAATACTGCTGAAACTCAAAGAAAGGGCACTTGCCGCAGCTCAGGAGCCTGCCTGAAAATGAATGAGAAACAAGCGGAATTCAGAATAGGCCCTCAGCTACTTGTCCCACATGGAGTTTTAATTTCCCTTTCCTTTCCTTCCCTCTTCCTTTTTCAAAGATTAGATTGAAAACAAGGCAATGTTATAAAGCATGTTCAGACCCCTCCGACCTCATTGCAGCCTGACATATCCCTGGGATAGATGTATATTAATGACAATGCATGACTAATAGGATTGGGGTTGGGGGCTGGGGTGAGGCCTGTGGTGACCCTTCTGGAGCCTGTGGGCTGCTTGTCACTGGGGTTTAGTAGGTACCTTGGGATTTGTCTGTAGCATATGCGCTGCTGTTAATGATTGAAAAATTACCACAACAATTAGTCATGGATCGCTGAAGGCAGAGCCCCCAAATGTGATGGACAATGTGATTAAATCCATGTATGTGACAATTAACTCTCCTGCAGGTTTATCCACCAAGGAGCATGCCCTCGGGTGAGAGCAAAGGGGATTGAGGAGAAGGAAAAACAGGAGAACAAAAAGGAACAGGAGAGAATAATGCTGCAGAATGGGTCTGATACAGCTGGCACTATTGGCTTTAATCTGATCCTGAATTAATCACAGTTTGATTAATCCTTGTTTTATTGCACCTTTATATTGCCCATTTATTTATTTCTCCTGTAATTTTATGGAGGCATGACTGATTAAATTCTGCCCATTTCATGTTTTTAAATTTTAAAATCCGGTCTCTCCATTTAATGTGATGTTCTAGGTGGTCCAAGGTGCAATTATCTCGTAAATGCTAAGCAGGCACCAGACATAGCATGTCATGAATCCCCTTATGTATTACAGCTGAGTAATCCAGAATAAATATTTGTTTGCTCAATATTCTGCTGAAGCAAAAAGAAGCCTTGTGATGTCAATCTGCTTGTTTACTTGGGTGGAAAAAATAAGAATACATACACACCCAACTTTGTTAAGTAGGAAGGACACAAATTCAATTTATGTCACAGAAAATTTGGTGCACAGGAAAAATAATGTTATCATTTGGATGAACAGCCTGCAAATATATATCCACAATATAAAAGGATATTGTTTACAGCCCACAGATAATGTTCATCTATAGAATTGTTTTTAACCTGTGCATACTGCTCTTATTTTTTGTTTTAGGTGTTATTTTTGGTGTTCTCCATATTTGCATACAAAACACTGTATTCAAATAATGCCAAGGAGTTTGTGACACAAACTAGCACAAGCAAAGTCTCATGCTTTGTATCCCATGCACTTTGGATGCACTGTGGTGGATGAAGGATTGCCCACTCCTAATTTATGAGAGGGTGTCCAAAGCTTTATAAAGCATTGAATTATGGTGCACACCTGTAATCTCAGCTGCTCAGGAGGTTGAGGCAGGAGGATTGTAAGTTTGAGACTAGCCTCAGCAAGCAAGACCCTGTTTGAAAATTAAAAAATAGAAAGGTCTGGGGATATAGCTCAGTGGCAAAGTGTACCTGGGTTCAATGCCCAGTAATTAGGTGGGAACAATATTGAAATATATATGCATACATGATTTTTCTTCTTTCAGAATTCCTTAAGCTATCCTGTTGCTCTTGTTGAAACTGAATTTGATAGAAGCATCAGCTTTTTTATTTGCAGATTAATTTGGATTATCTTTGTTAACTCTCATTCCAGCTTGATCTACCCAGGCATATAAGGGTAGAGGATTTGTTTCTGATGTTGGCATAGTACAAGAAAAGACAAGAAAATAATGAGCACCAGCAAAGGTTTCACTGCATAGGTGGTACAAAATGGATACTGCCCGGTGAGATTTCTCTAGAGACTTGCCTCCCTAACTGCTGATATCACCACTTTTTACAGCACTGAACAAGAAACCCAGTCTAGCTGTGGATGATTTGGGAACTTCAGTATCCCTCCCACTGCCCTTGTTACCAACTGTTCTTCTTGTCAGCCTCCCAGTAACCAGCCCTTCAGTTCTGCCTGGGATTAAGATGAAGAGTGGAAAACATTCCATTTGTGTAAGTTCCTTTAGTACCTCCAAACTCAAATAACTGCATACCTTTGAGCAGCCATTACATTTCTGTGCTTCTTAATTGACACATGCCACTGTCTACCTGTGTTAATATCTGCCAGACTTTAATGATCAGGACCACTCAACACTTCGTTCATTTGCTTGTTTGCTAATGCATTGTTTCATTTATTTAATATTTCCTGAATGAGTGACATATACTGGGCAGTATGGTATATGAAGTGGAGATGAAGACAGAAGATAAACACTTGTATTATATGCTGAAGGAATATTGTAGAAATAAGACAGACAGAAAGAGCTGTGTCCAAGGTGGAAATTGGCAAGTGCCACAAGGAGAAAACTATATGAAAGGATGTGATTGTTTAGTAGATAGGAGAAATGATTTCTCCGCCAATATTGGGGAAGATTTTGTGGTATTTGACTTAAGTCTTTGAAGAGGGTCCTGATTTACTTATAGCCAATGGTCAAAAGACTAAATTTCTTATTCTTGAAATGTGTTGAATTGCATGTTTAGCATGGAAAAGAAGTATAGTTGAGGCATGTGCAAGAATGTGGCCACAGCACTGCTGTGGACAAAGCAGAGAGAAAAAAATTGACTTGAATGTATGATGTGGAAACAGTCATGGAGTCAGGTCTCAAAGGACCTGAAATGCTTAGCTGAAGAGTTTGGAGTTCATTTTATTCCTCTAAAATGAAGTTTCAGGTAGAATCCCACCTCCAACCCTTGGCCTTTGGGGCTCTGTATGGTGGCCTCTGGCTCCTATTCTGATTGCATTGGCCACCCACACCTTCCCTCATTCCCAGTTGTCAAACTGTTCTCTTGTTTCTTGAACAGGCTGACCTTCTTTGGGCCAGAATCTCTGTTTTTATCTGGCCTCTGTATCTGAGATACTCCTTCCCTGAGTATTGGCATGAACACCTCTTCTCATTACTCAGGTGCAACACAGAGAGTCCCTCTTCCACAGTTGGCTTATCTCCCGACCTCCAGTTTTCCTCTCTCCATCCTGGACATGGTGGTTTGCTGTCATGGACATTGGTGGTTGCTCCTTTGGTTTTGTTTTCTCTTCTCATTTTCCTCAAGTAGCCACTCTGATCCCTGGAAACTCAGGGGAAGGTCTCTGATTCTTTCTTCAGGAGCAGATCTTGATTAATCCAAGCACAGTAATTCTCTACTTATCAGTGGTTGATTTGGTCATGGGCTGTGACCCAGCACTGGACCAGTGGGACATAGGAGGCAGTCATCCTGGGGCTTTTGGAGAGGTAACCTCACTTCTGAGAAAGTATCACAGGGAAAGGTGATCTCTTCTTCATGCCCTGGAAGTTGAAAATCAGGAGATGTTTAGATTTGCAGCCTAAGGATAAAGCCAGTGCCTAGAAAAAGGCAGCCCTGGGAGAACTGCAAAGAGCCAGGCTCCTGACGGAGCATGCCCAGAACCCGCTCCCAGTCTGTTTTGTGAGATGTTATTTCCTCCTGGGGTCGCTTTGAGTCTGATTTTTCTTTTGTCTGAATCGAAAGCATTCAAATTGATTTTTAAAAAATATTTATTTATTTATTTTAGTTTTACACAATGCCTTTTATTTTTACGTGGTGCTGAGGGTTGAACCTGGGCCGCGCACGTGCTAGGTGAGCATCTACCGCTGAGCCACAACTCCAGCCCTCAAATTGATTTTTTAAAAATATCACCCTCCTGCTCTATTTTCTTTGCTAATTATCAATCTGTGAATTATCCTATTTTTAAAGAAAAAACTTCCTATTTATTGTCTATCTTCTTTACTAGAATTTAAACCTCATTTGGGCAAGAACTTATCTGTTGACTCTTGAATTCACAACTTCCGGCACAGTGTGAAGATATAAATGGGTGATCAGTAAACATTTAGTGAGTGAAAGAATGGAGTGATTGAGGGAGGTTAATGTGGCCTTGTATGAAATATCACGGGGAGGTTGGGGAGAGCTGGTGGAAGGTTACTGCCGAGAAGTTCATAAAGAGGCAGTAAAAGTGGTGGTGGCAGTGGAATGGGGAGAGGCCAGACAAGAGGGTCCTGGCAACTGAGGGAGCTGCAGCAGAGGGGAGACTGGAGGAGAGATGGGATTTACCGCCGCAGCTGGTACCCATGGTTATTGAGAGGAATGGGGGATGTAGGAGGAAGAGCAGTTGTAATTTCTTGAAGAGAAGTGAATTTTTGAAATGTAGAACATCAGGTGCTGGTTACACATCAGCAGAGAGCTCTGGCTGCAAGTCGAAAATGCAGGAATGAAGATAGACCACTTTTACAGTCAGAAGAAAATATCCCTCTCTTCCTTTGTAGAGATAATTAGGCCTGGCAACGGATGCTTTTCTTTCCTAGTTATTACACATGACTTGAAGGAAAACATGTCTGTATCCAATTCATTCAACTTTGTATGTACCGAGACCCTACTGCACATGCCTAACACTTTATATAATGTCCTAATTAAAGCAAAACAGCAAATGAAGACCTAGACTGTCCTTGGTTCTAACAGGGCTAAACAGAAGTAATTTCTAAAGAATTGTAGGAACTAGTTTCTGAGCACTGACAGTCCAGAACAGACCTCCTGCACACGCTCCCTATCTCATTACCTGTCTTATTTTCTTCCTGACACTTATCACTTTCCTGAAATATCCCTTTTATTTTGAATCCATGAAAACAGGTCCCCTGTCTTTTGTCTTGCTTTAGTGTCTCCAGAACATGTAACATATAACATAGTGATTAGGAACATAGGCTATGGAATGAGACTGCCTGAGTTTGAATCTTATCTCACTAGCTTGGGTGACCTTGGGCAAATTGTCTAACCTCTCTGAGCCTCAATTTCCTAAATACTGTAAATTAATTAATGTTGTGTGCATATGCATAATTAACTAGTAGCTTTTGAGGATTAAGTGAATAAAGCCCATAGAAAATACTCAGGCAGTGCTTGGTACTTATAAAGTGCAGTGTCCGTTTTGACCTGGCATAGGAAGGCACTCAGCAAATATGCATGGAACCCAAACTGAAAGAACACAGGTTGATGTGGCTACAGTGGAGGCTTCAGATAATCTCCTTAGCCTGATCTGATACTGAAAGATACTGACTAGATACTGACCTGTGTGTTTATTGGTAGCAGTGAATCTCTAGATGATGATTCTCTGGATGATGATAACATCTCTTATGTGGTGTTTTTACAGATTATTTTCTCATGATATGATCCCAGTCCAATAGCCAACTTTCGGAATAAGTAGGAAATATCATTTCCATTTCATGAAACAAGAAGCTTAGGCACAAAAGTTAAATATTCTGAATAACTAATGGCAGAAGCATGAAAAGAACATGAGCCTCCTGTTTCCCAGCCTCTGGCTGGATCTACCCATCTGTTCATCTCAGTTTGTATTACTAGTAAAGGTAGGATAAATGACCCCTGGCAAGATAAGAGTGTTTAAACCTCTGTGGCTCCTTTAAGTGCACTGAAGAACATCCCCAACTTACAAGTTGCAATACCATCAGTAAAATGGTTGGATTTGGTGGCAAAGTAGTTCACCCAGGGCAGTTTCTCTAGCTTCTTCCAAATTGGAGCTAGCTCGGGCTATCTCATGTACACTGACCCAATAGTGGTTTGCTCCTTTTGGAAGATGTGATTTGCTTCCCAGAATTGTCCCTCTCCCCGCTCTGAGGCAAGGAGAGGACGCTGAGCCCCAAGGGTGAGTAAGACAGAGCCCTAAATGCTTGCTGCAATTGCAAGTATTTTTAGAGCCTCCTATTTTTTCTTGGCTATAAAATATGCAAATTATTGACTCCATCATATGTTCGTGTTTATTTTAATATATAAAAGCACTTAAATTATTTGTCATGTGAATTCCATTATACTGAACCTGTGCATCTGCTTCCTGGATGTGCTAGCACTGTGTATTCAGTCCGTAGTTGCTCATACCCATGTTTAAGGTCTGCTCATCTGGGGCATGTTTGGTGCTCTGGATGCAGATCTTTATCTGTGGTCCCTTCGTTTGGCAATCCTTGCTGGGGGCTATACCATTTAGCCTGTTGTCTACAAAATGTATTAGGTTTATCCGCTCTTTCTTGTTGGCATAGTTATGCTCTACTCATTCTATTAAAAATCTGTTATATCCTATTCCAGGAAATACCACCATAAGCTAGACAGCATGACCTAGAAGATGTTTAAGGAGGCTGGACTAGGAATTGAGTTTGACTTTCCTCTGTGCGACCAGGAAGCAGTCTTTCCTTCAAAACCCAGGAATAGGAGAGTCTCCAGATACTCATCTGGTCTTGTCTCCCAGCAAGATAAAGCCATTTCTAATATGTAGTTTTTTATTTTTTCAGTCCTATCACTTTTCTGAGTCTCAGCTTCAACTTATGCATAATATATCTATAGGAGTTATAGGGTATAGCTTATAACAAAACTACTAGAGCTCAAATCTGTGCATATTAAAACAATTGCCAAACCCCCCTGTGCAGTGACCCAGTTCAGGTGGTATTATATATGTAAAATTGTAGAATGGTTTTTAAGAATCACTGTCTTCTGAACTCTACTATTGGATACATTTCACCTTAATTTTTAAGGTTAAGTTACAACTTTAAAGCTGTTAAGCAAAAACCTGTGCAGCCACATCAGCATTTACCACTCACAGGGAGACATCAGCCAGCCATATTGAAACATCCCATTCTAGTGAAGTGCTCTGCTCCTTATGAGCCTGCAAAGGGCAGGGCAGTTGGAAGAGTCAGGGATCAAAAGTCACATTTTCTCAGCCAGGGACAGTATCGCATACCTGTAATCCCAGTGGCTCCTGAGGCTGAGGTAGGAGGATCATGAGTTTAAAGCCAGTCTTAGCAAAAGCGAGGCACTAAACAACTCAGTGAGACCCTGTCTCTAAATAAAATACAAAATAAGAGCTGGGGATGCGGCTCAGTGGCTGGGTGTCCATGAGTTCAATCCCCAGTATTAAAAAAAAGTCTCATTCTCTCACTTCTGTGTCTGGATCTTCCACCTCCCCACATAGTAAGTTCACAGACACTGACACAGGACATACACAGATGTGAGCGCGCGCGCGCGCACACACATGCCCTCACACTTTATTGAAATTTCCTTCTCCTTGCAGGTTAGGTTTCACCTAAAACCTAAAGAAGGGGCTGGGCTGAAGAAGGACAAGTAGTGTTTTGTGTAGAGTTGATGAGGGACTGTCACTGGACCCTCCCATGACAACTTCCTCCTTTTACAGATAAGTTGATTGACATGCCTGGAAGACACATGATGTTCATGGGGACACAGAGCATTTCCCGTAAACTCCGGGTACATGTCTTCTGAGCCTCAGTCCAGTGCCCCTTTTTTCCGTAAAGTGTCTTAAGTACACAGGGAGAAAGACATTGGCAAGGGCTCAGATGTTAGGCTCTCAATGCTTAAGGGAGATTCTTTAATTTCAGGTTTTACATTTGGTTTATTTCTAAAGATGAAATCTCAGGTTTCTAACCACTAACATGCAGACCTCTGGTAAATAGATCGTGTGAGCCATATGATTATCATTCCCTGATGTAGGGGCTGTGAAGTTCTGATGAGAAGGAATGTGGGTGTGAACTGCTATAGTCCCCCTTTGCCTCAGTTTTGTTTTCCATACTTTAAGTTACTTATGGTCAATATGTTATGAAAATATTTAGTTGAAAATTCCAGAATAAACATATTTTGAATTTAAATTGTATGCCACCCTCAGTAGCATGATGAAATCTCTAGTAGTCCTGCTTTGTCCCACCTGAGATGAGAATCATCCCTTTGCTCATCATGACCTCAGTGTATATGCTACTAGCCTGTTAAGTCACTTAATAGTGATCTTGCCAACTAGGCATTGTCACTTTAGATCAGTCATCAGGACAGTGAGAATATAATAAGAGAGAAAGGCTACATTTACATAACTTTATTACAGTATATTATTATATTCATTCTTTTTTACTATTATTATTCATCTCTTATTGTGCCTAATTTAAAAATTAGACTTATCATAGGTATGTATGTACAGGAAAAAAAAAACAGCATAGGATTCTGTACTGTCCACAGTTGGAGTCATCCACTGGGGGTCTTGGAACATGTCCCCATTGGTGGGGGATGACTCTATTTCTTGGGACT
The DNA here is from genome assembly GCA_025594165.1 of Tamias sibiricus. Lineage (NCBI taxonomy): Eukaryota > Metazoa > Chordata > Mammalia > Rodentia > Sciuridae > Tamias > Tamias sibiricus. The sequence continues at coordinate 6,972,643 of CM046666.1, forward strand.
GGGAAATGCTGGTGGAGCTGTAACTGGCTTGTCATAGCCATAGTGCTCTCAAGACTTGGCTGAAAACTACTGTCTCCCCTCTACAGTTGAACTCAACTCAGTGCCTTAATTTATCTAACAAAAGATAGTATATTGTAGCCGGGCGCGGTGGCGCACGCCTGTAATCCCAGCACTTTGGGAGGCTGAGGCAGGAGGATCGCGAGTTCAAAGCCAGCCTCAGCAATGGCGAGGCACTTAGCAATTCAGTGAGACCCTGTCTCTAAATAAATAAAATACAAAAAGGGCCAGGGATGTGGCCCAGTGGTCGAGTGCCCCTGAGTTCAATCCCTGGTACCACAAAAAAAAAAAAAAAAAAAAAAAAAAAGATAGTATATTGTACATGTGGACATTTACAAGGCATCTGATAAAATCTCTCCAGAGGCTTTTGCAAGCAACATGGAGAAACATGGGCTGGGTAGAAGAGTAAGACATTTAGTTATATTTGTCTTCATTTCAACAGATCTTCCCAAAGTGTAGATTATTGACTTAATGTTAATGTGAAGGAATATTTCTAGTAGAATGATGCAGAGCCCTGTCCTCAGACTTGTCTTGTTCATGATTTTTATCAATGACTTTGATGAAGATATGTTTATCAAATTGGCAGTTGATCCTAGCCTGGGAGGGATAGCTAATGTGATTAGTGTCTTGAACTGTGTCAAGAAAATCTTGATAGTCAAAAATGATGCACCAGAAATAACTCAGTGAAAAATAGTAAAGTTAAATATAAAGTCTTCAAATTAGGTTTAAAAAATTAATTGCACAACTCCAGGGTGGGGAGAAATGGCGGATGTAATTTGTCACAAATTCAATTTGGGTTAACTTATGATAAGGCCACTGAAAAATGTAGGTAATATTATTAGAATTACATATGCGGTTCAAGAAAAGTAATAACACAAAGCAGACTACATTTGGATCACTGTTTTGAATGTTTCTTTTCCTTTCCTTACCTGAGATATATCAAAATACAAAGATTACCAAATGACACACCTATTTTAATGAGTTAAGTGAAAATATTCTAACTTGCAAGTTGAGATATATAATTTATGGATAAGGGGCTGGGGTTGTGGCTCAGCGGTAGAGCACTCGCCTAGCATGTGGGCGGCCCGGGTTCGATCCTCAGCACCACGTACAAATAAACGCATTATGCACAACTATAGCAAATAAATAAATATTTAAAAAATTAAAAAAAAATAATTTATGGATAAATTCTTTGAAATGGAAATTCCATTTTAAAATACATTTTGGGAAATTGTTAAAGATCTGGAGCAAGTTCTGCTTTTTGCTATCTCCCTCCTCCCTCTCTCACTCCAGGCCCCACTTCTGTTATCTCTACTACTTAAAGCCCCCAAATGAGCATCTTCTTTCTGAGTTGACTAAAATCTTTATCCCTCATCCTGTGTTAAATGCATGGTAAATTTAAAGTGTATAATGGTTCTTTCTGTAAAATGGAGTCTATAGGATCAATGGAAGAACCTAAAAATGAAGACTGTACTGTGTGGCTCTGTGTGTACAAGCATACATTTGTGTGTGTGCTAGTCAAATCCTTTTTGCAAAATTAAAAATGAAAACTCTCTTTAAATCTCCCTGCAGTTAGCCTGCAAGCATGGAGTTTACTGGCAGCAGGAAAAGGCAGCCAGTCCTTTATGCGTGTCTTACACCTCCTTTTCAATTCCCCATCTCTTCCCCCTGGAAAGAGAAATATTCTGGCACTAGCATCTTTTCGTCTCGGTTCAGAACGGGTACCACCTGCCTCCAGAGCCCAGGGGAGCCCTCTGTGTGTTCCTCCCAGGCACACCACATGGAAGCTTGGACACAGTGCCAGGCCGATGTGCAAAGAGGCAGGGCCGAAGGGGAGGGGTGTGCTGGAGCCCTGTGAAGCTTTTAGCGACTGCCATCCCTGTTAGCTAGTCAAGGTTGCCCTGCTGGTGTGAGAGGAGACTGAAAGGCATGGGCCATATTGCAAGCTGTCAGTTGGATACAGAAGAAGTGCTACCTTATAGTTTCTTTTTCCTCTGCTTTGGGTGTCCCTGATTCCAGTATTCTTGGCTTGGGAAGAGGGGAATCTATCTCCAGCCATTTGTTACCAGCAATCCATGATGTGTACTCCTTATTTGACTCTTCAAAAATAAAATCATACGAACAAATAGATTTGATGTAATTTCATATCATCAGACCTATTCTTCCTGAATCACAGTCTTGTTTGTTGCTTGTTTTAGCCACTCATGGCATCATAAGAACTTCCTTTTAAATTTCTCAGTGGTCATTTGAGCTCATCGAAGCATTTTTCCTGGGGATTTTGGGGTGTTTGTCAGTGTTCATTCTGACAGGGGAGTTTAGGCAGGGCTGGAATGGTAGGATGGTTTAGAAAGACTGGTGCTGGGCTGCGGTTGTGGCTCAGCTGTAGAGCACTCGCCTAGTACGTGCACAGCCCGGGTTCGATCCTCAACACCACATAAGAATAAAAGCATTGTGTTCAACTAAAAAAACAAACAAATAAATATTAAAAATAAAAAAGACTCGTGCCTCCAAATGCATACTCCTGGTCTGCTCCATGATGCCTTTGTTTGCCTACTTGGAGTTCTAGCCGTGGTGATGGTATCACATGCCTCTGCCTTTGGAAGGTCCTTCACACCATGGAACAGTTCATCAGATGCTTTGTTTGTTGGGGTTTTTTTTGGGGGGGTGGGTGTACCAGAAATTGAACTCAGGGGCACTCGACCACAGAGCCACATCCCCAGCCCTATTTTGTATTTTATATAGAGACAAGGTCTCACTGAGTTGCTTAGTGCCTCACTGTTGCTGAGGCTGGCTTTGAACTCATGATCCTCCTGTCTCAGCCTCCCTAGCTGCTGGGATTACAGATGCTTTCTTGAGTAGAGGTCTTGTCAGTGGTGACTGAGCCTCATGAAGGTGGGAGGGAGGAAAGCCAGCGACACACAGACTGGCTTCCTTCTTAACCCCAGTTTCTTGTTGGTAAAGTGAGTCATAATGCTTGCCTCATTGGATTACTACCCTAAGTCTTTTTGTAAAATCAAGTGGGAAATATCACATTTCAAAAATTCTAGGAAGTAAAGGTAGTCACCCCCCCCACACTTTTTTAAAAATTTTTATTTCTGATCTCAGTACTTGTCTTAACAACCGTATCATCTTCCAAGATTTTTGGTAGAGTTATTTTTTTTTTTCCTAAAGATAATTAAAATAGTACAACATCTTATAATCAGTGACATTTCAGATTGGATGGATTATGACTGTATTGACCAGGATCCTTGCTGGATTGAATGTAGTAAGCTGAGGCAGGCAGAATTCTGCAAATGCCTATTAAATGTTGTTGAGTCTGGGCTCCTTAACCTGTGATCCATTATTAGCATAAATAAGGGCAGAGATAGGAATCTCACGTGGTCCATGTCTAGGGATGCTCAGGTCCTTCTTTTCTTCCTTCACTGATGAACAAACATTGAGCTCCTGCTGTGCCAGGCAGTGTGCCTGGTGTGTGTGTGGGGGGGGGGGGAGTAGTTCTGGAGGTGATGACAGTCCTTACCCCCAGGGAGTTTAGTGTTCAGTAGAGAGAGAATAGTACACAAATGTGTAATTCACCGTGATGAACTGATGAATTGCAAGGTGCAGGGGAAGGAAAAGAGAAAGCCCAGCTCGTGGGGGTTGTACAATGGGAAAAGCTTCAAGAAAGGGTCATTCAGGTGGAGTCCTGAGCTTAGCTAGGGAAGTCCAAAGTTGGCACTTTGAAGAAATTGGTCATGAAAATCATGCTTGTTCTCATTTGTAGAGAAATTTGCCATGGGTGCCTGGGTTTCCTCCTCTCAAGTCTGCTCTATTTTCTGCCACAGCACAGGCTCACAGGCTCACCTTTGCTGTCACCTTCTTTTATCATTCTCCCTGCCCCTTTACTCCATTCTCCTGGGGTCAACTCCCCAAAAGACCCGCCTGCAACAGTCTTTGTTTTAAGCTCTGCTTTCAGAGCAACTCAAACTAGTTCACTACTGATTTTTTAAAATATCAATTCCTTTAAGCTTGTACTGGGGAGATTTAGAAAATGCTATAAAATTGGCTCAAGAAAGTGGTCCCAAGAAATGGAGAAGGGAATGGTTGGCCCAGGAAAGCTTTAAGACAAAGACAACCAAGAGCTAACTACATAGAAGGTAAATCTACGCAAACATGTCTAAGCTTGCATGGTTTATATAGTAATATACAACTGGAACTGACTCAATACAGTCCACCAAGGCCAGAATACTCCATGGGAGAAAGAGGATTTGGAAGTTTAAAATGCCAAGTAAAACTTACAAATAAGTGATTGAGTTGTTGGACAAGTAAAGGGGAACATATAGAGAGCAGTGTTCAAAAACTAATCATGACAGTTGAATTTATGCTGTGAAGGAATCCGTAACAAATGGCAATTTGGTAACAGTTAAGTGGTATCACCCTTCAGAAGTTAAAAGGAAATCATGATCTCCCACATTATATGTTTGCATCTGAATAGGATTAAGCTTCTGGTTGTGTATCAGCTTTCCATTGCTGAGAAAAAATGCCTGAGATAATCAACTTATAAGGAGAAGAGGTTTATTTTTTGGCTCGGGGTTTCAGTCTATGGTTGGCTGGCTCCATTGCTTTTAGGCCTGTGATAAGGCAAACATCGTGGTGAGGCAAAACAGTGATGGGGCAGAGTTGCTCATCCACCTGGCAGCTAGCAAGCAGACTGAGAGTAAGGGACTGGGGACAAAATCTTCAAGAGTGTGTTCCCAACAACCTGCTTTCTCCGAGTAGGCCCCACCTATAGTTTCTGCTACCCTCCCTAGCCCATCAAGCTAGGAATTCCTTAATGGATAACCCACTGATGAGGTTAGAGTCCTCATGATGCACTCACCTTCAGAGGCCCCACCCCTGGACACGCTGCACCAGGGAACAAGCCTTCAATATATGAACTTTGGAGGACATTTAAGATCCAAGCTATACTGGATACAACACAGTCCAGGAGAACTTGCAGTGATGATGGAAGTGCTCTGTATCCATGCTGTTCAGTGTGGCAGCCACCAACCACTTGTGGCCAATGAGCATGAGTTGCATGTGAGTGCAATAGCAGAACTAGATTTTTAATATTGCTTATTTAGCTTAAATTTAAATAGCTACATACACCGACTTACCACTTTCTTAGACTGTGTGGTTTAGAGCATAAGAAAAGGATACAAAATACTGAGGGCTCGTGTAACTTCAAAGAACAGTCTGGGGTCCCAGGGCAATAAAGGATATTTCACTTTACAGCATAAGTCCCAGCAGGTCCTCACATCCTAGAAATCACAGGAGCGCCATGGAGGGTGTTAGAAAACTTGCCGGCTGTTTTGAGGGGTACAGTGAGTTTCGAAAGGGGTCTCAGCTGCTCATACATTGAGGTGGGGAGGTGGACTCCTGGGAACTGTGTTCCTTTTGATTTTGAGGAGCCCCTGTGCAAAAAGCCACTGTGAAAAGTCACCTTTTAGTCTGCAGAGATGTCCCATAATTCCTGGATGTTATGTTCATGATTATAACAAGTCTGAGGTTCTATCTTCCAGATGGTCTATTCTGTTGGAGATGTTTTCAATTGAGCTTTTATTTTGGTTTATTGCTTCTTTCATTTCTGGAATTTCTGTTTGGATTCTCTTTAGAGCCTCTATTTCCCTATTGAAGTAATCTTTTACTTCCTGTATTTGTTTTTGGAGTTCTTTGTCAAAATGATCTTTTGCCTCCTGTACCTGCTCCCTCATCTCATTTTTGAGTTCATTTTTAAGTTCCATAAACATTTGGCATATGTAATTTCTAAATTCCATCTCTGGCATTTGACCAACTGTGCTTGCCATGACATCTGCCGATGAGGTATCTTGATTTGTTTGTGTCATTTTCTTTCCTTGTTTTTTTCATGTTGCTTGTGTATCTATTCTTCCTGCACTTTGGGACCTTGACTGTTTCGATTTTACCTTAAAGCCTTATGTTGTTCCTGTAGTACAATGCTATCAGATCACCTTATAATTCCTTTATACTTTTAAAACCTAACACTTTCTATTCAGAAAATCCAAGTTTGGTCACAATGTACAGATTTTGTTATCCCAGATATTATTTCCAATTTACTCTGTACGTTTCTGATAGGATTTTATAGCTTCAAGTATTGGATACAGAGGTGTTATGTTTAGGAAGAAGGAAGTGTCTTGAATTGTTCTTTCTTGGAAAGTATGAAAAGAGATATCTATTGAAATGGTTTAGTGGAAGTGGTTTAGTATCAGTAGACGATGGAAGAAAGAGAATGGGGTTGACTATTAGGTAAAAAGATCAATTTATATATATAGTAAGTTGGAAAAGAAAAAAAAAATGATAAAGAGTAGGAATTGGTGTAAGAGAGAGGAGAGAGAGAATCAAGGAAATAGAGAGTAAACTATATATAACACCACTTTGCTACCCAGTTCAATTGCGCCGGTTCTAGAAATCCCAAGTTTTGCATATAACTTGTTTTTGGCTCTGTTTAGTATGCACTGGCAGGATGTAAACATGAAAGATGAAGGAGGAAGAAAAGATACAAGGGTGAGAAGGAGTAAAAGAATGAAAGAAAAAAGGGAGCGGAAGCAGATAAAACACACTAACAATCAATGCGGAAGGAAAAAAAAAAAAAAAAGCAGAACAAAACAAAGCCAAAAAAAGAAAAAGAAAAATAAAGAAACAAACATACAAACAACAACAACAACAAAAAAAAAAACCCCTCCCTGCAATCCAGAAAATCAAGCAGACCAATAAAAAGAAAGGGAAAAAAAAAAAAAAAAAAAAAGTCAAACCCCAAGTCTCAGACAAAACGGGCCCTGGGAAGCCCCCCTCTTTTTTCCTTTCCAGTTCAAACCAATTGCTATTGGATCACAGTCTGTGATCCTGTCAGTGAAATCAAGGCTGCATCCTAGGCCAGCGGCTGCACGGTTCAGTGAAGGAGTGGCCCAGGGGGACTGTGTGTGTCAGCAGATGAATGGCGCCGGGAAGGGGGATCTTCCAGAAGGCACCCCCTCCCCAAGCCCGGTTTCACGCTAGTGTGCAGTGACTGGGGGAAGTAGTCTCCTCACACTGACCTTGTTTCGCAGGGCCTGTGCACCGCCCCTGAGGAGCTCTTGCCCGCCTCTCCCTCTGCATGCTTACTTGATGGAGACAACGGGAGAAAACCCATGGCCTTCGCTGTTGGCTGTTGGCTTAAGTCAGTTGAACTTACTGGGTCCTCATGTGACCCTGGGGTTTGCACCATATTCTTCAGTTTCTGCAGAAATCTCATTTCGTGAGTACATCAGTGAACTTGGAGTTGCCAATCCTTCAAGATAGCCTCGAGCACTGTGTCTCAAGTTTTTCTCTGTGAAATGAGTGTACTTGTGCATGAGGTTGTTTGAAATAAAACATGAGATAATGAATGCAAAAGTAATTCATAAATGTGAAGTGTTATTTTGGTGCTGACCATACAGAACTTAATTAGGGCATATCTTGCTCAGCATTTTTTGCCTTTACTCAGGCTTGAATCACTTAAATATTTTAATAGAAAATAGGGAAATGCTCATGTTACCACATTCTTGTCATACTCATATTGTTAAGATTTAAACGGGGACATAATTTGAAATCTCTTTTCCTGGAAGCAGTGATTATACTGGCCAGGACCATAGCTCTTGGGCAGGGCACAGCAGATTTTCTCTGTTCAGGGCCTAATAGTAAACATGTTTGTCTTTGTAGACTATCTACTTTCTGTTGTTGGTGCTGCTGGAGTAGCTGCTTTTTTTTCTCTTCTTCTCTTTTAAAAAATGCATAAATCAGAAACTGGGGTTGTAGCTTGATGGTAGTGTACTTGCCTTGCATGTGTGAAGCTGCAGGTTCAATTCTCACTACTGGACAATAAATAAAATAAAATGTATATAATACACATACATACATGTATGTATGTGTACATGTCTGTGTGTGTGTATGAACACATTTTCAGCTCACAATCATGCAAAAGCAGTACTTTGACCCTGAGACCACAGTTTGCCAACAACTGCTCTACAGTGCTCTGTCCAGCATCATGGCCATCAGCCATACATGGCTGTGTAAATTTTAATTAGAGTTAAATAGACATGAAATTCAGTTCCATAGTCATACTGGCCACACTTTGAATGCCCAGTGGCCATGTATGGCTGGTGGGCACTGAATTGGATAGCACAGATACAGAGTCTTTCCAGAACACAGGGTTCTAGTGGAAAGCCCTGCTCTGGAGGTGGGTGGAATCTTTACTTTCTCCCACTAACTAGCCCCGTGAATTTAGACCGATTGTTTATTTTTTCTGAGGCTTTGTTCCCTGAACTGTAAAATGGAAATTATTGCATTACCTCTCTCAAAGATGTGGTCAGGATTTAATGAGTATAAATTACTTAATACAGAGCCATTTACACTCAGTAAATGTTAGCTATTAATAATATCATAGAAGCAGATAGATTTCTGTTACTGTTAATTCTAGTAAAGCTTAACTTAAGATGTTACATTTGGATAAAGGGATCATCATCCTTTTCAATTGGACATTTATGAAGTAAGAGATTACACCCTGGCTTTGGTTTTTAGTCACTGACCGGTGAAAGAGAAGGTTCCTATAAGCCCTTACCTTTGATATGACTCGGAATGGGAACATTCTTGTTGTCATTGCTACAACTTGTTTTCATTTTAACCTTCTATTCAGGTGAGTTCTCACCCCATGGTAATTTCATGTAAAATCCATGATAAATATTTGTTCAGCTTAGTGGTGGAGTAGAGATAAAGTTTATCTCACAAGGGAGAACTCTGCAATCAGAATTTCAGAGTCAACCATTGTTTTACTTTTGCTTACAAAGGATTTACAGCCAGTACTGTATTGATTGGTTTCTTCTTTGATGCTGAGCAACCAGACTTTTTTTATATATATAATGAGGCAAATGTGATGTCAGTTGGCTAACTTGTGGGGTCATGGCTTCTTAAGCTCGGCATTGCTTTCCCCGCATTCCTCTGTGGATAGCTGTCAACTCTGTTTGTATCATGTAAATGTATGAGCAGGCCACCAGGAGCTTTCTAGGCAACACGATCTACCTCCACCCTTGTTAGAGACAGATCATGGTCTTTAAATGCTAATGATATCAGTTGATGATGACAATATTATTAGGAATCCCAAATAAACTTTTACCTTTGAATTTCATAATTTTTACACTCAAGTCAGTTTTTTTTTCATGGTTTATACAACATACCTTTAGAATTCTCAAAGGACCCTATTATTGATGGAAATGAGGGTGATTAGCCTTCCTGAGCATTGGTAGTTATTTCAAGGAAGGTACAATGTGAGGTGCATTTATAAAGACAGAACTCAGCGGAAATAACACTGCATATTCAGAAAAGGCCTTTTGTTTGTTTTTCATTTTGCACATTCAGGTGTTTTGTTATTTCCACTCTGAGAGGTACCCTGGCCTATAGGTTCATCACACAGATGGATTCTTGTTGTTGTGAGCTGGCAGGAACCAAAGGACCCCCACTGGAGCCTTTCCAGCTTCTGAGTTAGTAGTTGGTGCCCGGTGCCTTGTGAGCATCGATGGAGTACCTGGTGTCGCAGCTAACCTCTGGTACATGGCCACCTCTGCAGTGACTAAAACTTCTGGAACAAACTGTTATATAATTCCAGGCCAGCAGGCCACTCTTCCCAGGTACCTTGGACAGACCACACCTCCCAGGTGCCTTAAACTGGCCATACCTCAGGTCCCTTTCTGAGCCAATCATGGCACACAGGTTCCCCTTCTGACCCCAGGCAGCCAGTGGAGTCAGGGGTCCCTCGAACCACCGGAGTTGCTATTTAAACCCCTGCCAGGCTGAAACTTTTCCTTTTTTCCCTTTTTTGCCCCTTTTCTCCCTTTCCGTCCAGTTTCACCCCCTCTTTCCTCTTTTCTTTTTGTCACCCTGTCTCCTCTCCTCCCGCTGGTTTTCCCTCCCCCCTCCATGTGTCCCTTGGCTGATTAATAAACCCCCTTTATTACACAGTGGTCCCAGCGTGTGTTTCATCTGCCCTTCACAAGCTATCTAGATTGGCAGGCTCATAAGGTAAGTTCAGCACAAGAATTTAGTGACTCCTCCTCCTGGAATAGTATTGGTAAGAACCATTCTCAAGTAACCATGGCAAAAACAGAATCAGAGTGGCAATTCCTTAGCAACCATGCCCCAGAAACCAAGGTGAAAAGCACACCTCCATGGTCTCCCTTAAAACTTAGTACAGCCTATATGTACACTGATACTATTGCTGCTAGTCCCACTTCACTGGTGAGGTAGCAGAGGCTTGGAAGGTAAGTCACCCAAAGTCACATGTTTTACTCAGTGGCAGAGGTAGATTCCACTCAGAGGTCTGATGGCAGATCCTATGGTCTTGCCCATGCATGTGGGCTCTTTTTCTGTCTCTGCCACTCCCTGACTGCTGACAGAGGGATGCAGCTCAAATCTCTGTGTCTCCTCTGGAAAACCAGGGCTTTGACTGGAATTCTCCAAAGTACCCTCAGTTATTGACATGCCATGATGTTTTTTTAAATCCTGGAATCATCAACCTCCCCTCAGCACCATTACCTGTTTACAGCAGTTGAGTTCCCTCAGGGAACATGCAGTGTGGTCAGACTCCATAAATATCAAATGAGCAATCTGAACCCCGTGTTATTCCACACTCTCAGGGGCAGGGAGCTAGCCTTCGGGACGGCGCCTGTTCTGGGGACCGTTCTCTCCTTGAAGAAGTACCCTTCATTTGGGGGTAATTTCTTTAGGATTTTATTCTTTAGCAGAAAGTGTGGGTTGTGGTCAGCTATGCCTCAGACAAATGTGTTTTCCTAGAACTAAATTTTTTGCTTTTGCAATAGACCCTGACCCTTTTTTGACCTCTGTCCCTCTGAGTCTTTTTCCAGCCGACCCTTGAACAACAGTGATCAAAACACTCAAGCTTCAAGGAAGAAATGCAGACATGCATTTGTGAGAATGTCCTGAAGGCTGTCTTTGGTCAGGCTGCCGTTCTGTTCCTTGTGCAGAACTTTGTCATTGCTCCCATAGGTGCCTCTGCGGGTATCTGAGGCTTGCGGGTTTAGTAAGGCTGGAGCCTGCTGTGGAACTGCCTGCATGTTTCTATCCTAGTGGACTTACATTTGATTCTGTGGACAGAATTATTTGCTCTGTAATGATATTTGACAGTACACAAAGTCATCATCATAATGTGTTCTTAATGGGCCTATTGAGTGAAGTATAGTACTGAAGAAAGTGGAGAGTTTTGTTTGTTTGCCACAGATCCCTTTGTTAAAACAACACATTTAATAGAGCCTAAGAATTTAGTTGTGCATTTGTTTTTAGGTACCTCTTGGAGATCTTGTGTCTTTGCAGAATTTCAGTCATTATCCTTAGGAACATCACCAACGCCAACTTCTGTTGCAGCCTCTGGCCCTTCTTTAGCTACTCAGTACTTCACAGTACGTGTCTCAAAATCTGAACCCAGCATTTCTTCCTGTTGTCCTTAAACTATCTGTCTCTGTCTGTCTTTGTCTCTGTTTCTCTCTCTGTCTCTCTCTCTCTGTCTCTCTCTCTGTCTCTCTCTCTCTCTCTCTCTCACACACACACACACACACACACACACACACACACACCACAGTTTTTCCTGGTCTTACAATTTATTTTCATTCAATTCACTTAGTAAATATTTATTGAGCTCTTCTTAATGTGCCAGGAACTTCTTGGGGCACTGGGAATTCAGTGATGAATAAAAGAGGACAAAAACTATACCTTCCTGGAACTCATAGTCTCATGGGGACAAACAATCAACAAAGGTAAATGATTAAGTTATATTATCTAGTGTCATAAGATCATAAATGATATAGTGAAAACTGAAGCAGGGAAAGAGGATAGGAAGTTCTGAGTGTGGAAGGAGTGGCTGAGGATATTTCAGTTTTAAATTCAACAATGAGCCAATGCCTCACTGGGAAGGTGACATTTGATGTTTCAATGGTATCATGATATTTGAATGTCTCCTTTGATTCTCATTCATCTCCAATCAGTTGACAAATCTAATCAGTTCAACCTGTATAAATTGGCTTCATCTATTCCCTTCTTTCCATTCACAGAGCCATTACTCCTAGTTCAAGGTTTTATTGTTCTTCCCTGTGCAGGTGGATTAGTCTCCAGATGGGTCTTGGTCATTAGTCTCTTTGAAATTTGATTGTCTTGATTATTCACTGCTGTTATACAGAAATGCTTTTGCGTTTTCTGTATAGTGAACTTATATTTGAGTAAATAGGTTATGAAAGTTTCATACATTTTAATAGATTTTCATCATATTTGGAGTTGAGAAATATACAATAATGTTATGCACATAATGTAATTTTTTATTAAAGTATTATTTACATAAAATAAAATTCCATTGCAAATGTGAAGTGTGATGAATTTTGCAATATATACTATAGTCACATAGCCACAGCAGTCAAGATATGGAAAGTTCTCTTATCCTAAGAAGCTTCCTGGTAGCCCTTGAACGGTCTCCCTTCCCCACCTCAGCCTCAAGCAGTCATCCTTTTGTTTCCTAGCATTACAGTTTGCTTTATTCTAGAATTTCATGTAAATGCACTCATGAAGTACAGAGACTTGTTTGTTTTCTTTCACTTACAAAATATTTGTAAGATTCACCCATTTAATGCATATTAATATTTTATTTTTATAATAGCTGAATATTATAGTATGATATAGTGATATTATAGTATGATAGTGTGAATAATTTGTTTACTCAATTCCTCAGCTGATGGACATTTGGATTACTCCCCTTTGGGGCTTTTATGTATAATGCTGCTATGAATATGCATACACATCTTTGTTGAGGATTTTTTTTTTCTCTTGTATAATTACTTAGGAGTGGGAGTGAAGGATCATTTAGGACTTGCTCTGGTTTGTCCCCTTCAAAACTTGTATTGGAATTTAAGTCCCATTGTAAGCCATTGAGAGGGTAGAAACTAATCAGATAATGGTGTTAACATGTGGTGCCTCTGGGAGGTGATCAGGATTCAATAAAATCATCAGGGTGGAGCCATCATGATTGAATACTGATGGCTATATGAGAAGAGGGAGAGGGAAGCCAGAGGAGTACACTCACATGCAGATATGTGTATACACACACACACACACACACACACACACACACAGTGCTTCTCACCATACAATGCCTAGTGCCATCTTAGTGTTCTGTCAGGAAGAAGGCCATCACCAGCTACAGCCTTCTGCTTTAAACCAGAACTGAAAGCCAAAATGAATCTCCTTTCTTTATAAACAACCCAATATTATTATTAAAAAAATTGAACATGGGACTGTATGTTTAATTTTATAAAATGTTAATTATTTTTCAAAGTGATTGCATTATTATTTATTTTCACCAATGGTGAAATGGAAGTAGTAACCAGCCTATAAAGATAGCCTCAAGTAATCCCTGTTTTCTAGAGTTACACCTCTTGTAGTTTTATAGCATGGTATGTCAGAGTTGGCTGTGTGATCAGTAGTGTACAGCAGAAGAAATGGTATGTTATTTCTGAGCTTAGGTTATAAAATACACTGAACCTTTCCTCTTGGTTGGTTGCTTGGTCTCTCTTGAATCATTTTTGCTTTGGTGGAAGCCAGCTGACATATCATGAGCATCTATGCAGATACCTACAGCCAAGGAGAAACTGATCTCTCCTACTAATAGCTGGAGAAGTGAGTGTGGAAGCAGATCTCCCCACCCAATTATACCTCCAAATGACCGCAGCCTTTGGTGACATTTTGACTGCAACCCCAAGGCAGACTTGGAGTCAAAACTATAGCTAAGATGCTCCTGAAATCCCAACCATCAAAACCTGAGTGAGATAATTAGTGTTTCTTGTTTTCAGCTGCTAAGTTTGGGAGATAATTGATTTACACATCAATCAACAACTAATACATTGAGTTCCACTTTCTTGTCATCCTTGACAACATTTGATATTATTAGTTCTTTTAATTTTAGTGATTCTAGTAAAGGTGTAATAGTATCTCACTGTATTTTAAGTTTGCATTTTTCTCTGACGGCTAGAGATATTGAATCTGTATTCATGCTTTTAGCGATCACTTGTGTGTCTTCTTTTGGCAAGTCTCTGTTAAAATGTTTTGCTCATTGAAACAATTGGGTTGTGTTTTTATTTTATTTTCACTGAAAATATGTGGCATCATCCATAGGAGCCCATCTTTACCAGACTTGTCCTCCATAGTTGTTGCTGTGCAGAATTAAGTAAGCGTAGTAATGACATTTTTAGCAGTTTTGATTGTCCTTAGACCTAAGTGCTCAATTTCCTTACCTTTTCCTTAAGTGACATAGAGTTAATAATTATGCACCATTGATGCTAATCTTCCAACCACCACTTAAAGCTTTTCATATCATTCATTAATCATGTTTTCTTGTCCCTTGCCAATTACTGAGAGTTGTGTGCCCACAGTACTTTTCCTTGTTGCCTGAGTCCTTCTCTGCCCTTAGAACTTTTTCTCCTAGCATCTGCTTCATTCCACACACACATGCAATATCTGTTTCAAACCTGTTCCATATTTTATAGTCATTCCTAATTTTTGTTTATCATAATCCTATTGTCCTTTTCACTAGTCTCTTTAACAATCACTGCTTTTTTACTTACCAGATGCCACAAGGCTAATATTATTCTTACAACATCTTACAATTAAGTGCAAGTCATAAGTGATACTCAGATTAGCAGAATATTCATCCACCTCTAAGGATTTTTGCAAAAATTTAGTACGATAGTGTATATCTTCACTTTCCTGACTCCAGGGGTGAGTTTTAAAAGACTCAAAAAGCAAACTGTATCATATAAATGTCAATATGTTACACACTCTTTACTGCTGGTTTTGTTGAAATGGCTTTTCCTTATAGCTTACTTTTACTGACTATAAATTTATAATCATATTAGCAAATACTGAGTATCTGCTTTGTGTTAAGCATTGTTACAGACTTGCAAATGTTGGTGTTAGTTGGCACATTTTCTCTGAATTTTAGTGTATTTTCTATTCAACAAGTATGTATCTAGCTTCTACTATGTTCTGGCTATAGTATTATACAGTGGATATGGAGAATGAGTACACCAAGGATCTTGGAGACCAGGAGTTCCCAGTTAGGCAGGCAACCACAGAGCCTGGTGATGCCCATGTGGCTGTGTTGGATACAGCAGGAACTGTTCCTGCAAAGCCTAGAGCTGGCTTCTGGGGCACCAGGTTGGTCCTGCCTGGGAGTGCTAGAAGAGGCTTCCTGGAAGAATAACACTGGGCAGAATTTTGAAGATGTAGTAGATGTTTATCAGATGGTAAGAACAAGGAAAGGATGTTTCAGAGAGCATAGGATGAGGCAGGATACAGAGGTATCTTTTAGACTAAAGTTTTTGTATGCTTTTTCATCCATTTTGTGGAAGATAGGGTGCTGTTGGAGTCAAAACCTGACAGATTCTAGAGAGACAGAACTATATCTGATATTGTCCTATTTTATTTTTATGACTGCTCTCTTTAGCTCAACATTTTCCCAAGCTATTTGTGTTAACTTTATTAGTGCATTTGTTTCTTTTGTGGTGATTATGAAATGCATTTGTCACTATGTAATTTGATTATGTCAGTATCTTTGTTATGTAACTGTAGTTCATATTAATGTAGCCTAAAAAGATACTTTAACTTGATAAATTCAGTATTGCTCAACCAATTTGTTCTTTTCCCCTGCAACCTTTTGCTATGTCATTTCCTTAGTGACTACAGCCAGGTTGCACTGCATTGGACTTGGTAGATCATGCTCCTGTCTACCTGCTCATATTTTAAGGGTTTCATGTTTAAAAGTGTGCCTTCATGCCATGGTGCCAATGCCTGCCTCTCATCTTCCTGTAATATGGACTCAGTGGTTCACAAATGCATGGTCACATTCCTTTTTAGACTTTTCTCCTATGGACCTATATTCTGTTTAAAAATGAGCCACCTGTTATACTTTGGTTGTTCCCCATATTCTGTGGTTCTGCTTTGCACTTCCAGTTACCTTCAGTCAACTGAGGTCCAAATAGTTCTGGAGTTTTAAACTGTGCTCTGTTCTGAGTAGTGTGATGAAATCTCTTTTATAGTATATTGTCGTGATTGTTGAGAATCTCTTACTGTGCTTCATCTCTGAATTAAATTGCATCATAGGTATACATCAGAATGTGTTGGAGTTTGGTACTCTATGAGGTTTCAGACATCTAGTGTGGGTCTTGGAATGTATCTGCCATGGATAAGTGGTGACTGTTGTATATTGTTCTCTGGTTATTTAGCTATTGGATGTTCCTTTTAATTCTCATTTGTTTCTCATCGCTACAGTTAGATATTCATATTTTAAAAATGATTTTCCACGTCTCTTAGCACAGCATTTGGTGGAAAACATTTAAAAACTACTATATTAAGTGAAAGAAGGGTCTGACCAGATGTTGACAGAGCAAGTTTCTTTTGTTGTGTGACTAGATCAAGATTGCATTAGACTGACTTTTGAGGGGCATGACAGTGAAGGCTGGATTTCCATAGAGGACCTTATGCTTCTACTAAGTTGGTTGGGGCCTGATTCTAGGAAAGGTCACTTGATGTCTCCTAACCTCAGTTTCCTCATCTTGAGAGTGAGGATAATGATATTAGTTATCTATAGAGAATTTTGAGAATTTGAGAATATCTATTTGAGAATTAAAAGAAGTAATTAATAGAAAGTACACAGAATAAGTATCTCTTATATAACAGGTGCTTACAAACATTAAAAGTCATTTCCAACATGTTTTATAAAGTAATAAGGATAAAATAATGACAGTTAAATTACTTAATAAAGTACAAAGTGTTGCACAAATATTTTTACTGTCATTTGCTTTTATTTTGTCTCTTGTGTTAGTGACATACCACTGTTTATTGTGACAGAACTATTTCAGTTTGAAGACAAGAATGGATGGTGTTCTGATTCAATGGCAGCGAGACTGGCCAGAGTGCCTGGCATGGGTGGTATTATTATTGGAATTCTTGTCAACAGATTCATCTTGAGCCACTGTTGGGGTCACTTTAATACTCCTTGCTTTGCTTCTTTATTCCTAGCTCTTGTTTTCTGTTTTTCGTTTTTCTTTTTCTGAGGTCTCAAGTAGGCTCTGTAAGGATGGTTTAGTTTAGGATACGTTCGCAAGTAGTTAGTGATTACTCATTGAGGTGAGTTTGGCTTTACAAAGTAAAATCCTTGATTTTGGTACCAAAGGAAAGAAGTATCCTTGGCCATATAGCTCAGCCATTCTGAATTTGACAAATCACGCTCGGAAGGCTCAAGAGGCTTGCTGAGGTTGCCCAGTGGCCAGTTTGGCATCCTGTGTTGACCTGTGTCCATGCTGCCTCACTTCTCAGCGGCCTCACAGATTGCTGCAGTCAGGGGTCCTTGGCCTGTTCTCACCCCCTTTGTGCCTTGCCTGTACTGACTTGAGTGAAGCATTTTAGTTTACACTGTGGAGACTTCCTTCATATTTCGGGGAGGGTGGTCCCCTAGTGGTTGGGCAACCTCCATCCTTAGCCCCGTGCCAGCTAATCCTCTTCTCTCTACCTACTCCCCATCCTTCCTACCTCAGGCCTTCTCTTCTGTTATGTCTTTGACATTTTATCCTCCTTTATCTTTTCTGTATCTCCCTTTCCATATCACCTGCATGAGTTCACATGTTTGGTGAATGAAATGTCAAACATAACATACACTGAGAGGCTTCATTGTTTTCCTTTTTTTCTCCTGTCTTACCCCCACCCCCAGAGCTAGTTCAAGTTGTCCTGACAGTCTAAACGGTTAAAACTAGATGAGGAAAAAGCAATGGAAAATAACTCTATTACAACTTTCCTTACAGTTCTGATTAATCTCTTTTGACCCCTTTAGACCAATGCACTTGCTGGTCCATCTGCGAGGGTAATTGCTCTTCTCTTGAGAACATGCTCCCCAAGATGACCAGCTGTGTGATATTGTGCATTCTGGGTGACGAAGCCCATTTCGAGCGGGAACTTTGTTGTTTCCCTCCCTGCCTCTCTTCACTTTGCTTTTCTTACAACTCAAATAATGAATTCCTTTTCCTGCTACAGAAACTGGAGAGGTCAATAGTGTGACTCAGGTTAAAACCAGTGAAAGTTCATAGCCTCCTTAAATTAGAATACACACTTTTTTTTTTTTTTTTTTTTTTTTTTTTTTTGGCTTTTGAAGCTAGGTCCTGTAAATTTGTCATTATTTTCTGCCTTTGTTTCATCTTTTCTTTCCCTTCCTGCTTTGTCATAATCTCAAAGTTTATTGTTTTTCTCTGTTATTCTCTCCCCTTGGTAAGCCCCTGTCCTCCCAGTGGAACCAGGAGAAATTGTACATGGGGCTTTGGTATTTTGCCAACTGTTTTCTATAATTAAAAGTGAATTGGAAATGGGAATGCTGCCTCTGTTCTGCTGATGCTTCTGGGGTCTAGTCTAATAGAAACAGGAAAAGGTGCAAAGATAGAATTGGGAGGTAAGCAGAGAGGAAGAAAGCCTGCTATTCGGGGCAAAGGGCTCCTAATGGAACATAAACTCTTAAGCCTTCAGGTTGTTTCCTCCAAATTTGCTCTTTTATTTGGATCAGAAGATTATCAGTTAAGTTTTATCCAAAATTAAACCAATAATACCGGGGTGGTAGTTCAGGCAGCTCGTGACTGACTTGATCCTCACTAATTATCCTCCAAGTTGAAGTAATCAAGAGCAGAGACCATAATAGAACAATTTGGAATCTGAGAGAGATTTTTATTTAAATTCTCATGCTCTAAGCAGGAATAGTAAATAGATTACAACTCCTGGATCAGCCCTAATTGACTGGTTGCCTGGAGTGCAGGGCTGAGAAATAGGACTAGACTGGCAATCCTATTAAAATATTGCAGCATTGTGAGGCCCCGCCTGAGCATCAGCCAGCCCTTCACTGACAGCACAGGGCAGAAAACCTGCCTCATTAAAATCAGACCAAATTACTATGACCTGCTTTTCCACTAGTTTCCTCTTTCCCCCTCCCCAGCTAATTCTTCTGCTAACTTTCTTCCCAATTACTTTGGCCACATAAAACCATATATTTCCTTTCCTTCATCCCTTTATCTTTGGGGGGGTGGGCTTGAGTATTCCTTTTTTTTTTTTTTTTTTTTTTATGTATCGCATGTTTCTCTAGATGCTCTGCAGCAAAGCATGTTGCTCAAGTAGGTCATCCTCCCTTCGTTGTTTTTAAGTGATCGTTCTAGTGCTGTTATCAGAGAAGTGAGCATAGGATTTTTTAAAGTGAGACCTTAGGAGATGTTCAGCTTTTAGAATATCTGTTAGCAAGATAGGGAGTACATTTGCTCTGCTGAACAGCTGGGCATCTGGGTAGAGCATGCAGGAAATTGGGTGTATGCATGTGCTAATCTGCTCAGGCTGCCATAACAAATACAGACTGAGGGGCTTTAAATGGCAGAATGTTATTTTCTTATAGTTTTGGACACTAGAAGTCCAAGATCGAAGTGTCAATAGGGCTAAAAAATTTCTGATGCCTCTGTCCTGGGCTTGTCGCTGTCCGTGGCCTCACATGGCCTTTCCCTATGTGTGTGTCTATATACTAATCAGGCCCAGCCGAGTGACCTCACTTCAAGAACTACTTCTTTAAGGCCCTGTCTCCAAATACAGTTATATTCTTAAGTATTGGGGGTTACAACTTCAATAAATGTGAGTTTAAAGGGGGCACAATTTAGCTTATAACAAGGGTTTAGTAAGCTCTAATCATGTGACTGAACAACATTCAATGGGAAAATAAGACTAAGAATAACCTCTTTGTAAGATGGCATTCAGACTTAAATGAAATTTTGTCTGTCAAGATACCTATTTATAACAATGGTGGCATCATAATGTAACACATAATAGTAAATATAATGATTAGTATAATTTAAAAGTAATAGTGTTATTTGAAATGAATGGGCCCACATAAGGAAAGAAAGAGTTTGAATTTTATGTTTATTCCCAGAGTCCCGAGAAATTGGCCCATCTAGAGAAGGACATCTGCATTGGTACTGGGCAAGCAGCTGGCGCCACTGAGGACAGAGCAAGTTTAAAAGAGTGGCTCTTTTTGCCAGACCTGTTGAGAATGAAACATTTAATGTGGGACAGATGACACGCTGAATAGTGTCTGAAATGATTGCCTGTCATGGATTAAAATGTCAGGAAAATGAGTAAAAGGAACACTGTGTGTTTATTTTTATTACTAATAGAAATCAAAATGTTTCACCAAACATCATTTCGTGCCTTCAGTTAAAAGCCTGTATTAGCTGTTATTGTGGCGAAAAGAAAGAAAAGGTATCACATGGAAAACGAATGCCAGTATTATCATTCAAACTTCTTATAGTTCCCTAAACATATTTTAAATATTTTCCTCAGTGTTTTTCTGATTGGGAGCTAGAAATGTGGGTCATTTTATCATTCGCAGTTTCATATTAAGTAGAGTTTTCACCAATGTCTATTTTAAAAATGTAATCCTGAATTTATTATCCTCTAACCTAAATTAGTAATTCATTAACCTTTCATTGTAACTGATGCTGGAGCATCTGATTGCAATTAAATGTTTTACATTATTGGTCATTGTGAATAAACAAATAATTTTCAGCCCTGTTTTCCCAGACTGCTATAATTCAGTGATTGTAGCTAATTATACAGCTCTAGAGCGAGTTTTGAGAGGGATAAATATTAAGCTCTTCAAACAGCTCTGCTTTAGTTGCCAGTGCTGGGGACTCTGGGGGACAAAAGGTTTCTCAGGGGGTGTTTAGGACTCACATATTTGTTGAGTTAGGCAATTTGATGGTACTTGTAGGTTCACTAAATGGAATCTAGGACAAATCTTTAAAAAAAATAGAAAATGATTAATTTTTTGATATTTCAAAAGTTCTAAATTGGAAACACTAGTTCCTCTGGTGATAAAATAGTCAATTCTAGATTATCTTAGAAGATATGTTGATTTAGGGGATGGAATTTTCAAGCTTGTTATTTTTTCCCTTTTGTCCTTGTCACCAAGTCTTTGGCTATTTTAATTTTTTTAGAGCCTTTGTTCTAGAGCACCAGGAGAGAAAAGAAATGCCAAGGTGAATCAGATCAGCCACATCACATAACTGACAGTGAGAAGTCTCTTGGAGCTTATTTCACTTATCACAAAGCTCAGAGTGTGTAGCTCTTCTTTCTTTTATGGTTTCCTTCTAGATTTTGCACTGCTTGTGGGAGAAAATCTGTTCATTGCTGTGTCCCTAACACCATCAGAGTGACGACATGCACCATGCACTCAGTAGATGTTGGCTGAGTCGTTGAATTAGATTTAAAAACCATCTATTTTTTATTTTTAGTTTTCACAAAGAGTAGAGTTGGCTTTATCTTGCCTGTGACTAACTCCTCCAAACTTCCAAAAAGCAGCTATCACTTTACCACCAGCATTTAGTCACTTTTCAGATTGAATCCCTGTCTCTTCACAGCAGGATAGCAGCATGAAGAGAAGGTCAAGGTTGCTAAGGTAAGAGGAGGCATCTCTGGGTGGAATTGAGAGAACCTGCAACCTACATGAACCAGGTGCTAGGAATAAAAATGTGCCCCTTGCCTTTCCATTGAAGAAGTAGGGCCTATTTCTCACTAAAGGAGTCTTACATCCATTAAGGCTGCGTCCCGCTTTTCTTTGACAGTTCTCTAACCTCATTCTGCCAAAGTGTACCCCAAGGACCCCAGGAGCTTGGAACAAACACCTTTTGTCATAGTGAAGTGTTTTGGGAGTAGAAAGAAGAGAAGCAAGTCAGGCAGTGTGGTATGTCCTTGGTGGTTTTATAGGGAGTTCCCATCACATCTTTACTTCATGAGATGAAGACTGCTCTTCAGTGTTGTTCAGCCCAAGAACATGCATCAAGTCCTTCAGCATGATCAAAAAGAAAGAATGGTGAGGATGCATCAGAATCAGAGGCTAGATTTCTAATCTTGGATCTATTGCTAATTGGCTCTGTGACCTTGGTACAAGTTATTCTCTCTCTCTCTCTCTCTCTGGGCCTCAGCATGTTCATCCATGAAATGAATCAGTTAATAGTTTGATGGCTGATGATTGCTGCTTTTCTTTGTATTCATTTAGAAAATTCAGAGTTCACTGAAGTTCCCCACAGAGTGCTCACTGTGTGCTGTAGTTTAAGCTGTGGGATCATTTTCTCCCAGTTCGCTTCCCTTTGCCTTGTTAATGTCATTGCATGCAGAAATAGAAAACTGGTACAAAGCCATTTATCCAGTGCTGTGTGCCAGAATATCTTTGATGAGATCATATGTTGCTCTTTTACTTTTTAAAACTAAATCTGACTCAAATAGTAGTCACTAACTACTTAAACTTTGGGTATAGCAATGGCCTACATTTCCTGCTCCTTTTGTGTTGGTATTCAACTTCCCTTGTGTGATTGCTTCCTTTTCAGTAACTTCTCTTTTCCTTCTGCATAAATTAACATAAGGGGCATCCAGAATTTTGGCAGAAGCAAATGCCAGTTGTACCAAGCTGATGTAGCAGTTCTAGGGCCAGTGTCCTTTGCAAATGTGTTGTTTTATGAAGATATAATTTTTATCTGGTTCTTTGCATCAGCAATTTTGCCACTTGGCATTGTTTAAAAAGCTCATGGAGTATCTGATCCAATTCTCTATTATTCACTTGTGTTCTCTTCCTCCTTCTCTCCCCAGGAAACTGTATTTTCTCTATCTTGGAAAAGTGTGTGTGGTACAATAAGAAATTCTGGTTACTTGGGTACCACGTTTTCTTCAGCATCTTGAGAAAAAGGCTGATGTGGAGGCAGGGAAAATATTCACAGAAATGCTGCTTTTCTCAAGGCTGCTAATAGCTGTCTGAGAGTCTATTGAGGAAAAATATAGTCTAACTAAGACTTAAGGCGGAGGAAGGCATCTCTCCTGCATAACCTAAGAGAATCAAGGCAGATGAGCCAGGGGAGGGCGGGACGAACTCTGGGGCTTCTGAAGGAGGTTTGTGGAGGAGACATCTATCCTATGTTCCTCCAGTGTTTTTTCATTAGAGTAAAGTGAGGTAGAGGCCTGTCTGGACCCAGAGCTTGGCTAAGGAAGAAGCCCAACTGCCATGTTTAAAGGCACAGACTCTGGATTCAGACAGACCTGGGTTATGAGGGAGTCAGGGTACTTTGGTTGTAACCTTAGAAACCCAACTCTGACAAACTTAAATTCGTTAAAAAAAAAAAAAAAAAAAAAAAAAAAAACAAGGAGGAAGTGGATTAAAAGCATACTGAGTAATTCAGAGAACTGGTGAAAGAGTTGAATCATTTGGCCTCAGAAAAAATGAGAACCTGGATAGTTCTGTTTTCTAGGACAGTCACTTCAAGGTGGTGCCATTGGAATGACTTGGAACTGAATGTTTTCTGTCTTTGTGACATTTCATTCAAGATCCATATCCCTGAGAGAGAAATGATTGGTTTGGCCTTGTTCTTTTGGAGGAAGGTGGGGATAGGACGCAGGGAACCAGCTTTTTAACAAACAAAGTTAGTTCACTCAAAGAAACTGGGCTATCCTTATGAAAAGAAGGGGTTAGGGTTGCTGGAAAGACCAGAACAATGGCTGAATATGATACAAATGAATATGGCTACTTGGCATTTTAATATTTAAACCTCAAGGAGTTTTTCCCTGGGAACTGAACCCAGAGACACTTACCATTGAGCTACATCCCACCAGCCCTTTTTAATTTTAATTTTGAGACAGGGTCTTGTTAAATTCCTTAGGCTAAATTGCTGAGGCTGGCCTTGAACCCAAGAACCTCCTCCTTCAGCCTCCTTAGTCACTGGAATTAGAGGTGTGCACCATCATGCCCAGCTAAACCTTAAGGAGTTTGAGTAATAGCATCCAGTATCTCATCTTGGTACTGGAGAACACCAAAGGACTAAGTAAGTCTACTGAAGAGATAATACCCATTTTATAGATAAGCTCACTGGAGGCATTGAAAACGATAGAGCTTATAAAGCTCTTGGCATATGCCTGGTAGCTGGTGAGCCCAGGTGATCTTTAGCTATGTTCATTATGTTCTCTTTAGCAGTGTTATTAATTGATAGGATGAGTGACCACATTTCTCCCTTTGCCCAAGACAGTCCCAGTTAATGACTTTATTCCTTCCAAGTTAGCACTGTCTTGGATTTCTCATTTTTAAAGTAAAGTATCATTGTTACTAATTTCATTATTATAAATAAATAAGTCAAGGTGGGCTTGAGAGACCTTCACTTCAGATGTGTGTTCAGTGAAGTCTAAATCTGCACAGTAATAACTTTCCTCCCTTTCCCCAAAGCTTTCAAGGTGCTGTTGAACCAATACCTTCTTGAGTGGCAGCATGCAGGTGCCCCAGATAAAACAGAATATGGTGAAACACCAGAGCTGGGGCAGTTAATGTCCCTCATCCAGTCTGGCATGGGAGAAGTATTTGATACAGCCACCTTTCCAGCCATCAGCCAACTGTGCCATGGCCCCTTCCTGACCTTCCAGGGTATTGTAGCCACTGACCTTCAGTAGGCTGTGAACCTGAGAATTGTAACAAATTATAAGTTGAAATACAAATGAGAAAGGGCAAGCAGCTCTGCAGTAGAAGTTATAGATTCTGAGAACAGTTGGCATGCTCTTGCTACAGGGGTTTGTCACATTTTATAGGGTGTACATCTAATGCTATTTATTTGTTTTACTTTTTGGCAATGTTTTTTATTTTTTAATAAACCCTCTTGGTAATAATTGTTCTTCCCCAAGAGTACCTTTCTAAAGAAAAATGAATTATTGTTTATCTTAAGAGAGTTGATATTAAATGTGTAACCTTTCAACATTTTCTGTTCTCACAAAGGCCATATCAATATCACTGACCATGTTTCCAAAGGAAATAAATCTGTTGAAGAATAATTAGCATCTATCTTAACATTCCCAAACAGGAAGGTTTTTCATATTGCAACATTTCTAAGTATTGGTTTTTCCCCCATAAAATACATTCTATTTTTCTCTTTTGTTAGTACAGTATAGTGGGGTTCATTTTGACAAAATCATATATGCATGGAATTTTATTTACTCCATTTCAGGCCCCAGAGGCCCCAATTTACTTCCCCTTCCCCCTCCTCCCATCCTCCCATTCTCCCTCCTCTATTGGTCTTCCTTTCATTTATTTATTTATCTATGTATCCATTTATTTATTTATTTATGATTGTTGCTTTACCGGGTATACATAAAGGTAGGATTTGCTTTGGTATATTTTATACATGCACATAGCATGATTTTGTTAAATTCATTCCACATTTTCTCCCTTTTCACATCTTCTCTCCCTCCCTATCAGTCTCCTTCTACTATACTGATCTTCCCTATATCTTTATGAGATGCACTCCTTCTCGCTTTTCCCTAATTTTGCTGTAACTTCTGCATACTAGAGAAAATATTCAACTATTGACTTTTCTGAGTCTGGCTTATTTCACTAGGCATGATGTTCTCTAGTTCCATCCATTTCCCAAGAAATGCCAAAGTTTCGTTCTTCTTTATGGCTGAGTAAAACTCCATTGTGTATATATACCATATTTATCTGTCTATTGACAGGCGTCTGCACTGGTTCCATAATTTGGCTATTG
The DNA here is from genome assembly GCA_025594165.1 of Tamias sibiricus. Lineage (NCBI taxonomy): Eukaryota > Metazoa > Chordata > Mammalia > Rodentia > Sciuridae > Tamias > Tamias sibiricus. The sequence continues at coordinate 6,998,379 of CM046666.1, forward strand.
TGAATTGTGGTGCTATAAACTAAGTATTGATTTTTAATAATGGCTTTTCATATAGATGAAATAATTGCATTCCAAATTTACTTTTTCTTTTTGGAGAGTTGGGGAGCTCAGCTTAGGACCAGTGGGGTTCTTGGCATACATGATGGAAAAGAATTTCGGCAGGAGCCAGACAAAGGCATAGATAGATCTTTATTTAGGAAAGTAGATACATGTTTAAGGGAAAATGTGGACCATCTCAAGAGTGAGAAGCCCACTTGACTTGGGCTAGGGGTCCAATATTTAGAGAAGGATAGTATTTGGGACTGGATTGGAGGTGCTATTACACAATTTTGTGTCAGTTTTCCTTGCACTTGCATATTACCCTTATTTTACATGGGCATGGACCAAGGTCATGTTGCTCAAGACTTACAGTTGGGCTTTCTGCATCTCAGTGACTTGTGGGCATTTCCTTTAAGATACAGTTTTTCTCTCTCTTTATCCTAAATCCCTATTTCAGCTCCATAAGCAAAAGAACAATCACACAATTAAGCAATAGTACAAATTTTCTATCCTGATCATCTTAGTTGCTTTCAATTATAAAATTATTTAAATTAATTTTAATTTTTTTTTTCATTTTTTTGCATTTAATTCATAGGATCAAAGGAAAGCTTTTGGAAATTCATTCTGTCAGACATAACACAATCTTCATTATTGTACCCATGATTGTAAAGATAGTCAAAAAGGTAAACATTTAAGATTGAACTGGTTTTTCAACAATATACAGAATTCTTTTGTGGAGTCAAATGTTTTAATGGAGACAACCTTCTTACTAAATTAAGAAAAGTATAGTGGGATATACCTTGTAATGATTAAGACATATAATTAACATTTAAAAAATATAATAGTAGAGTAAAACATTAAATGTTACATATGAGTATAATAAATTGATATGATATGAATTTAATATTAAAAATTTATGAAGGTATATTTTATAACATGTACTATACATATAACTCATAATGACATCAAACAAACTATGATGTTCTATCATTAGAATCATTAGTTGTAAGAATTGACAAATATTTACATATCTACACAGAGTAATTTAATTACACAATTGTTGTGACAAGGCTGAGGCTGAATACAGAGAAGTGCCTCAGTGTGGCAAGAACACTTGCTTTTCCTGCCGCCTGACATCAGTGGAAGTTCAGAAATATGTCAGTCTGAAAACTCCTTTGCATCTCACCCTAGCTATCCCACAATGTTATCGAGTGTATGAGTCCTTTAAATTTTGGCTGTATTTTTTTCCCCAAGGATCAGTTGGAGATCTTAAGCCAACATATTCAATTACTGAAGCACCCAAAACTTCAGCAGAGAAAGCTTTTTACAGCATTGCGATGATTAAAAACAAAAGCTGCAAACCCGAAGGTGTTGTAATATATCCTCACAGAAGCAGCAAATAACATAACAAGGATCCAATGATAGGTGTACCGAGTTTAATTCCAAAATCCCATAATTCTGCTTTAGAATAGCCATAGTATAGAAAGATTTTTTAATGTAATATCTCTGTTTAATTGAATAAATTTTCTTCTGAAGCACAGTAGAATAAAATTGAGAAAGTTATATATTACACTACCCAAATTTGGTAAGACATTGAAAAGAATCATAGAGACAATTTATATGAAAAGCTTATTCTTGTTAAAACATTTGTAAGACCTGTATTCTGAATGGAAGCAAAAAAGATGTTCCTTTAAAAATATCGGGGCTGAAATGGTTATGCATCACAGTAAAAAATAGAATCATGAATTGTTTCCATATGGCAGGACTGTTTTTCAGCATATCAAACTGTCAGGTGTTTTCAAAAATGAAAATAATGTGGTCTTAACAGAAAATTCCTTCAAAAGTATCAAGAATTTCAAGTTGCCCCAAATGTAATTTCAACAAAGATTGTAAGCAATTTTATGACAAAGGTTAAAAACCAACAAGATTATTTTATAAACACATACTTTTAGCAAAATACTAGGGACTAAATTAAAGACACAGTTATAAAACTGATCAAGATAAATAAGTATATGCCAAGACCAATTATTTTTTACATTACTTTTAAATGTTTATAAAATTAATGTAGTACAAAGAAACTGCTCTATTTTGCTTTAATTTATGTAGTTTTTTTTTTTTTTTTACCATGGATGTTAAAAAATAATTTCTGACTGAAATTATTCTTTAGATTCAAGACAGGAGAACCAGTTTGTTAGTTGGTAAGAAAATGTTTCAAAAAGTAATATAATTTTAGTTATTTGTAGCACTCAACATTCACACTCAAAATTGTCTGAGTTTGAACAATAAATTATGTGGGTATTTTATTCGTTGATAATTTTGGTGAGCCTTTAGTGTTGTAATAAGGCACAATTAAAAGTGTTGCTGTCAGACCATAGAGGATTTGGTAACCTGGAAACTCATTCCCTGAGGGCTCCCTCTCCCATCCAGCTTGTATTCAAAGTCTGCTTGTACCCTCACTATTTTGCTGCATGTGACCCCCATTCCATAATTGATCATCTCCACTCCATCCTAGACCATTGATTGACTCTCTAGAATTGGGACCCTGGTCCAGGCTGGGGCAATCCTGATTTTTGACTAGGAGTTTTGGATTTAAGTCATGAAATAGTGCAATCTCTCATCAGTGTCTGAAGCTATTAGATATGACTGAGAGCATTTGGTGTCATTTGTGCCTCATCTTTGGACTTGGAAGCAGAAATAGCCAGTCTGCAGACAGGGAGAAGAAAGGGATTCTGGAGTGAGAGGCAGCCTGTGTTTGATTTCCTGGATGGAATTTTTCCTGAGGTTTCCCTTAGGTTCCACCAGTCACCTAAGCAGTTTTATAATAATTTAACATTTATCTATTGAAAATTTGAGTCTTACTTGCTGCTGTCCTTTACAACCTGAGGAGTGTTTTCTTCTCTGTGTGAATTTAAAGGAAATTAAGAGAGACCCATGGAAATAAGTGAAAGAAAGAGAATGGGAATTTTATTTCTCCTAAACTGATTGGACCTTGTGGATTAAAATCTCTACCCAGGGGGTCTGCACACAACTCTATCCCCTCCTCTTCTGACCACCTAAGGGAAAGGTGGGGTCTGCATAAAAGACATAGTTCCCCATTTATCCAAGGTAGACAGCATGGGGATAAAAACAGGTTCCTGTTGTTTGAGGTTTTTTGAATAGGATACCTCATGCAGAAATATGGACCTGGCCAGTAACTTATTCCGCCCAGTGGGGCCAATTTAGTAAAAGATGAAAAAAGTCACTCTCCTAGACATTTTTCTACAAATGGAAACACGGGCCAGCACAAAGCAGTTCACTCCACCACAAGTCCAACCTTATACCTAGCTGATTCTAGACCCTTAAAATTGGAAAATGCCCTGTTGTTGGTCCAATCCATGCAACATTCAGACAGACAGCTAGTGTGGGAGTGGGCCTGGGGGCAGCCAGTCCAGGCAAGCCCTAGCCTGTGAGTGATCTTAACAACCCGCTGTTTTCTGTTCTGCTACCTCCATCTTTATGCTTTTGTTGGGATCAGCAAGTAAGCTTCCCCAGTTGATTGCTAGCACCTCCCTCCATTGCCTGGAATTCCCAGTATTTATTAGCCTCCTCAAGACTAGTGTTTACAAATGTTTATACCAATATTTATGGTGCTTTGGACCTTATCAGTAAGGATCTGCTTTGGGAGACTGAAGCAGATTTAGCTAACAGACATGGCTATTGTCAAGAAAAGTCTTGTGCTACAGTGGTTGATCATTTAGGCATTTCTGAAAACAGTAGATGGAAAGTCACTCTGAAAGTTCATGAACAATAAGATTACAGGGGATATCTGACTATGACAATAAATCTTCAATGTTGTTCTTGGTGATCCAGAGTTTTCCACAGAGAGAGGCTAAAAGGCTAACTATATATTTAAAGACTGCCCCCTTTCTTAGATATGTGTGTACTGTAAAGGGCTTTGATTTTCCAACACAGGGTGACTTTTTTCCAGTCTTGCACATTTGAGTGCATGCACACTGCTGTCTGGGGTTTCAGATCTTTCTAAAAACTGATTCACACAAACACCTAACCTTTCCAACCCCTTCCTGCCACCTGCCTTCTCTGTGAATACAGTGCTCACAGCCTTTCAAAGACAGAGGTTTCAGAATTTGGCAGCATAAAATGGATGGCTCCTAACACATTAACACTCGGTGGACAATTGCAGTTACTTAACTCTGCCTTGTCTGACTAGCTTCCCCATTGTTCCATGTGGTCCTGCTGGCTACATCTACTGGGACTTGGGTACACAACTTAAATTTTTATACTCACAAACCATTTGGGGTTTGAGGAATCATTCCTACATAGGTTGTACCTGTCCCTAAAATGGAAGCTCTATTTATTTTCCCTCCAAGTCTGGCATTTAGTGCCTTTTGACTTAAAATGGTTGAGAATGAGTTGGCAGCTTATTTATTTCCATCTCCTTTCACCTATTAGTTCTTAGTGCTTTATGCTCGCAAAAGCTTTAAAAGTGAAAGTTTCCAGATGAGAGTAATTGACAGGCCTGGGGTAGAAGGCTGGGACGCACAATGGTTTAATATAAAGGGGAAGGCAGAGGTATTAATTGTGAACGATAATAGCTTTTAGGAGAGGTAGAGATTGTAACATGAGCTTATGAGGCTCATTTTCAGTGGCCCAGTGCAGCAGTCAGTGCCTCCTGGATGACAGGTCAGACTGCAGGGGGAGACTGACAGACCATGATGGCACCTGGTGAGAAGACCAAAGAGACAGCAGAGGAGCAAAGGGAAAGTGGAAAGCAGGGGAGCAGAATTCCCAGCCCCAGTTTCTTAGTCATTTTACAGCAAGGTTTTGTTATTTTGTTCAAAGTACAGAAGTTCATCTACAAATGTGCTGTCTGTTAAAGACCTCACCATCCAAATGGGTATCTGGATCCAGAGCATATGTCCCACTGGAAAGAATTTGTTTTTTCTTCCCAAGTTCAGTGAGTTTGGCTAGCAAAATGATTAGGATCTCTGGGTTTCCATATGCAGATTTGGAAACTAAACAAGTTATTAGCTTTTGATAAAGCACTGTATATGTTTACATCCCACAATTAGTTGCTAATGTAGTTTCTCTGATTACCTGGCACTGTAATATAGATCACATAATCCAGTAGATACTTGTTAGTTTTTAAAATGTGAAATATCTTGAACACGGTTGAGTTTGTGATATAAACCACAAATGCAGTGTCTACTGCGACAGAGCCTTTGCCTGGAGAGCAGGTGGTCTGTGTGTTGAGATCTAATATAGTTTTGGATACTGCATCTAAGAAGGGATCTTCCTGAAAATGAATTCTCCTCAGCAGAATCTCTTTTGTAGTCTTCCTAATTTATTTTTTGTCGCCATTGGAATCTGTAAGGTGAGCAGATAATCTAGTAAGAAGTGATTGATGAAGGAGTGAGTACTTGGCAGCAGGGACTTAACCAAAGGGCAGAGTATGGAGAGTAAAGTAGGGGACCTGTGCACGTGGAGCCAGGCTGGGCTGGGGCTGGGCAGGGGAGCAGGAAAAGCAGGGCGGCAGTGGAGGGAACTTGAGGTGTGAACAGAGGTGAGGGCACCAGTCAGATGCGGCCAAGGGCAGAGAGACACAGAGTCTGAACCAAGCACCCTGGAATTAAGAAATTGGCTTTGGTTGCTAGTGAGAGCATGTAGGTTCTCAGGCATGGGTTTGAGAAGACTCTAAGTGAAGTCAGGAAGACGCAGGATGGGTTGAGCAGGATGTATGCCCCTGCAGCGGCGGTGGAGAACTTTGAACGGTAGCGCTGTCATTGGAACCGAGAGGCACTGAGAATTTGCAACTTTGCAGGGAAAGCAACGACAGTGTTTAGTGATAAATGTAAGGCAGGGGCCAGCTAACAGTTTCTGTAAAGGGACAGACAGTAAATATTTTCAGCTGTGTGGGCCAGTCTTCAGCTGGTCCTTGTTGCTACTCAGCTCTGCCATGGCAGTGTGAAAGCTGTGGACAACACATACAGGAGTGGGCATGGTGTGCCAGCCCCTGATAGCAGGGATGGAAAAATACTTTGAGCCTGAGGAATAGAAGTGGACATTAGGTAAAGACTGGTGATTTCATAACCAGATTTTTATTTTATCCAGCCCAAGTCACCATGCCCACTTTCTTTTGGAGCTGATAAGCATCCAGCATTGCTCAGTTCCAGCTGCTTGAGCCGTCAACAGTGTGGGACTCCACGATGCCCCGCTGGGGCCTTCAGCTGGACCTCTGTCTGATAAATGGCTTCTCACTTACAGTACGCTGCTGAGGAAATGTCACACAGAAACCCCCGCGAGCACATTGGGGAAATGAACTGATCATGGTAGAACAGAATGGGCCCAGGGTTTTATACAGTCTCCCTCAGCTCAGAGAACGAGGGACAGACTCGGAGGTTGCTGGTGCAGGGAAGTGGGGTCTTAAGGATAAGGCGTGAAGTCCCAGTCTCTTCTGAGTGAATTACTTTTTCAGGGTGTAAATGGTGAGTGAGAAAAGGATGTCGAGATAAGTCAAGCTTGAGGGTGGAGTGGGAGAGCCGTGGGAGGCTAGCAGATAGAACATCAGGACTGTGGTCTACTCAGAACGTGGGCGGTTTCTTTCTGTGAGTAATTGTTGGAGTGTGCCATTTTAAAAAACAGGTTACTTGGGAGAGCATTACCCACTACACAGCATCTCTTATCCCAAAAATTAACATATGTATATCCCTTTATGTTTTTACATATACACATGGTTTCTGGTTTGTTTTTCTTTTACTCAAAATATATCATGTCTCCCAATTTTGTTTTCTAATTTAACGTGGAGCCCTGTGTTGTGGTGGTAAGTGTAATTTCAGCTGTATGTTTGGTGAGGCCTGTTAGTGTTGGCCTGAAGATTAAAGAGATGTCATCTAGATAGATGGCAAGAAGAAGGGGCCATAATCATAAGATTTTAACAAAAAAGGAAAAGACTAGCATTTGGGTTTTCTTTGTTTGGCTTGGTTTGTTGTTTTCTGTTTTTATTTTCTCCTTCCAAAGCTATATCATGTTAAGAAATCTGATTAATTAGCAGAGATAAGGAAAATGATCAGAAATCAATAATTCAGATGTACACGTGCAGAAATGATGCTGAAGTTAAAGAACGTGTGACTTAAACATCAGTACAGAGATCTTTTGCTTCCCACTCTCTATATCAGGTGGTTCTTTATCTTTGGTAACAGAATTAGTAGTATCTGGAAATTTCTCCAGGGGGTCTTTGAATGAAAATCCTTTGGTGTATTAAGGTGACCTTCTTAAGGGATTGTTTGATGGGTTTGGACTTTCCTCCTTGAGAGGAACTCATCTTTCTTCCTCAATGAATGACATGGAAGTGGGGTGGTCTAGCCACTCTTCACCTGGTGGTTGGGCGGCAGCCAGGCTACCCGGTCAGCTTGATAAGGTCATGCCTTTGACTCCTGCAGTGGCTACTGCTCCCTTTTCTTTCAAAAAGATTTTGCCTCATATCCAACATATTTTCTGGGATAATCACACATTTTGTGTGTGTGTGATTCAGTGACTTTCTATAGAGTAAAACGTTATTATTCTGGTTTTGCTGATGGCAGATAAGTTAGGTGGTCACTAAGCCACCTCCACTAGGTTTCTTTACCTTCTCGCTGCAGGACATCGCCTTGTCTAGCTTCCTTCCAGGAAATCCTCTCCAAGCTGTAGAGCTGCAGCAGTTTTTCCCCTTCGTTTTGCTAAGTGTGACTTACCTTTCCTCTTAGTCTTTATGCTCCCAAAGGCCCCAAAGCAATGTGTCCACGGGCCTTGCACATTGTGGACACATATACACTCTTGCATGTCTGAAGGGATATTGAGGTTTACGTAGAATCTGTGTCTTGTTCATCTTTATAATCCCTGTGCCAAGTAGAGGGCCTAGCACACTAATCTGTGTTTGCTACTGGGCAAATGAACATGTGATTGAGGAAATGTGGAGCTTCCAAGCATAGTAGAATGGGTTCCAAGTATTGTCCCCAAGCTCCACCACAATCTTCTTGTCCTTTAGGGGATTCGTTGCCAGGGGAGTCACAAAAGGCAGATGAGAGACGAGCTGCTTTTCATTTGGCTGGGTACGTGTCCAGCGACCCCTCTGTCTGTGGGGCTTTGAGGGGTGATCACAGAGCTGGAGCCTACCATTGGGGCTAGAATCCAAGGTGAGCTCTCTCCTCCCTCTCCCTCAGCAGGGCTACAAAGGGCATGAGAGTCAGAGCCACAGCTTCTCCCTGGGCACATAGGGGACTAAGGGTCCCATCACTGAGGACACAGCAGGAAAATGAGAAGCCAGGCAGTGCAAGTGACATACAGCCCTGTCCCAAATTGACTAGACTTTCAGTTTAACCAGCAAATAAGAAGGAAGATAGAGAGACAGAAGCAATAATGAGAAGGAATAATAGACACCAAAATGAAGATTTTGTACATGAGAAGGGATTTGAGAAATATTGAAATTTCCCTGTAGGCGAAAATGAGGAGAATGAAAGCAGGGTATGCTGATGAGAAATTACCTATAAAGTATACTATTTTTAAATAACTTCCCAAATAAATATATAAATCATAGTTACATAAAATCATTTTGATTTCATTATGTGAATGTTAATAAATTTTAATTTTCAGGTGTATATGCCTAAAGGCCTCAAGGCTCTTAAACACAAAATAATCAAAAAGCTAATTAATCACAAGTGGGCAACTTTCCCAAATAACTGTAGGAACAGTTACAATTAAGAAATAATACCCTATCCACAAAATAGAATAAAAATACACACATAGACAGGAAACTTCATTATAAGTCATAAAAACCAAAAAGAAAAGCAGAAAGATTGCCATTTCTTGAGCTGCCTAATTTTCCTAAGTATATTTGAGGAGAAACAGGGTAAGGGCCATTTCTGAGGCCTGTGCTCCTAAATGGACCTGTCTTCCTTATTAAACTCATACTCTTTGATCATGCATTAAATCTTGACTCATGCATCTACTAACTATTTTCCCATCTTTTTTAGAGATCTAGAAGTCTGGTAAGCACATCTTCATTTCCCCAAGTGCTGGCTGAGAACCCTGAATAGAACAGAGGCAGATTTAGGTGCCTGTAGGATGACATAAGTTTTGGCTCCATCAAGTTTCCACAGGTTTCAGATCCATCTTAGCAGAAAAACTAAGTGTTCTTCTCCTTTTGTGAGTATATTGTAGAGACTTCAGCCAAGTTCTTTGCTATAATCAAAATATATGAATCTATGGCATTTGAGGTTGCCCCACACAGTCATGCACACATAGGAGACAATACGAATGTTAGTCAGCACCCTGAGACCATAAGAGTGGGATGTAAGGATTCTTTGAGTTTTAAGAGGTGAAACCCAACTAAAGCCAAAAAAAAAAAAAAAAAAAAAAAAAAGTTCAGGGGGAGGGAGGGTCCTCAGTTGTTCACATAAGTAGGAGGAGGTCCATGAAGTGTGTTGGTTTCTGATACAGTTGGATCCAGGTCACACAGCTAATTAGGGCAAAAACCAGTACTAGAATTTACTCTGGGTCCTCTGACTCCCAGGGCAATTCTGTTTCTATTACATGGTGCTAGCTTTATGCTGCCTCAATCAATATCAGCTGAATTAAAAAGCAAAATGAAACAAGAAGGGCATGTCCCCTCCATGGGTTCACCGTGGTAATTCATTCTGATTTTTACCTCTTAGTACCTGTGCAGTTCATGTTCTTAAGAAAACTGAAAAATGCTTTTGGGCTTCTTCTTGAAGAAGCAAATGATTGCTTTCTACCTACTTGTATTATTACACTTTTGTGTCCTCAGCTGAGGTACACAATTTGTTTTTCAATCATCTGTCCATACATTTATTCTGAGAACATTATTTAGTATTTCCTAGGTTATACATAATGTGGTAGGCAGGCATTTGGGATGCAAATGTGATGAGGACATTGACAATTGTAGATAAAGATAAATTCAAGTAGAAGGCCTAGGAAATAGAAAAAGAAATATCTTCATTTGTTCATTCTTTTAAGCAACAGATATGTGTTAGGCACATAATAAGTGTTAGGAACCATGGTGTAGGTATCAGCGGTGGGCATAAAAAGTAGAATTATGTGAGGAACTGCAAATAATTCAGTATGACAGAAGCATAGGGTACATATGGGCGCCGAGTAGAAAACATGGGCCAGGGTGCAATCATCAGACACACTGGGGAGGGAGCATAGGCCTATTTTACGCAAGTAGGCACCATGACGCCATTTTCATTCCTGGAGCTCTGGATGTAGGTATGTAGGCTGGGTGGAGACTGGAGAATATCAGAGGTTATGGGAATATTCCTGGGTGTGGAGGGAGCCAGTACTCAGCATTGGCTAGGGAATTATGAGTTCAAAATGAGTAAGACTCATGAGTAAAACTCATTTAATGTGAGGGGTGAGAGATTCTGGGTGAACAATAAGACACCCAACTTAGACTGGAGAGCTCTGAGGAAAGGAGTAGACTTTTGTTTGTGTTGTGTTCACATTACTTACCTGAAACAGTGCCTGACACAGAGGAGATATTGTTGAGTAAGTACTTGAATTTTACAAAAAGAGTGGTTCAAAGTTTGAGGAAGTACTGGTGAGGGGATTCATTCTAATCCAGAAGGTCCTGGAGGGCCTCCTGAGGAGGTGACCTTTAGCCAAAGGTTGAAGTTAGTGAGGGAAGAGGAAGTAGAAGATTGCAGTGTGTTTGTATATAACTGAAATTCCACCCAGGCCCCCCTTTTTTTCATTGTGGGTGCCGCCTCCACTCCACTCTGGCTTTGCCTCTTGGCCTTCTGTTCCAGAATCTTTTCTGTGTATCTAGGGAGACAGTGGGTTGAGATCGTTATAGTAACTACTGTTTATTAAGCAGTTTTGCTTACCAGTCTCTTTAGCAGCCTCCAGCCTTAGAAAATGAACACTAGGTCCTTGGGGTTTGCTGCTGTCTAAGGCAGAACATAGCCCCCAGTTAAGGTCTTATCGGGTTTCCAGCATACAGAAGGCTTTGTACACATTACCGATTCTAAGAAATACTGGGGAAAAAAATCATTTTATGAGGCACCTTTTATATTTTTTGAAAAAAATAATTTTAGACCGTGTTTGAAGTGTTGTTTTATCCCCTTTATTTGGTTGCCGGTGTTGTCTGTGGTATACAGAATATGAGGGTACAAGATAAAGTGAATCATGGAATGTCCCAGATACGTTGTACTTTTTAAAACAATTCTGTGTGTGGCAAATTCACAAATATTAGAACCCTTGAAGGAAGTACAAACAGCCTGCCAGTCATCTAGTTAAAATGAGTTGTGTAAATTATAGTGAAGTTCTTTTCAACCAAGTATACATTGTTAATGGAAGGAAATGTACTTTAGAGTAACATTAAAAAAACCAAAATTCTTGATTGTCTCATAGATGTGGGTAGCCTTGTCTTGCACATTGTGTAATAGTAATCAGGAATTGCATAGTTTATTCCATTATTTAGGGAGGCTTGGCCACACTTAAAAGTCTAAACATCTATGAAAATCTACTCTAAATGGCTGAAAGTTTTTCAGTGTGCATTTTAATTTTGGATGTTTTGGGCTCAAGGAATTCATCTCATAGTTGGCTAAAAGTATTCTTGCTGAAACACAAAGTAATCATGTTTTCAATTTGCAAAATCTCTGTTGCTGTGAGCAGCTCTACCTGGCAAAGAATATTTTCTCTAAAATTGACACCAATTGTAACTCTTTCCAAATATTCCAAAGCCGTCTTATAGTGACATCCCTTGTTTCCTTAGTCATGAGATTAAAAGTGTATAACCTTGATCCTTCCCAAAATGGCATCTGTGGCTTATAATTAATACATTACATGTATTGTGATATATGTATAGGTTGGGAAATAATTTGCAATTAGCAAAACTGACAATAATAATTGAAACTTTTGTAGTTTCAGAAATAGAGTAGTGCAGCAGTGCTACTCATAGATGATAAGTGGAGCTTGCTTAGAATTCCATAATGCTCTTGTCAATAGGAATTTCTTACAGAGTGAAACTTTCACGTGGAAAGAAACTCTTAAGTCCTACACAGAGACAGTGGCAAGGTATATCCATGTCATGGGGGTATGACCAATTTTAGAAACCTGACTCAATATATGATTTTTATCTATGTGTTTTCTACATTTACAGTTTTAAGTCTTTAACCAGATTTTTCACCTGGAACATCTTAAATTTAATGTATAGGTCAGCATGCCATTTTAACTTAAAAATAGCATAGAAAATATTTTAAGGTGGGTTTGTATTTCATAACTTGAGTCATAATGATTACATTTGGCACAGTACTCAATTTGGAGATGCACAGCCTTATATATATAATTTAGTTTGCTGTCTGTGTTAGTATGGGTAATTAAGCATGAACTGCTTCAATAGGAGAAAATAATACTTTCAAGATCTCGGATACTTAGCACAACAAAAGTTTGTCTTGTTCTTATAAATGGTAGATAAGTAAGCAAGGGATAAGACCTCCATTTGGCAAGTCAGTTTAGCAGGTCTCTTGTAGTCTGTGACAGTGCCATCACAGTCCTCGTGCTGGAATCAAGGAGGAGAAGCATGGAAGTCTCACATCAGCTTCATGCCTCATCCCAGAAGTGACACATGTCACTTTCACACACATTTCATTGACTAAAACTAGTCATATGACTCCATGTAACTCTAGGAGGATCACAGAATATTGCTCTGAGAATATTTGCTGGACAATACTTTCTCTGCCATGCTATTTTGGAAGGGGTTGACAGCAAAAATAACAAGAAAAATGTTTTTTCTAATTTTTAAATAATTTGCATTTTGTTATTTAATTAACATGTATAGTTGACAAAACCACCAAAACAGAACAGTGTGAAGAAAGCTGTAGGAACTTGGGCGCCTCGTTATGGTGCTATTCCATGTTCACTAATTTTGTAAATCAGTTATTCATCACTTAAACTGTTTCCCCTGTTTTCTCCTCAAGTGTACAACTAGATCATGTCTAAGATTCCTTATAACTCCAAAATTTGCATCTCTTTATTTTACTCAGGCTGTAACCATAGGTACAAAATGTATCTGTACGTAGGCTCTGCATTGAAACAGAACCTATAAAAGGACCATATATGTTTATATAGAACTTTACATTCTTTGATTAACTAAGGATATCATATGTTCACTTAGGAATCCGAAACTTAAACATAGAAATCTGATTTCAGTGGTGCATGTGCTACCCTGATTCTATTGAACAAAGATTTATTTGTCTGCTGCTATGCACAGGAGTTTGCAAGATGCTTGGGGTACGAACACGAGTAATTCTGATGTGATTTTCTTCTGGATAAACTAGAATTCTAGCACTGGAGATAAATCTAGATGGTCAAATTATTTGTGCTTTGGGAGGTACAATGGCAGTATGCCCAAGCATGGTTGGAATATGAGTTTCTGGATTTGGCACATCTTGGAGGGTGGGTGGGAAGGTCTGACTGAGCTGAATCTGAATCTCCAAGGATGAAATTGAGCAAGTTTGGAAAAACAGAACAAAGGCATAAAGGAGCATGGGATACAGGGAGATGCACCAAGCACTGTGTCAGTGTTAGAGCTTACTGTCCAGCCCTGCAGCCACCAGTCACAAGGGCCTGTCAAGCACTTGAAATAGGGCTCGTTTAAATTGGTACTTTTTAATTAAAAATGTACAATGTGTTTCAAATGTTTAGTTCAAAAAAAAAAAAAAAGAAGGTAAGCTATCTCATTTGTAATTTTCATATTGATTTCATAGTGAAATTAATATTTTAGATTAGGGTTAATAAAATTTATTAACAATTAATTTCAATATGCACAAAGTATGTACTTAAAATGAATAATATAAATGGCAAAAAATAAAAAATTCAATTTCATCCGTTTCTACTAGAAATTTAAAATATATGTATGACTTGCATTCTATTTTTGCTTGACTGGGCCATGCCACAATTTAACTTGTAAAGAAAGATGTCTTGGGAGCTGATGGTACAGAGGGTGGCAGAAATCAGGATGTGGACAGGTTGGGAGATTGTCCTCTAAGCAGGTTGGTCTTAAGAGTCGTAGGGTCAAATTTGCATTTTAGTTAGCTCTGGGCTATATAGATGATGGTGTTTGAGGCCCTGGAATGGAGGCTGAGAGTTACTGGTCTGAAAGCTAATGCAGTATGTAGGGAACAAATCTGAAGGGTTGCAGAATGGCAGTGGCACTATGGTGATGTGGAGTTGGTGTTTGGAGAAAAAAGAGTTAAGGATGACTATTGTTTGGTAACAAATGTGAGTTCTGGAGAAGCAGGTTATGCACTGGGGAGGATAACTGAGCTCCCCTTTGGGAATGTTGGTATGACTTGATTGTGGCACACTCAAGAGAGTTAGGGTAGATGAATCTGAAGCTCTGGAAAGAGGTCAGAGCTAGAGAAATATATTTGGAAGTGGTCAGGTAGTGGTGAGAACAATGGGATTCTACCTGATTACCCAGAGAGAACATGGTGTGAGAAACATAAAATTGAAATGATTGCCTGAGAAACAGCAATATTTCAGGAAGGTCCAAAAAAATATGAACATATATGATTGATTACATCAAGGACCACTAATTTTTATTATCATTAATGCAAAACAATTCTTTTGTGGTAACATTTTACCTCTAAAATATAATATTTGATATGGTGCATTAATAACCAGAATTCCAGATCAAAAAATCATGAGGGGATAATTTTTACAAAGGTAATGAATCTATAGTGAGTTGGTTCTGTCCTTGAATAAATAAGAAGTTAGCCAGTATTTCCACATAGGTACATGAGCTTGTCTAAGCAAAACCAAAGCAGTAGTGCTGTCAGTTATCAGAAGCAACAAACTAGCTATGAGATGGCCTCTTGGAGGCAACTTTGGATTTCGCTAGGGGCTTTTGACAATATTTATGAAAGTAATTTCAATAGAATGGTGTGGTAGAAGCCAGGTTATAATTAAATTTATTTGTACTGAGGAGTGAGTGGAAGTTGAGAATGTGCAACAATGAGTATATGCTGCTCTTTCAAGAAGCTTGTTTAGAAGGGAAGTGTCATGAGGGGCAGCTGGGTGTAGCTCAGTGCTAGAGAGCCCTAGGGTTCAATCCCCTGTACTCCCCCCCCCCAAAAAAAAGAAGAAAATATATATATATATATTTATAAAATATATATATATATATATATAAATGTTATTATTTGTAGATTTTAAAAAGACTGTGGTTACAGCTGGTGTCCAAATAGTCATACTTGCTGTCTTGATGCTGGCTCTTGCTGGAAACAGTCACATACTATTCAGAGCTGCCCAGTGACTGGGCATTAGCCCTAGGAAAGTGCTAATAGGTCTTGCTTTCTTAGACTGAACTTACATAGTTAAGTTGTTTGTGTGAAGGAAGTGATCTGTCACCCCTGCCTTTGTAGGACTCATTTTTAAAAAATGTCAAGCATTCCACAAAGTTCAGAGCATAATGTAAAAGACATCTAGTTCGCAGCTTCCCCAAACAAGGTGCCAATACTGCCACAGCCTGCCATGCATCCCTGCTTGCCCCTGCTGGCAATTTATGAAAGGCTACCTTCTTGCCAACACTTTTCACTGTCAAACTGAAACATTTGCCAATCTGATGAGTGAAAAATGATGGAGCCATATTTTTCAAATTACCCTTGGACATTTTGAGAATAGATATCATGTGGAGGATACAAAATATAGCCCCCAATAGAAATCAGATATTGATTAAGGTTCATGATAAATTTATTAAAATTGAAGATAGGAGATATCGACATGTATGTATGTATGTATGTATGTTAGTGAATCAGAATATTTTGAACATACTGTTGGTATTTGATTGGTTACCCAACGATGGATTTGGCTGCTACCTCCACAGGAATCAGGGTAGGCTTCTTTTAACAGCTGTTATTTAACAATTAGAGTGATGGTCCTGTACCTGTCTCTTTTCTGAATAAAATCTTCCTGAAGATAAGCTCTGGATCTTAGAAGCTTGTTCACATATTTGTAGGCATTTTAAGAAATCCTTGCCTTTCCTTTTAAATTATTTTTGGTTTTTTATTTGCTTTTTTCTCTTTTTTAACTTTTAAGATACTAATTTCTGAAACAAGTGAGACCTAGAACTTGAAGAAGATCCAGATGATTTCTTTGGGGCTGTTGTTTAAGGCTTTGGTTTTGTGCTAACAGGCAGTGGGAAGTTGTCTGTGCATTGACATTTGGTAACATTTGGTATTCAGAGTAACAGTTGGCGGTTGACATGAAGTTGAAAAGCAGTGTTCAATATATAATATTGGCCTTGTCTACCAGAAAAAGTAAATGTGGGGATATGCTGAAGCCACTTGACCATGAATTTATGAATGGAGAGGTGAGGTCTCTTTATTCTCTGTTGTACCCTTACATCTCATGCACTGTTGCCATACGTAGTACACTAAGTAGCTGTCACAGACGAATGCACACCAGAATCCCCTTTATTTTCTTCCTTTGTACCCTTACATCTCATGCACTGTTGCCATACGTAGTACACTAAGTAGCTGTCACAGACGAATGCACACCAGAATCCCCTTTATTTTCTTCCTTTAACAGAAAGCCACAGCTTGAACAAAGACTTGTAAAGCGAGTAAAGCTCTTTGGGTATTCTGACCAAGACCCAAAGGCCCTGGTTAGACAAGGAAATAAAATACTGATCCAGGAAGGGCTAGGTGATTGTCAGCCTTGATTGTAGATCCTTCCCAAACTCATGATTGCCCAACCTCCCTGGGTAACCTGTTTCAGAGCACAGTTTTAGCCATTGAGGGATTTCTTTTGTTTTGTCCTAATTCTTGATTGTTGAACCATTTCACAGTTGAGAGACATCTTCTTAATAACTATTTATAAGTGGTTGAGTCTCTCAAATCTCCACCACAGTTTAAATAGTTTATAGTAAGTTAGCGAAATTATTTTCATAAGACAAGGATAAAGTGGCATTGATCTTAAGAGTTTGGTACCATTCAGAGGTTATGCAGTTCTTCATGATCCCAGGTTCTAATGTACCACAATGAGATGGCGATTAATAGTCAGGATAGGTTAGGCCATTCCTATGCTAGCAGATCTCACCCTGAAATTGAAGTGATTTCATTCATTGAAAGGGGGAGACCTGTGTGGTATTCTCCACCCATGGTCACAACATCTGTAGCATATGGCCTCCAGGTCCCCACAGCAAGAGAAAGGAGAGATGGAGGGTTTCCAAGGGGCAGGTCTGAGAAGGGCTCACATCCTGTCTGCTTAGATGCTGATAATAAGACTGTAGTCACATGGCCTGAGGCTGCTTGCAAGAGCAGTTGGGACATACAGCTGCCTTTGTCTCCGGAAGGGGAGAATGAAGCAGGGTCTGGTTTTCACACAGCACTACCCTCAGTAGATTATTATTACTGGCCTAGGTATCATTTGACAAAGTTTGTTGATGAAAAGGGATGATATGCATCATTGTTCCACAGATTAAACTACCAATTTGGTTGGCCTGATTAACACATTTTGTTACAGAAGTTTCATGTATTCAGACTGGCGGAAATGTGTTTTTGGCATTGCCAACTGATAACTTATTTTTATCTAACTCCATTCCAATGTCCTTTTAAATTCCCCCTCCATCTGCTTTCCCTCTTATATTCCATATCATGGCTAAAAGATGCATTGGACTTGCTTGGAAAGAGTGAACTATTTTCTTGAGTAAATGGATGAATTTTTGGCAAGATTTAACATTAGAAAAAAAAAAGAGTAAGAACAGAGAAATGGGACCCACTTAACCCACACTCTTCATTTCCTTTTCCTCTCCCCATCATTTCTACTCAGTTTACCATGTGCTTCTAATTTGGGCCAGGAGAAAAACACTTAAATATTCCAAGCCTTTATTTGTTGCCAAGTGACATGGGGGGGGGGGGCGGTGGCAAGAATAGGGGACAGAGGAGACAGAACAGAAGAGAGAGCTGATTGTGGCCACTTGGGATGAGGCCTGGGGAAGGGAAGGGTAAAGTGAAACACATTTATAACCACTGCACTCAGTGAACTGGGTCCAGTGGAGGTAAACTTATAGAATAATTTTATTTTTCACACTATTGTCTTCAACAAGTTCTGTCAAAGTCTTCCTCATCCACAACTGTGGGAGCCCTGTTTGGGGAGATGGCTTAAATTGCGGTTGACTATGGGCCATGGAGTTTTGGGCATTGCTGCCTTCCGTAGTCTCACGGGACTTGGCCTGGGATCTCGCGGGACTTGGCCCGGGATCTCGAGTGACTTGAGCCGAGATTGCTGATCAGGTCAGCGCCATTTTTTGTGGTGGTGTGTGGTGCGTGTTAGTCGTTGTTAGAGCCAGAGAGAAAAGTTATCAGAATAAAAAGCTGTTTGTTTCCAGTTCGCCTCTGAACTTCTTCCCGCGGCTTCGTTGCTCCGAGCGGCCATCGCTTCAGGCGGCAACACACAACAAAATCTCAAGGGATCCTGGGCTTTTCCTGGTCATTTTCAGATACAGTCCAGTCTAACGGCAAAGCCTCCCTCTTCCCTCCAATTTAAAGCTTCTTTGCCTCCCTTAACTCAGACCTGGACACAGGTGTGGAAGCTGGAAGTGCGATCAGGATGGAGCAGGGAGCCAGGGTTTCAGAGGGCTCAGTAGTAGAAGAGAAGTGAGGCAAGGGGAGACAAAGTCAAGTTAGAATCTGGCATTACTGACTTCTAGGTATGACTGATATCCAGATACCATTGCTCTCTTTTGTTGTTATTTTTCCTCTGGGGGTGGATTTGTGGATTCCTTGGAGATTGCCCAGTGGTGACTTTTCAAGGCCCAGGAATGTGATGTCAGGTCTGGCTGGTGGTTTGTCCCACCTGGGGTCTCTGTGTTCAGAGGTGTGCCTGTAGGCTCTTTGTGCTGGGCTCAGCTCATCCACCTCTTGGATGGGACACTTTTTGTGGCAACTCTCACAGCTACTTTCTACTTAGGTGCTCATCTTGGCTACAACAAACGAACAAGACTCCTGTTAGCCAGCGTAAACTCTTTCTCAGCTCTGCTGTGATTGACTTTTCCATTGCATTGTTGGCCGTTAGAATTTTTTGAGTGTGGATGAGGAGCAGTCGCTATATCCCCCAAATCCAAGGAGACCCATGCCAAGTTCTCCGGATGGCTCCATAGACACCCCACTTGTTTGATGGGGCAGCTAGAAGGGAGTAAAAGACAGTTATCTAATATTAACTCCTCAGTGGGGCCATTTCTTGAAGAACCCAGTGATTGTTCAGCTTTTACTCATCTAGCGTGAAGGAGGCTCACGAGCCACCTGGGCTCACTGTCTCAGCACGTTGTTAGGTTTGGCCTGTCCCCCCCGAGGCCCATGTGTTAAAAGGCTTGATTCCAGGGTGGTGCTATAGGAAGGCGGTGAAACCTTTAAGAGGTGGGGCTTGTGGGAGGCCTTTGAATCTGTGGAGGTATGCCCTTGAAGGGGGCTGTGGGCTCTATCCCCTTCCTCCCTCTGTGTTTTTCTTCATGACTATGAGGTGAGTGGTTTTACTCCACCATGCATCCCACTGCGATGCATTGTCTTGCCATTAGCCCAAGCACTGGGGCCATTCATTCATGGACTGAAACCTCTAAAACCTTAAGCAAAATAAGTCTTTAAATATGTCTTTTCTCCTTCTCCTTCTGCTCCTTCCCCTCCTCCTTGTTCTCTCCCCCCGCCCTCCATTTTTATGGTGCTGCAAATTGAACCTAAGACCTTGCACTTGCTACACAGTGCTTTACTACTTAGCCACATCCTTAGTACTTTTTATTTTATCTGGGGGCAGATTCTTGCTGAGTTGCTGAGGCTGGTCTTGCACTTGCTGGTCCTCCTGCCTCAGCCTCCTGAGTAGCTGGCATCACAGGATCACACCACTGTGCCTGACAGTCTTTCTTCTTTATAGATTAGTTATCTCAATTATTTTATTACTGTGGTAAAAAGCTGACTAGTGTACATATCCTGCATTTATTTTTCTTAGCCATTGGGACCTCTACTGACAATAGGGAAAGTTTCATTTAACACTCTACTTCATATTCATGTCTTTTGAAAGGTCAGTGATACCCACAGAAAGAAAAGACTTCAGAGCACCCCACAATTGTGACACTGGAGCAGGGAGACCAGGAGAGGAGGATGTGGGAAGAGGGTGTGCATGCATTTCAAGGACAGAAGGGCACATGCGGAGAGGCCTTGGGAGGGCAACTGAGTGCAGACCACAGATGGCGGCAGTGAGGGGGCCCTTGGTTTCATGAGTAGAGGAAGCCACAGAGGATCCTAGAATCCCTCACACTGAATATAAGGAGCTGTGTGAGCATGAGAGGGTTTATTATTATATGAGATGAACTCTTTGTTTACAGTGAGAGGTCAGAGACAAATTCAGTACAGCTTATTCATGTCTACTTTATCCATTTCTATCTACCCCAAACTGGTGTTTTTGTTGCTTTGTTTCATGGTGATGGGGATTGAATCTAGGAGCAATCTGCCACTGAGCTATAATCCGCAGCCCTTTTTAGATTTTATTTGGAGATGAGGGTCTTACTAAGATGCCCAGGTTGACCTTGAATTTGTGATCCTCCTGTCAGCTTCCTGAGTTTCTGGGATTATAGACACGTGCCACCACATCCAGCTACCCAGAACTACTTAATTATATTACAGGCTCCATTATAATCCTTCCTTTGTCCCACGCCTTCTCTTATACCCTTTCCTCGCAATTAATTACTCATTTAGGGTTCACAGTAGCTTTACCAAGTAGGTACTGTTACTCATCTTCACTTTGAGATGGGGAGGTTGAGTCAGAGATTAAATAACTGTCCTAGGTTACCAGCTAGTAAATGTTGTTTTTTAGCAACTAGTCAGTATTTTTGGCCTGTCTACTCTTTAGACGGGCTGATAGCTTATGATTAATCTAACTGTATACTTGTGCTTATAGGACAGGAAAACTTGTTAGCTTGCTTAAAGCCTAGTTTTTCTTTTAGTAAGAAAAAGAGCCCTGGTCGATCAACACTAACTTTCTACCACTGGCCTGAGGTTTCCCTGCACTTCTGAGGAGAAGAGAACAGTCACCAAATAATCCTTTTGGATTGCTCCTCCTTTGCTTGGGTGCAATCCTCTGGGAAATTTCTAGAAAAGGAATGGCTTTAATACCTGTCCTCTGCTTACCCAGAATTGTATCTCTGCTCAGCCTCCATGTTCTTCCCAGGCAGCAGAGCCTTCTATAAGAGAGCTCTCTTGCCCCTTTAAAGAGGTGCTGCTCTGATCTGAAAAATGGAGGTGCTCCCTGCCCGTCCTCTCTTCTGAGTCCAGTTCTGAGAATCCAGAAATGTCCAGAAAGGAGGAGAGCTCATTTATACATTGGGAAAAAGACATGAAAATCTCTTTATTCAGGAATCTAGTCAATACTATTTATCAAATTTAAAAGTGCCCATTTATAATACATTAATAATTTATGGATGTAGAAAGAAGAGTTGGTCCTGATCTGAGTCGTGTTTAATAGGAAAGGGGAAACTGGATAAAGAAGAAGAGGGAAAGAAGTATGGCACAGTGCTCTAACAGCTCTTTGCCAGAAGAGTTGCAAGTGAGCGCAGGAGAATTCCTCAACTCTCTTTACTGGGAGAACTGTGGGCATCCTTATTAGGAGACTTAGCAGATGCCATGATGGGGCGGGGTAGTTCCACAGTGGTAATAACTCGCAAAAATAGATGGCCATGTCACACCAGATTGTTGACATTGATCTAATTCATTCATCTTACGACTTATCAGATCTTAAGACTTAACCAGTTTTGCTGGAATTCCTCTGTGTGTGTGTGTGTGTGTGTGTGTGTGTGGTGCTCTACTGTTTTATCACCTGCAGGCTTATGTATTCATCTCTAATGTCAAGATGCACAGCAGTTCTGTCACCACAGGATCCTTCTCCTTGTCCTTTTATAAGCATGGCCACCCCTTCCCCCACCTGCTCTACCTAACAATCACTAATCTGTTCTTCATTTCTAAAACTTCTATTTCAACATGTTATAGAAATGGCACCACACGGTATGTAGCCTTTTGGGATGGGCTTTTTTCACTCAGCATAATTCAACCCATAAAACTGAGTTGATGTAGACAAAAATGTTGATAGACAAAAATTAATTTGATGTATTTTAATACATTAGTTACTTAGTCCAGTTAATTCCTATTACATCCTTGGCTTTCCTGTAGTGGGAAGCCAGTACACTAGCTAATATTTTGTAATGTTGCCAGCTTTGCGCATACACATTTAATTACAGAGTGAATGTGAAGTGCATCTTTAAGTCTGTGTGTGTATTTTCAGGTTTTATTGTGAATAGTTGCACACAGCTGAGCAACTCAGGCCCTGGAGAATTAATTCAAGGATCATATTGACCACATTCCTCCTATCAGCTCCTGACTACTTTGGCTTTGTAAGGAATGTTCCCTCTGGTAACAAACAACTCCTTTAGAGAGTTCTTTTTTGGGGGGGAGGGGGGGGGGGCGGGTACCAGGGATTGAACTCAGGGGCACTCAACCACTGGGACACATCCCCAGCCCTTTTTTGTATTTTATTAAAGACAGGGTCTCGCTGAGTTGCTAAGTGCCTCGCCATTGCTGAGGCTGGCTTTGAACTCATGATCCTCCTGCCTCAGCTTCCCAAGTGCTGGGATTACAGGCGGGTGTGCCACCACGCCCGGCGAGAGTTAAGTTCTTTAAAAAAAAAAACAACTGGGTGAGTGTTGGAGTGTTGATGAAAGGAACAGAAATCAGTGCATTAAATTTTTAAAATAAGGAGGGAAAAGAGGTTCACAGAGTTTCCAAGAAATTTCTGGTTACTTGGTGTTAAGATATTTGGGAATAGATTGGATCAAGCTGTTGTTTGGCTTTTGCTCAGAAATTTTGCATATTGACAACTAACTTGGCCTTAGCCAAGAAGTTGTGGAGGCCACTGAATTTGGTGTTTGGGCTGACCCTGCAGGACACCTTTTCTCCTGGTATAGAGAGTGCTAAAGCAGATGGTCTCACAGGAGGAGCACCAATATATAACAATGTATTTTACAATGCTGGAGTGGACCAAGGAAGGAAACAGAAGTCTTTACAAAATGCTCCTATTGATTCATTTTCTTTTGGAAAGGTCAAAGAATATTTCTGCAGCAGTGAAACAACACAATGAATATCTATCCAATAACATTCATTGATAATTTTATCCAGTGTTTCTCACATTGGCAAGCGATTTTGGTGCTCTGGGGAGACAGCTGCAGCACAGGAGGCAGAGGCAGAGGTAGAGGTGAGGCTGTCTCGAAACTCCCCTCAGCCTCCAGTAGAAGGCAAGTGTTGTTTCTCAGTTACTTTTCCTTTGGGAGTGGGATGCAGTTTAATTATTTTTTTAGGTTTGTTTTTAAATGTCATCTTTTAATTATATTTTGGATAATGATGAAGAGAGGTGCAATTTGGTTATGGGAATAAATCTTAAAAGGCTCAGTAACTCCTTTATCTACTGCTTAAAACAACTCCCACTAGTAAAGAGTGTTTCATTAATTGTCATTACTTGGGAATTATAGAATTAGAACAGCTGACATTCCTTTTATCATTCATATATTTAAATGACAGTGGCATTACTTACTCTAAATTAAGTTCCTTCCCTGGTTAAAAAAATTATAAGGGTGTGACAAGAAATAGAACACTATTAACTTCACTATTAACTTATTTTGAAAGGCAGTTTTTCTAATTGACATATAAAAGAAACTATTATTGCTGGGAGGTACATACATATAACAGTACTTCAGAAATTTTAGCAATGGGTTAAAATGTTAAAAAGTACATTAGTGGGTTTTCATGTTTTCCACACTCAGAAAGGAATAGAGATTTTTCCTAATACCCACACACACACACACACACACACTTACTTTCTCTTTTCTTCTCCCTCCCTCCCTTTGCCCCTCCCTTGAGGGGGGGGAGAAATGGATGGATAGATAAATGGACAATCTTATTCAAGTACGTCAGCCACTGTGTTTTCCTCTGGCACCTCTTGCATTTTATTTTAATTGGTCAGCAAAGGGCTGGGCCAGGTGATTCAAGTTGGAGCTGATCCTCTAAATCTGTTTTGTGGAAATGAAATCAGAGTAAGCAGGGGCTGTGCTGTCTGTCCAAAGACTGTGTTTACCTGCCATCCACAGGCATGCCTCTAGGGGTCTAGGGTCCCAGTACCTTGAGCTCAGGGCATTCACTGAATCTCTTGTATCTTTGGTCTCCACCTCCTGGAACACTTCTTTTTCCCAGAGTGAACTGGCTTGATTCTAGTCACCTTTCTGCTTGTGGCCCATTTTTAATAAGGAAACCGAATGATACCTTTGAAATAAATGAAGACATTTCTCAGCACTGATGACTATAGGGCTGGACAGTGTTTCCTCAAAGACCTTTTATGAAAATTACTCACCTTATTAAAATGGGTATGTGAAGAGCCCACATTTAGTTGGAAATGATTATACAATTAGTGATTATCTTACAGTACATAAAATATGATTCCATTTTTTAAAAGTCTGCAAATTTGGAGGAGTATATTATTACCTGAAATTTCACATGCAATTCAATCCATTACAAATAAAACACAACAAATTAAAAATCAATCAAAAATAGCTTCTGTCAAAAAAAATGGAGAATGTCCAAAGATATTAAACTGTTAAATCAACTGAAAGAAAAATGTTATTTGCAAGATTTTACTTAACAATACTTAATTCTCTTGAGTTCTAGGATCTTAGATTGAAATTTGAGAGAAAAGAAAGAAAGATAAATATTGTAGTTGGGGATTATATCAAGATATAAGAAGAAGTAGGGTGTGACTCCTTGGTTAATTATATGCATGTGAATATATTTAGCTTTTAATTCTTAATAAATGTTAAGCACTGAGCAGGACATAATTATTTCCTTTATATTTTCTGAAGGGTCTGAATTACCCTGTACTCTAGCCAGTTCCGTCAGCTCGCCCTCTTTTCTTGTTTCTGCCTTCACACGTATATTTTTGCTCTTCTGGTCTGGTTGGAAGACCTTTGTATTTTAAAACTCTTCATCACTTAAGACCATATCTGACTCACCTTTCCTAATTCCTTCTTCAGGCACTTTAAGTGGCCCTTCCTTCTCTGAAGCCCCACAAAGCCTCTTTCCTGTCACATGGCACTTACCACATATGCTCTTCTGTGCTTACAGGTCTCTCTGCTGTGCAAGTCTACATTCCTTGAGGGCCGCAACTCTGGAAGCTGCACATCCTGGACCTAGCACTTAGCAGCTGTTAGTCAGCTAACCCCAGAGTCATGCCCAGCCCATTTGTCCAGGAATGTGTTTCTAAGTTAGTGTTGGAGGAGCCATCCCATCATGTTCCTCACATTCCTTAAATCTGGGGTGCCCAAACAATCTGTCTGGGCAATGAAGTGTAAGATGTTTGTGGACCTTTAGGAAAGCCTTTGTTTTTTATAAAAGCTACAAAGTCAGGTCTGGAGACAATCGGCAAAGTTTAAATAAGAATACTAGATTAGGTGAGATTTTATTGCATTGGTGTGAAATTGTGAATATATAAATGAATATCTTTATTCCAGGCTACTGTTGATGAGCATAAGCTTCAAAAAATGTTGTTTTCTTAAGCTGCAGAAACCTAAACTCGAGGATCCAAGAGGGAAGGGGATGGTTCAAAGAGAGCTTTTTTTCTTTCTTTCTTTCTTTTTTTAAATGTTTTTATTAGTCGTTGATGAATCTTTATTTTATTTATTTATTTATATGCAGTGCTGAGGGTGGAATCCAGTGCCTCACACATGCTGGGCAAGTGCTCTACCACTGAGCCACAACCCCAGCCCTCTTTTTAAGTGAATGTTCAAAGTTTCTTTTCTAAAAGTTGATTAGAATGCAGTCTAGCTCAGATTGTATTAAGGATCACAGTTGTCACAGCCTATAGAATCTAATCTACAGTCTGCCCCATACCATGGAAAACTTCTTTTAAAAGAAGGTCTACCTTTGTATCTTGTGAAGGACTTATTGACAGAAGTGTGTGGGGCCAAGAATATATACAACTAGAGAGATTTTTTAGGCAGGAGATCGATCTTTGGGCTCAGCTTGAAAATTCAATCATCCAGTGGCAAGTCTCTAAGGAAACAGTTCAGAAATGGCTACTGGTACATATATGAATATACCACAGTGAATTCTACCATTATGTGTATCTATAAAACCCCAATTAAACGATAATGGTGAATAGAAAGAAGACCCATAGAGTAGAGGAAGGGGAATGGGGGTGGGAGGAGGGGAGGGAAAGAGGAAGTATTGGAGATTGAAATGGAGCAAATTATATTCCATTTATGTATGATTATGTCAAAATGAACCCAAGTATTATGTGTAACTATAATGTACTAATAAAAACATGAAAAAGAAAAAGAATTACAGCTGGAAAGTAGGGGTTTGAAGTCTATGTCCATGGCAAGAAGAGAAAAAAATCAGAATTTATGTAGCTTTACTGGGCTTTTCTAGGCCTCCTCCAGATGATCAGCCTTTCACTGGGGTACTGTGGTGCTTTTATTACTGTGTGATTATCATAATTAATGATCAAGGGAAGTGAAAGCTTTTGCCCAGTGCTAGTACTAAATGCTAGTCCGTCGGTTCTCTTAGTAAGTCTGTGTGTATTTTATGGTAAAACCCAGTGAGAAAGATGTTTCTGGAGTAACAAAGCTCAACATTCAGAAGTCTATGGCCACATTTGAGCCCCTCTTTATGCAAGTCATTTTACTAGCTTTCATGAAATATGATAAAGTCAATTGGAAATTAATAATTAGAAAATGCACAGATCTAAATGGAGCTTTTGGGTGAAGATGTGGGGGGAAATGTGTACTTATACATTGTTGGTGGGATTGCAAATTAGCATAACCACTTTGAAAAGCAGTATTGGGATTCCTCAAAAGACTAGTTAGCTCACTCCTTCGTATTTATTCAAAAGAACTAAAATCAGCATACTGTAGTGTTACATGCATACCAGTGTTTATATAGCAGCTCAGTTCACAATAGCCAAGTTATGGAAGCAGCCCAGTTGCCTGTCAACAGATGAATGGGTAAAGAAAATGTGGTATACATACACAATTGAGTTTTATTCAGCCATAAAGAAGAAGGGAATTATGTCATTTGCTGCTAAATGGATAGAACTG
Source organism: Tamias sibiricus (assembly GCA_025594165.1). Lineage (NCBI taxonomy): Eukaryota > Metazoa > Chordata > Mammalia > Rodentia > Sciuridae > Tamias > Tamias sibiricus. Next base: position 7,025,593 of record CM046666.1, read on the forward strand.
GAGACTATCATGCTAAATGAAATAAGTCAGACTCAAAGTCAAGGGTGGAAGGTTTTCCTCTCATTTGTAGAAGCTAGAGAGAGATTTTCTTGAAAAAGGGGAGATCACATTAAAATAGACAGGAGACCAATGGAGGAAAAGTATTAAGAAGGAGAGGGAAGGGTGGGCATGGGGGTACTGAGAAACAAAATCTACCAAATTATGCTATGTCTATGTACAAATATACCACAATAAATCTGCATATATATATTTGTATATATATGTATAATGGTACACTAATTAAAATGATGGTAATAATTATAATAGAAGGGAGATCAGTAGAGGAGAACAAGCAGTTCAGGAGAAGGAAGAGAGGAGGGTAAGGGAAGATGCTGGGATTAATCAAATAGTGTTATGTTCATGTACAAATATGGCATAATGAACCCCACAATTGTGCAAAATTATAATGTACCAGTAAAAAGGAAACATTAAAAATTATTTATTTTTATATTTTTTACATGATAGTATATTTTGAAATATTACACATACATAGAATAAATGTAACCTGTCCCAGTTAGGATCCCATTGTTGTGGTTGTATGTGACATGGATATACATTGGTCATGTATATAGGAAAGTTATGTCTGATTCATTCTACTGTCTTTCCTATTACTTTCCCCTCTCCCTTTCCTTCATTCCCCTTTGTCTAATCCAGTGAACTCTCTCTCCCCGCCCCCGCCTTGTTGTCAGTTAGCATCCACATATCAGGAAGGACATTCTGCCTTTGTCTTTTGGAGACTGACTTATTAAAAAATAAATAAATAAATAAATGGAGCTTTCTGATGTTTTGAAATAACCCCTACATAGACTACGTTAATGTTTCAGCATGAATCTGAGGAACAGTCACAGGATGTGTATACTGGAAGTTAAAATACAGAGATTTCAATCTCAGTGTCTATTAAATATAGATGATGCTAGCCTGAGAGTCCCACAAGATCATTATGAGGATCAAAATCAAGATCATATAGGTGAAATGCCCTGTAATTCATGGAGTTCATAAAATATGTGAACGATAATTGTTCAGTTGTTTCAGTGTTACATGTAACAATTATTTGGGAACATGTCAGTTTATTAAGTTGAATAATTCCTAGACATCAGACCCTTTTGAAAAGGAAGAAAAAATATACTTAATATAATATGAAAGCTTTTTTTTTTCAATATGTAATAAACTTTTCACTTGACCCTTGGCATTGTAAGAAAGCAATTTATGAGGAAAGCCCGCAGGATGCCCCTGTTTACCTTTCCATAATCCAGTCACTGAGGAAGAAAATAAAATAGAAAGATGAAATATTAAAGCAGATGCGTGATAGGATCCTAGGCCTCGGGAAGCTTTGACCTGTGCCCAGTGGTGCACTTGGTACAACGTAGCCAGTGTAGCGCCAGAAGGAAGGTGTGGATGAAGAGGAAATTCAGTTTTTTCTCTTTCTCCATTTTTGAGTTTCAGTTTTTTTTTTTTTTTTAATATTTATTTATTTGCTTTAGTTGTACACAATGCCTTTATTTTTTTAATGCCTTAATTTTTTTTTACATGGTGCTGAGGATCAAACCTGGGCCACGCTCATGCTAGGCGAGTATTCTACAGCCGAGCCATAACCCCAGCCCTCAGTTTCTTTTTTCTAAGATGTGTTTTCAGAAATGGCATCTCTAAAATTTCTGGTCAGGCATGTGGCATATGCATATAGTCTCAGCTACTTGGAAGACTGAGGCAGGAGGATCACTTGAGCCCAGGATTTTGATTCCAGTCTGAGCAACATAGTAAAAACACCATCTCAAATATGTGCGTGTATGTCTGTGTGTGTGTAATTAAATCACTGCCATTAAAATATCACCTTATAGCATGACAGATAAAAATCTCTCACAGGGGCTGGGGTTGTGGCTCAGTGGCAGAGCGCTCGCCTCGCACATGCGCGGCCCGAGTTCGATCCTCAGCACCACGTATAAATAAATGCATTGTGTACAACTAAGGTAAATAAATAAATATTTTTTTAAAAAAAAAATCTCTCATAGATACTGTATCAAGATCACTGCTTCGGTTGGGGTTGTGGCTCAGTGGTAGAGAGCTTGCCTAGCATGCATGAGACATTGGGTTCTATCCCCAGCACCACATAAAAAACTAAATAAACAAAAGTACACATCACAAACTTAACCTAATACATATCTTAGTAAAGCAGTCCCCAAAAGACCACACAAAGTGATTAAGTACCTATCTTTGATAATAGTAGAGTGAATTAAAAAAAAATCACTGCTTACATTGAGAACTTCATTTTAAATATAAAAATCTTCATAATACGATTCATTTAAACAAAGCAGGTGAACTAAAAATAGTAAAGTCTGAAACTTTCCATGTCATTTTGTCATTTCTTTGCAAATATTTACTGACCACTTTTTAAAAAATATTTATTTTGCTTTAGTTGTACATAGTGTGTTTATTTTTATGTGGTGCTGAGGATCGAACCTGGGCCACGCACCTGCTAGGGGAGCGCTCTACCGCTGAGCCACAACTCCAGCCCTTTTACTGACCACTTTTTATGTGCCAGTTCTGGTCTAGCCACTCAGGATGTGGCAATGTTGCCCTTATGACTTCCCAGGCTGGTAGGAAGTCTGATGATAAACAATGAATAAAAGAAATCTGAACAGTTGTATAAGAGGGTATTTTCAGAAGAAGGCACAGAAAGGAGATTTGGAGTATTGATTGATGGGGAGGTTTACAGTTATAAGACAGGTGGTCAGCAAGGCCTCACTGAGAAGGGGGCATTCAGAGACCTGAAACAGGGAGGAAAGACTGTCCTCACTGTGTGTTACTGTCCCAAGGTGCTGAATTAAGTGCACCTGTGTATTTCATGGGTCTATGGAGACCAGGGGGCCAACTAGAGAGGGCATTTGGTAGGGGTCTTTTCTGTTGTTAAACATTAAACAGTTATTTTGCAGTAGTTTGTATTTCATTACAGTTTATTTAGACCCTTAGTTAAGTACTATGCTCCACACTGGCCTTTTCTTTTTTTACGTATTGGAGACTGAATGTAGGGCTTCATACATGCTAGCAAAGTGCTCTACTGCTGAGCTACAGTCCCCAGCTAGGGACTCCTAAGCTCAGTTCAGTCATGGGCTATTGAGAGCTGGAGGGACTTACGAAGCTCAATTACTGCTGTTCTTCTGTTTTGTGGAAGAGGAAGCTGAGGTCCACTGATGCATTTGATAGCATAATGGCCCAAGTAGTAGATCTGTGTTTTCAAAGATGGATATGGTGTGGAGGAACTAAATGCTTCAGAAATTAAGAACACGTAGAAATTTTCTTCAAACTTTATAAACGTTTAGCCCTCTGAAGTTTTTATATGGTAGTATGTTATATAAATTTTATTGAATATTTATGTTTTTATTTAACTGTAAATAATTAAATTTAAATTGTTTAAAATTATAAAGTTTTACTAAATTTATGTTTAATATAAATTCCATAGCAAAATGTCACATAATATAAAATTTGTCATTATACCCATTTTTAGTACAATTCAGTGGCATTAATTTCATTCAGATTGTTGTGTAGAACACATTGTTGTGTTTGGAAACTCCTCTATTTCCAAAATATTTTCATCACCTCAAACAAATTCTGTACCAATGAAATAGTAATTCCTCATTCTTCTTCCCCATCCAGCCCTGGTAACTTCTAATCTACTTGCTCTCTTGATGAATTTGCCTTTACCAGATGTCTCATATAAGTGACACCACATATGTTGTGCCTGGCTTCTTTCACTTGGCATATTGTTTTCAAGGTTTATTCATGCTATAGCACGTATCAGAGCTCCATTCCTTTTTAGGGCTGAATAATCTGTTGTATGTAAGTAACAAACACATTTTTCAAAACCATTCCTTTTGTTGACATACACTTGAATTATTTCTGCCATCTGACTATTGTGTGTGCTACTCTGAGCACTGATGTGCAGTGTGTGTGCGTGTACACGGGGGGAGGGGGGATGGGGAGAGGAAACTAATTGCTCGGTCATATGGTATATGTATAATTTTTTGTTTCCAGATAGCTGCATCATTTTACATCCCAAATGGCAATTGAAAATTTCCTTTTATTCCTCCTAATATGTTGCTACCTGAAGCGGAAACCGCCTTGGAGCAACGAACAACGCAGGAAAATTCGGAGGCAGGATGAAAATGAAAAAAGGTCTTTTATTCTTCTTCTCTCTCCGGCTCCAGCAATCACTCCAAACGCTCTAACTCCAACCACCACCTTCTTCTTCTTCCCACACACACTAACCAAACTCACCCAGTTATATACATATCGCTTTAACAAGGACACGTGCTTACAGCTCGAGCTTACAGGTGCGTCACGCAGTGTTCACGGGCATACAAAGATTCTTTGGATAATGTATTACTATCAGGTGGAAACTAGAACATCTTTTATGGCTCTCAGCTAACCGCAATCTTTAGCTATCTCCTTGATTATAGGCTCCTTCACTAATACTTGTTTTTATTAACATTATTATTGTTGTTGTTGTTGTTATTACATTGTATGTAGGAAGTGCTATCTCATTGTGATTTTGATTTGCAGTTTTCTAATAGTCATTAGCATCTTATCATGTGCCTATTGGTCATTTGTATATCTTCTTTGGAGAAATAACTGTTCAAATTTCCCCCCTTTTTAAATTTGGAATTTTTTTTTTTTTTTTTGTCTGTTGTCAAGTTGTAGTGATTCTTTATAAAGCACAAGTAGTACACCTTTATCAGATATGTGAATTACAAATCTTTTCTCCCATTCTGTGAGGTATGTTTTAACTCTCCCCATAGTGGCTTTTGACATAGAAAAATATTTTTATTTTGATGAAGTTCAATGTATCTATTTTTTCTTTTTTCATATCTTTTTATTGCTGCATTATCACTGGACATAATTGTAGGATCCTTTGTTACATATTTGTATGTGCACATAATAAGACAACATCCTTTTATCAGTGTTGTTCTCCAGTATTTTTCCTTTCTTTCCACTCCTCCCTTCCCCGTTCCCTTTTTTCTACTCTGCTGGTCTCCCTTCTATTTTCATGAGATACCTGCCCAAATCACTTTTCTTTCCCTTTTTCCTGTCAAACTTTCACATTTGAGAGAAAACGTACGACCCTTGACTTTCTGAGTTTGGCTTATTTTGTTCTATCTGTTTTCCTGCGCGTGACATATTTTATTCTTCTTTCCGGCTGAATAAAACTTCATTATGTATATAACCATATTTTCTTTATCCATTCATCTACTTACAGACACCCAGAATAGTTCAATAATTTAGGTATTGTGAACTGTGCTGCTCTAAACATGGATATGTATTATCGCTTTGGTATGACAACTTTAATTATTCAGGATAAATACCAAAGTGTGGTATTAGGCCATGGTGGTTTCATTCCAAGTCTTTTGAGGAACCTCCATACTGATTTTCATAGTAGCTGTATAAATTTACAGTGTAAAAAAAGTGTTTCTTTTCTCTCATATCTTCTCCAGTATTTTATTTTTTATATTCTTGATGGTTGCCATTTTAACTCTAGTGAGATGAAATCTCTTTCTAGTTTTGATTTGCATTTTCCTGACCACTAAAGTATTTTTTTCTTTAGTCACCTGTACTTTTGGTGTCATGTTGAGATTTCCCCTTTGTTTTCTTTGAAAAGATTTTTAGAGCGTTAAGTCTTAAATTTAGATCTTTGATCCAGCTTGGATTAATTTTTGTATAAAGTATGGGTCTGGCTTTATTCTTTTGCATATGGATATCCAATATTCTTAGCACAATTTGTTGAAGAGATTATTCTTTCTCCATTTAATATCTTAGTACTTTTGTCAAAAATCAACTGACTTTTGATGTGAGGATTTATTTCTGGATTCACTATTTTATTCTATTGTTCTATGTGTCTTTGCTTAAGCTAATACCACACTGCTTGCAGTACTGCAGCTTTGTGGTAAGTTTTGATAGTGGGAGGAGTGAGCCTTCCATCTTTGTTCTTCATTTGCAATATCATTTTGGCAATTCAAATTCTCTTGAAATCCCATGTGAATTTTATAATGAGTTTTTCCATTTCAGCGAAGATGTCATTGGTATTTTGATAGGAATTACATTGAATTGGCATATTTCTTCAAATAGCATTGCCATCTTAAATCTTCCAACCCATGAATACAGAATGTCTTTCTACTTAGTATTGTTGTCTTCAGTTTTGTTCAGTAGCATGTTATAGTTTTCTAATTTGGATCCCATTCTTGTGGTTGTACATGACATGGAGGTTCACTGGTGATGTATTCATATATGAACAGGAAAGTTATGTCCGATTCATTCTGTCTTTCCTAATCTCATCCCTTCTCCCTTCCCTTCATTCCTCTACAGAATGAACTCTATTCTCCCCTCTCTCTTGTTGTGCATTAGCATCTGCGTATCAGAGAAAACACTCAACCTTTGTTTTTTGGGGATTGGCTTATTATAATTAGCATGATAGTCTACAGATCCATCCATTTACCTGCAAAAGTCATAAAGTATCATTCTTTTTATTGCTGAGTAATATTCTATTGTGTATATATACCACATTTTCTTTATCCATTCATCTCTTGAAGGGCACCTAGGTTGGTTCCATAGCTTTAACTATTGTGAATTGAGCTGCTATGAACATTGATGTGGCTATGTCACTGTAGTGTGCTGATTTGAAGTCCTTTGGGTATATGCCGAGCAGTGGGATAACTGGGTCAAATGGTGGTTCCATCCTAATTAGAATAAGTTATACTCCAAGTATGTATAATATGTCAAAATATACTCTACTGTCAAGTGTATCTAAAAATAAATAAATAAATATAGTTTTCAACGTGTAAGTCCTTTACCTCCTTGGTTATGTTTATTTCTAAATACTTCATTCTTTCTTATACTCTTGTAAATGGAATTATTTTAATTTCCTGTTCAGATTGTTCATTGTTAGTGTGTAGAAATGCAACTGATTTTTGTATGTTTGGTCTGTATCCTGCAGCTTTGCTGAATTTGTAATTTGAGTTTTTTCATGGATTTCCTAAGGTTTTCTACATATAAGATCATGTCATCTGAAAATAGAGAAAATTTTACTTCTTTCTTTTCAGTTCATTTTCTTCTTTCCTGATTTTCTGTTTAGAACTTTCAGTTCCTTGTTGAAAGTTGCAACAGTGAGCATCCTTGTCTTGTTCCTGGTCTTAGACTTTCCGCCATTGAGAATGATGTTGGTGGTAGTTTTTCATATGTGCCCTTTATCATGTTGAGAAAGTCCCTTGTTTTTCTATTTTGTGAGTATTTTATCATGAAAGAATGTTACCTTTTCTCAAACGTTTTTACTGCATCAATTCAGATTGATCACGTGGGGTTTTATTCCCTTTATTCTTCTAATGTATATGTTACATTGATTGATTCTCATATTTGAACCACCCTTGCTTGCATTCCTGGGATAAATCCCATTTACTCATGGTGTATAATCTTTTCAATATGCTTCTAAATTTAGTTTCCTAGTAATCTAATGAGCATTTTGCTTCTGTGTTCATGAGGGATATTGGCCTGTGGTTTCTTCTAGTGAGCTCCTCTCAAATTATATTTTACTCTATTATCTTTAGTTTTAATTCATCTTCCTTCATTGTCATGTTTCTATCTCTGAAAAGGTTGAAGTCTCTACTGGGAATTTCCTTCTTTTTAGTAAGTGAATCAAGAATACACTCTGCCATTTATTAGTATGGTGAGAGTTTAGAAGGCAGAACTGTATAAGGAGACTGAGAAAGCAGAGCATCAGTATATTGGCGTTTTAATACCTTTACACTCAGCCACAGCACCAAGCATGCAAAAATCAAATGAAATCTGTTTCATCTCTGGAAAAGTGATGTGTTTGAGCTACTATGTATAGTCTGGTTTAAACTATATGCCAAGCAAGGATTTTACTAAAGTCTTCAAAAGGTTAAATAGGTCATTGATCAAGAACTATAGATAAAAGAGTAAATGTCCAACCCAGCTTTTTAAGGGAGAACAGGGGCGATCTTCTCACTGCAGTAGCATCTATGAATAGGCACTGGACATTACATCTCATTTCACTTAAACATGACTCACTTTCCAACTTAGTTATTCTAAACATTAAAAAGGATCAGTGTGAAAAACTGTATTTTCGTAGAATTAGAGAATAAGCATCTGATCATAAGACACTATCTGAAGTTTAACTCTTTTCCCTCATTACTCACTTCCTGGCACTGACTGGCAATAGTATAATGTGATGATCCTGCGCTGCATTACAGACCTTCAATGGAGGCACGTGGACTGTACTGGTCTTGTAGGGACTTAGCTGCTTGTGCACTTACCTGTTTTGTGTTCATCAGCCCTTTCTCCAGTTAATGATGTGTCATTTATCTTCCTGACATTGAGGACTAAGGACTTTGGAGAAGGAGGTTTAATAAGTATTTCCACCCTAACCCCAGTGTCTTCCACAGACTGCACAGCTAGCTTCCCTACACCTTCTAGTGTGTGGCACTGAGCAGTGGCATGCATGGCGCCCTTTGCTCTTCACCTTGACTCCACACCCTGTACAGCCATGCTGCTTCTGGAGATGTTCCCTGCCCACAGGGTCCCTGTTTTGGATGGAGGAACAGACCAGAGGTTGTGTGCAGAGCCACCATACTTTGGACTGTCCTTTGCTAGTGGTTCTCTCTGCAGTTGTGGAGGCAGGGCCTGGAGGATCGGCTGCCAGGAAGGGACACCTATTTAGGCTCTGGGATCAATCTTGTTTCTTCACTTTCACACCGATGACTTCTTACTGTGCTCATTTCTATTTCCAGTCTCCTCTTCCTTTCCTTTATTTAAACCTTCCCATCTCTGAATTCTTTTCCAACATTCTTTTCCTTCTCTACATAGGCTGGCCTTCTGAGAAGGATTTTCTGTAACAACAACAACAAAAATTCTTTCATGGGATGCTCCATCCAATACAGAATCCAATACCTCTCCTGGGTATTCTGTTTGAGAGTGTTTGTCTACTCTGTGTGATGGCTCTAGTTTACTAGGCCCCTCTAATTTCAGAATGAGGGAAAAGATATTAACTTAAAACCTTGTCAGCCCACCAACAAATTGCAGCTGAAGAGTGCCAGAGACCTGAACGTTATACCTGCCTTGGCCAACAATATCTTTAAATGTCTGTTTATTTATGTCTCACTTTCTCCCATAAAGAATTTGAAGTACCTTATAAAAGTACATATGAGAGGATAAAGTAAATAGTTGATATAATCAAGACAAAGAGGAAATAAAAGAATTAGAAAATAAAACTGGGACAGGGTCACAGAGAGAATTTTACCCTGAACCCTTGTGCAATTCTGGGGGTGATCTGCAAGTTTGGCTCTAAGTTTCGATGGGACCGAAATAAAAAGTGAATTATTATGATCATTCATGTAATGCTTGGCATTCTTAACATTAAAAGCAATCTTCTTCAGGAAAAAAAAAATTTCTGTTCCTACAACCCAAAGTCATTTTCTTAGATCTGAGATCAATTTATTTCCCAAAGCCTCCTACCAGGGCCATGTGGTTTAATAAACTACAGCCTTACCTCAGGAGTTCCTGGGTTTGTCTTAATAACGTGATAGGACAGTGGCAGAGTGATGGGGTATAATTCAGAAAAATACAAGTCAAGATAGGATCAAAACAAAGTAGTTTAAAGGTAAAACTTGGTACTGCTTAGCAAATGGACATCATGTCCTTTCTTGCAGCCTCCCATAGTGATTGATTGTCACAAGTAAGTGTTTTGATCAGATTCATTGTGAGAATGAAGATTATAGCTAGTGGCAGGAAGTTGGACTCCAGATATTCCTTTATCCAATGAAAGTCTGTTTCACAAACTTTGACACACAAGTTGGTTGGGATTTAAGTGCCTGATGAATTTACCCCCTCACCTCAGCACCAGGTCCTCTCAGGAGGAGCCAGTCTCCTGTCTTTAGAAGAGGGTTTCATCCTCTCTCTCCTGATACCCAGGTGAGACTGAGGCCCCAGCCTCATGCATTTCCCTGGCACATTTCAGTGTGGTACTGTCTGTCATTCACCTAGGCCATTAGAATAAAAACAGCTATAGAACATCTCACTTTGAGCAGAATTGTTTCCTGGGGAGCCTTCTGAGAAAAGTAATTGGAAATTGTTTGTGCAGGTAACTGAATGTTTTTTGGATGGAATTGTTGAAAGTTAGCCAATCTGAGTAATGTCTTTAATTTTAGGCTAATTGGTATTAAGCATTCATTGTGGCAACAGTTAAATGGCAGAATCAACTATATTATGGCCATTTCGGAAGCAAGAAACTAAAAGTGAATATTCAGCATTGTTCCCCACATGCATCTCACCTCCTCACAGGGGCCAGCCCCACCTCTCCTCGCAGATGTGGTTTTTAACTGATGATGCTTCATGTGCTGACTCTGCCCTGTGCAGAAGCTGAACCACATCTGGTTGATAAAGCAGCTGTCTTTCAACTGTTAATGCTAAACAGTTTGTGATCACCTGCATTTCCCATCTGTGAAATTGGTAAGAGATAGCCACCAAGCAATGAATTTAGCTTTTTTCTCCCTCGTCCTCCTTCTCTACCCCTTTATCCTTCTAACCCCTAATCATGAACGTTGTGCAAACTTCACTTTTCAGAACTCTGACTACCCACCTCCCACCCCTGAGACCTCATTCATTCTCATTGTCATGATCTTCAGCTTTGTGCTGTGAGAATGACAGAATCTACCACATGGAAAGTGCCTGTTCTTCTTGTGTCTAAAAAGCACTTATTGTGTGGCTAGCAATGCATGTGACATTGTGTAGGGACTGTTTTCTAGAACTCTTAGGTCTAGATGGGGAGAGAGACTGATCAGGGTGAGAGGAGCTAAGACAAGTGTGTACACTATGCTTGTGAGTAGAGTTGAAGATAAACTTAATCCATCCTTGAGGGTCACAGGAAGAATCTCACAGGAGGGCAATTCCAGTCATGCTTTATGGGATAATGGGAAAGGAAACAAATGTAAAGTGTTAGGAAGGAGACAAGAAAGACAAAACATGTTATGTGAAGAAGTTCAGAGGATTGTGTATAAACTGAGGTGATGGCACAGGAGCCTTTGATGCTATGCATGGGGTTTGTGTTTTGTTTCCCAGTTTCATAATTCTCAATCTGCCATGTGCACATTCCTAAGGGGTCTATAAGAATAAAGGAACTTCTTAATTTTGTGCTTCAAAAAAGAAATGTAAGCATTTCCATCATTCAGATCATTGCTACTCAAAGTATGGTCCTCAGAATAGTGCTGGTCCACAAGCTATTTTGTTTCTAGTTCATGATGGGATAACCCATAGAACTTGAGAGTAAGCATTTAGGACCTGAGAGCAATTTGATTTGATATTGCCATGTCATCCAAGCAAAGGATTTTTGATCAGTTAATTGATTGGGTTAGTTTTTACACACAGCAAAATTCACACAAAATTCAAATCAAGATATAGATGATTCCCATCATCCTCCAAAGTCTCTTCATTTCCAACCCTTGCCAGTCACTGATCTGCTATCTATAGTTTCGCCTTTTCCAGAATGTCATGTAGATGAAATTCTAATATACTTAATGTTTGGTACCAGACTGCCTCCTTTCACTAAGCATAATGCTTTTGACATCATAATGTTGTTGTATGTGTGAAAAATGTATTTACTTTCATTGCTGGGTAGTATTCCACTAGATGGATATACCACAGTTTCTCTATTCACTAGTTGATGAACACAGGGCTATTATGAATAAAGCTGTGAAGAGCATCTCTGTATTAATCTTTAGTTGCCCTTGTGTCTCCATATTTTTGGTAACAACCTAGGAATGGAATTCCTTTGATATATTTAACTCAGAGGTGACTTCTGGTGATGGATGATTCTTTGTTGTGGGGGACTGTCCTGTGCATTATGGGATGTTTAGCAGTACCTCTGGCCTCTGTCCACTAGAGGACAGAGTTAATCCTCTTCCCCAGTTTTGACAATCAAAAATGTCTCTAGACTGCTAAATGTCCCCTGGCTGCTACAATTTCCCCCAGTTAAGAACCATTGCTTTATTGTGTGGAATTATCAAAGTGCTTTCCAAAGTGGCTTATCATTGTGCATTCCTACCCAGTAATTTATGAATTCAAATTTTGATGTGTTGTATCTTAATTTTTATTCATTTCAATGTATTTTCTAATTTCCTTTGTGATGACTTCTTTTACTTGTGGTTATTAAGAAGTATGTTTTATAATTTCCTAGCATTTTGAATGTTTTTCTGATATTTTTCTATCATTGATTTCTGATTTATTTCCATTTTGAACACAGAACATTTTAACATTTGAAATTTGTTTTATGTCCCAAAATATGGTCTATGATCATAAAATAATCACATGCAGTTGAAAATAATATGAATTCTGTTGTTGCATGTCATGTGCATAATTTTATCTGTGACAAAATTATAAGCCTGGGATGTGTTGGGAAGTTTTTTTGAAAAGTTCTTTGCTAAAGACACATACTTTCCCATCTCTCTGTAACTTGGAGCTGAATGCCTGTTTCCCTTTGTCTTTAGGATTGCCTGGATGCCAACTGATAGCCACAGGTGCTAGTCTATAACTTACTATTCAGGCTTTCCCCACCTGGACCTTGCATATTTAATCTTTTGGCTCCTTGAGTGAATTGGGGATCTGTGGGAAAAGTGTCCTTTAGAAAGATGCCAGATACGAAATAAAAACAAGAACAAAATGCTAAATGTGGCTTGCTGAGAGGTCATTCTCTGTCCCACAGTCCACACACATCTGCTTATAACAATGTGGAGATTCATGTTTTAGGGAGCAAATTGGTGGCACTCTGAGATGGGCTAGATGAGGAGACAGGGTGAACTCCTTGGATTTATGTATTTATTTTTGGGAAAGTCGAAGTGAAGGGCTTTTGTTAAAAACACGTCTGCAGTGTCAGTAGGACTAGAATTAAGGAAGGCTTTTGAGAGACTTCTGAGATATCATTTAAAGATCTGCATCTGATATGAGGTGGTATGGAAGTAAAACTTCACTCCCGGGCTGCTGCCTTGGGTAACTAGGTGGGTGATGATGCTATTCACCAAGCCGGAGAAATAAAATGAAGAGTGATGGTTCATGTGGTGACAGGGGATTGGGTGGCCTTGACTTAAGATAGTTCAATTTCTAGGATGAGCAATGTTGTGAATAATATTGGGGGACCTGGCCTTTGAAGAGACAAATGGATATTATGACATAAATGAGGTGATATAATATAGTGTATTCATCTTATTTTAAGCTTGTAACTTCTGATCTCTCTCCTGTTTGAAACCTTACCTAATTTTTTATTTGCAATATTCTTAGACCAAGAAAATTAGAACCTGTGGCTGCAGTGTAGTTTTAGCTTTACCATAATGGGGAATGTTTGTGATAAAGAGCAAAACTAGATGACTTAGCAACCCATGTTCTGATGATCTCCAGGTGAATCACAAATCACTCCAAACTGAATGGCATAAGAGAACCAGCACTTATTATTCTGTGGTCATGAATTCAGAAGCACACAATAGGGATGGCAGGTCTGTCCTCCACAGTGCCCAGAGCCTCATCTGGGGAGATTTACACAATCAGAGTGGTTCCCAACTGGGGCTGTGGAATCCTCCTGAGTCTTCTCTTATATGTCTGCTAATGGTGCTGGGGGAACATGAAGGCTAGGTTCCCCCTTGTGAGCTTCTACACAAGTCCTCTTCGTGTTGCTGAGCCTTCTCAGCCTAGTGGTGGAGTTCCACGAGAATCTTCGGAGGGAAAAATCCCTGAGAGGGAATATTGCAAGAGCAATCACTAAAAAAAAAAAAAAAAAAAAAAAAGGAGGTAGTTGCATGACTTTTCTAGTGTAACCTCAGAAGTCACATCACATCTCTTCCCCCTTGACTCTTGATTGAAGTCTCTCAGCCCACTGGTATTGAAGATGAGGGGTATTGAGGAATTTGCATGAGTTTTTAACCCCCCCCCCCCCAGATAACAACACTAATTTTCCATGCTTAGAATTGTATTGAGAGAAACATCAAAAACAGGCTATAAGTGGAACATCAGAATCCATTTTTATTAATCATAGTCTTTTCCTGGAAGTCTGATACCAATGAAAGGGATTATTTGTTGTTTTTAAAACCTCTTAGGAAAAGAATAAACAGAAAAGAAATCACCACATTTTATCTAGTCATTAAGATTTCTATTATAGGTTTAGAGTCCCTGAAATCCAGAACACTCCAAAATTCAAAATACATTTGGTCCAGAGCATTTCTGATAAGGAAAAATCAACCTGTACCTGAAATATTTCTCATCACTTTTTTATATATAAAAACCACATATTGTAAAGCCTTCCAACTTTTGTCCTCATTTGCCCTGTTCTCTCCCACCCACCCACAAATAAAAAACAGAGATGCTGCTTTTAGTATTTGAAATCCATCAGAAGGTGTTACAATAACATTCCATTATTCATTTAATCAATTCCCTATGGATAAACATCTGGGTTGTATGCACTCTTTTGCTATTATAAACAATAAATCACATTGTAAATTCACATCTCTCCATGAATAGTATATGTTCTAGAAGTTAAAGTAATAGATGACATATACATTTTGAATTTTGAAGACTACTGCTATGCTATATTCCTTGGGCCAAAAAAAATAAAAACCCACATGCATCCTACCAGCTATGTATGAGAGTGCTTTGCTACCAAGTGTGAGATCAAATTTTTCATTTTTGCCCCTCTGGTAAGTAAAACTGGTAACTTTATTCAATTTTATTTTGCATTTTCTTAAGTATTCATTTGTTTAAGAACCATTTTTTTCTTTCCTTGTCTGTGAATATCTTCATATTCTTTTCCCATTTTTAAGTTTATTGTTCTTTTTTTTTTTTTTTAACCTTCTTTCAGCAGATCTTCACTACTTTTATTTTTGCTTTGAGGAATGGGGAAAGAAGTGAGGGTGGTGCATGAGAAAAGCAGATAACAAATTACTGGATGTGAAATAAAACCAAATCCCCTACATCTGCTGCTCATTCAGCTACAGATAGTGGTCTCTAGATGGTTGGTTTTGTCTAACATTTGAAGATAAAGTGGAAACGATTTAAGAAAGCATGCCTTGATTACAAAGTAACATTAATACATCTTTCTTTTTTGTTGTTTATTTTTTACTTGAAAAGACTTTAACTAGTACAGAAAATGTTTTAGAAATTGTCAGTGAAAGGATACAAAATTTCAGGTAAAAGGCATAAACTCAGGAGATCTATTATACAACATGGTAATTCTAGCTAATAACTATGTATTGTTTACTTGAAAATTGCCAGGAGTAGAGTTTAAATGTTTTCATCACAAAAAAGTTTATGAAGCAATGATTAATTTAATTGTCTCATTTTAGTAATTCCATAGTGTATACCTATATCAAAACATCATGTTCTATACCATAAATAGTTTTTGTGAATTTTAAAAATAAGCAGTTGTTTTTGAACTCATAGTGACCCATGAGTATCACATTTTTTTTAATTTTCATATTATGACTCTTCATTTGTACTTGTATTAAGTAGTAATATCATAGTAAATATTCATTTTATCATAGAGCTGTTCATATTCCCTCATATCCTCTGTGATTTAATAACCATCTATATAGTTATTTTATGTATTTTAATATAACAATATTTTAATGTACTATAATATTTAAACAGTTTTCTAATTTTGGACACTTAGGTTGTTTTCATGCTTTTGTTCTTATAAGTAATACTGCTACAAATATCTTCATTTATCTTTCTGCTTTTGTTAATTCCTTGGGATAAATCTCCCCCTAAAATCTTTGAATAAAGTATATGAGCATTTTTGTAGATCTTTGTGTATATTGCCATATTGTTCTTCAAGTCGTTATAAAGAATATAACCAGAAACAAATGCGAATCCTGGAACCAACTACCTCACCAGGTTCAGGAATATCATTTCTCAAAAAGTTCTTCCAGTGGTATAAAATGTTGGTGTAGTGTTAATTTTCATGTCTTCACTTGGTCATCAGCCTCTCTTTAAGGTTTTTGTGCATCACTCTGAATTACTCTATATTCCCTGCCCCATCAGCTGCTCTCTTAGGCAGGGGTCACTTGGTCAGGAACATCATTCTTCTGGTTAAATAGCCCCTCCCTGACCCCATTCTGGAATGATCACTTGTACTGGGAGCACAGGTAGCCCGCCACTCACTTTTCTTCACACATACTCTCTCACTGACCGAGTATCATCTTCTTTTCTTGTGGCATTTTGAATACTCTTTATTCATTGATCCTTTAAACAAATCCTTTGATGAGACTCACATTTCTTTCTGATTTCTCTAATCCTTGTCATTTGTAAATGATGGTGGTAGCAGCAATAACCAGAGCAAATCAGCTCCTCTGTCCCCCCCTCAGGGTGTCAGCTGCCCAGCCTTGCCCTCACTGTCTCTTCACCCCTCAGCCTTCCTGCGCTGCACCCTGTCCCTTTACTGTTGGAGAGATTCCCTCACTCTGCAATTTCCTTTCACCTTCTCCACATTTCCTATCTGATTTGTTTTTTTTCTTCACTCCCCTCCTTACCCCAGGAATGAATTATCTCATAAATGGCTTAAAATACAAATGTACTACCACGGTTTCCTTGCTTCAGGAATCTGGATATGGACTAGTGTGGTCCTTCGGTTTGTGGTCTCCCCAGGTTGAAATCAGAATGTTAGGGCTCTGTTTTCATCTCAAGCCCCAAGTCTTCTCAGCCCAGCAGACTGAGGAGGATGTGTTCCTCATGATTGTGCAGCGAGGTTCCCGTGCGTCACTGGCTTTGGTGCATCTCAGCTCCTTAAGGACTCCCTGCGGTCCTGGGCACGTTTTCTCACAGCATGGCCACTCTCCTCCACTCTCTCCAATCTGCCAAGGTGGAGTCATACAAGACAAACTAATAACTGGGGTGAGACCCTGTCCTCCTCATGGGTCACAGTTACAATCAAAGGGAGAGGTTTCCACAGGGCCTGTGCAGGAGAGGTAGGAATCTCGGGGGCCATTTCAGCCTGCCTCAGAAGCCTGCTTTATGTCTAGTTGGAATATTTTCATTTCATGAGCTCATTTTCTAAGCTTTTCTAGAAGTATGAATTGCTCCTGTCATCTTTCTTATACCCGGTCACCTTATCTTTTGTCTTATACTCTGATTTGCATGGAGTATATGACAAAATGAATTCTAATTTTGAAATGCACTGTTAGGATTCATGGTATTGACAGAATCTGACCAGCTTGCTACCATTTGGGGTAATTGGCGCTAGATAGGCATTTCACCACGGCCTCTTCACATTGTCGGGGAGTTCTTACTACCAGTAAACATAGTGTTTTAACAAAGTTGAAGATTGTAGTGACCTGACACACACTCTCTGATTGTTAACAGTCCAGCATGGCGTGTTTTGCACATACGGCCCTATATGTCAGCCAGTTAGGGAGGAGCCTGTCTTTTCTTTCTCTTATGTAACCAACACCTAGAAGGCTAAATGTTTAAATCAATGCAGGTAAAGACTACAGAAAAAGCATAATTCAGAGGTGAGAATATGGGCTTCAAAGAGCCTGGACTTTATTCAGAAATGAAAAAAAAAAATACTATAGTCAGTGTGGCTCCATAGTGCTTCCATGAGGAAAGTAAGGCACGGGAAGAGGAAGGAAAAGTAAGATCGGGTGACTTCCATGGCTGCTCTGCAGTGTGCAGCTGCCAGTAGGCCTCCGTCAGTGTTCCTGGTAATTATGAGGGGGTTTGTGTACCTGCCTAATCTTCATACTTCCCTAAACAGCCCTTTTATTTCCTTTCCTAATTACAGCTGGTGCTCCAGATCGAATTGGCTGGGCTTTTGGCCTTGGGTTAGAAAGACTGGCTATGATCCTCTATGACATCCCTGACATCCGCCTCTTCTGGAGTGAGGATGAGCGCTTCCTGAAGCAGTTCCGCATCTCAGACATTAATCAGAAGGTGAAGTTCCAGGTGAGGTGACTTGCAAGAATTAAGTCAATGATAATAAAAATGGTCATCAAGGATGGAGAGGATCGGGTACTTGAAAACTGCTGAACTTTAAAGTAATGTGAATTTGAAAAGAAGTTAAATAGAGGTCTATTAATGCTCATGAGGTTCATAAACCTTCTGAAATTGTATGCAGGAGAAGAGAGATTTATCAATCTTATTAGTCTAAACAGAGAAAAACAATTCTGGGCTTTGTTCCTGACCATTTTGTCATTGTGAAGTACCAGTCTTTATCACTGCTGATATTTTTCTCTGAAAGTCTGCCTTTCGTGAGACTAAAACAGACACACTGGCTTATGATTAGTGTTTGCAATGTATATCTTTTTTTTTTTTTCATTTAACTTTCATCCTTTTTCTTTATATTAAAAGTGTGTTTCTTATGAATATCATAAAATTGGGTCCATTTTTAAAGCCCAGATTGAAAGTCTCTATCTTCTAATTGGAATGTTAAATATACTTGATTTACTCTAATTGTTTGTATAATTGGGATTAATTCTATCATCTTTTTATTTCTTTCCCAATTTCCCCATCTATTCTTTATTTGTTTACTCCTATGTTTGGAAATTGAGCTTTATTGTTTTTGTTTTTGTCTTCTGTTTTATTTCCTCTGTTGCTATTTAGTTTTACCACTTTATATGATTTTTAAGTGGTTACTCTAGATTATAACATGCACGATTAATTTATCACTCTTTACCTTAGATAAATATCATAAAACTTGATGAAATATTTAACAACCTTCTCATAATATAATTTTATTCACCTCTATTTTTTATATTATTGCCATATTTTTCCCCACATATCATAATCCCATAATGTATTGCTATGTTTGTTTCAAATAGTCAGTTTTCTTTTAAAGAAATTAAAACTATATTGCTTTATATTTCCCTTGTTGTTTACTTTCTGTAGATCTTGTTTTTTTTGTTGTTGTTGTTGTTGTTATTGTTTTTTTTTGGGGGGGGGTTCTGTGATCATTTCCCTTTAGTCTGAAGCACTTTCTTTTCTTAGAGTGAAGCTTTTGTTAGTTTGTAAACACCTTTGTTTCACCTTCATTATTTTTTAGGAGTATTTTCATGAATATAGGTGTCTAGGTTGTCAAATCCGCCCTCCCTTCAATTCTGTTGAACATATAATTTCATTGCCTATCTTTTTTGACTCTTGTTTTGAGCAGTTTGACCTGTGTTTAATTTTCTCTTATCCTGCTTAGGGTTCATTGTGTTGGGTTACTATCTTTCAAATGTTTTGGAAACTTCTTATATAGCTTCTCTTCTAACAATGCCACCCCCTGTAATAGGGTCCTGTTTGCTCCAATGTCCAGTAACAGGGGCCTCATTTCCTTCACAGCCATCACAAGCAGGGCTTTGACCTCTGCATTCCCATTGTCAGTTGTTTATGATGAGTTAGATCTATCTTTCTCAGGCAGTGTAAGTTTTCTCTACCCTGCTTCTCCCTTCCTCCTTACTTTGTCAGAGTCTTTAACATTCATTTCTACAACAGTATGTTCAGGACAAACTAACGTTTTTATATCATGGTACTCAAAATTCTCTGTCCTTTAACTGGTTCCAACACCACTCCCATGTTTTTAGGTATTTGTAACAAGTAGTACCTTACTTCCAGATACCAAAATATGTATTAGTTTCCTTCCTGTTGCTGCTATGACAAATCACCACAAACTCAGTGGCTTAAAACAACATGGATTTATTGTCTTATAGTTGTAGAGGAAGAAAACCAAAATCAGTCTAACTGGCCCACAGGGAAGGACGGTATCAGAAGAGTTGGTTCCTCTGAAGGCTCTGGGGGAGAACTGCTTCCTTGCTCCTCGGGCTCTAGAGGCTGTCCTCATTTCTTGACTCATGGCTACACATCACATTGCATTGTTGCCCTTCCATTTCCCTCTTGGGATCTTATCACCTTCTTTTTGAATCTTTCCCTCCTTTTTACAAGGACTCTTGTGATTACATGAAGCCCAGCAAAATCATTCAGGATAATCTCTCCATCCCAAGATCCTTTCTAAATATCTTCAGTAAAGACCCTTTTTAATGTAAGGTAAAATGTTCACAGGTTCCAGGGATTAGGACATCTTGGAGGCATTATTTAGCCTATCCCTTTTTCCTTTTTATATTCAGAGTCAAATGGCCAGTTGCTCACCTTTCAACATAAGAGAGTAGGTTTTTGTTAAGGATAAGTAATACAGTTAGTATTAGTATGTTAGCAATTTTTAACTATTTCATAGAGTGATTATATAGATTCAGACTCATTCTATCACTTAATGCACTTGACCGTAGGCAGTACCCTTCACAGACGAAACCTGGGGGAAAGGCCTCAGCTGTGAGCTGCGGCTTCTCTGGCCAGGAAACTCTGGAAGCCTCTTGAGTACCCTGTTGTACAGGAGACAGAAGTTTCTCTTTGTTCGTCTCCCTTTAGGCCCTCCTAAATCATGCTTCAGACTCTCTTTTTCTCTGTGGTGTCTTCTTCTGCAGGCTCCAAGCTTTTGTAAAGGGGCCTATCCAGCTCTGAGTGCACTCTTTTGGATGCTGGGAGCAGTTTCTGAGTAGAGTACCCTGAGGCCTAATTTCTGTGATTTTTTTTTTTTTCCTGAATACTTGAAAACCATTGTTTATATCTAGTAAGTGGGATCCTCAAGTTGTTATGTGATTTTAATTTTTGCTTTTTATTTTATGTATTTTGAGTTAAGGGCTTTGCCTGTTCTGGCCCTCCCTGGCCCACCTGGATCAGTGCTTGAGATAAGTGGATGAACAGTGTAGTTGCTTTGTCCTACAAGTTTTATCTTGTTCCATACAAGAGATCGTTGTCCACCACTTCAGCTTCCCATACTGTGCTCATTGAGGTGTTTGTGCCTTCATTCATGTACTCCAGCCAACTCCTCTCAAGTAACATTCGAAATTTCAGTGCACTGAACTCAGTATTTAATTAATGCAACTTTTGTTGTTTAAATGTTCTTTAAACAGTCCAGAATTATAAATTTAATATTTTGCCCCAGACAGAGTAATTGTTATTGAAAATTGCTCAACATTGTACATTTTACTTACATAGTTTACTTAAAATCATTAATTACCTGTCCACAGTGGCTTACGAATAATTCAGGGATATTGCCTGCTTTCTTTTCTCCCAGTTGGGAGCTTTTCCTGGCTCTCTTCTCTTGCCACAGCCTATCTTATTCCTAACCCTGGATGCTGTCTCAAACACTTGTTACTATAACTGCAATAGTGGAGAATTAGTGGGTGAGTGCAAACTCTCCCCCTGCACGTAATCATTCTTGGTAGTTAGCACTCATTTGGGCCTTCATGACCATACTGTTACAAGATCTTCTCAGCAGTCCTCTGAATTTAGCTATTGTTCTTCTTTCCATTTTACAGGTGAGAAACGTTGCAGGGTAGTCATCTCAATAGCGACATTAGCACAGTATATTGTTCACTCAAGGCTTCAAGGAGGCATTTCCTGAAGTTAATCTGACTTAAAATTTATAGGTTGACCTGGGCCTGGTGACATATGCTTAAAATCCCAGCGGCTCAGGAGGCTGAGGCAGGAGAATCAGAAGTTCAAAGTCAGCCTTAGCAATTTTGTGAGGCCCTAAGAAACTTATCAAGACCCTTCTCAAAAAAAAAAAAAAAAAAAAAAAAAGAAGAAGAAGGTGGGAGGTGGTGGGATCTGAGGATCTGGCTCAGTGGTTAAGCTCACCTGTGTTCAACCCTGTGTTGTTTTGTTTTTTTAAATCATAGGCTCATAGGTGGGTTATTCAGAGCCAAAGGATTTGAATTTTCCAACAAATCCAATAATTGGTACATAACTTAGAGAAAAAGTAAGCATTGACTTTAAATGGCCTAACTTTAATATGCTGTGGATTTTATAAAAATGCAGATTCTAAGTCAGTCTATTTTGGGTGGAGCCAGAGATTCTGCATTTCTCACAAACTTCTAGGTGTTCTTGATGGTGCTGGTGCATGAATCACAGTTTGAATTGAAATAATGATTGACAAAATTATTTAACTTGTCAGAGTCTCATTTAGCTCATCTGTAAAATGAGATCAGATGATCTGGCAAGCTGATCCATAGTGGTGTCTCCTTTTTAGTATAACTGTTCCATAAGCACATCTGTAATTTATTATATCTTTTGCACTTAACTGTTAAATTCTTTTCTTCCTTCTTGCCCTAAATTTTGTTTCATGAATTCCAAGCAGACTTGTAAGACTATTGCATTTTCTTTAAAAATGAACTAAGATTCCCTCCTTAACCCTTCCTCCTTTTTTTTTCCTTTTTGTATTTGCCCAGGTGAGGGAACTATGTCAGTAAATTCAGCTTAAATGCACATTTAAAAAATTATGCTGAAGCCAGAGATTTGCTTGTACCCTTTAAATAATTTGTGAAGGGGAAGGGTTAGTTTTTAAATCAGAAAGAAAAAAAAAAATTAGAACTAGAGATGATTTAACAAGAAATTGAAAGGGCAAAGAATTTTGTAGGCATCAATAGGACAGTGACTATGAAAGGTTCTGGTATCAACGTAATCATCTCTGAGGCCAGCCATGCCTAGATGCCCAGGGGAAACTGTCAGTTGACCAGTGCCCTTTCTATGGCAACAAGCAGTGAGCACTGCATTGTGAGAACTGGGAGCTTCTTAAGGCCAGGGCTAAAACTTTTCCTTTATTTATTCCTTTTGGCAATTACAATTCAATAAAGCACTCATCTGTTCAGTAATTTGTTGAGACTTTATGATACTAGCCACTCGTTGAATCCTATGTGTAATTCATTGAGCTAAATATTTTGCTTGTGCTAAAGCTTTTATAGACCACAATGGATAGAGTAGATATTAAAAGCCCATTTTGTGGATGATGAAACTGAGGTTGGGTACCACCAAGTAATTCGACAAAACAATTCTACTAGAAAGTGACAGGGTCATGATTTTTATGAAAGCTAACTCTAGAGAGCTCCCAATGTTGAACTAGTAAACTCTATTATTGACTATACCAAGGTAGTATGCTAGATACTAGAGTCAGTAAGGTGAAATGGACAATTCCTGACTTCAAGTTGTTTCTAATCTAGAGGAGGAAACAGATTTATTAAGAGACACTTATAATATGAAAAAATGGTGGGGCTATACATAGGTGAATGTAGAATTTCACTAATACTGACCAGTGAATGTGGAGGTCAAAATTTTCTTCTTCCTTTCTTTAATCCTGTTTTGCTAGTTAATTCTCAAAATCCTTCTCTGTCCCTCCAGAATTGTATTAGAGCTTGAGCCTGTGATTACTTCCTAATCTCCCTGGCTTGGAATAGCTCCTGGATCTGGTTTTGCTGTCATTATCATAAATGGTGGCTAATAGAGACTTAGTGCAGGATTTTACAGTGTTTCCTCATTATGTCCCCATAAAAATCCAGCTGTGAGAATCCCATTAGTTTCATTGTATTGCAGTGAAATTAATAGATCTCAAACTTATATCTTTTGCTGAGAAACTAATAGGAAGGGACAGGGAAAGAAATGGGAAGATGACCAACCTTAGGACCTTTTATGTATCCGGTAAGCATTATTTACTTTGTAAATGAGGAGAGACACAGTGATAGGAGAATAGACATGTTTGTACTGGAAATCCTTATAGTGCTGGTATGTATGCATTTTATAACAGAGTCTAGCACATCTTGATTAATGCATGTTAGCACCAGTATTACTGTTGCTATCACCAACACCACCATGACTGCTACAAAATAGGTACTGTTTTGAGGGTGGCAGCCACTGTCCTCATAATCCTTGGTCCTTCATGTTCTCAGGTTCTGTCTTCAGCTTGCTTTGTCACTGATGTTATATAACCCCAGCCTCATGACACTAAGACACTTCATTGGCCCAAAGTCCATTGCATCCTATGGATTGAAGCTCTGTGTTTATTTTATGTTGGAGCTTCTGTCATCAGAGGCCTGTCAACTTAAGACTATTTTTTATTTTGGTAAAACTGGGTGATCTATCATATTTAGAGAATTGCTACCACAATTTTCTTATTTATTAAGCTCTTAAAAAATAAGAACAAGTCCATCTTCTTGTGTAGTTTGCTTTTAGTGTGGATTGCAGTGATTTTTGTGTGTGTGATCTTAATATATATACACATTCAATATCCTACTTATATTTTCTTGGCTGTTAACCTAATAGACATGTACAAGCACTCCCTGTTGATAGACAACACGTTGAACTTTAAATCTTCCCAATATCTATAAAATTTGACAAAGTATGGGCAATACATTTCAGGAATCATTTATATGACTAGAAGTGCTGATATTTTTATCCCTGCAATCAGAGTGATACTTCTATGCTGTACAGAACCGTCTAAACTGGATATTAATAATTGATGGGTCATAACATTAAAGGAGTTTTAGAAAAATATCATCAGAATAGATACCGGGGCAAATACAAGCATGAAGAAACTGACCAAGAAAAAACATGTCAGTTAAGTGACGACAGGCAGATAAACATTTATTTTTCCTATGGAATATGGGAAGGAATTGTTACAGAATAGTGGTGGGGATGTTTTCAGCATCAATCAAGAGAAGACCCAGTTTAAAATGGCATAAATAAGAACAACAGCAGCAAACCCTCAGTGTTGCCAGGGCTCTAGAACCCTGAGCTTTTTTCCCTCAGGATGGAAAGATGGCAGCAGGAGCATCAAGCATTACCTCAGACAGTAATTACTAGAGGCAGAAAATAAACACTCTTTTTGGTGTTTTTTTTTTTTATGTGAAGGAAAGTTTTCTGAAAGTCTTCAGCAGGCTTTTCTCACATCTCCTCTTCATGGTAGTTGGAGTACCTTGAACTCTGAAGTTAGCCTGTTATTTTCTGCTGTTTAGACTGAGCTCTTGTCAATAAGGCTCATGCTTTTGCATTATTTTATAACCAGTAATGGCAGTTGCATACAAGTAGGCACTGCCAAAGAAGATGGTTCTGATTATTGCAGCCATTTTTTGGAATAGATTGTCAACTTATGAAATGGAATGATAGAGGTGAGTAGAAAAACTCTTCCAGCCTAGAATCATTCCCTTCTTTTGACAATAGCTTAAAATCTCCCTTTAGTTTAATGCTTTGATCCCTAGTCAAACATAAAATGTTCCTTTTGCCTAGAACTGGCTATGGCTACTTTCAGAGGGGAGCTGAAAAAGAGTAATGGGCAGTATGTGGCTTGGAGCACTTTTTCCTGTTTAAAATAAAATGTAGAAGTCAGGGTCATCATGGAGCATTCAACTAAGTTAACTATATTGGCCAAAAGGGAAAAGGGCTGAAATATTAACTTCAAGGTCACTCAACCTAGGGATGAGATCCTCAGAGTTATCAAAGAACTGACAAATGCTGATCTGAGTCAATTAAGTGGGAAATTCAATGTTCATATTAATGTTCTGGGACCAAATTAAATCAAAGTAATTTACCTTACTAAGAAAAATTAATCCAGAAAGGTAAGTGGAATCATTAAGCATTTTTACCTGGGCAAAAGAACAGACAAGTCTCTTCATTGTTTCAATTAGAGGGGTAGCCTGCCCCTTTAACTCAGAAGATGAGAGGAGTTTTGGGGTTCATCTGCAATGTTAGGACTCTTAGGCTGCCATGTCTAGACAGAGAAATGGGAGTTATTTCATGATCACACTGTGGCACAGCTTTTCAAACTATACATTTATGTTGGCTTTTTTTAATGTGTAATCTAGTGATCTTTAAAATGAAGAATGTGGTTTATAAAAAGCAGTAATTTATATAGTGGATAGCTTAATTATTCCTTCTATCACTTACCTAAGTAATGAATCAAATATTTTCTTTCAATGTGAGGGGATAATTTATTTTCTCAAGGACCTCCCTGTGAGATGCATACATTATCATCATAAGATGTAATTCACTACGAAGCACAGTGAACTATAAATAGCTGACCCTTGTAAAAGACCATTTGGCAGGGTTTGAACTCTAGGTTAATTACTGTTTGGGAAGCAATTACATATTTCTTTTTATTCATTTTTACATATCTTAAAATATGTAAAATAATTACATATCCTAAATATGTTTCTGGATTTAATTTGCTAACAACAGTGCAGACCTGTGAGCCCATCCCCCTATTCTCTACCTTTATCAATTCCTGGGATCTGTGCCACCGATTCTTTTTCTAAAGAGTAAAAACAATGCAGTTGAAACACATTTGCCTCCCTGGTGACATTCCCCTTCCTGCTGTCTTCCCCAGAGGTCACCACACACTTCAGTTGGATGTGCACGGTTCTCTGTTATTGGTGCATTTGTATGTGTGCAAAAATAATTTGTAGGATTGCTTCAAAATTTATATCACATGGCCAAAGTAGTTAAAAAATAGAAATTCAGAGAGGTTTTGCAAGAAAGGTGGAACACCAGTAATAGCCAAATAACCAAGTTGAAAGATTCACCTAATCTGATGTTAATCCTATTGAAAAATCTACAGTAATTTTGAGAATGTGGAACTCAGACAAGAATAAACACATAGGCCTGTGAAGTTCAGTGAGGAGCTGAAAAACAGACCTGTATTCATTGTGCTAGGTTTTGGACAACACTAGCCCTGCAGAAGAGTGACAAGAGGGAAAGTCTTTGCACAAATGGAGCAGTGATAATTGGGTATCTATATGGTAAAAATGAAACTTGACCCCATATTTCTAATTATTCAGAAATGAATTCCAGGGGGTTTGTAGATGTAAATGCAAAAGGGAAATTATTAGCTTACTGCCTTTGAAAAACTCATTTCACCATGAGTGATTCTTTGATTCTTATTGGAGTAAATTGAATTGAGGAGATTGAACTAAATGAACTATGGTAATATAAAATTAAAACCTAATTAAATGTCTGATCTTGAAAGTTTTGAAATGAGTATTTATTTAAAGTGGTTGCTATAAGTTTTTTGTAAAGCATTTTATCAAATTAGGGATGTTTCCTTCTATTTCTAGTTTGCTAAAGAGTTTTTATCATTAATGGATATTAAAATTTATCATTTCCTGTCTTTTGAGGTGATCTTGTGAATTTTTTTGCTTTATTCTGTTACTGCAGTGACATTTAGTGATTGTGTTTTGAATGTTAAACCAATCTTCTATTCCTGAAATATATATAACTTGGTTATAATATGTTATCTTTTTTATATAGTTGTGGATTCGATATACTAATATTTGTTAGGATTTCTAAATTTGTGTTCAGGGATGAGATAGGACTGTAATTTTTTGTTATATTCTTCTCAGGTTTTATGTTAAGATTATGCTATCCTCATAAAATTAGATTGGAACTCTTTCCTTTTTGTAATCTCTAGAAGAATATTTTGAAGATTGATGTTATTTCTCTTAAGTGTCTGATCAAATTTACCAGTCAAATCATCTGAGACTGGAGTTTTCTTTTTGGGAAGTTTGAAATCATACATTAAATTTCTTAATACTTTGTTCCATTCATAATTTCATTGTATGACAGTTTTTTTTTTTTTTAAATATTTATTTATTTGCTTTAGTTGTACACAATGGGTTTATTTGTACGTGGTGCTGAGGATCGAACCCGGGCCGCGCACGTGCTAGGCGAGCGCTCCACCGCTGAGCCACAATCCCAGCCCCATCATTGTATGACAGTTTTGACAAAAATTTTTTTCTAGGAATCTATTTCATTTAAATTTTCAGATATATTGGCATAAAGTTGTTTAAATAATCTTTTATTATCCTGACCTTGGAAATATTATTTATTTATTTAGTACTAGGGATTGAACACAGGGATGCTTTACTGCTATGCTACATCCCCAGTTCTTTTTATTTTGAGACAGCGTCTTGCTAAGTTGCTGAGGCTGGGCCTGAATTTGCAACTCTCCTGCCTTGGCATCTAAAGTCACTGGGATTACAGGTGTGTGCCTCCAAACCTGGCCATATTTTATTTTTAGTTAGTTAACAGTGAACTTTATAACACTTATTAAATTTTGTATTATCAAACCTTCTCTTATAGTTTGCATTTCTTCATAATAAAGTATACCATTTGGATATTTTTTCTCTGAGGGATTATAAGTGGTTAACCCTTTCTGTTCTTTGTATATTTGAAAATATCTTTGTTTTGCTCTCATTCTTTTCCTTTTTAACTTATTTATTTATTTATTTATTTATTTTTGGTTTTGTTTTATTTTGTTGATGCTGGGGATTTAACTTAAGGTCTCCTGTATTCTGAGCACTGGATTTACCACTGACCTACACTCCAAGCCCTGTTACTCCTGTTGAATGATAATTTAGCATGGTATAAAATTCTTGACACAGTCATTTTTGTCTTAGCACCTTGAAGATACTACTTCAGGCCTTTGTGTTAGAAATGTCTAATCTTCATCAAATTGTTGTTTCTTTGTAGATAATAATGCCTTTTTCCTTAGGCAAAGTTTAAAACTTTCTCTTTACATTTAATGTCCTCCAATTTTAATTTGATGCATCTTGGCATGGATTTATCTTTATCCTGCTGAGTATTTGAAAAATACTTTTGTTCAAGAGATTTTTGTCTTTGCTAAATTATAGAGAAATCTGAGTTATTAGCTTTCCTTGAATAGTGCTTTTCCTCGATTCCCACCATTATATTTTTCTGTTTCTCCTTGAGTTGTATACTGGAGATTTTTAAGTAAAGTGAGTTCATACTCTGATTGTGGATTAATTGGCTTTGTTTTTTTGTATTATAATTTTTCTGTGTTTTCAAATTTGTCTTTTCAAGATCATTTGAGCTCATGTTCATTACCCCTTTCCCATTTTTGTTCATTAGGTCATTCATCTTGTCTACGAGCTTTGTGTGGCCTCTACTTGCCCTTCGTGTGTCCCATTTGAGAACTGGTCTTTTAATGACAAGTTATAGGGCCCGCCTCTTCATTATATGGTCACCAAGTCAGTATGTTTTTGGCTCAGTACTTGGTCAAGAGTATTGCATGTTTCTTTTTCCGTAGGCCCACAGCTTCCCACAAAGAGGAAGGTGATTCAAAGCATGAACTCATAGGTGCATCATCCTAGGAAGTTGAAATGAGACTCTGAGGAAGAAGCTTCCTTAACATTTATGTTTTAGTCAGCTTTTTCATTGCTGTGAACAAAATACCTGACAAGAACAACTTAGAGGAGGAAAAATTTATTTGGGGCTCATGGAATCAGTTGTCTCAGTCCATATATGACCAACTCTATTGCTCTGGGGGCCCAGGCTAATTTCTGTTTTAGTCAGTCTTTGATCACTGTGACCAAAATATTCAACAAGAACAACTTAAAGGAAGAAAATTTTATTTTGGCTCATGGAATCAGATGTTCAGGCCATGGTGAGCTGAGTCTATGGCTCTGGGCCCAAGGTAAGGCAGGACATATGGCAGAAGGGTCCAGTGGAAGAAAGCTGCTCAGCTCATGGCAGAGTCAGAAAGCAGAGAGAGGGAAAGGGGGCTCTGGGAAGATGACCCTTTCCAGAGCACACCCCGAGTGACCCACCTCCTCCAGCCATACCCCTCCTGCCTACAATTACCACCCAGTCAGTCCTTTCAAACTAGAATGGACTGATTAGGATACAACTCTCACAAGCCAGTCAATTCACCTCTGAATATTACTCCATTAACACAACAGCCTTTTCATCCTGCAAAATTAAAACTTTGTACCCATTATTTCCCCATCCCCTGGAAACCACCATTCTACTTTCTGTCTCTTTGACTCCTCTTGATGCCTCATCAAGTAAACGCATACAGTATTTGACTCATTGCAACTGATTTGTTTGACTTAGCATAATGTCCTCAAAATTCATCTGTGTTGCAGTATGTATGAGAGTTTCTTTCCTACTTAAGGCTGAATAATTTTCCATTGTTTACCACATTTTGTTTATTGACTTATCTGTCATTGATACTCTGGAATACTGCTATTAACATGGGTATACAAATATCTCCTTTTTTATTTTTAATTTTTTAAATATCTATTTTAGTTGGACACAATACATTTTTTAAAAAAAAATATTTATTTGCTTTAGTTGTACACAAAGCCTTTTATTTTTACATGGTGTTGAGGATTGAACCCAGGCCGTGCACATGTTAGGCGAGCGCTGTACCTCTGAGCCACAACCCCAGCCCCACAATACCTTTATTTTTTATTTTTATGTGGTGCTGAGGATCGAACCCAGCACCCTGCACATGCTAGGTGAGTGCTCTACCACTGAGCCACAACCCGAGCCCCTCCTTTTAATTTTTTAACATAAAAATTACACATTTATGGGGCACTATATGATGATTGTACCTATATACACTGTATGATGTTCAAATCAGGGTAAGCATCTCTTTAAACATTTACTTTATTGTGGTGAAGTGTAAATATCTCTTTGAGATTATGTTTTCCATTCTTTTGATATACTTAGAAGTAAAGCTTGTGATAATTCTATTTTTGTACCATTTCACATTCTTGCCAAGAGAGCACAAGGACTTTATTTTCCCCTCACATCCTCTTCAAAACTTATTTTCTGTTTCTTTTTTATAATAGCTATCCTAGTAGGTGTGAAATAAGATCTCCTTGTGGTTAGATTTGTATTTCTCTAATGAATTAGTGATATTGAAAATGTTTTCTTGTCCTTGTTAGCCATTTGTTTATCTTTTTTGGAGAAATGTCTATTCAAGGCCTTTGCCCATTGTCTTAATAGAGTCATTTATTTTTTGTTGTTTTTATATATTTATTAAGGAAGTCATTTTGCCATTGTATTGCTAGAAATAAATTACTGACAATACCGAAAACATGGTCATTTGATTAGAAACTCTATGTAGCACATTTAGAACATTACTGGCTAAAAGGTGATCGCTGTTATTTGTATGTGATTTTTGAGGTCCATTTATTATTATCCATTTT
Organism: Tamias sibiricus; assembly: GCA_025594165.1. Classification (NCBI taxonomy): domain Eukaryota; kingdom Metazoa; phylum Chordata; class Mammalia; order Rodentia; family Sciuridae; genus Tamias; species Tamias sibiricus. The sequence goes on from CM046666.1 coordinate 7,056,477, forward strand.
CTAGATAAATATCTATTTATTCTGTACAGCCTAGTATCATCACCCCACATCCCATATGCTAAAGTTCCTGAGGTTTTGATGGAGCAGGAAAGAGTTGATTTTAGCAGTCTTTTAAAATTATGCGTATGTTTGGGGTGGAGATGTAGATCAGTAGTGGAGTACTTGCCTAGCATGCACAAAGCCCTGGGTTTGATCCCCAGCACCACCATTAAAAAAAAAAAAAAAAAAATTATGCATATGTTTAATCACACACATGATACTCTAACCAGATTTACCCTTCACATCATCTGTGAGTGTGTTGTAGGAGAAAAGTAATCTAGTATTTAGAAGCCTTAATTTGTGGAACTCTTTAGCTAGCCACTACCTATTTTGCCCTCACCTAAACACCCTGTTACTGTTTCTACTGATAAAGTAAGTTCAGTCAGATACTCTGATATTAACCGCCCCCCCCCCCACCCCTCTCATTCCGGGAGTTGAACCCAGGAGCACTCTACCACTTAGCTATATCCCCAGCCCTTTTTTGATTTTGAGGTAGAATCTCACTAAGTTGCACAAGGTGGTCTTGAACTTGTGATTTTTCCTTCCTCAGCCTCCAAATCACTGGAATTATGGATGTGCACCACCATGCCTGGCTTTGGTCATATACTCTCAAGGCCATTTTATATTCTATGACAGTGTAAATGAGTAGGAGATCCTTGTCTCCTCTACTGTCCATGTCAGATTTCACTCTTCCTCGTGACATTCATTTTGACTTAATCTTGCCAGTTTAAAATTTGTGTGTGGTGTGTGTGTGTGTGTGTGTGTAAAAGAAACTGGCTGTTCTTGGGACCTTATCCTTCAGGAGATGTCCTGCAAGATGGTAGAAATACCTCAAACAGATTTTGGATTTAAGATCCAGAAGAACAAAAAGGCAATGATAAATGTGGTATCTGGGAAGGAGGAAGAAATCTTTAACTTTTAAAAGCACTTCCTCCAGGGCTGCTCTTTATTAAGGAGGCTCAAGAGCACCGCCCCCTCAGTGTGGCCCTCCCTCCTTGCAGGTCCCAGGTCCCTGCAGGTGTAGTAAATGGGTCATCTTTTTCACTTGTCCTATACTGCCGTCCTGCAGTGGTGTAGCAGTGTGTTCATAAAGACAGTGACTGTTGAAGCGCCTGTTGGCTTATGGTTACCATGTTAACAGTGTGGGTGTCGGCCTCTCGTGTTTCTGCCTTCTATCTTACTGTCTCTGTCCTTCGATCTTACCGTCTCTGTCTCTCTTGCTGTCTTTTTCTATGTGACATTTTCTCTCACTGTCTCTGTCACTTATTTAATAGGTGGTTCTGATTGAAGTTACATTGTCAGCAGAGCAAGGAAGAAATCCTCCCAGGCTGCATGGAAATTACAAAAGGAGTTATTTCCCTGCTGTTCGTTGGAACCAGAGTTGAAACGTGAAATTTGGTACTATTTATCTCAAACACAAGAACATTAACAGTTATTCATTGGAAAACATTCAAAAGCATCTACTCTTTTTCCAGACGCTGTGCTCGACACTGAGGCTACAGAGAGTTTAGTTCTCTGCCCTTGGATGGCTCATGCACATGGTGGGTAGGGGGTCAGTAAGATGTGTAAGAGCTTAGATGAAGAAGGCAGGCTTCCTCAGTGAAGGATAGATGAACACACGCTGAAACCGCCGTGTAGAAAGAAAGGGGGGTGTTTATTGATTCACCAAAGGGACACGTGGAGGGGATGGGGGTGAACCGCGAAGGGAACTAGTGGGAAGAGGAAAAAGAAAGGAAAAGAGAGGGTTTATTAAGGGAAGGGGAGAAAGGGGGAAGGGGGGAAGGGAGAAAGGGGAACGGGGAAGGGGAGAGCTAGTGAGAAGATGATGGTGAAGAGAGAGAGAGAGTTCTGGACAAGCCGGGGCTTAAGTACAGAGGGGTGGGAGCGTGACTTGCCGGATTGGCTCAGAAAGGGAGAGCCCGCCCAGGGTTGAATTCCAGGGAGAGGCAAGTATTCCCAGGATCAGGAAGGGTGGGGACTCAGAGCCCGCCAAAGGTGAATTCTCGCGAGAGTTGGGCACTTCTGGGAAGGCGCCTGGGGGTATGGACTGCCAGCCTGAATCTTGTTCAACACTCAGGAGTCTGCACTGAGTGGGGTTTGGGGGGAGTCGGCCAATGAAAGGGAAGCATGAGAAAAGCCTGGTGGCATGATACAGCCATGGTTTCTGATTCATTTGAGGGTGTTTATAGGACATGAGCTGCAATAGGCTGGGAAATGGGGCAAGGGTAACTTGGGACTTGAAGCTTAGATTTTGAATTTACTCTGTAAGGCAATTTGCAATACATCTAATTTCATGATCAGGTTTCCATGTTATGACCCAGTGCTGATAATATGGAGGATGGATTGGAGCCTTGAGGCTAGAAGTCCATTCAGGTCCTAGCATAGAAGAAAAGATGAGAGACTGAATAGGGTAGTAATAGAGATCAGAAGATAGGATTGGGGCTCAAGAGCTTGTAGGAGACAATACTGAAAGGCCTTGGAGTCCTATGAGAGGCAAAAGTACAGTGACCATCTTGTTTATCTTCTAAATGGAAATCTGTCTTTGAGAGTTGAAGGGGCACTATTAATTACTACTGCATTTATAGGCACAAACTGAGTCTGGCCTGGACAAACTGGGTGTGTCCTTACTGCAAGTAAAGAAGCAGGAAGAAAGGTGATTCCTAAGTTTCTGCCTTAGGAAATGGATGTATGAGAAACAGGAGAAAAAACAGATTTGAAGAAGAGAATGGTGAATTCAGTTTTGATCCACTGAGTACATGAGTATAAAATTTTTTTACTTTGTGGCTCTGTCTTTAGTTAAGCATGTGATTCCAGATGAGGCTGGGCCCAAGTGATAAGTCAGGCCAAGGCAGAAATTAGAAGCTGGAATACTGGTGTTTCTTGTGGGGGAATGAGTCAGAGCTGAACCTGTGGAGAGGGTGATCTGGGGCAGTTCAAGTTTGGGGAGGTGACATCATTCATTGCCCAGGGATATGGTATTGGTGAGCAAATGCTAACATGGGTTGGTACTGAAAAATTGCTATACAGGGGTCAGAGTGCAAAGGCCAACAAATAAGAGTGAAGTATCCTCCAGAAATAAAGACTTAAAAGAACAAAGGTAGGGTGGGTAGAAGAGGGATTGTAGGGCCAGATAGTGATTTCTTCCCCTCCAGGGCCTGTTCACCTTGCTAGACTGTTGCTATTACTCCCTAAAGAGGCTTCAGACTCTTGAACCTACTTAAGGACAGTTACGTAAATGCTAATCATCATGGAAGGCTGACCTCATATTCTTAAAAAAAAAAAAATTAAGCTTTTGATGATCTCTTCCTTCAAATATTTCTGTATGTTAAACAGAAAATATTTTTTCCTTGACCAAGGACTTAAAAATGAAGGAAAACAAATTATAATAACATTCCAGTAAATGCTGCCCTCGCTGAATGTCTAGAATATCTTTCTAATGTGGTTGTTTTGGTGGAAAGGCGAGGAAATGGAAGAAAAGATGATATTGAGAGCTGACTTACATTTTTTAAGGTTTTGACAATTTTAAGTATTATGGTATGCCTACTGCATTCTGGTGCAGTGGTAACAACCATAACATCTTCTCTTTATTTCACTCTTCTGGACTTAAATTTGCATCTTTTTTTTAAGATACATATTTTTTAAATATCTTTTTTTTTTATGTGTTGCTGAGGATCAAACCCAGTGCCTCACACTTGCAAGGCAAGCCCTGTACCACTGAACTACAGCCCCAGCCTTAAATTTGCATCTTTAACATTGTATTAGAATAACTTGTGTATCTTTTTTTTTGTGTGTGTGTGTGTGTGGTACCAGGGATTGAACTCAGGGGCACTTGACCACTGGGCCACATCCCCAGCCCTCTTTTTTTTTTTTTTTTTTTTTTTTGGTATTTTATTTAGAGACAGGGTCTCACTAAGTGCCTCACCATTGCTGAGGCTGGCTTTGAACTCGCGATCCTCCTGCCTCAGCCCCCCAAAGTGCTGGGATTCCAGGCGTGCACCACCGTGTCCAGCTGCATCTTCTAAAGGTAATTTAGTTGCCCTTTTTGCACCATTCAGATTACCTAGTTTTGTGTGGGATTTTTTTTCTTCTTCTCACCCAGTTTCCTAATTAGCACCTTGTTAACTACACACCTGCCTCACAGAAATTGCATTGTGCCTTTTAACCTTTTCTAAGGAAAAAAGAAAGAGAGAATGGAAAACACATTCTTGTGAACAGATTAATTCAGTCTCAGGAAGTAGTGCCTCTGGGCCTGGAGTCTCACCCTCATGGCAGAACCTGGTTGTTTAGCACATTCTAAGAAGAGCTAAAAGGAGAAGAATCCTTGGCAGGCTCCTAGAGGCAGAGGGCAGCTTCTGTACTGACCCACAGCTGTTCAGGCATTTCCAGAACCAGAAGCCAAGCCTGATGGGTGAACTTTTTACTCCATCAGATTTTACCTATTTTTTTGTGGAAGTCGCCCTGAGCTGCTTCCACGGCTTTGCCACTCTGAAACAATTTTCATTTATCTTCTCATCTTGACATTAGCTTTATTTCCTAGTACAGAAGAAATAAATAGATTCACTGGCTGTTCCATTTTCAGATTTTTCATGAAGACGTGGTAACTTTACACTCAAATGGTTATTCATTTATTATACTTACTTTCACATGCTGCATCTATTAAAGGCAAATATGCAACATTAGTATGTAAATTGAACTTGCAAGCTGAACAAATGAGGTAGAGCCTCCACCGTTATTTATTGACTAATTAGGTTTATTGTAATCAGAGGACAACCTATAGAAATGTGTAAGACCATGCACAGTGGGCCTGTGTGGATATAAGCAGATGTCAATTTCATTTTGGTCAGACTTAATGCATTCCTCCTTTGTGACTTATGGTTGTAATACCTTCATTTCAAAATGATTTAGATGCTTACATAGCTATTAAGTAATAATAGGTAATTTAATGGAAAAGATTGTTGAATCATTAAAAAAAAAAGTCACAGAAGCACATGGAGAATCTTGCCCATTTGAACCCAATTTAAACATTCCATAGTGTTATGTGTGTATCAAAATATCACCATGTACCTCATTAACATGTATAATTTTTATGTTTTTGTGTATTAAAAAAATAAAGGGAATAGCTGGTGCAGTAGTACAGGTCTGTAATCCCAGTGGCTTGGGAGGCTGATGCAGGAGGATTGCAAGTTCAAAGCCAGCCTCAGCAATGGCGAGGCACTTAGCAACACAGTGAGACCCTGTCTCTAATAAAATACAAAAAAGGGCTGGGGATGTGGCCCAGTGGTCGAGTGCCCCTGAGTTCAATCCCCAGTACAAAAAAAAAAAAAAAAAAAAAGAAAACAGGCCCAGGACACCTTTGTTAGTATTCTCCAAGGTTGGCCTTTTCAGAGATGACACTCTTTCTCTCAATGCCTCTTATGGAAACCCCTCCTGCCTGCTCCCCACAGTCTCATCCATTGCCTCCTGATCACACCTCCTTCATGGCCTAGTGGGTCTCGCCCCTGAAGGGGTCTTTCTCCTCAGCAGCCTGGGAAATTGCCCAGGTGCCCCCGTTACTCCACCTATAAAGCAAGAGCAGAGCATTTCCACCTGACGGAATGCGTTGGCTTCATAGCCACACCTGGATCATGTAGTCACCATTCTTTGGCTGCAGATCTCTTCTCATACCACAATCCTCTATCCTTCTGGGTCCCCCTACCCACTTTCTGTTCTCTTTGGCATCCTCTTGACCCTCTGCCTCTTGCCAGGTCTGCCTGCATTCCCCACACCTCACTTTTTGCTCTGTCAAAGCCAGCCTGAACAGCCGGGCGCGGTGGCGCACGCCTGTAATCCCAGTACTTGGGAGGCTGAGGCAGGAGGATCGCGAGTTCAAAGCCAGCCTCAGCAATGGCGAGGCACTTAGCAACTCAGTGAGACCCTGTCTCTAATAAAATACAAAAAAGGGCTGGGGATGTGGCCCAGTGGTCGAGTGCCCCTGAGTTCAATCCCCCGTACCAAAAAAAAAAAAAAAAAAAAAAAAAAAAGCCAGCCTGAACCATGGTCATTACTTCTGTGTTTTTCTCCACCTGCACCCTCAGCTCCCTCACCCTCTCATTTCTGCCAGCCTGGTCAGGACTCTGTACTGTGGCAACCCCCAAATTAACCGTTTTCCAGTGTGGACATGCTGAACACGCCTTAAAAAAAAAAAAAAAAAAAGGTAAGACAGCTGATTAATCTCTTTACAAACAATAAACAATGATTTCTCACTGTGACTTTGAGTTCTAGGTTTATGTGGCAGCCTCCTCATCCTACCTCCTCTTCCAACCCCTTAACCTCATCTTTTCACTGGAAGAGTCTAAGGCCATCTGGTGTGGAATCCATCCCCTTTCCCCTTCTCCATTTCTCTTTTTTACTTTTTCTGTCTGCCTCTCATCATCCTAGATATACCCAATCTGTATCTTTGGGGATGAGGCCAGAAATCTGCATCTTACCATACTCCCAATGATTCTTTTGTGCCTTAAAGTTTGATAACCCCTAGCCACACTCTTGGAATAACCACCCAAATGGTTTCCCCAAATCCGGTTCTCCCCATTTCCAGCCATCAACCCCCATATCATGATTACACTATCTTGTTTTAACCTTTGCAATAGATCCCCATTGTTTATAGAATGGGTCTTGAACCCTTTTGCATTTTATCCAAACTATTTGTTCGCTAAATATTCCTTCCTCTCCAGTCTCTTTTGCCCCCACTTCCATTATGCCCAGTTTTTGACAGTCATATGGGACTTCTGTTCTCTGACCTGAATTATTTATTGATTCATTGATTTAACATCTATTTAGAGTGTCTATTGTGATTTCCCAGTCTGTGCTCAGCTGTCTGTTAGGTATTTTGATGTGCCTTTGTGATTGTTAGACAAATTTTGTGTTTTGTGGGGTCATCAGAAATGCTTTGCATCTGGACAGAGGGCTGGGCTATAAGAGCATCTACAGGTATAAAAACCATGGAAGTGTGCACTTAGGACTTATTTCACTATATGTAGATTTTTATCCCCTCCCACCAAAAAAAAAAAAAGCAGGATTGTCACAGAAAAATTTTTTGAATTCTTAGTCACAAGGGCCTTTAAAATAAAAAAATTGGTGTGGGTGAGCACTTCTGAAACTACCTTCTATTTATTCTATCTTAAACAAAGGCATAAATATGTTGAGGATAATGGAGTAAGTTTTCTCAATGTTTGAGAAAGGAATTATAAATATGGAAAAACGAAAAGCAAGAGTAAACCCTGATTTGTTAGATTAGAATCAGAAGTATTGGTATAAACTCATGATTTTTTATATAGAAATGTAAGAGAGAGAGAGTGTGTGTGTCCTCTCCCCCTAGTTTTTGGGGTACCTAGAAACACCTGCAATAGTGAGCAACCCTGGTGTCCATATCATGGATTCTAAATACCACTTTAGAAGATGTGACTCCTTATAGAAAAGACAGAAAACATGGCCAGGGCAGGAAAACTTGAAGATGACACAAGCCTGAAATATCTTATTGAACTTAATATAATTTATGATATTTTTCTATTTCCCCCTTCACAATAATTTTTGAAGGATTTAATGACATTCACTTTTTCCTTTAAACTGTTCACAAAACTTAGGGAGCAAAACCATGGTATCTCCAATAAACATGGATCCAGAAAGTAGGATGTATGGATGTCTAGTACTAGCTTGGATCAAAAAATAACTTGATTGTCATTTGTATCTTTCATAGTGTCCATTTGCAACTTGATGTTTAGTTAGTTGATGTTTCTTGAAATTTGATAATGTTTTCATTCCATTTGGTTAAGAATGAATGGTACTTACATCCTCTGATGTCTCCCCCAGCAGTTTCTTCCTCAGCATGTTTGGTGCTAGTGCCCAGTAGCACGTTTCTCAGCCAGGGCCCCAGACCTCAGCCCCCACCCATAGCAGCTCAGGATTGGCCCATTGTTGCTGGATAGGAACCACTACCCTGGGAGGGAATTCTGGACTGTGGTGTGGTTGTGCTCAGCCAGACTTGTCTTCATGGTGACCGACCTGTGTATCACTCTGAAAATAGCTATAAGAAGTCTGGGGGGGGGGGGGGTCTTGAGTACTTTTTCAATAAAAAGAAAACAATAATTTCAAAGAGAAATACAAAGATAAGTAAGCAAGAACAAAATGGTGGTAAGACATGAGCTCCAAAGCAGAATGCTTGAATTCAAGTCCCAACTCTACCACCTTACTAGTTTTAAGATTTCTTGGGGGCCATAATCCCATGTGTTAAATGGGAATAAAGTTAATTCCTACCTGTATGATAAGATTGTTGTGAGCACTAAAAAGAGTTTAAATACAATTGAACTCCTTAGCACAGTGCCTGACATGGAAAATGTTAAATCTTAACTAGTATAGCCATAAATGTTCACGTTTGTATATTAAACACTTTGTACATATTTAAATGAGAATATTCAGGACTTAAACAGAAAATTGCTTCCTGAAGTAAAAGTTATTACGTAAATTTACAGGTAAGGATAAATATACCAAAACACTTTTGATACCTCTCTTCAAAAGAATGGATTTGCCCACAGATAAGAGTTTAATGTCTCTTTTCCAGGTTTAGCGGGAGCATCAAGTTGTTTTGTCCCAAAACCAATATTTTTCTTTTGTCCATTAGAAGATACTTTACATTATATGTGGAATGTGTGTATATGACAGTCTGTGACTAGCACCTTCTATCTGGTTGAGTTACTGATGATTTCTCTATTATTATTTCTTTCCTTAAACACAAAAATAATATCCATGGCAACATTGTCATTCATTGATTGATGATGAAAATAAGACTTACACATTCCTGCAAATCTACTTAAAATAAAATAAAATGGCTTATTTAGTTTGTTTTTCTACCAAACCCAGAGGTGCTTTACCATCGAGCTACATCTCAATCCTTTTTACTTTATATTTTGAGAAAAGGCCTCACTAAGTTGCTGAGGATCCCATTGTGTTTCTAAGATTGGCCTTGAACTTGTGATCTTCCTGCCTTAGCCTCCTCAGTTGCTGGGATTATAGGCAAGCATCATTGCACACAATTTAATTTAAAAAAAAAAAAATATATATATTGCCCTCCCATTTGGAATCAAAAACTTATCTTATCTTGCTTGTTATCTTGTTATTTTATCTTGTTGTTGTTGTTTTTTCTGCATTTAGTTTCATCTACTTTTTCTTTGTCCAAACATAAGAGCAATAGAAAGAAAGTGTGGAGCTCAAGATGATTTGTTTTTCTCCATTTTTCATTTGAAGAAACTGAAGCTTCAAGGTGAATGAATGTACTATATCATAGCCTGGTCAACTCAAAAGGCTACCATACAAAAACAAATTACCCCTGTCCTAACAACTTCACCTTCTAAAGCCCAGATGTCCAAGTGTCCAGCATCATTGTCCACCGTGTGCCACTGTAGACCCAGTTTCTCTGCTAAATGGACATAATACATCCCCTGTTTACATCATGGGAGTAACTGAGACCTTGCCCGTAAAATCACGTTGTGTCGAGGGACAATATTGCATATGCTATCTACATGTGACTTATCATTATGTTTCTGGAGACTGTCTTTCATGACGTGAAGGTTGGGAAAACAATTCTTAGGAAGAAGCCTCACCCTTCCTGTTCTAGGTAGCCTTCCGTGGGATACTTGTTTTCCTGTACTCATAAATATACTTGTTTTCTAGCTCGAGCTTTTACTACTTTTACCACTTTCTTAGAGCTGTACTCATAAATATAGAGTCAATCTTGTGTAAGCTTTAGAGGGGAAAGCGTAGGTTGCCAAAAACTTATATTTGTTAGTATGAAGGATAAACAGAACCATTGGAAAACTTGTCTGTTCATTGGCTCTGGAAAGTTATCCTTCTGTGTGCATAAAATAAGTCAAGGATTTGGAATTTACAGCAGCATAGCAGAAGAGTTTACAGGAAGCTAAGAAGGGCAGCCACACAGTGGTCATTTCAGAGGTTTACAACCGCAGAATGACTGTGGTCAGGGACCCATTTCACAACTGGATTTGCAGCACCCACTCTTCATCATCTATTGAGAACCCAGCACTGAAGATGGTTCCTGCCTCGGGGAGCACCTGTGCTGCTGGGGAGAGCAAACCACTGCCCAAAAAAGCAGTTTTGGAACATTTAGTGCCCTTTTAACTAGGAATACAAACGGAAGTTAAAATCAGAATACACAAACATGGAGAAATGAAAGAAACCCATGACCAGCAGAAAGTGGATTTTAGAAAGCATTTTTAATTAATAATATTATGCTTTTGGTTAAAAACCAAAAGCAGTCGTGTGTCTAACCTATAAGTGCTGCTGCCTAAGATGACGCCAGCGTGTTGCTGAACATGGTCCCACGGGGCGCCATCACTCTCCGTGTCATACAGTTTCCAGCCAGATATGTGAGAAGTGCTGCATGTGCTCACTAATTGTTCTGAGCTCTGGGACCCTCCTCCAGCCTACAGCTGCTTTGTAGAGACTGTGTGTTAATTCTACAAACGAAGGACAGGGTGAGGTGTCCTACCTGTGTACACTGAGCCGTGGAGTGTTTTGCCCTGAAGGAGCTTTTAAAAATGATCGCTGCAAGAAATTTCCAGCTCAGATTTCCTTCAACAAATCAGCCTCAGGACCAGATGTTCATGTTATAACTACGAATAGTGTTAACCTTTATTAAGCATCATGTACCCACAGTGACTGTGCTAAGTACTTTTCATGTCCTTTCTGTAATCCTTACAATAACACCATAAAGAAAGTACTAAGAGTATCCCTGTTTTGCACATGAGGAAATTGAGGTTTAGAGAATTTAGAAGTTTGTCCTAGGTTATACAACTATCATATGTAACTATGTAAAGTAGCTATGAGGGCATTGAAAAACAGTCACTTATTAATAGTTTCATATGGTTCAAGCTGAGAATTTGTGGCAGAGCCTTTGCTACTGAATAACTAAGTTTTTTTTTTGTGTGCTGATGTAAAATTCTCTACAAACACTAATTTTTAATCAGATCTCACCAGATTTTTTTAAAAATGACATTTTTCAAAGTTTAAAAAAAAAATTTTGCACTATCTTTCAGCAAAATAGGATAGTCCAGTATATTAGTTAAAAGTATGAGACACAGAATAATGAAGTTTCTAGTGGCCTTGCAGACACACAGTGGTCAACTTGCAGAGTCCACGGTGTGCTGTGTTGGCTCATTTTTGACAGCTTGAGTATTTTCAAAGCAGTGTAAGCTGTGCAGCTCATATAGAGTCATTTGAGGCATATTAAATGAATACTTACCAGCCCCAAGGGGCTTTAAGAAATAATTGTACTGCAGTGTCTGATGATCTCCCGCCCTCCTTCATTCATTAGGAGATCTAGTGACACTCTTTAAACAACCAATGGATGAGTGACTGAGTTATCCATGATTACCCTAAATACATGTATGAAGACACAATTGTTGTAAAAATACTTTATATTAAACCAGCAACTTGAAAAATTGCGCTCTTTATATGTAATATGAAATGAAATGTACTCTGCAAACGTGTATAACAAATTAGAATTTTTAAAAATGAAGAAAAAAAAGAAAAAGAAAAGTAATTGTAAAAACAAAATGGGTCATTTTGCCAAAAGCATCACTTCTTCCTTAGCATCTGTAAAATAAATGAAATTAGAATAAAAAAGAATATTTCTATCTGGATTACATTCACAAATCTCAGGTCCCCAGTGTTTATTGAATACCTGCTGTAGGTGCACCCAAGTGAGCAGCATTTTGTAGGAAGTCAGAAGAATCCTATGTGCTTAAGTAGGCCTTCTTGCTGCTTCAGTTTCCTCATTTATAAAATGATAAAGGTGGCTCTACTTCCAGACAATTTCATTTATACGGCAGTTTAAAATCTTCCAGGGAAACATGGATGCCATTCAAATTATTAATAAATCAGTCTGTTCAGTAACAGAAATTAATTCACCCTTTCTGTATTTATAGTTAGGATTGTTTGTTCATTTAACAGATCTTTTTGTCTTCCTTTCAGGCACTGTTTTACATGCTTTATATAAAAAGCCTTTTACATAGGTGCAGTATAAATGAACCCATTTTACAGATTTATAAAACTGAGACCCCAAAAGATTACGTAACAGGCCCCAGGCCACAGTATGTGGTGGAGCCAGGGCTGAGCTCAGCTGATCTGGTTCATACTCGTCTGTGCACATGATGACCTTGCACTCTGTTTTGTTCCAGGGCAAGTGGCTGTTTCCACTAGCAGGGGTGTCTGTGTTGAAAGGAGACCTTTATGTTTCCCTAAACCTGAGACATTTTACACTTCCTGAGGAAATTCTCACTGCTGCCTTAGAGATAAGTGACTTTTTCATCAATTGGTAGTGCTATTTAAAGGCAAAAGTGGGATTTTTTTCAGGGGATGTCTGTGTGGCACAGCCAGCAGCTCTAGGCTTTCCCCTTCCCTCCGCCCACCTGAGGCATGCACATGCACTTGTGCACACACCCACACACGCCTGCACACACTTGCACACTCCCACACACACACGCTGGCCTTGAGTAGGTGCATGAAGGTCCTGCAGACCCTGAGTTCCTCCTAGGAGACCAGGTGAGAAGTTGGACCCAGAGGCAGCCCCACCCCGGCTGTTGACACTACTCTCTGCTCAGTATTCTACTTTCTCTCTTCCTTTATTTTCATAAACCCCATTCAACCAGGGTGTGCAATGAGGCAGAATTCACCAAATTCCCAAAGGAATTGGGGAATGTTTGTAGCAACATCGTCCCCCCACCCCCCACCATCAAAACAAACAAGCAAATGTCTTCATTTGACTTTTCAACAAATGTCTGCCATTCCACTTTCCAAGTGATGACTACTCTACATGGACATTTCATATATTTTTAAAAATGGTTTTAAAGGCCTTCTGAAGTAAACCCATCCTCCTTCCCTTCCTTCTTCCCTTCCTCCTTTCCTGTCTCCCTCCTCCTTTCCCTTCTGTTCCCTTCTGCTCCTTCTCTCCCCTCCTCCTTCCTTCTTCCTCCTCTACCTCCCTCCTTCTTGGGTGTGTGCATGTGTGTGCATGTGCATGTTTGTGTGCCTGTACACATTTCTTTTAGTGTGAAGTGTTTATTTTTTATATATTCATTGGTGTATTATGATTGCACATAATGGTGGGATTCATGTTACGTATTTGTGTGTAAACACAATATAACAATATAATTTGGCCAGTATCATTCTCCAGTTATTTCTCCTTTCCCTCTCCTGTTCCCTCCCCCAATTTTTAGTGATCTCCCTTTGATTTTCATGAGATCCCCATCTCAGGTGTGTGTATTTTGAATGCATCCTTTGGGAAAAGACCCCGTTATTGCCTATCACTGGCATATTTCCTCAATGGCTATTTTATTAGCATGTTTTTGTTTTAACCTTCCATACATATGCATCTCCCTCAAATAGCATTTAATGAAGAAGTCTTTGACATAAATCTCTGGAAACAAAAGCTACTTTGTGTATCATGTGCACAGAAAGCAGCCAGGGAAGCTTTTCTGTGAAATGCAGAAATAGGAACCAGAGGTCTCTGTTTGTGCATGTGCCCGAGAGTGGGGAGATTGCGCTGGTGTTAATAAAATTCTGGTTTTCAGTTCCTTCTTCTCTGATCAGAATAAGAATTAGGTTATGCGGAAACTAAATGACAAAAGCAGCACAGGGAAGAAAAATGCTTTATTTTTATTACTGTAATATCCTTCTTCCCATATTCTTTTTCATACTAAGATAGAGTGCTAGAGATCTTTAGGAATAACTCTATATAAAAAGAAAGCAGAATTGTGAAAGGCAAGTAAATATTTACTCTTCTGCAGACTAAAAATAAAAACGTCCATATTTCTGTTTTATTTTGATTTTTCTATACATATATAATTGAGGGCTGGGGTTGTTGGCTCAGTGGTAGAGTGCATGCCTAGCGTGTGTGAGGCACTGGGTTCAATTCTCAGCACCACATATAAATAAATAAAATAAAGGTCCATTGACAACTAATATGTGTGTGTGTGTGTACATATATATATAATTGAAATAAAAATGTATGTAAGCCGGGCGCGGTGGCGCACGCCTGTAATCCCAGCACTTTGGGAGGCTGAGGCAGGAGGATCGTGAGTTCAAAGCCAGCCTCAGCAATGGCGAGGCACTTAGCAACTCAGTGAGACCCTGTCTCTAAATAAAATACAAAAAAGGGCTGGGGATGTGACCCAGTGGACGAGTGCCCCTGAGTTCAATCCCCGGTACCACCAAAAAAAAAAAAAAAAAAAAAGTATGTATTCAAGGTATAGAATGTGATTATTTGATATACATATACACTGTATAATGGTTACCACAATCAGATTGATATGTTTCTAAACACTTTTGCTTCTGTGTTTGTGTGGCAAGGACACTCAAAATCTGCTTTGTATCAAATTACAAGTAAACAGTACAGTGTTATTAACTGTAGACACCACACTGCACATTAGATCCCCAGAACTTATTCACTTTACACCTGGAAGTTTGCACCCTCTGGCCATATCTCCCGTCCCCACTCATGCCCCAGAAGCTACCTTTCTACTTCCTGCTTCTGTGAGTTCAGCTGTCTTTAGATTCCACATGTGAGTCTTCTGCAGTATTTGTCTTTCCATGTATGGCTTATTTCGCTTGGCATAAATATCTTTCAACTTCATCCATGTTCATCACTAATAGCCGGATGTCCTCTTTTATGGCTAAGCAATATTCCATTGCATATTTGTGTACTGCATTTTATCCATTCACCCATTGATGACACTCAGATTGTTTCCATGGCTTGGCTTCTGTGAATGATGCTGAAATGAGCATGGGGCTGCGCATTATCTCTTCTAATTCCTGACTTGGATATGTATTCACAAGTAGGATTGCTGGTTTCTCCTTTTAATTTTTTGAAGACTGCCACACTATTTTCCATAAAGCCTGTACCAGCTTATAGTCCTATGAACAGTGAATAAGGTTTCCTTTATCTCTATGCCCTTACCCACACTAATCTTCGTAGATAATAGCCAATGCTACCTCATTGTGGTTTGATTTTCATTCCCCTGATGATTAGTGGTGCTGAGCACCTTTTCATATACATGTTGACCATTTCCTGTGTCTTCTTTGGAAAAGTATCCATTCAGTTCCATTGCCCATGTTTTAAAATTGGGTTATTTGTTTTTTTTCATATTGAGTTATATGAGGTCTTTAAATATTTTACATTCCAACCACTTATTAGATATATGTAAAGAGGAAAAAGAAACATTCTGAGATTTCCTAAATTTCATTACAAGGGCCAGATAATGAACAGATAAGGGAAGTTAATCAGTTGCCAGCTGCCAAATAGATTGTGTCTATTGAAAACTTGATTTAAATCCCATCATAACTCTAAGAGCCCCTGTGTCCTATTGAAGTATGAACTTTTCAGACTACTAACTCCAGGCAACCCCTAAAGTTTATAAAAATGCTCCCAACTTTGGTCCAGTGGACACTTTCCAACTGCTACATAGCCCTGTGGGAAGTTGTCCCAGGACCTGTTCCTTTTTATTTTATTTTTTCTAATACCTATAATGGCTCAACATAAACCCTTTTATTTCTGAGATACTTGGTCTGTAGAGTTTTGACTTAACAAAGGTTTGCAAATATTTACCCCCCTTATATAGGTTGCCCTTCCATTTTGTTGACCTTTTTCTTCTGCTGTGCAGAAGCTTTTAAATAGTTTGATGTAGTCACACCTGTTTTGATTTTATTGCCTTTTGCTGTTGGTGTCATAGCCAAAAATATCATGGCCAAGACCAGTGTCAGAGAATTTTATTCCTAGGTTTTCTTATGGGAGGCTTATGATGTTAGATCTTGCATTATGTCTTTAACCCATTTTGAATTGATTTTTGTGTATAAGATAAGCATTCAAGTTCACTTTTTTGCATGTGGATATCCAGTTGCCTAGAAACCATTTATTGAAGAAACTATTCTTTCTCTCTTGTGTATTCTTGGCCCCCGTTAGAGATTAGTTGACCATATATATTTGGGTTTATTCCTGAGCTCTCTGTTCAGTTCCGTTGGTCTGTGTATCTGTTTCTATGCCAGCACCATTCTGTTTAGATTATCATAGCTTTGTAATGTAGTTTGAAATCAGGTAGTGTGATACCTTTAGCTTTGTTCTTTTTATTCAAGAATTCTTGGACTATTTGTGGTCCTTTGTGTTTACATATGAATTATAGTATAGGTCTTTCTACTCTATAAAAAAATTATATTAGAACTTTGATGGGGTTTACATTGAATCTATGAACCACTTTCAGTTGTAAGGGCCTGTAACATACTCATTCTTCTAGTCCATGAACACAGGATAACTTTCTATTTATTTGTGTCTTCTTTAGTTTGTTTCATCAGTATTTTATAATGTTCAGTGTACTAAT
Organism: Tamias sibiricus; assembly: GCA_025594165.1. NCBI lineage: Eukaryota > Metazoa > Chordata > Mammalia > Rodentia > Sciuridae > Tamias > Tamias sibiricus. Next base: position 7,072,934 of record CM046666.1, read on the forward strand.
ATTTCAGCTCCTTGGTTTAATTTATTCCTAAGTATTTTATTCCTTTTGATGCTATTATAAATGGGATTTTTTAAAATTTCTTTTATGGATAGTTTGTTGTTAGTGTATAGAAACATCACTGGTTTTGTGTATTGATTATGTATCCTGCAACTTCACTGAATTCATTTATTGGTTAAATAACAGTTTTGGGGTGGATATTTTAGGGTTTTCTGCATATAAGCTCATGTCACCTACAAACAGAGATGGTTTAATGTCTTCCTTTCCAATTTGGATGCCATTTATTTATTTATTTATTTATTTATTTATTTATTTTTTTTTTTCTTTTCATTTGCCTGGGCCCTCTACCACTTTCTTGAACAAAAGTGATCAGAGTGGGTACCCTTGTCTTATTCCTGATCTTAGAGGAAAAGCTTCTAGCTTTTCCATGTCTAGTATGATGTTAGCCATGAACTTGTCATATAACCTTTATTGTGTTGAGTTATATTCCTTCTATACCTAATTTCTTGTCTTTTTATCCTGAAAGATGACTAGTTTTGTCAAATGCCTTGTTTGTACCTTTTGAGATGATTATGTGATTTTTACCTTTCACTTCATTATTGTGGAATATTGTACATATTTGGCAACTTGCATATGTTAAGCCATCCTTAAGTCGCAGAGAGAAATCCCACACAATCAGCTTATGAATCTTTTAATGTGCTATTGGATTTCTTTTGCTTGTGTGTGGGGTTTTTGTTGTTCTTGTTGTTGTTTTGTATCTATATTCATCAAGAATATAGACCTGGCTTGGGAGGCTGAGACTCCTGGGCTTGGGAGGCTGAGACAGGAGGATCTTGAGTTCAAAGCCAGCCTCAGCAATTTAGCAAGGCCCTAAGCAATTCGGTGAGATCCCATCTCCAAATAAAATGCAAAATAGGGCTGTAGATGTGTCTCAGTAGTTGAGTGCCCCTGAGTTCAATCCCCAGTAGCACCCTCCCAAAAAAATATATTGACCTGTAATTTTTTCTTCTTTTCTCTTTTATCTGTCTTTAGTTTGAGGTTAATGCTGGCCTTGTAAAATTAATTTGGAAGTATTCCTTTCTCTTTAATTATTTGGAAGAATTTGTGTGGTTGATAACTATATTCCTGTATTAAAGACTCTTATTAATTAGGATCGGCTCCTTGGTATACTAAAATTCTAGTAGTTCTAATATGGTTAAGCCATATTGGATAGATGACTTGTTGTAATATACTGGCTTTAAACCACTGTTGATTGAGGAATAAGATTATTCAAAATGTATGGCCAATTGGTGATTATATGATATAACCACATGAATAATCTTTAAATTATTAATAAATAGGAAAAATACTTTTAATATTTAAAGTATACTAAATTAGTGTTTAATCTTTTCATTAATATCTGGCAGTCCTTAAGGATATATTTTGGTGAAAAGAGTGGGTTAATGTACTGTCATTTACTTGGTATCTTTTTGAACTTGGTCAGCTCATTTAAACTTTTTTGGACCTAATTTTCTTCATAAAATGGGAACATAGTGATTGCTATTCTAAAAAGTACATATTGAGTATTATGTGAAATATAGTGACCATAAAAGTAAGGTTGGTTTTTATTATATTATTATTTTAGAAGTAGTTGAGTTAACAAAAATTTCAGATTAGTAGATTCATAATACAAGATTTATTTTAATTAAGAATATTTCAGGTTAGTGAGGAAAAAAAGTTGGATCATAAGCTAGCAGATTTTCAGTAAGGTTTGCAATATATATTTTTAAAAAGGTATTGCATAATTAGAAGTTTTTATTTTTCTTGCTCCAAAACCCAAACTACTCTATGGGGATTTCAGGGGCTCAACCACTGGGTCACATCCCCAACCTTTTTTGTATTTTATTAGAGACAGGGTCTCAAGTTTTTTGCCATTTGATTGGCTTTGAACTCGCGATCCTCCTGCCTCAGCCTCCCCATTACTTGCACCACCGCGCCCGGCTCACTACTATATATTTCTATGTGGATGATTTCATGACTAAATTTTGTATCATGGCTTCCCTTGCTTAAGGATTCATAAAGCCCATTAGTATTTATAAAGATTTTGAGAAGACTTATAGTAAGAAGCCTAGCAATAAGAAACCTGAAACTAGCATTTCCAAGACTTGGAAACCCCTTTACAGAGAACATATGTAAACCTTCTTTACATCCAGTGTCCCATACTGCCTCAAGTGGGGACCTTGAGTTCTAGAGGTGTACTGCCCATTCAGATCTCTCTGGTATGATCTCGGGCTAATTACTAAACTCTCTAAGCCTCGGTATTTTTATCTGTAAAAAGAGGGTATTCATATTCATAGAGTTGTTAAATGGGATATAATATATGTATTTAATGCATGTTAAATGATATATGCAAATTATGAGATAATATGTCTGAACATGTAAAGCTCTGATTTTGATCCCATAAGGTAAGGCACTTGAGGCCAATAGTCATTGCTGGACATTTATTCTCCGAGGAAAGAGACAGCCAGGCCTCTTGAGGATGGAATTCCCACTGCTGTCGAGCATGGTCTCTAAAGTCCCTCCCCAGAGCAGCCCATCCCCTCCTGTTGTTTGTATCTGATTTCAGAACTGAGGGCCACCAATGGAAATGTGTGCATTGGACCAGGCAGTGAATGGGAGGAAGAAGGAGACCAGTGTAAATGCCATGAGGAAGAGGTAGGGTCTTGGGCAATAGGGCATCGCCAGTCTCTTTTGATTTGGCAACATAGGAAGTCCACGCCCAGTGCTACCCCATGTGCTTCTGAAGATAATATTAGATTTCCTGATTTTCAAGTATGAACAAATCATTCATATTAAAGCACAAAGCAACACACAAGCCCCTGAACTGTTGGTTTGCATTAAAAGGAAAGTCTTAGGCACCTCTGCCAAAGAAATCATGGCTACTATCTTCTCCCTCCCAGTTTGTCTTGCCCACCATGTGGCTTTTCTCTGACATCTGCCCTTTCCCCTTGCTAAGGGAAAGAAAATCCATTTCTTATCCCAAACTTGTGGGTGCCACTGGTTCTGCCTCTGGATATTCTCTCTTTCCTCTGAGTACTCCCTGCCAGTAATCTCCATTTATTTCAATGCCCACTGGATGCCAGACTTCGTAGTTTTTGTTGTTGTTGTTGTTTTGTTTTTTTAATTAGCACTGTAATCCCTGGGTGGCCTTCAGGGGCCTAAGAGTTAGATCTGAGACTAAGGTCAGTCTGTGTCCTAAGGCCACACCTGCCTCTTTCTCTACACCTTTATATCAGACCATGGGCACAGGGATCACCTCAAGATCTGCTTTCTGGAATGAATACTCTATCAAACCAAACCTTTCTTGATAGCACCTTGTGACAGTTTTCAGTCAGTCTTTACTATGCTGCTCCTTGAGACTTACACAGAAAACTGGCCCTCGCTGGCCAGCCTCTGTTGTGATAGGTGTTTCTTAGCCTCTTGAGGACCTTTATCTTATTTGTCTTTGTAATCGCTGTGCCTGTCACAGAACCTTAAATAGATGGTTCCCAGTAGATGGTTCCAATAGATGCTGCGACCTATGTTTTTGGATTTTACGATGGTGCAGAAGTGACACACATTTAGTAGAAACCACATTTGGGATTTTTACAAATTTATTTTCCTTTTTTAAAAATATTTATTTTTTAGTTGTAGTTGGACACAATACCTTTATTTTATTTATTCATATGTGGTGCCGAGGATCGAACCCAGGGCCTCACGTGCAAGGCGAGCACTCTGCTGCTGAGCTACAACCCCAGCCCCTATTTATTTTCCTTTTGCAGTGCTGGAGATGGAACTCAGGGCTTCCAATTGCTAGGCAAGTGCACTACCATTGGACTACACCCCAGCCCTGGAATTTTTAACCTGGATCTCTTTCTGAGCAGGAAATATGCAGTCCTATCCTCTCTCCTGATCCTTGGCAGCAGTGGTGAACCTCAGCTCCTAGTCAACCCCTTGATCACAAGGGGAGACAGCCAGCACTCTGCAGTAGATGAGTTGCCAGCATTTGGGGATATTGCATTTTTTGGGTTTGCATCCCATCATGTCTGCAAATGCCCTCTGTGTATGCACATGAGATATTTAGCACGTTGCTATAAAATAGGCTCTGTGTTAGTTTTGCCCCACTTAGGCTAATGAAATGTTTTGTACATGTTTAAGGTAGGCTAAGCTAAGGTGGTGGTCCATAGATTAGGTGTATGAAATGCATTTTCCACTTACTGTGCCCTCAACTGGTGGGGATTTTGGAATTAACCCCTTTGTAAGTTGAGGAGTTTCTGTATATAGTAAAGAGCCAGCTGTTCTGTTCCTACCCAAGCTCTGGCACTGCCTAACTATAACCCTGGGCAAGTTTCTCAACCTCTCTGTGCTGTGGGTCTGCCTCTGTGATGGTGGGTTGGCATGCAGATTAGCAAAAAGCATTAGATGGCATTTAGCACATAGTAGGAGCTCAGTACATTTTAACTCTTATTAGTCATAGGATTAGTATTCATATGGCAGGAGCACTATCTGTGCTTAGCAGAAGACTGAGCTTAGAAAACTAGTTTTTCTTTGCCAATAATCTACTCTACAATAGAAGAATTGTCTTTTATTCTGAAAGAGAAAAAAAAAAAAAAAAAACATAGCTTTGCTCAGCAGTGTCATGTTTTCAGAGCCTGTTCAATTTGTAGGCAGACTGCGGTCACCTCTGCAGATGTGCTGGACTGCTGCAGTCGTCCTGCAGTGGCTCCCGAAGTGTTGGATGAGCACGCTACACCACACTGTATCTAGGAATGCTGGCAGGATCCTCGCAGAGCCTGGATGCTGAGATTGGACATACGTAATCAGAAAAATGTTTTATGAAAATAAATGCTGAATATATACACTTTTGGCAAATCACTTTCAAGGAGATTTTTATTTTTCTCCATTTTATGGATAAATATGAATCAAATAGCTTTCTGTGCATAGATGCAGAACACATTTGAAAAACTGAATATTCTATACATATAAATGAGCTGGTGAATCTTAGTGATGAGAAGTACAAACACTCATGCCAAGCAGACAGGGTTCATTGCCAGTTCCACCCTGAGTAACTATGTGACTTTGAGCAAGTCACTTAAATCCTGTAAGCTACGGTTTTTCCTCTGAAGACTGGGAAAACCGTAGTATTTATCTCCCAAGATTGCTTCTGAAGATTATATGTCAGAATATACGTAAGTTCCTCAGCTCAGTACCTGGTGCATTGCCAGAGCACCGTAAACGGTAGGTAGTGTATTTACTTGACATTGCTACTGAACAGCTCTCAGTGCACACAAATGCAATTGTGAATAATGGTGTGTGCATGACCAGTAGCCTTTTACAGAGTGAGATGAACATATGGCATTAGACATGAGCAGCAGTTCCCAGTGCATCATTGTTCCCCAAGGAGCTGTCTGATGACACTGATATCAAATATTACTCCCAGAGATACAGATTCGGCTTGTTAGGGTCTCAGGCACCCACACAGCCTCAGTACATGCTCTACAGTTCATGTGGTTATATCTGTAGTCGGCACCTCGGTGTCATCTAGCCCAGAAATGTGTTGCAGAGGGTCAGGCTAGAAGTGTGAATATACTCGGATCTGTTTCCAGCATAGTATCTGCTCATAGGAGATGGGACTGATACACGGTCACATCCACCTTTTCTCGCCAAGCCCCACAAATGCAGTACTTGTCCCATTAGATCTTATATCAGCACCAGTAGAGCTATGTAAATTGTACTGAACTGGTTGGCTTTTTGATTTTTCAAAAGGGGAAAAAAAAAAAAAAGATTTTACTTCACTTTTGCATAAAGCCTCCTATGATTTATGTTATAAGCATTTCTAGATGACTTTTCTCTTTCGCTGAATTTTAAATTCATTGTATTCATTTTTAATTCTTAACAGCAAACTCATTGCTTTGCACATTATAAGCACAGAGTGAAATTTCTCTGGAATTGGATTAACCATGAGAAATTACTAACCAGTCATCAAGATCAACTGTGAAGATTTATTCGGATATCATTAAATTATTCATATCATCAACCACATATTAGTAAAACAGGTCTAAGAGAACAAGTGCAAACGCAGCATTACACTTTCACAATAAACTCAGACTTCTGTTCACTGAACCTTTGGGAATAGGTGGGGGAGCTCTGTGATATTAATATTAATGGCATTAATGCCATTTAGCCTTGGATAGGAAAACCCCACCCTTTCATCTTTTTTGACAAAATTATAACTTAATTTCCTGGAACTTGGGGAAAAGAAAAGCATACATACTTCAATTAAATTAGATGTCTAAAACTCATACTGAGAGACCCGAGGCCAAGCAGCAGCAGGATGAAGGGAAAACTCAGGAACTGAATGGTCCTAGAATAAATGGTTAGTTTCTTTTATTTGAGAGTTGATTGAATATGACAAGAAATCTCGTATCTAACTACCATGAACGACCACAGAAACACAACAGATGGCTTCTGCTCTTACTGGGTTGGTTTCTGGCCCCAGCTTCTCCTCGTGGGTAGTCAACCAGGTGCCTGCTAGTCATGTCCACTTGGATGTCCTGGTTGTATTTTAAATTCAACATACTAAAGAGCTCATCTGTGGCTTAGCACATGCAGCTAGGAGGATCTTCAGAGTTTTGCTGATAGATTATCTTTGGTGGATTCATATTTTCTTGTAGAGAGGACTCTTTCCTTTTTCTCACTTGGGGCGTTATACAGTTGCCCTTCCTCCACGAATATCCCAACTACTCCTTTGCTCTTTGAATTTCCATGATACTGTGTTTGCAATTCATTCCTGAAATTACTTTGATGTTTAAACTAATGTTTAGTTTTGCCCACACTTGCCTTCCCTACTAGTTTGTAAATTCCTTGTAAAACAGGGATATTTTACTAATCTTTAGTATCTTTCATGTGCGTTTCACATTTCTTTGCACACAGTATTCATTAAATATTTGTTGAGTTAATGAAGAAAAAAAGAGGGACTATCTACAATGGGCTGATGGCTACTAAAAGTTAGTTTGCAGACAATACCTTTTGTAAATGTTCATATTTTTATATCCCTGTTCAAGCCATTTTTGCATCAATTGGCTCAGACCTTTAAGACATCCAACCTGTAGCATCACTTGTGATGTTTTAAATCTGTTGGAAATAGGAGAGAGCCCTAACAGCGGAGAATTCACCAACGTGCCCGCCTGAACATAGATTGTGCCTCCACCCCAGACTCTTCATTTGGGATTTACCTGGTGTCTTTGTTTTAGAGTTGGGGACATCTGACAGTACCCTAAGGGGATCCCATATTCACGCACGCACGTTTAGGAGCCAGTTAGAGTGTGAGAGTGGAGCAGACACTGTCCCTGAAGGTGATGTGTCCTGCAGGTGCCTTCCCCACTTCTCCTTAGCAGGGAAATGCTGCATATCCACAACACAGGCGGTGCTCCTGCCTGGCACAGCAGGCCCAAGTGGGAGAAGCCCAGGAAGGAGGACATGGCAGGTCCGTGGGCCTCTGGAAGGGAATGATGATACTCAAAGGACCATCCATCACACTGGCCACGTGGCTCCTGCTCCAGCCTGGCTCGCGGCCCAGCTCCTTTATGCCATCAGCAGCTCTACCTTACCCTCTTCCTCAGTTCTCAAGTCTCCCCTCTAGCCCTCACCTCCTCCCATCTCTGCTTTCTGCCTTGTCTCCTTGACACAATTCAAGAAAGGGGGAGCCGACCAAAGGCTTCCTGCGCACTGACATGGTTCTGGTTCATTAGCAGCACACCCAGCAAGCAGGGCAGGATGGACAGTGCAGGCAGACTCCCGCCTGACAGTGAGCAAGTAACAAGTTTATCAGCTCAAAGGCAAGTTCAGGGCCCTAGAGCTCACTCTTCTGCCGTTTGTCTTGGAAGGGTTACCACTGTAGCATGTCCTTGCAGGAGGTATACCTTCTGCCCTCCCAGCCTCTACCCAGAGACAGAATTATCTGTTTAATTCAGGGGCCAAGTGGTAATCAGTAAGAATATAGATGTAGCAAAGAAAAAGCTTGAGAAAATATTGCAGATTCAACCCTGCAATTGAAATGAGGAGTCAGTTTTCTTCCTTCCTCCTCACCCTTTTCAACCTTCCTTTGTTGGGGGCAGAGGGGAGAGAAAGAAGGAAATCAAGAAAGAAATAAAAGATATTCAGAACCTTGGACAAGTCTGCCAAGAAGAAATTACATCCCATCTGGCTTGTCAAATTCAGGTTTGTCACACTTTCCATAGGAACAAAGGCTGTCTACATATTACCTGTCAAAGGAGGATAACGGTGAAGCATTGCAAACCATTTTGAATCCTCAGGTTATTTGGGGAAGAAGTTATTGAAAAACAGCCCATAGGAAAATGTTTGATTCCATTTTACCCAGGCTCAGGCTAAATTTCTCATGGCATTGCGGGCAGCAGAGAGGCAGTGGGGACAGGAGTCCAGTGGGGGAATCCCGTGCTGATGAGACTACAGGGTTCTTTCACAGTGCTATTGATCACACACAATTAATGATGGCCTCATAGGGCAGCAGGTAGCTGGACTTGCAGCGGCATGAAAGGAGTCGTTGCTGTGTGACAGGTGTATGTGACATGCCCCGCCAGCCCTGTTCTAGCAGCCTGGAAACCTTAACTCTCCAGGTGCCCACTGCTGTTGGCTCACTTTGCTGGAACTTCTTCTGATACCAGAGTTTTATCTGAGAAAGGAGCAGAAAGACACCTGAAGGCTCAGAGGTCTGGTATCTTTGCCTTTGCAGGGATTGGGACACTTTAATGCAGGATTTAGTTCTTGGAGAGTGTTTGTTGAGTATATAAAAGAACGAGGCAGCATTAGTACCTTTGAAGTTCCCTAAATAACTAGAGAATTTGTGCCAGAAGCAACTCAATTATTCCCTGAGCAACTTTCTCGACACATTTTTTTTTCATTTGTTTGTTTAGATTCACATTGCCAATTGGTTTTTCTGGATCTTATTTCTATAGTTCATTAGAATTGGGTGTGATAACAGGGCTAGAGACAACAGACTTTCAGAGATAGTCTTTTTCTCTTTCATTCTAGGTCCAGGCAAGAGGCAGAGGCCCTATCAGCATTTGAATTTCTAATACAAAGAATCAACTCAAAAAATATTAGAAGTAACTAAAAAGTCATAATTTCTAAGAAGGAATTATAGAGGCAGCAACTGCAGAAAGCAGCTTCCCCTGTAGAACTGAGGAAACAAAAGAAGGGGTTGGAATTAGTGCCCCTTAACATTAGCTTTGTAGCGGGGTCTCTTGGAGCTGAGGCTCACACCTCAGAAGAGGAGGCAACTCTGAGCCCAGGCACTAAGACCCAACCTCAGAAGAGGGGCATCAGCAGCTGTGCTGGCATCTCTGGAGAATACAATGAAGCTGGTCCTGCAGACACTGGAAAAATTGCAATCTGGATTCAGCTGCTGCTCATGGTCAACCTGGTGCGGCCACTGTACGGAAGTGCTGCTGGGGACCCGGACAGGAACAGAAAGCCAGCAGGGAGAGACAGATGTTTTTCTCCCTCCTCCAGCCTGCAGTCTCCTACATAGGCCCAATTGGTAGAGCCTGACAGAGAGCCACTGGCAATGTAGAAGTGCCATTTGCAGAGCCCAGTCCTGCTCATGCAGCAGAGCACAGGTAGTGGGGTTTGGAGCTGAGTGGCAGGAGCTCAGTATACAAGGTGAACTTCTTCGTTCTACGAGCAAATCCCAGGGCCCTTCCTTGCTGCTCTGAGCCTGGAGCTTTCTGTTCTGTTTCTTCCCTCCAGCTCAATCAAGTCTGAAATGCCTTCAGCATTTCCAAGTTCCCATTTTCTAATCCCTTCTGCCAGAAGGGATCTATCCCTTAATCCTTTGATGGATGTAACTAAGGGGAAATATGTCCCGGCTCCACCTCCAATCATTTGCTCTTTTCAGTAGATTTTCTCTTCTGTCAGCATTTCTCCATTGGCCCTTCTGGTTTCCTGCTTCCATGTCCCCAAAACCAGCTTCCCTGGTACCTCAGCCAAATCAAGGTTGGTGAACCCAGGAGTCATGAAGAGAGCCACAAAATGTCTTCTCCATTCAGCTCCACAGATGTTAGTTATTTCTGCTGGATGCTCATCACCTTGCTTAATAGAGGGATAAAATGTGGTCCTTGCCTTGAAACTTGCATAATCAAGGGACGTGAACAGATGTGTGTACTCCACTGTAGATTACAGACCATAATGATAAGAGCACAACATGAAGCTGGAGAAGCAGTTGGATCTGAGTCCAGACATGGGTCAGCCGTGCATGAGTAAGAAATAAGATCACCAGCACGTGTGTTTACTACCCGGCTTCCGTGGTGACTAGGATGGTCGCTCCTTTGGAGATGGCATACCGATCAATTAACGAGCTCCCTGAGGTCACAAAAGCTAACAAGTTGTAACAGCTGAGTGAATTCCTTTGTAGGCATCGTGTGAGGATGAAATGAGGTAGCCAGGTCTAGCATATGGAAGCACTAAGTGGCAACTATTAACGTGTTGTCAATCTGATGAATCTTACACAGTCTTACAAAATAAAAAGAAAGACCTTACCTTACAAGTAAAACAAACAAACAAACTTATAAGAGTTTTTATATAGACTGTCCCTGACTTATGATGGTTTGACTTACCTTTTTTTTTTTTTTTTTTTTTTTTTTTTTTTTTTTAATTATGGTGGTGTGAAAGTGATGGGCATTCAGTAGAAACCATACTTTTTTTTTTTTTTTAACTTTGACTCTTTCCCCAGGCCAGCAGTAAGTAGTCTGATCCTCTGGCAATGCTGAGCAACAGTAACAAGCCACAGACCCCAGTGAACCCTGCGATCACAAAGGCAAACACCCGATGCTCTCTGGTGTGCTGTGCTGCTGAGCTAGAGCAGTCAGTTAGGCCTTATGCATTTTCCACTTAAGTATTTTGAGCTTCCAATGGGTTCATCAGGCCACATCCAAGTAGAGGAGCATCTTTGTGTTAACCCATTTAACATAATAATTTGATGAGGTGAGGATTTCATTCCTATTTTATGGAGGAGTTTACTGAGTCTATAGGAATAGAGGGATCCTAGGAGATAGGAGCAGGGACACACTGCTGGGGGTTCAGCATATGTGAGGAGGCCTTAGGGAAGAAGGGGTGCTCTGGTAGGAGTGCTGTGATTTGTGGATTCAGAAGAGACCTGGGAATCCCGTGCTTCTGTTCTCAGATCCCCCTCTGCTCCCACTCTTCCCCACACCCTGAGCACTGTAGCTTCCGCACTTCCCTTTCCCCATCCGTAAAATCTGGATTGCACCATCTGCCTGCTGCATGTGCCGATGGGAAGTGAAAGTTGAGAAACCTTTTATCACACACAGGTAACCAAGATATGGCAGATTTTGGAAAAAATAAATCTGAAAATTTGGCTACATGATTGATCCTTTATATAGAAACATTATTATTCATTTTGCAGAAAGGATATCCATTATTAATGGACTTGGAACGTTACCTCTTGATTGGTGATTTGGCTTACTCATAGTCTTAGGGATATTTTATTCGGTTTATTTGAACTCTAAAAAACGGATTTTTCTGATTCCAAATAGTTCAAATTCTTAAACAGACAAGAAGCTCAGGGTCCTATTTAGAGAGGAAAGAATTGTGATTTGATTGGAAGTGATACCCTGGGCACCCTGGAGGAGAGGACATGCATGCATTCACTGAATGCCCCTGCTGGGTTCCCTTCTGGCCTCCATGGGACTGGCCAATGGGACTTGGGTAACCAGGAGAATCCAAAAATTAAATTTTAGGAAGGACAAACCCTACTAATAGCCTTTATCAGGTTTTCCCTTGGTAATATGATTAAGGCCAGCACCTCACAATGATTCAGGTCTTTCAAGGTACCCCTTATGACACCCTGTGGGACAGTTTTGATTGGACAACAGCTTGTGAGGTGCTAAGCACCTGCTTTTGCAGATGAGGAAACTTGGGTGCAGAGAGCTGGCAGTATGTGTGGCTGGCCAGAGGGGGCATGCCTGCCCTGGAGCTGCTGCCTCTGGGGACGAGGCCCCTCTGGAAAGCACAGGTTGACTTTCCTTTAACACATGTTGACTTTTTCCTTTAATTTTCTTTTTTCCTGTTGCCTTTTGATCTGACAGATGGCCAGAAACTCCTGAATATGCTCCCATGTTTTGTTATTTGAATAAACTTAACCTTATTGAGACTTTACTTCCTGGATGGAAGGTGTGGTTACCTCTAGAAAGTAGAGAGAATGCGATGTCCAAACACAGGCTTTGAGCCACATTTGCACAAGGGGCTAAGTCTGCCTCTGCCCTGGGGCATGTGTCCCTTTTGCAAGCATTACATTTTGCACTAACCATTTCTTATGGTCTCCTTTTCTCTGGTCTGTGGGTTCTTGGGAAGCACAGTGACTTCTGCCTGCCAGCGCAGGCAGCCCAGGTGAGGCACATAGTAGGTGCCTGGTGGATGCTAGTGATAGTGTTCTCAGATGGCCTGCAAGCTCAGGGACAGGTGTTTCTCCATCAAAACCCCATGAACTAAGACATCACCTCACCCTCCATGAACTTTCTTGTAGAATTTGTTGGACTTGTTTGAATATGGTGTAAAGAAAAGTTGACCCCTCATATTTTAACCTAAAGCAGTGAAGTCAAGCTCACTATCTTGTTTGTTGAAGTAGACCCTAATGTTAACAGCTGGAATTTTATTTTAAATCCAGAAAAAATAATTTAAAGTAAAACACGATTGCGTTGACTGTAGCTAATATTTCCTTCTATTATGTTCTTTCTTTAGGTGATAAGTAAGTGTTGATATCCTTTTTCCTTTAGTTTTCTTTTTTATATAATATTTGTTATTTAGAACATATACAATGTTCAGATTTAACAGCATAATGGTGCAGTGGGTACCTGTGAAGCTGCCACCCACCCGCAGGGTTATCACCAGTCCTTTCCTCTGCATGTTTTCCTTCCCACCTCACCCCTCTCCCTCCCTCTCACTCCCCTTTTCTTGCTCAGAGCAACCAAACTGTTTTCTCTTTTAAAATACAGCTTTTTCGTTTTCTTTCTATTTCTACTCTGTGATTGAGAGCTGATATTAGACTATTTTCTAGAAATATTAAATCAGTGAATGTTTTCAAAAGTAATTAATTCAGCCTAACCCACTTTTCCTGGTATTTCTGACACCAAGTAGACAGAGCTCCCACAGAGACACAGGGTGGACATCTGTCCCCTGGGAGGAGGGGGTCCTTGCCAAGAAGCAACTGAAATATTTTTAATTCTTTGGCATGATGGAGTCAGGAAGAAATAGTAAAAGGGAATTGTGTCAAGGGATCTGGCCCTAAAGGACCTAAACTAGACTGGATTACGGGGAGTGAAGGAAGGAAGCAGCAAGTTGAATCCAAGGGAATCCATTCTATGAAAAGAAATTTGATCTTTATTTGATCTCAAACAAGCCTTTGGAAATTGTCTTGACTTCCTCAGATCCTGTTTAGATTTGTTTACTTTCCTCCAACAACTGGGACAGACAGAAGACTATCAATGTGAATTCAGGCAAGTGAAAGTTACTTTCCTGGCTGACCCTCAGTCTTGCCACATAGAATAAACATTCCTCATCAGAATGGGGGACCTTAAGAAACTGAGATGATATAAAATGAGAAAGAAGTTGCAAGCCTGCTTTTAGAGTTCGTGCTCTAAGTATATATTGTTTTGAGGTTTAAATTTATAGTTAGGGGGTTTCTTAGTCTATTTCATGTTGCTACAATCAAATACCTGATACTGGGTACTTTATAAGGAAAAGAGGCTTATTTGGTTCATGATTCTGGTAGCTGGAAAGTCCTAGCAGAATGATGCCTGTGTCTGGTGAGGAACCTCTGGCTATGTCACCAGATGATGGGAGGGTTTTACAAGGCATGACAACAGCAAATAGACACCTGCCTGCAGAAGAGACCAAACACACAGGCTGGTTTCCCTTCTTCCCCTTCTGCTTTTTATCTTCCTGCTCCTTTCTGTCCAACTCTCTTTCTTCCTTCTTCCCTTCCCCTTTCTTTCTTTTTTGTGTTACTAAGAATCAATCCCAGGCCTCAGACATACTAGGCCAGTGCTAAGCTATATCCCCAGCCCTGGTGGCCTTGTTATAATTTGTTCTCTTGACAGCTAATCTAGTACCATAATCACTAATCCACTATCAGGGAAATAGCCCTTGATCCCTTCTCAGGTTGTGCCCTGTGACCTAATTACTTCCCCATCAACCCCACCTCTCAATACTGTTGAATTACAGAATTAAACTTGGATGTGAGTTTTGGTGAGGATAAACTACAGTCAAACTTTAGCAGGTGTTCACAGACCTAGAGCGAGATTTTTTTTATTTTTCCTTCAAATGTGAACCTCCATTCACTTTAAATGGGGCAAAATAAAGGGACATATCTCTCTCTAGTAAGTATGATTAATTGGGAAAAACATGAGTTCTACTGTATAGTTCATCCACTTAACATCTGCAGTTGTATACTCACAGAGATGTACATCCACCTCCACAATCAATTTTAGAACATTTTTGTCACCCCAAAACATTATTATTTTTGGCATTTTTATGAGTACTTGACCGGATGCTCTAAGGTAGTGAAACACAACTATAGAACTCTGGGCTCCAGGCCCCTATTCCTCTGCAATTTCTTCTTTAATTAGAGGCCCATGTGATACTTCATCTTAACAATGATGTTGGAGGCACCTTCTTTTCTTTAAAAAGCATTATATTCAGGCAGGAAGTGGGAAAGCTTACTCTGGATTCCTGATGCCCCTTGGACAATATGTGGCCATCTGTGATGGCCAGGCTCTGCATTCAGACCCTATTCAACAAGAGTAGCACAACATATCATTTTTCAAATGTATGATACTATGTACTTGTTTTAAAACATTCTAGAGCTTTAAATTTGAGAGAATTTAAAGGAGTTCATTGGCCACTTGAGGGCCATAATATAAAAAACACTCACAATTAATAGAATATAAGGTTCCAAAATGATAGTTCTACATGACTCCAATATGGAAACACCTTGTTCTGCAAGTCTTCAAAAAGAACCAAAATTCTATCAAAAGCTAAGAGCAAATACGAACAACTTCCTATTAATCTTAAGAAGAATGTTTAGAATTAGTGGAGAAACAGAAGGAAAGTTGCCCAGTAGGAACTGTACCCACCTCTGCCCAACACAGTATGCACCTGGCACTCAGCAAGAGTCAGTAATAAAAACAGAATATTGGAACAAAGTGACAAAATCTATAAAGACCAAGACAATGTGGAATCATGAGTTAAAACAATCTGAATTCATAATGTACCACGCCTGTCAGCCTAATTTGATAAGTAGATTTTTTATTATCAAATGAATAGATGGAATTTAAGTAAGAGCTGTCAAACATTTGGATATAAAGCCAAATAATTGATAGTGCACACTGTTTTTATAGGTACAAGTGATTTTTAAGTTAATTTAGATAAAGAACACAATCACATGTACTATAAACAGACTGGAAGTACTTGTATATCAAGATAATTAGTCTAAAAGCTAAATGAATCATTTGAAAAGGAAATGTCATGGAAGGCACCATAGGGATAAATGTTAGTTTTGGTCTTACTTCCCTAATTGTTAATTAGGCTGAATAGACTACTTCTGGAAAGAGCAGTAGATAGAGAGCTATTTCCTGTGAGCTTATCATAGACCAAATGTATATGTGTCCCCCACATTTATATGTTGAAATCCCAACCCCCAATATCATGGACTTAGGAAATGAGGTATTTGGGAGACAATTAGGTCATAGGAAGTAGAGACCTCAGGAAGGGAGTAGGGTGCTCCTAAGAAGAGACAGCTCTCTCTCTCTCTCTCTCTCTCTCTCTCTCTCTCTCTCTCTCTCCCCCCCCTCCCCCATCTCTCCCTCTCCGTCTTCTTCTCTTCCCCTCCCTCTTCCCTCCCTCTTCCCCTCCTTCCCCCTTGCTCCCTTTCCTTCTCCCCCTCCCTCTCTCTGTCTGTCTCTCTTTCCCCATCTCCTACCCTTGCTGAAGAAGTATTAAGAAAACAGTTGTCTCTAAACCAGGAAGAGGACCTTCCAGCCCCAGATAGTGCTGGGACCTGAACTGTGGTCTCCAGAACTGGGAAAAATTAATGTTGTTTAGACAGCCCAGCCTATGGTATTTGTGTTAAAGCACCCTGAACTAAGATAGAGCCCTTGGTTTTAATGAGAGGCCTTATAAAACAAGAGTTAATACCCCAGCCTGGTCTTAGTAGAACTGCATTTGTTCTTGCTTTGCTGTTTATCGACTTTTTGACCTTAGGCAGATTAGTTAAGGGCTCTAAACTTCAATTTTCTCAGGGACACAGTGGGAATGGCAGTGGTGGTTGTCTTATAGGATTGTGCTATGCATTAATGAGGTGATATACATAAAGTCTCTGGCACACAGCTCCTCACAATTGGTAACTATTGTTAGTAATATAATCACAGTAAACTCAAGTGGACATTTGTTTTGATCCAGGAAGAAAAACATTGCCCATAAAAGTTGAAAAATCATCATGTGACAAAACTTGTCCAAGGCTAAAAGTCAAGTGTAAGTCAGCTTGAAAATTGCAGAACTCTGTGGAGAATATGTGGAAGAAACAGAGACCCTCCACTGTTTGACTGCCTGTCAAAATAATTTCTATACCCAAAACCAATAGCAAACATAATAACTTAGCCTAAAGGAAAGAAAACCAGAGATTGACGTAATGATTGACTAGTACAGAAAAATTTGCTTCCTTGGAGAATGATAATCTGTTATCCTATGTTAGTAACATTAAAAAAGAGAATGGAGTTTAAATCAAGGGAAGGTTTTAATGTAGAAGCAAACTCTTTTCAAATAAAAGTATTCTGTGCTGAGTTTTCTTATTCAACTGACCTTGTAGGATGATCTCTTTCAGTTTATGACAGATTCATGGGGGCTGGAGAATTTTTATTTTATCATGGAATGATAAGAAGAGAGGCTTTTGTAGATTTTAACCCAGAAGTCCATGGCAACATTTGTATTTCAGATATGGAGTAAACCTGAGGGGAGTAAACCTGGAGCAGGGACCAGTTAAGATGGAATAGTGTCACTAAGCCAGAACCTCACTCTTAGACCTCTTCTCTGAAGTCCCTTTGAAAGCTTGTAGTTCATCTTAAGTCATGGATTACCACCAAACTTATGTGTCTGTTGAACTGAGCCAGAAATGTTGTCTCTTTTGGCCAGAAAGCCACTGCCTCTGTATGCTTATGAATGTTACTCCCTGTCATCTGCCCCACTGTGTGCTCCATTTTACAGATGAAGAGACTGAAGTGAGTTGCCCTCAGTCACGGGTCAGGCCCACAGCACCACAGGCAAGATCCAGACCTAACTGACGTGGCTGGTCATGGTCCAGTGAGCCACATGTAGATTCAGACAGTTTATTACTTACATGGACCAGAGGGAAGAGAAGCCCAAGACGTGCTCCCCCACATAGGAAAAGGATAGCACTGAGACCAAAGGAGGGTGTATTTGCTGCTT
The DNA here is from genome assembly GCA_025594165.1 of Tamias sibiricus. Classification (NCBI taxonomy): domain Eukaryota; kingdom Metazoa; phylum Chordata; class Mammalia; order Rodentia; family Sciuridae; genus Tamias; species Tamias sibiricus. The sequence continues at coordinate 7,090,466 of CM046666.1, forward strand.
AGGACTGCCATACCCAGGCACCACAGACAGATTTAAATATTAGAAATGTATTGTCTCACAGTTCTGGAGGTCAGATATCTGAATTCAAGGTGTTAGTAGTGTTGGTAACTCCTGCAAATCTAGTCTCTCTTTTAGCTCCTTGTGATTTGTTGGTTTCTTGGCACTCTTCACTTGTAGACTCGTAACCCCAACCTCCAACTTCATATTCACATTGTCCCTGGCGACCTCCCTGTGTGCAGGTCTCTGTTCAAATTTCCCCTTCTGATACTAGATGATGGCTCACCCCAGTGGCTTCATTTCAATTTTATTACCTCTGTATATTCATATATATATATATATATATATATATATATATATATATATATATATATTACCTTCAAATAAGGTCACATTCTGAGGTATTAGGAGCAGGGCTCCAACATACCTTTTTTTGTGGTACACAGTCTGGTCTCTAGCGGAGCAAGTGATGACAACCCAAGTTGTGAAATACTGTGCTGCCAAGACGTTTGCTATTCCCCATCGCTGTTCAGAGGGGACAGAGGCAGGAAGCCTAATACCTCCTCAGGCCCAAGAGAGGATGAGAAACTGCCTCATGATAGGGAAACAGGGAGGCAAGTAGAAGTTGGCCAGAACTCTTCTTCTTCCAGCCTAGATCATGAGAGGATCACAAGCATCCTGTCAGTGGCTCAGGACTTCACCCCTTGGCCTGTGAGCATCTGTGTAAAGTTGCCAGAACACCTTTAGCATAGCCACTTAAGAGATCTGTAGAGAGCTACACAACATATAACTGGTGGGACAGAGGCCTGACTTGCTGTAGCTCATGCTCTTTGTGGCTCACCACCCCCCCTCAACACACCAAATTCTTCTGTCACCATATTGTTGACGTTCAGTTGTTGTCTGGAATCTCAGGTCAGTTTCCCCCAGAAAGCAGACTCTGAGTGGAGGTTAGCTGCTGGAAGCTTATACCAGGTGCTCTCAGCATCCATATCTATGAGGGGGAGGGGCAGCCTGAACTGTGCTGAGGAAGGAGTTGGACTGTGACAAATGACAAAAACCAAAGCTGATCCCCGCCAGCATGTCTGAGAGTAGTGTGGTCAAGTTCAGGAAGGAGTTTCCAAGTCCACCTAGAAAAGTCAGACTTTTAAAACTTGTATTTAAGTGAATATGACTGCCCTGCAAGTAGCTGCTACAAAACAAATGACAATGCCTTTCTCATCATAAGGCATATTATGCTCTACAATGTAGATGTATGCAAAGTATATGTACATATGTGACTTGTTAGCAAAATATCAGTTTGCTGTTTTTTAACTCTTTGTACAGTCGTTTTCAACTGTCTGTATTCGAGCTGCATGACAGTTTTGAATATGGCTCATAGAGTACTTATTCTGATTCATTGAATCTGCTTTTACTAGGTTTGTGAATCCTAGAAATTCTATGCAAAAATCTGTATTTGTGAAAATGTATGCTTTTCTGCAACAAGGATTTGAATTTTTCATCATATTCTCAGAGAGGTCTGTTATCTTCCTTCCTCACACTTAAGAGCCATTGTGTAGAGTCAAGTGATGTCACTTTGTAGGCTGCACTATGCCTTCTCCAAATACAAAAGAATAATAGACAAAACTCTAAAAAGAGGGGAAAAAAAAAAAAAAGGTCATAATCATGCTCCCTTCCTCCCTAAAGAAGGTACATCACTGTGAGCAAGAAACAAACACAAAGCCAATACTGTGGGCTCAGCGTGGTAACAGGAGGGGAAGACACCTGAGGATTGTCAGGACTGAAAGAGTGCAGCATCAGGTGCCAGAGCCAGAACCCCTGCCCGCTGTGACCTCTGTAGCTTATGAAATTTCCATCCTAGGGAGAAAGCTAAGGCCTCCTTAGCAGGAAGAGATGAGCCACCCTGGCCTCATCCTCAGCAACCATTGGGCAAGAACCCAGACCACCACTATCACTTCCATTTATGGCTAAAGGTTCAATGGAAGAACCACAAGAACCTCTAGGCAAGAAAGAGTGAGAGAATATTCTCAGTTATCTCCCATTCAAGAGGAGCCTACACACAGCACCCAGAGAGCACTGATCTTTTGAGTGTCAGCCTTCCAGATCAACAGTCAAAGTCTGAATGCACTGCAAATTAAATTAGAATCAAAAAATGATCTCAAAAACTGCCTGATGTTCTCAAGGAGATCAATGGAAGAATAACTGTAAAACAAACCAACAAGATATTCTGAATAAGGGGCCAAAACAGGCAGAAGTGAGGTGTAAGTTGATAGAGAAAGAAAACTATTGGAATCTCAGAAATGAGTAATAGATTCATTGAAATAAAAAAGAAAAAAAATTAAACAATTTATTGGTATTAATTGAGAAAGAATTAATAGATAAGAAGCTATTCTATTACCAAAGACTCACCCAGAATATAGCAGAAACAAAAAAGAAAAACTTTTAAAATATGTCAGTTAACAGAAATGGAAGACAGATTCAGAAGTCCCACCATGTTTGTTGTTATACATACAAAAAAGAATGAAAGGAATGGCAGAGAAGTAGTGGCTGGAATTTTTCAGAATTGAAATAAGACCTGAACCCTCTGATTGAAAGCATACTCTGTGTACTGAGCAGAATAAATAAAGATAAATGCATACCCAGCCTCATCAGAGTCAAACTGCACAGCCTCAGGGGTAAAGATACAAGGCTTCCAAACTGCCAGGAAGAAAAGACAGATTACCTACAGAGGAATAGCACTGACTGACAGCAGACTTGTCATCATTACTAATAGGTACCAGGAAAAGGTTTTCAAAGTGCTGAGGTGAAACAATGATAAACCCACAATCTTGTGCACTGCCAAACTACTTAAGTGTGAGGGCTTTAAGACATGGAAATACTTAGAAAGTCTGCCTCCCACAGATTTTCATTGAAAAAAAATATTCATCAGAGAGTAAAAGTGGAAGGGAAGTGCTGTGGTTTGGATCAAGAATGCCTCCCAAGGCCCTGTTAAAGGCTTGGTCACCAGCCTGTGGCACAACTGGGAAGTGGTGGGATCTTTAGGAAGACGGACCTAGTGGGAACAAGTTAGGTCACTGGGAGGTGTGCTCTTGAAGGGGATTTTGGGAACCCAACCCCTTCCTGTTGGGTAGCCTCCTGGCTACCATGAGGTGAACAGCCTCCTCCCCTCTGTGCTCCTCCCATGATGTTCTGCCTTGCCACAGGCCCAAAGGCAGGGCCAAGTGACCATGGGCTGAAACCTCTGAAACAGTGAGCTAAAAATAAACCATTCCTCTTTTTAAGTTGATTATATCAGGTATTTTACCCCAGTAACAGCAAGCTGACTAACATAGGAGGAAAGGGTGTTGGGGCTAGAAAAGACTTAAGATTTTACGCCTCTTGTAGCCTACCAGGTCTTCATGGGTGTGGGCAGAACGACAGCCCCAGAGACAGAGGGCTGTGTTACCACAGCACAGAAGCAGCAGGGCTGCCTGTTTGCACTGGTTCTCCTAACCCCTGATCTTCTGGGGGGCACCAACTGGTGGAGGTTGCTGCACATGGCTGCACAACTGAGAACCCTCTTGCTTAGGAACCTCCCACTGTTCTGTTTGTTTGCTTACTTTCCTCCTAATCAATTAAAGGAGTTGTTAGTAAACCTGCCCAATTTTTGTTCCTAAGGAAAACATTATCATTCTGGTGAGGAAACAGCTCTGCTCTCTGCCCCCTCCCCAGGGAAAGACTACCTGTGCTTTCCAAAGCTATTTGCTGTACAAGCTGTCACAAGTTGTATGGAAAGTCTGTGGAGAATTGTCTGTCAGAAAAAAAGTAGAATGCAAGAAACAAATATAGTATTAAAAATATTGGGCTTATTTAACAAAGGTTTTTCAAATATATAATTGAATTTTTTTTTAAGGTAATCTGTTTAAAGTGTGGTTCAAGGGCCTGCAGTAGTGGTAGCATAAGGCCCTAGTTTTGATTCCCAGCACCACTAAAGGAAAATTAAAATGTCATTAAGTAAATGTGACATTTGTTGCACTATGAAATACCAACAAAGAATATTTTAAAAATTAAAAAACAGCTGGGTGTGGTTGTGCATGCCTGAAATACTAGCTATTCGAGAGGCTGAAGCAGGAGAATCATAAGTTCAAGGCCAGCATGGGCAACTTAAGGAGACTTTAATCTAAAAAAAGATCTGGTGATGTAGCATAGATGGAGAACATTCTTGGGTTGAGTCCCCATTATCAAACAAACAAAGGCCTTGGATTCTAAATGAAATTTAGCTTGCTTATGAAAACCATCTTTATGTCCACCAGCAGAGTAATGGATTAAAAACTGTGCTATATATACACAATGGAGTTCTACTCGGCCATAAAGAAGAATGAAATTATATCATTTTCTGGTAAATGGATTAAACTTAAGAACATCCTGCTAAGTCAAATAAGCCAGATTCATAAGGTCAAGGGTTGAATGTTTTCTATCATAAGTGGGAGCTAAACCAAAATAAAGGACAAGAAGTGTGCTGGAGTCCCATGCAAATAGAAGAGAGATCAGTGGAGTAGAGAACAGGGACTGAGGGGGGAGAGAAGAGGGACAGGGAAAGGGAGCAATGGTGGAATGAAACTGACCAAATTCTCCTGTGCACAGTCATGAATATACCACAGTAGAGGAAAAGGGAAAGGTGGGGAGGGAAAGGGGAAGTACTGGGGATTGAATTGGAGCAAATTACATTTCCATGCATGTATAGTTATGTTAGAATGAGCCCCCAAATATTATATATAAATATAAACATCTTTTTAAAAAACAGAAAACTTCATATCAAAGAGATTGAAAAAGTATTTACTAAGTGTTGGATAAAATTCAGGCTGGCAAGCCATACCCCCAGGCACCTTCCCGGAAGTGCCATATCCACCTTTGGCAGGCTTGGATTTTCCACCCTTCCTGATCCTGGGAATACTCGCCTCTCATGGGAATTCACCCCAGGGCGGGCTCTCCCTTTCTGAGCCAATCCAGATCATACAAGTCATGTTCCCGCCCCTCTATACTTAAGCCCCAGCCAGTCCAGAACTCGCTTTCTTTTTGCTGCCATCTTCTCACCAGCTCTCCCCTTTGCCATTCCCCTTCCCTTTCTCCCTTTCTCCCCTTCTCCTAATAAACCCCCCTTTTTCTGTAAGGCAGTCCCAGTGTGGTTTTTGCCCTTCACTAAACAATTGCTAACTGAAATAAAGGTAGTGTAAGAAGTTCTAACTTTTGGCAAAAGGCAATAATAGGGATTAGCAAGTATACAAATACTGCTAGAAGATAAAATCCACCAAAAAGACTCAATAAGCTTTTATATTCTTAATGATATGGCTTAAAAATAGGTGAAACAAAGCTGATAAAAATTACTGGGAAAATTTATAAAGTTGACAAAAGTAGGAGATTTTATCATCTTTTATTAGAAATTGATAGGTCAAAAAGATCAAGCAAATAAATATCAGAAAGGATGTAGAAGATCTGTGCCCCTGGTGTGGTTAGGGAAGAAAAAACAGCTGAGTGAGTGGGATGACTGAAGTCATGGCCCACACAGGCCAGCACTGTGCTATGCTCCTGTTGATGTCCCCCAAGGTCACAGGAACTGTGCAAGAGAACAGAGATCTAGAGGAGACAAAAGAGGTAGGTGCACACCCCACCCGCAAGGACTATTAAGTCCAGGAAAGATATCAAGTAAGTAAGAGGATGATAGAGAGCACTGTGCAAGAGGAGGACCGGGGCCATGTCGAGGGGCTGATGCGGTCTGGGAGGATACAACGTGAGGCTGGTGGCTAAAGGCCAGAAGTGGTCGGGGGGAGGGCAGGAGATGGACGGGGCAGGAAGTCACTTAGTGTGTTCTGGAAGCCTAGTCAGCCAGACTAGTCTGGCCTGGAGAACCTTGGAAAGAGGTAAAAACTTTTAGGAATCAGTATCAAACTTTTAGGAATCAATTCCATGAACAATATGAAGCCACTAGGTGGTTTTTAACATAACCAGTCCTTTAAATCTCTCCCCAACCCCTGCAGTGCTGGGGATGGAACCCAGGGCCTCATGCATGCTGGGCAAGTGCTCTACGTCTGAGCTGCACGCCCACCAAAGTGGTTAAACACCTGAAAGCCTACATCTCAACACCCATGGATCTGCTGGTATTCTCTTATTTTCAAAAAAAAAGGAAAAAAATCTGAATTTGTCTTACTAAGCAAAACAAGGGCCACTAGAAGGTATCCCATGTCTGGTACCTACCAATTAGTGAAATTTATGCTTTCTTTAGGTAAGCCATAACTTTAGACTTGATACATTTCTTAGCTTGAAATAGTTTGCGATGCAATAAGGTGTGAGTTTTTCTTTCTAATTCCATGGTTTTTGAAACTGTATTTATAATAATGTATGTTATGTTTTTTAAATATCTTAGGGGGAGATATTTTCAGGCTGACTGCCTTATTAACTGTTACCTATGAAATACTGACACAGGTGTTTGGTTGGGGGACTTCTCCCATTTCCTTGTGACTTTGCTTCACATCAAGAGCTCAGAAAGTGTGCTACCTCAGCTTAGATTAATTGGAGAGGAGATTTCATCAGTGAGTTTCTTACTGATCTTCCTAAATTTACATGTTCCTTAAGGGCCACAAGGGTGTTTTCAAAAGGAAAAACAACTTGCATAGACACCCAACTTCCATCTCTTGTGTGACCCATGGGTTATTTATCACAGCATGATTTTAGGGGAGAAAACAGGATATTTCTGAGGAGATGAGGTATTCTGTCAAAGACACCAAAATGGTAGCTGTGTTATACTCTTTGAAGTGTATATTCTAAACTGATTCATTGGCTGGACAACCTTCTTGATATTTTAAGTTGAACAATCATTTATGTACATTTACTTCTTTAGAGATTTTGCCATTTAAAAGTTTATACCTTTCTGATCAATGATTCATGTAGGGGGAGGGAGTTAGTGATACCAGATTTGGCATAGATCAATTTGCAAATTTGTCCTTCTAGAAAATGTATAGCTTATTCCCTTAGAATATTCCCTTAGGATTTCATAGTTATATAATGGAACATTTTGTACTTTGGTCTATACTAACATGTAGTCTAGAACTTATATGTATATAGGTAGTTATGATGCGCCTAGGCATGTACACAAGTACAGTGACTTCTAAATGTATCTGATTTCAATGTCCATCCAATGTAGTGATGAAATTACTGATAATGAGAAACCATGGAAAAATAGAATAAATTGAGGGAAATGACTGTTTGTATTTATTGTATCCATAGAGGCAAAATTTGAAAAACAACCCCCTAGATGACTACTTTCTAACCCAGTCCCTTATTTTAATAATTAGAAATAGCAACAAATAATGACATTACTAATTGAAATATCCATTTTGACAAGCCTTTACTAATTTCTCTATTAAGATGGCTTCCTGAAAGTATCATCAGAAGTTAATGAATTGCATGTTAATTAAATTTGAACTTTTCTCCTCCAGAATTCAAATGGGAAAATCTGAAATATGATATATTCAAATTGCTTTATACTAAATTGAACATTAATTGCAATATAAATATAATATATGATAATGTTACACATGGATGTGATAAGAATCCATAGCATTCATAATAGAATTTGCTAATTTTGAATATTGATTTATCTTATCAGTTCATTTTGTTCCTGAAAATCCAAATGCTAAAATAATGTTTTATCAGCATTTCCTGATTAGCTAAGTGAAATTTCCATGAAAAATTTATTTTCATCCAGCTAACAAGTCCATCTATCTTTTCTTCTCTTGTTTTGTTAGCCTCTTAGCAAATACCCTGCTGTGATAAATGACATCTCATTCTGGTTGCCCTCTGAGAATTACACAGAGAATGATTTCTATGACTTAGTCCGAACAATTGGAGGAGACCTGGTGGAAAAGGTTGATCTTATAGACAAGTTTGAACATCCAAAGTAAGTGGAAAGCTTTCTGCTTTTATACTTTCCTGTCTCCGTGTGACAAATGGCATGTGGAAACATACAATAGAATTTCACCAAACCCCAGTGCGCCTGAGACAGAATGGCTTCTGCATTCATGGTGATCATACAGCTTATGAGAACGCTCCTTTATATCAGACCTCTCTGGAAATCTTTCGAAAATGCATTTTTATTCTTTCCTGGCTTAGTAAAGAAAGTATATAAAACAGAAGTTTTAAAGGTCTTTTACAGTGTTTTGGTCTTGTTTTTGGAAGTAATTTCTTACCATACCACAGTTCAGATACAGAGGAGATGAGACAGAGGAAGAGTGGTTGGTGGGGTAAAGGCTGTTTTGTTACTCTCAATGAATATTTATTTATTAAGCACTTTCCACATATAAAGACCATTCTTAGGCCCCAGAACTTAAATGTGTTCCAGGCAGACTTAGATCTGCCTTCTTGGACTTCACAATCTTGTGGGGAAAGCAGATATTAAATAAATAATCCCACCAGTTTGGAGTATTACTAGGGAAAAAATGCATTGGATATAATCAAAGAAATAATTTCAGGTGGTGAGTCAGGACAGGCCTTTTTGAGACACTGAGGCTGACAGTAGAAGTTTAAGGGGCAGTGAAGGAATGGGGAAAGAACATTCCAGAAAGCAGATGGGCATCCTGGGGGGACGATGGCATGTGCAGAATGTAGGTGACAGCAAAGGACATGCAGCTCCAGGAGCTAGGTGGAAATGCATGAAAGATATGGATGTTGGTAGAGATGTGACTACAGGTCAGCAGGGCCAGCACATGCAAGGTCTGAGGCTGGGATTTTACCCAAATTGCCATGGGGAACATGAGAAGGACAGGAGCAGGACAGCCAGTGGAATGCTCTAATTACCTTTCTGACCTGTCCTCTTTAAGTAAGCCCCTTTGACTCCCAGCTGTGAGCAAAGGGTCAGCCTCCACATCCTGTCTAGCTCTTCATCTCTACTCTTCCCTCTCATCCTGGTTTTGACAGCTGTAGTATATCTACATTGTCAGGGCATATGGTGTCCACTTCCTATCCTGTCATGCAAGTCCCCAGCTCTTTGTTTCTTTCTTTTCTTTTCTTTTCTCTTTTTTTAGTACTTTCAATTTATTTTTTATTAATTCATTATAAATATACATAATATTGGGGTACATTTGGACATAATTACACAACATGAAATTTATTTTGCTCCTTTTCAGTCCCCAGTACTTCTGCTTTCCTGCCCTCTCTCTCCCCTGTTCCCTTTCCTCTAGTCTACTAAGTTTTCGTCTACTTATTTATAGGGTTTTTTTTAAATTAGTGCATATGGATATATATATACATATATATATAAAGGAAAAATTCTCTTTTTTTAAAAAAAGAAGATGTTTTTATTTTTTAACTTGTTCTAATTAGTTGTACGTGACAGTAGAATGCATTTTACACATGTACACAAATGGAACACAACTTCTCATTCCTCTGGCTGTACATGGTGCAGAGTCATACCAGTAGTATAGTCATGCATGTATATAGGTAATAATGTCCGCCTCACTCCACAGTTTTTTCCACATCCCTACCCCTCACTCTTTGTTTTTTAAAGTCTTTATCTGTGACTTTGCTCAAGGTCTTGTGGAAACAATAACCCTGCACTTCATACATGTTCCTAGCCACCTGTTTTTATTTGTTACTTTTGGGGTTTTTTTTTTTAAATAGTTTTAGTTATAGATGGACATAATACCTTTATTTTATTTGTTCATTTTTTATGTGATGTTGAGGCTCAAACCCAGTGCCTCACATGTGCTAAGCAAGCACTCCACCACTAGCCACAACCCCAGCCCCTGGCTGTTTATATTTTAATAACAGTTTGGTTGGACATAAAAACCTTGCCTTGCTTTTCTTTCTTTCTTTCTTTCTTTTTTTTTTTTTCTTTTGAGGATAACTTTTTTCTTTTTTTGAAGGTAACTTCTTGGGTTTGACTCGATTAGGAAAATCTGGGGCCAACATTGATCTCTTTGCTTTTCACCCTAAAGGATTCTTTCTTTGTCTTAAATGTTGAATAATTCTGTCAAGATACTCCTTAGCGTTGACCTGTTCTCCCTGATCCATTGTCCCTCACAAGTCATATTTGACCCTGCTTTTTTTTTATAGGAAAGTTTTCTTGAATTATATCTGTAAGGATTTGTTCTGATCCATTTCATTCTTCAGGCATCTCCCTTGTCTGACTCTGTTCCTCTTGTCTTCTTTCCAGCATTTTTAATCTCTATTTCCACTCCATTTGGTGCTTCCTCACTGTGATCTGCTGTCCCTTACTGTGTTTCCTGCTGTCTCTTCTCCCTTGTGCACACTCATTTCTATCTTGGGTTATCGCCCTCCCCCCTTTTTGAGTTCTGCAAGCTCACATTCCAACTCCTCCTAGTTTCTTGCCATCTTTACTCTGAGTTATTTCTGTTTTGTGATCTTCCTTCTTAGAGAAATTGCTTTTCTTAGTCTTAAAAATTCATTGCAAAATATTTAGCCAGAAATCTCATATGCTTCAATGGCAGCATTTTTCTATTACTTTCCCATTGATAAGCTTTTCTACCACTTTCCTCACATTTTCCTTAACCCTTTTTTAATTGATGTTTAAGTGTTTAATTGTGTTTACACATGTGATTACTTCTTGTTCTCATATTTGAAGGTGTTGGCTTTCCTCTACCAGCTCCTTGTAGAAGATTGGGGAATAAGGCTGGGTTAGCGTGGCCCGGAGGGGCTGGGGTTATGATCTAGGCCAGCTTGCTTTTATAGTCTTAACAGCTTTCAAGAAACCAACTCTTTAAACATGGCTTATCTCTTTGATTCTTTGTATAGGTCTGCTTCCCACCTCAAATGTACAGTTGTTAAAAACAGAAGATTTACCCTTGCTTATCCCAGAATCAAGACTTGGTGATAGATATTTCTTTGAACTTCAGATAGTAACTCTCAATTCTCGGGGCGGGGGGGATGTATTTTTACTGGTGTATGCCACCCCGTGGCTTTCTCTTCTTCACTTTCTCCTATTTGGCTTCTGTTTGACTTAAGCTGTTTTGGACAGCCTTTAAATATATTTTGGAAATTTGCAGATGATACCTGTCTTCTAACGTTATAGAAAATAAAATGTATGGGGTGGCCTGGGTCTTGGACACTATGTAGTGCCAATTTAGCCTGCACTGTTATGTGCAAGAAAAATTTCCAGGAGTTTCCATGTTGATACTGAAAGTCTGGTTTTTACTTTTGTAGAATAAGAAAACTGTTGGAATGAGACTAGTTGCTAAGTACTAACTACTATGCCAAAGATATGCAAGTTTTAATTTTTCTCTCTGCTCTTATTAGTATGCAGATAACTCTCTGGAGTCAAGGATTCAGGATTTATTCTTAACTTTTGACTTTGCAGTATCTTCCTTCCTGATCTATCCTTAGATCCACCCTTGCCTCTCTTGCCACCTGTGTTTAAAGCGAGATGAGTAGCCCTTTTTGGTTGAAAATTATCAGAACCTAGCAAGTTGCAGAGAGATGTTAAAAGCCTAGGAAAAGCTGCGCACAGTGGCGCATGCCTGTAATCCCAGCCGCTTTGGAGGCTGAGACAGGAGGATCGCTATTTCAAAGCCAGCCTCAGCAACTTAGTGAGACCCTGTCTCAAATAAATACAAAATAGGGCTGGGGATGGGCTCAGTGGTCGAGTGCCCCTGAGTTCAATCTCTGGTACCCAAGAACCATATATATATATTTTTTTTATATATATTTTTTAAAAAGCCTAGGAGGATGCTGGAGCAGATGTGGCTCTGCAGGTGGGTGAACATCAGGTCTCTCTGACTTGTGGGCTCTGTAGTGTGGAAGGTAAATGGAATGCATGGTGATGAGGGAGATTGTAGCAGGGATGGAGTAGCATCAGAGACCTGTGGGCCCAGACACACCAGACAGGCCAGCAGTCTATCAAAAGACCCTGGTGAAAGTCCACTGGACTATATTGGAGATACTCTGTTCATGCCGGTCTACACACATGACTCCACCGTGACTGATGACAGCCACATTTCTCCAGTTCCTTTGGGAGACAGGATTTTGAATGGAGATTTGAAGACAGTCAACCAAAGTTACTGCTCACTGGCACTGATATCACCATATCTTAAATAATTATAAAAATATTTAAAGCTCATCATTTTGAAGATATGATAAATGACTGTCCTATGTAAGGCATGAGCCCATTTTATGAGGGGCTTGGTGATTGGAGTAAGGTTGCTCTGGGGGAGATTGCTAATTATATCTAAATACCCATCACCAACAAACCCCATCTTAAAAATCATACAACCCTGATTAGTTAGCTGAGTAACTTTCTACCAACTAAAAATCTATACTTCTGAACCTCCACTACACCAAGGGGGCCAAGTTTAGACAATGATTAGTAACCTTAAGCATTTTAGTAGTATTTCTAGAAGTTTCCTTAAAAGTTGAGTTGCGGCTGTCCTTTTTCCTTTTTCCTTCTCGCTACCTGGATGTGACTGTTATGCCTGGCCCTCTGGCAGCCATTTTGGACTATCATGTGACCTTGGCAATGGAGAGGAGTAAAAACATAGAAGTAATCTTAATCCCTGACTCTGGGAAGTGTCAGTCACCTCTAGAATTTTAGGCAAAACAGAAATAGCTGGTTTAAGCCACTATTTTTCACATCTTTGTTACTGCCATGCAAAGCTAAACTTAGCTGTTACAGCCCTGAGCAATATATCTAAGGAAAAGGATGCATTATTTAGTAATGACAGCTCATGATTCTCAAGAAGTATCTAGGGCAGGGATTGACAACTTTTTTCTGTTAAGGGCCAGATTGTTAACAGTTTCTACTTTGTGGGCCATATGATCTCTGTCATAACTACTCAACTTTGCTGTTGCAAAAGCAGCCTCAGACACACAATTGAAGTAAAGAAGCCTGGATGCCTACCAGTAAATCTTGGATGCTGGACTTTGGCCCATGAACTGCAGTTTGTGACCCCTGATTTAGCATAAGGAAACACATGGAATTTTTCAAAGACCCCCTACTCAATGATTCTAAAATTCTCCCCCGGGAAATTGTTCTTCCTTGGGCATCTGGCATCCTCCCTTCTTCCCACGTTTAAGATTCCCTTGCCTGGGAGATGGCCAGCAAATGGTCACCGGAACTTATAGTCATCAGCGCATACTTTGACCCCAGGGTTTATTTTATTCTGCAAACAAATAAATGAAATATTGCCAGATAGTACAAAAGGACTCTACACCTTTACACATGCAAGGACCAAATGAAACCCAAAGGATACTCTCTGAAGCAAATAGGTTGTAGAATAAATTTGTTATTATTTTTTGAACAAGAAAAGACCTCACGATGTTTCAGGGAATCATATACTGTTGAATATGAACCTAATTTCATAATGTTGGACAAATGGAGAAATTTCATCTTGATTACAAATAACACAGTTTGTGCCCTGAAGGAAGATGGATATTCAGGTTAGGAGAAAATGGCATTTTGTTCTAGCTACTCATTCAGAACCTTCTCCCAGAGGATCTTTGTCATTTAATCTATGGGCCACTTAATGTGCAGAAGAGTTCTCATAGTTCAAAAACTTAATATCATAACAGATAGAACAGAGCTCACCTCTGGGGAGGGAAGCAGGTCACTGTCTGTGCTTTTAGGCCTTGGGTTATTGTACGAGATGCGTGCATTGACTAATGAGAAAACTTCAGAAGGTAAATCACAAGAGTCAACAGATATACCTGCATCCCTTCAGCACTTTTATGAATGCATTGATCATCTTTAGTTTCTAAGTTCATGCAACTTAAGGAATTATGGTGTAGAGTGTGTATTTTCTTCTTTAACACAATTCGTCAAAATATTCCTTAGCCTAGGGCATGAGAAAGAGTGAAGAGGAACACAGGGAGGCCTAACCATTGTCTCTAACTGCTAACACTTCATTTGGAGACACCAGCCAGTTAGTTATGAATTGTGGAGACAGACTGTAAAGTGGCCTTAAGTAGGACAGATGGGGTTAGGGCTTAAGGCAGACTTTTTGAGAGTACAAACTGGATTTTTTTTTTTAATTTAAATATTTGATTTGATTCCAAGAAGGGGGTAGTGGTGGGAAATGTCCCATGCATCTACAGCTGCATGTCCCGCTCAATGTCCCCAAGCCAGTTCTGCTTGTAGACTCCTGTCTCCTTTCTGGGGCTGCTGTATGACTGTGGACACAGTCATAAATAGGGTTTCCTGAGTCTGGCAGCTGTCAGTCAGGGCCAGGATGCTGAAGCTGAGCACCCTGACCTGTCACTGAAGGTGAGTGTCAACTGTCTTCTTCCTACTCAATCTTCCTACCAGTTACCTTCCCTTTTGTGACCTGTCACTTGTGATTTTAAAACATTTGGTATAGGTGCATTTACTCAAACAGTAGGCACCATTTGTCACCAAATTCTGAAGAGGCTCTTTGCCAGGGAAGCACTTGTTAGTGTGGCTCACCCCGCTTTCTTGAGACAATGGGGAATTATTTTAGGATACACCTGAATCAGGACTGCTAGGCTCTTGAGAATGGAGGCAGGTCTAAGGTCCTGGACTCTCTGCATCCAGGTGCCTCTGGCCCTGTCCCATTCCTTCCTTCTCCTGGCCATCCTTTATCCTCTGCTCACCCACCCCATCCATGTATGTTAACCTCTCTGCCTCTTCCTGCATAGACTGCAATCTTTCTTAGCGAATCCTCAAAATTATCCTAGGACAAATTCTATAAAAAGCCAGGTGTGGTGGTGTACTCCTTTAATCCCAGCAGCTTGGGAGGCTGAGGCAGGAGCATCACAAATTTAAGGTCAGCCTTACCAATTTAGTGAGGCTCTAAGCAACTTAGCAAAAACCTGTCTCAAAATTTTAAAAAAATAAAGAAGAAGGACTGGTAAAGTGCCAATGGGTTCTATCTATTTATTTTTTTAATCAAAAAAAATAAAAAATTCTAGAAGGAACTAGCCACACTGATGGAACTAACTACCATCCCCTCTTTGGGAAGAGTCCTTTGCACCAGTCTGTCCTCTGGGCTTCTGGACCGTCTGTGGGTGGACCACTGTGGGGTCAGGGATCCATCATTGATCTTGTCAGGAACCACTAAAAGAACAGCCCAGGCCCAGTTGCTAGAGCAATTTCTACCTCATGGGCTGACTGGACATTTTTTTTTTTTTTTTTTTTTTCAAACAAAAGTGCAATCACTGCCTCTTCGTTCCCCCATCTGTCACCGGTCTACTCCATGTGTAGAACTCTGACTGCTCTTTATTGTTGGCTCAGTCATGTCTTTTGTTGTTTATGTGCATTTACTCTTCTAGATGATTCCACTTGATGGGAACTGCATAGGGGCCCATGGCATAGTAGCCACTATGGCTTGAACATGTGTGGACCCTGCACAATTCTTGTTGAAACTTTCTCCATCGAGATGGTATTAAGAGATAGGGCCTTGGGGCAGTGATTAACTTCAAAGGCTCTGCCCTCAGGAATGAAGTCAATGCTCTTGTGACAGAGGCTTCAGGAGCTAGCTGCCCTCCATCCTTTCTGCCATGTGAGGATACAGTGTTTATCCCTCTTCCCTTTCATCCTTTCCATCATGTGATGATCATAAGAGGAACCATCTGTGAAGCAGAGAGCAGCCTCGCGAGACACTGGGTCTCCTAGCACCTTGATCTTGAACTTCCTGGCCTCCAGAACTGGGAGGCTGTGAGAATTTAATTTCTATTATTTAGAAATTACCCAGTCTAAGGCATTTTGTTATGGTGGCAGAATGGACGAAGATATTAGTTCACTTCCATCTTCCTTCCATGCTTGTAACAGTGGAGGGAGACTCACCACCCAGTGCTTGGTGGGGGGCTAATCCTTCATTCCTTAGGGGAGGTTTTATTAAATGACTGGAAGTAGTTGAGGACATAGTTCAAATAGAAGCAGTGTCATTTAGTAGGAAGAGCTTAGAATGTATAGTTGGGAGCCATGAATTAAGTTTAACCTTTTGCAGGTGTGATATTGTGAATTCTCTGACCTTTAGTTTCCTCATCTGCCACTGGAAATAATATTTGCCTTAAGTTATAGCTATGAAAATTAGATGAAGTTGCACATGTAAAATGCTTTGAAGATTGCACAGAATTCTAAAAATATGGTCACTATTAGAGTAAAAAGTAACTTCCACAATCAATCTAACTTATTCTTTTAAATAAAGAATAACCTCAGCACAGATAGGAGTCTTGGCTTTGGCTGCCAGCTACATATGACTGGGAAGTTCTGGTAATGAAGGGAAGCAGAATGAGACTTCAAATAAAACCGTCATTCTAAAATGATGCATGTTCTTCCTGCAACTTAAGGAGTAAATTTTTAAACAGAAAAAATAAAAATACTTTGTAAAATGGCTTAGATGCTGATCAGCAGAGCTGAGCAGTCAGCATGGCTGTTCTTTGGGTCCTGGGTTGGGGAGATGCTGTGGAGAATGGCAGGCGAGGTGCCATCTCTGGTTTGCAAATCAATCCTGGTCTTGTTTCTTTTGACAGAACCAAATAAGGGCAGTTATCTGAACTTAAGGATTGCCCAGCATTGAAACGCCAATGACAGGTAATTCGGGGAGAGCCTGGATGCAGGGAGCTTGTCAGAAGTTGTGTCCTCTTGAATTGACAGCATGCAGTATCAAGGAGATGGCCAGAGGGGGCTGGGCCAGCTTTAGAAGCTCGGGCTCCTTCCCTTTCCTTTCCCATTTCCATTGCAACACTCATGGCCTGGGTAGAAAGACTTTTGTTATGGTGTTCAGATAGCCAAGGCAGCAATTCCAAAGAACTATTTTTAGCCTAGGTGTTTGTTTCTCCTTCCCTCCTTTCCTTCCCTTTTTTCCCAATCCTACTTTTTACAGCCTTCTGTGAGGGGTGCATGTCATTACCGTCACACAGCAGCCCCATTTGCTACCAATGTCAGACAAATAAAAACAGTTCATTTAGTCCCTGAACACCGGGTTCCGCTTTGTCCCCAGCACATCACCATTTGTGGAAGGATTCTTTGGTTGCCTTTATGCTGCTCTGGCTGGGCCCCAGGGGAAGCGTCTCTGCTGAGAGCAGGGAAGGGACAGAGAGACTGCTGTCTGACAGCCAGGCAAGGACAGAGGCCAGGCACTTCATCAGCTGCCTCTGTGGAGCCGCTGTGGTACAAACCTTGGTGAAAATTATCTGTGAGCTCCCCTTTCCTCTTTGACTTTCACAGCAGTTTCTGGGAGTGTTTGGACTTTGAGTCAACTTGGCATCCTGTTCAGTTTTTGGTAGTGTGAATGTCAAACACTCCAAGGTGCACGATGCTGTGGTTTGTTATGGTTTGCCCCCAGGAAGACACTGGTGAGGCTCAAGTCTCCACAGCAGCAATGTTGAAAGGTGGGGCCTAGTGGAAGCATTTGCGGGCAGCAGACCCTCGTGAAGAATGATTGCCACGCAGGGGACTGCGTTCTCGCTCTGGTGCGACTGTGTTCATTGCAGTGAGAGTGGTTTATTAGAAGGCCAGTCCAGCTTCCTCAGCTCCTGCTTCATTTGTGGCCAAGGATCTCTTCCTCGGGAGCCTCCTTCCCCTTCCATTTTCTGCCGTGGTAGAGCAACACATGGCCCTCACCTGAGGCTGCCCAATCTTGAACTTCCCAGCCTGCAGAACCATGAGCCAAAAGAAACCTCTTTTCTTTCTTAAGTAAGTTACACAGTCTCAGAAATCCTGTTGCAGTGACAGAAAACAGATTCAGTCACAAGATGAGTAACTCGCCTCTTTTGATGTTTCCCTGTCCCTCCCCATGACAGGTGATCTAAGCAAGCTAAAATGCACACAAAGAGCAACCTGTGAAGGGAAAATAAGTCAGAGGATCATTGACAGAAATGGGAAGGGAAGGAGCCCCCCCACCCCATCATGTTGGACAATTATGAATGAAATGTTTTTATTGGGGTCTTTAAATGTATTTCCCAGTTCACAAAGTCACTCACTTCCTCTGGCTACTAACTACATTTGAAGTCCCAGAGCAGTGGTCGTCTTCCCCATGTTCCCTATCCTTCTCATCTACCTGGTATCAGTGATCTAGTTGTTATGGTTTGGATATGAGGTGTCCCCAAGAGCTTGTGTGTGAGACAATGCAAGAATAGTCAGAGGCAAAATGATTAGATCATTAAAGCCATAACCTAATCAGCAAATTAATCTCTTTGATGGATTAATAATTTGAATGGATTAACGGGTGGCAACTGTGGGCAGGCAGGGTATGGCTGGAGGAAGTAGGTCACTAAGGGCCTGCCCTTGGGGACTTTATTTCCCTGGCTTCTTGCGCTCTGTGTTTCCTGGCTGCCACGAATAAGCAGCTTTCCTCAGTTCCCACTCCCTTCTGCCATGATGTTCTGCCTTATCTTGGGCCCAGAACAGTGGAGTCAGCTGGCCATGGACAGAACCTCTAAACCTGTGAGGCAAAATAAACTTCTCTTCCTCTAGGTTGATCTTTTCAGGCATGTCGGTCACAGTATCACAAAGTTAACTAACATGCTACTCCTTTACATCTCACTGATGGCTCAGCCTTGGATGGCCATGGCCATCTCAGACAGTAATGATATTGTCTTAGGACCCAAGAAATTCATGAATTCAGATGCAGCCTGACTCTTTGCAACCTTAAAAGACCAGTTATCTGATAATAGGTTTTGGAGTTAAGTCTCTAGAGATGGGCCTGGAATTTGTAAAGCAGTCTCAAGAATATGCAGGTGAGACTTGTTAAAATCACTCTTTAAAAGTTCAGATTTCTGGGGGCTGGGGTTGTGGCTCAGAGGTAGAGTGCTTGCCTAGCATGCGTGAGGCACTGGGTTCGATCCTCAGCACCACATAAAAGAAAATAAAGATATTGTGTCTACCTATAACTAAATGTATTTTTTTTAATGTTCTGATTTCTGAAGAGCAAAAATGGGCGTGGCAGACCTTGCTGGTCCTCTCCTGAGTAGCAAACATGCTGGGCTCCAGCATCAAACAACACCTCGGCCACGTCTCACGTGCTGGCACAGGCAGGGGAGTCACCATGTGTGCCAGTCTTCTTATTTTTCTTAGCTTACTCATAACTGAAGCTGAGGAGGCAGCCAGGATGGGTACCAAGTGTGGCAGGTGATGAGAGGCCAGTTTCAGGGTGGAGACCAGTGGTGTGCACATGTGTGAACTGAGGGTCCAGACTCCACCCAAATTCCAGTGTTAGTGCCTTTTTGGGGGAGCTTGATGGAGGGCCAAGTGGCCAGTGAAGGTGTGTGGTGGGGGCAGACAAGGGGTCACAGGGAAACCAGGCTGAGGAGACAGCAGCCCAGTTCCTAGAGAAGTCTCTAGGTAAGGCTTAGTTACTGGGAATTGTGTAGGCCAGTCCCCAGGGGCGAGACCCCAGTGTTAGAAGCAGGATCCTTGGATTGGCCATGGGGTCCAGAATGAGGCTGAATCTAGGATAAGTGATATGGGGGTAGTTACGTTCAAAAATCCAAGGACACAAGTGTCTTTTCAGGGGCTTCCATTTGTGTTTTGTTTCTTCACAGTGATCCACTTGCTCAGGTGTAATTTGGAGCCAGGAATCATGTTGTCATGATTGGAATTTAGTTAGGTGTCTAATGGGGAAATTAGAGGTAGAGTGTTCCATGAGATTTACAGGAAGCAGAGGACACCGCAAGGCAACCTGGTACAAATAAGGAGGTTTCCTCTCTTCAGTGGAGCTCCCTGAAACAAGGAAAAGGCACTGCTCAGATACCGAGGAAAAGAGTTTACAGACCAAAACGTCACCAGCCTGTGGAGATGAGTGAGGACATCTGTGTGCATGCTTACATGTCCCCAGTGTGTCACCATTCATCTGCTCTCAAGGATCCCAGTTTCCTGCAGAGGATTTACAGGAGTCCCAGGGGGTTCCACGCATAAGCTTACTTCCTCTGCACTGGACATTGCCTCCCGCTGGGCCCCGGGGCCCACCATTGAGGCTTTGGAGACCTCCTGGTATCCTATAGCATGCCAGGTTTGCCCAGGCCTGTGCCTTCCCCTGCTGGTGTCAGCTCATCACCTGGTTCTCAAGCATCTGGGCTTTGGTTCCCATCTTCCTACCTGCCTGGCAAAGCCCTTGCCTCAAGTCTTCCCTTAGGTTTCACCCACCAGATAAACGAACGCAAATAAAGGCTTGGAGATTTCACTTCATACCTGACTCACTCTCAGTTTAGGCAAAATCTTTTCCACAAGAGTATGATTCAGAATGTCAGCAAAATGCCAGTTACCTTATAATCTTTTGTGAACATAGTGTTTTACAAGTTCAGATTTCTGAAGATGAGCATGGCAGTATTATGTGTATTATTTCTCTAGGAAGAAAGCAAACCCCACAATAGCATTTGGATTCCATGTTTGGCAGATAAGACTATTTTTCTTTACCAGCACTTCCTCCTGAAGGAAACTAAGAATTAAGATACGGGAAAAAAAAGGAAACTAGTAGTGAGAATTAAGCAGGGGAAATGTTGGTACAGGAGGGATAGCTGTGTTCAAGGCATTTACACAGAATTTACTAGAATAATTGCCTATCCCAGCACTCATTAAATATGGTCATGCCTCCTAGCAGATTGTCTGACCAGAAATGCACAGTGTGGAATTTTTGACATTCTGCCATGATGGTGGGACAAGCATTCCTGACACGTTCTTCTGTTAATAGCAGTTGCCACCCTGCATGGTATTTACACCTCTTTCCATCATTGCATGTGAGCTCCCATCAGCCTTAGGAGCTTAGCTTTGTACTATATTTGGGAGATATAATATGGTAAGTAATCAATACACATCTTTGATGAATGAATGATAAAAGAAAAATTCCAGCAACAACATATGTTGTATCATGTTTTCTCAGGATGGAAGTGACTTAATTACTCTACAGGCTAGAATTTACCTCCATTGACAAGATTTTCCAGTTGGGTGGCCAGAACTCTTTACCATCAATTATGATTCTTACACAGGAAAGACAGAGTGGTGTGGGCAGTATTCCTTCAAAACAGGACGCAGATATGTGATAAGTTGGGTTTCAAGTGAACTGCTGATTTAAAAATAATTTGGTTCAGGCCAAATTGGAAGAAGGAAATAAATTTAAGAAAAACAAAAAAGTGATTTTTAAGATTTATCATACGTAATACAAAATACAGTTTAGCACTCAGGGTATAGCTCATGATAGAGCACTTGCCTGGCCTCTTTGAGGCCCTGGGTTCCATCCCTAGCCCCACCACCCCCACTCCTCCCACACACATACACACGCATACACACACACAATACAGTTTAAAGCTACTGGTTTCTGAGTTCAGAAACCTGTAGAAAGTATGAAATTATTCATGGTTACCTGGGAAACCCTATTCTAATTGCAAGGAAGGATATCACAGGGTTGGATAGAAATTCAAGGAGTCAAATTGTAGTGTGTGTGTGTGTGTGTGTGTGTGTGTGTGTGTGTGTGTGTGGCAGATGAGGAGCAAGGAAAATTTTTTGAAGGAAACACGAGAGGAAGAAAAAAGATTATTTGTCCAGGAAAGGCAGAGAAACATTGGGTCTCTTGAACATGGAATTTCAAAACTACCACCCACCCAGGCCATCCTGTTTAGAGTGATAGCAGGAGTGGAACCCTGGCAGAGACTGCCAGCACCTCTTGTAGAAGTAGTTTCTTTCCCAAATATACTGTTATTAGGGAAGCCCCATATAGGTCCACTTGATTGGCCCAATGGTGGGCACCTAGTAAAGATGGGTAAATGAGGCCTCCTCCCCGTACTATTTGGATGGAAAACCAAAGAGAGCTTGGGTTATTCCTAGTGGTGGAAGTTGGGAGAATGTGGAAACCACCTCTGGCCATGTTTACCATAGGGGAGAAATGGTGAGCAGGGGGAGAGGAGGAAGCCTGGGAGCAGAGAGGGAAGATGGAGAGGAAGGGCAGGCATGCTGGAGGCTCTCTTGTTCCATCCCATTCGGGGGCCCAGCTGCACCTGGCTCTTCTCACGACCTGGTTGTCCAGTCCCTCCTCAGATTCCGTAAGCCAGTGTTACTCCATAAGCCCCTGTTATTGAAGCTGGTTTGACGTGGGTCTCCATCACGTGAGACCACACGGGTTCTAAGATGTGTGCACTTGCAGGCTCTTGGCATGGAAGCAGGAAAGAAGTAATAGACTGCAGTGCTCAACTCCCATGTCAGGGAACTCAGAGCAGCAGAAGGCTGAGGCTCAGGTGCCCTGGGTGCCAAATGTTGTTCAAGATGAATTAAAAATGGGTCTTTTCTTTTTAGGTGGGAATAGCTACAAATCCATGTGATGTCAGGTTGTGGCTCATTCCTTGAAGTAAGCATGGGCTGACCACTTGTCATGGGTGAGACACCATGCTATCCGTGATGTTTATGGTCAGGATATATAAAAATGAGGTTTTAAAAATGAGCACTTGTTCTTAAGGAGCTCACAGTCTATAGGAGGTACAGACACAAATATTTGCAATCCGATGTAGTAAGTGTCTTAAATGAGAGAGATTCTGCCATGATTTTAAGCAGGGGTAGTGCCTCTTTTACTTTAACACTCAAGTGACTTTTATAGATCATGGTTCAGCTAAATCTTCAAAGACAAATAGGAACCCCAGACATATTGAGCAGCATGCATAAGACAGAAATACAAGAGATGTGAGTATGAACCAGCGTGCAGCAAGCATAGAAGAGTGGGGGGAAATGAAGCTGGGGTTTCAGAAGGGAATGGAGGCTGTCTTAGTCCACATTCTGCTGCTATAACAAATTCCTGAAACTGGGTGACTTATAATGTACAGAGATTTATCCAGTAGGGCCTTCATCCTGAATCATAATCTTGGATGGTGAGGAAACAGGAGTGAGCGAGCTTGGGGCTCTCTTCTTCATTCTGAAAAGCCACCACCTTCATGACCTCATTTAATCCTAATTTCCTCCCAAAAGCCCTACCTTCAAATGCCATCAACATATGAATTTGGGAATTAAGTTTCCAACACCTGAACTTTTGGGGGACACATTCAAATTATGGCAGAGGACTTTCTTCACTTATAAAATATGAACTTATCTGATAGAAAATGTGGAGATTCATTGAACTAATTCAACTGTTTAAAGTCTTTGTTTTTCAACTTTTTTTGTGTTTTCACAGTACTAGGGATTGAACCCAGGGGCACTCTCCCACTGATCTACCTCCCAGTCCTTTTCATTCTTTATTTTGAGACAGGGTCTTGCTAAGTTGCCCAGGCTGGCCTTGAGTTTGTGATTCTCCTGCCTCAGCATCCTGAGTTGCTGGGGTTGCAGTCATGTGCCACCACTGTCAGTTTTTAAATGATTACCTGTCTTCCCTCTGGAGACCCTGTCAGCTGGGGTGAGGCTGGAGGCTTGGAAACAAGTCAGGTGCTTCCTGATGACCTGAGTGAGAAGAGCTGAGAGAGTGAGCCTAGACAAGAGCTGAGAGAGTGAGCGTCTCTTGTGGGGAGACGCTCACTGAAGAAAACGATGCTCAGACTTTAAAAATCCACTGGAAAGATGGTTCATTGAAGAGAGAGATCATGGAGATGAGGATCTAAGTATGACTGTGTGAGCAGGAGGGATGGTTGTAATTGATGTAGGGAGGACGTAGGGGAACAGCACTCTGGTGGAGATTATTGGTAACTTTTGCACTTGCTGAGTTTGTGGTGGGAATGTTGCCCTCAGAGCTCATGAGAGCAGGCTGGGCCAGGGTTGGAATGTGTACTTGGCAGTTGAATCCAGAGATGACCCAGAGGCCCAGTGACAGAGGAAAGTGAGGAAAGGAGCCAGAGAACACCAAGGCTTACAGGATGGTGGAGAGGAAGAGCAAGCGAGGAACTGAGAAGGTGCCTGAGAGCAGGAGGGGGAACAAAGGCTGTGGAGAGCAGCTGCTGAAGGCCCAGGCCCTGGCAGGAGCCAGGCTCAGACTGCAGGGCTCAGGCAGTGGGAGGTTCAGTGACAGGAAGTATTGTGGACAGTCCTTTCTTCATTCCCTGCTGTTGTGCCCTCCTATATTCCTCAAACATTAATAATTAGAGGATACTAGATTTTATGGGCATGTTTTGTGGAACAAGCAAAGTTTTTGGAAACTAGACCTGCCTCTTCATAGCTATATATTCACAGATCATCATTTGGAATGATGCTGTAGAGAACTTTCACTTTGCTGTTTACCTATGTTTATCTTCCCTCCTTGTGTAGCTCATTTAAAGGGTGGAATAGGCCAGCTGATATCTCCTGTAGGCCCACTCTGAGGAGGAATTATTGAGACAGGATTAGAGATCAGAGCTCTACAGCACAGGGGGGGCCCTGCTTAAGACAAGTCTTATTAAATTCACTTCATAAAGCATAGCCAGCGTAACTAACTTAAGAAAGATATGACATGCAAATTAAGACCTGAAAATATGAATGGAATTTAAACCACACTTTGATCAGCATTTCTAAAATTGCACATGGGAGGATTAAAAAAAAAAAAAAAAAAACTCCTTAAAGTTGCACATACTTCCCTTCTGGCTTTTACAGCAGGGAAATCTATTCATCTGCTTTACGGAATTGTCACATCCAAAGGATGAATCCACTCCCTGGGAACCATACAATACAAGACAAAGTACACACAGTTCCCAAAATTAGACCTGACTGCCACTCACCTCTCAAGCCAAAAACAGCTTTCCCAAGATGAGATAAAGCAGGCCAGTAGATAAAGCACAGTGGTTCATGCCTGTAATAATCCCAGCAACTCAGGCTGAGGGAAGAGGATCATAAATTCGAGGCCAACCTTATCCTCATCAACTTAGTGAGACCCTGTCTCAATAATAATAAAAAGGACTTGGTATAGCTCAGTGTTAGGGTGTGCTTGAGTTCAATCCCCAGTACTGGAAAAAGAAGAAAAAAATAGGCCGGGAAAGGAAGGTGTGAGGAACATATTACAGGGAAAACAGAAGAGTTGATTATATTTAGAATTTTTTTAACTAGATTGAATCAGTGAATACATATCCATTGAACATCTCAGTTCCAGAATTCCTACTGCTTAAAAAACCTATTTAAATATGAATCCCAAATAATGTTATACCATGTCTGATGCAGGAATTTATCTGGCAATATTAAACAGATCAAATTTTTGAGAAGACTAGTCTGAATAGAAGCTATTTTTAGCATAGTTGAACCAAAGGAGATCAGCATAGATACTCAAGATGGAAAAATCATAATGGTTAATGGAAAACCAAAATTCAAGGTCCCTCTAACCTTCAAAGCAGAGTTTACTCGCATGCTTCTCAGGAAACAAATATTTCTCAGGGATTTTTGGCCAGAGCCCTCTAAGGACACACCTTTCAAGGCAAGAACTTTCCTCCACATCTGGAAATTATCTGTGCCCTACGGGGACTTCAAGTGGCCAGTGGCTATTCCCTAGGAGGTCAGAAATCAGGCTCCATAACACCCGACCAGTCTTATGCATTTATAAAATGTAATTACACTTTAACAATATTTTTACTTAGGTTTCATGCTTATTGCAATAAAGGGAAGATTTTTTTCATCTTCTAGTTTATGTCATAACTTTAAAAGTGGCAAGATAACTATTGTACTCATGATTGCAAATTTGTTTAATTAAGGTTACATTCAACTGTTCTGACTCTTTTTTAAAAAAATATTTATTTTTTAGTTTTAGGTGAACACAATATCTTTATTTTATTTTTATGTGGTGCTGAGAATTGAACCCAGTGCCTCATGCATGCTAGGTGAACACTCTGCCACTCAGAACCCCAGCCCATTAAAAAGTAAATTTTATCATATGTATTTAAGGTATACAACATGATATTCTACATATAAAATGGTTACTATAATGAAACAAATTAACATATGTGTTACCTTACATAGTAACCCATTTTCTCCCATGTGGCAAAAACTGTTATAATCTACTCATTTAGCAAAAACCCTGGATACAATACACTATTATTTTTTTTTTTTTTTTTTTTTTTTTTTTTTTTTTTTGTGGTACCAGGGATTGAACTCAGGGGCACTCAACCACTGGGCCACATCCCGGCCCTTTTTATATTTTATTTAGAGACAGGGTCTCACTGAGTTGCTAAGTGCCTCGCCATTGCTGAGGCTGGCTTTGAACTCGCGATCCTCCTGCCTCAGCCTCCCAAAGTGCTGGGATTACAGGCGTGCGCCACCGCGCCCGGCTACAATACACTATTATTAACTCTGGTCCTCGTGCTGTGTCTTAGCTCTTTCCATTTGTTCAGCCTATATATTTATTACTTTGTATCTTTTAACTTTCATCTCCCCCAAATATTTTCAAAACTTTGTGTATTAGTTGGTCCTTTGCATTACTTTAAAAAACTGGTTTCCTGCCCCACCTCCCAATAAGAAAAATGAGGAGTCAAATATTACATGGGTGTGTTCTGTGGGCAAAGAAATCCAATCCCTAGCAGGTGGCAGGAGGGAGTCTCTTCATAGGCGGGGCTGGCATTTCACCCTGCATCCGAAGTCCCATTCAGGGATGTATTGCAAATCTACTTCAAATTGTTATTCATTCAGATGCTGTCTCTGTAGAAGATGCACTCCAAAGTTCTTTTTTGTTTTATAGATGAAATTCACAATGCAAACATTTAGCCATTTTTGAGTGAGCGTGTCAGTGATACTTAGTACATTCACAGTGTTGCACAACACAACCTCTGTCTGCTTGGTTGGAAAACACTCACATCACCCTAAGGAAGTGCCATGCATATTAAGCAGTTGTTCCCCATTTCCTGTTCCCCACCCAGGCCCTAGTGACCACCAATCTGTGTTCCAAGTCTATGGAACTACTTATTCTGAATATTTTATAGAAAACAGAGTTGTATGCTATGTGATATCTTCTATCTGGCATCTTTCATATAGCATGATCTTCTCAAGGTTCATTGGCATCATGGTACTGAAGCCTTCTTTTTTATGACAGAATAATTTTTCATGGCACACATATATTACCTTTGGGCCTCTGTGAATAATGCTACTGTGAAAATGTGTGAATGCATGTGTCTGAATACCTGTTTTTGATTCTTTTGCATGTATACCTAGGAGTGAAATTACTAAGCCACTTGGTAATTCTACATGTAACTCTTGGGGCAGTGTGAAACTGTTTTGCACAATAACTGAATCATTTCACATTTCAGCAATGTAAGACAATTCCCATTTTCTACATCCTCACCAATCTTGTTTTTGTTTCTCTGTGTCACTCTCTCTCTCTCTACTCCCCCCCTTTCTATCTATCCATCCCTTCCTTCCTTCCTTCTTTTTTTTTTTTTTTTTTTTTTTTTTTTTTTTTTTTGGTACCAGGGATTGAATTCAGGGGCACTTGACCACTGGGCCACATCCCCAGCCCCACCCCTTTTTAAATATTTTTATTAGAGATAGAGTCTCACTGAGTTGCTAAGTGCCTCACCATTGCTGAGGCTGGCTTTGAACTTGTGATCCTCCTGCCTCAGCCTCCCAAGTGCTGGGATTACAGGCGTGCGCCACCACGCCTGGCTCTCTTCCTTCTTTACCTTCCTTATCTTCCTCCCCTGCCTCCCAGTCTGTGAGGTGATGTCTCCTTGTGGTCTCCATTTGCATTCCCCTAGAGGCTAAAGAACGTGGACTGGTTTCTCCTGTGTATGTCTTCTATGGAGGAAAAGCTGTGCGCATCCTTCACTCCCTCTTAAACAGGGTTGCCTTTAATTGTTGAGCTATAAGAGTTCTTTCTATATTTTGGACACTAGCCCCTTATCACTCCAAACTTTTTATTGCCTCTTGAAGGTAAAGAGTTCTGTCTTCTTTCCTTCCTCCTTTTCTTTCCTACATACTGAAAACCTTAGATTTTATTATTAAAAGAAATGGATCTTTACTTTAGAAAAGTATAAAGAATGCAACTTAAATTCTTCATTATTCTACACCCAGACGTAAGCATTGTTCACATTTTTATATCCTTTTTCTAGTCTTGTGTCCCCCTCCCCAATATTGAGGACTGTCTGATCACTGAAACAGCCCTTTCTAAATTTTTAATTTTGAGACAAGTTATTGCTAAGTTACACGGAGCCTCACTAAGTTGCTGAAGCTGGCCTCAAACTTGCCATCCTCCTGCCTTAGCCTCTAGAGTCACTGGGATTGCAGCTGATGAACCTTGAGAAGATCATGCTAAATAAAGGAAAGAAGCCAGATACAAGATATCACATAGCATATGATTCTGTTTTCCATAAAATATTCAGAATAAGTAGCTCCATTGACTTGGAACAGAGATTGGTGGTCACCAGGGCCTGGGTGGGGAGCAGGAAGTGGGAAACAACTGCTGGAATTTCAGTTTCTACCACATCCAACTTCTAGTCTTCTTTAATGTGTGTAATAAACATGCATACACATTTATTAAAGGACTCCTGCTGCCATATACTATTTTAACATTTTAATGCTTTTTCTGACATGGAAAGTTATGTTAATTTGCATGTGTTTATCACAGCACTTTTATGGCTACTGAAATAGAATCTTTCTATATATTTGTTTATCATTTGTATTCCTCTCTTAATTGTTCCAGTCTTTTTTGTCTACTTTTTCTGTTGGGATTTTTTAAAGAAAACACTAGTCCATTTTCTCTCATACTTGTTAGCACATCATTTGGTTTGTTTTTTTCCCCAGATTATCTTTTTAATTATCCTTCATAGTGTTTGTGGCAAAGAGATGTTTTGTGTGTGTGTGTGTGTGTGTGTGTGTGTTGTCATGTTGAATGTTTTTTTTTTTTCATAGATTCCTTCCACTGCTTTTAAATGTAGAAAGTTTTTATTCACCAAAGTATCATAAAATATTTACTCACATTTTACCTTAAGTTATTTATTATTGAAATTTCTATATAGTTCTATCTGGGATTTATTATAAGATGAAAGTTATATAAGATGAGAAGATCACACTTTTTATTTTTCTCAACAGTTAGCTAACTTTCCTGATACCATTTATAAGATGAATCATTTACACTAAACAAATCTCTTACAAAAGATGAAACCGATCTTTTTGCTCAGTTTCTTTTAGGGATACTATAAACATCTGCTTGTTTACACAGCAGGTTATCTGTGTTTACTTGTGTCTCTGTTCTTTCCAGAATACAACTCACTCTCATTTCAGACCAGAATAGCCATGTGATGGTCCCCAGTCCACTCTGGAGAGCTGGCAATGCAACCAGAAGTAGTTGAAAAGTAATGCCTTAAAATGCCCCTGAACTAAGTGAATCTTCCCATGGTCACCTTGAACCACGTGAGTCCTTTGTAGTCAGATTGACAGATTCCTGAGATTGTTTCCCTGGTTTCTGGACTCCAGGTGGCTCACAGTTGCTATACAATATAGGGGGTTTTTTGGTCATATTCTGTCCTATTTCTTAATGTGTCCTAGAAAGACAGAACTTATCATTCTGTAGCCACTCTGAAGCCTGAGTGGCTACTTGTGGACTTTGGAATCCACCTGAGTTCTGGTTTTAGCTTCATCATTTCCTGACTGTGGGACTTTCAGCACATTGCTCTCTAGGATTCATTTCCAGTGCCTGGTGCATATTATGTGTATAATATCCTAGTGGTGAGTTTCCTGCAGGAGAAACTAATTGTGATTAAAGGCCAGCATTTAAATATGCATCATGAACTGCAAAGTTTTTGCCAGAAAGTTTTGTGCATTATGGTGCATACAACAAAGCCCATAGTCACTTGCAAATGCTCACATCACTTTTCCAAGGTTTAATTATTTGGGATAAAAAGAAGAAAACAAGAATAAAGCAGGTAATGGTGTGACAAGGGAATGAAAGTGGAAAAACCCAACTTTTGTAACACTGTAAGGAAGCATCTATTTGTTTCTTTTCTGAAGCACAGTACATGCTGTCTCATGTAGGTAACTGTGCTACTAATGAAAAAGTACAGTAGAATAGTTACAAAGGATGCCAGTAGTAAGAAATGGTGGAAGTGGAATTTGCAGCCATCAATCATTTTTAGGAGATGACACTATTTTGCCATCATCTGTTGGTGTTTTAAAAATCTATTTCATGGTAAAATGATTTCCAAAACACATCAACTACTAGACATCTGTTTTGAAATAGCATTGCTACACTAATCTACAAAAAACGGTTGTGTTCCTTTTGGGGCGGGGTTTCAAAAAAGTGTAATAGGGTGTTTTGGGGGGGGGGTTTGGTTGTTGTTTTGTTTTGTTTTGAATGAGAATTTCTGCTTGGAGATGTCTAGTGAGCATTCCAAAGTTTAAAATTATGAATGAACTTATAATACTGGACATAGCTAAGAACATGGAGTGTTTAAAAGGAAGACTAAAAGTGAAAATCTCTGGTAAGAAGTACCATCCATATGACTGTGGGATTGAGATAATTCTCGGGGTTCAGAACCCTGAGCTTTGGCGGCTGATGCCTACAGTGTAGTGGTCATTCAGGGTATTCACCTAGCTCTCAGCAACCTCCCCTACTTTAGGAACTGCATCTCCTTCCCAGTCCAGAGTGGTGGACCCTGGCAGCCATATTGTGCTGAGAGGTATCCGCTGACCACCTCACTCTCTGCTGATTGGAGGAAGACCCTTAACTCATGAAGTGAATGTACCGTTGGGATGACAGTTATTCCATCATTCTTTTGACAGAGACAGTTTATACATCATCTGTCTGCCTTGAGAAGCAGTAAGGCAAAGAAGGGAAGTCTACCCAGAAGGAGACCAAGCAGAGGGAAGCAGAGAAAGGGGACCAGGAAAGAGTCCAGAGAGATTAAAGTCCCTATTCCTGTGCCTTCATAGGGCTGGAAGACCTGTGTTGCCTTGATCCCCTCGTTCCTGAGCAAGTCCCCCTTGCCATCAGGCCAGCAGGAATAGATTTCCTTTACTTGCTCAGGAGTCCAGCAGAGGCACCTGGAGGTACCTTGGTGTCCTGTGTTTGCTCCGAGCACCTCTTGTTGGCCCTGAACCACTGTGCTAGAAAAAGCAGCTCACACACAGGAAAGAGCTCTAGCATCAAGCATAGAGTGCCACCGGGTCTCACAAATGGAGAGAAGTCATTTCAAACATGGTGTGGTAAGAAGTACAAAGAACATACCAAGAGCAAGCAGAGCCTCTTTGTCAAAGCCCTCCATGAACACTTACAGTTACAGGGGAGCTTCAGACAAATGTATGGGGAGAGACTGAGGGTCTGGAGCCTAATAGATGCACATGCAAATCTGTCAGCTAGGGCTGCATAACAAATACCACAGACTGTTTAGCTCAAACCATGGAGCATTTCCTCACAGCGCTGGAGGCTGAAGGGTTAGCATCAAGGTGTCAGCAGGGTTAGTTTCCCCTGAGGCCTCTCTCCTTGGCTGTAGACGGCTGTCTTCTCCCTGTGTCTTCATATGATCATCCGTGTGTCCTCATTGCCTCTTCTTGTAAGGACGTCAGATTGGATTAGAGCCCACCTTAATTATCTTATTTTAACTTATTATCTCTTCAGAACCTGTGTCTCCCAGTATATTCACATCTGAGCTTCTGGAGATTAACAATTCAACAAATAAGTTAAGGGACTACAGTTCAGCAGCCCACAATTGCTCCCTCCAGGAATGTCTATGGATAGCTCTGGATTTCAGTCTCAGTCTTGTGTCCCAGGGACAGTCAAAGCAAGGAGAGCCCTTCTGGAACAGTGTCTTCTTCCTAGATGCTGTAGCTTATTCCTAAAGACTGTGCTTTCTGGTCACTCTCCAATCCTATATTCTAAGACAGGA
Source organism: Tamias sibiricus (assembly GCA_025594165.1). Taxonomy (NCBI): domain Eukaryota; kingdom Metazoa; phylum Chordata; class Mammalia; order Rodentia; family Sciuridae; genus Tamias; species Tamias sibiricus. Next base: position 7,122,134 of record CM046666.1, read on the forward strand.
CTTTAAAATGGTGCTATACTTGCTCTTTTTAATTACAACAAAAAGAGCTACTTTGGGTATTGGAGGCTTACACAGAGGATATACAAGCTGCTAGGGAAAACGTAACCATCCCAGTCTTCAGAGTAGGCCTCACCTCCAAGGCCTCAGGAGCTGACCTCTCTCAGGAGAGGGTACCTCTCTACTATCTCAGGAAGTTCTTTCTCCTTCCTTCCACTCTCAGCTCAACTGTGATGGTCCCTGGGCAACTGGTTCTTCCTTCCATTGCTCCTGCTGCTCCTGACAACTCTTTCTGTTTGTGGCATGCCGAGACTCCTCAGGGAAGAGAATTCAGTTGGCCCATAGAGTCACCACTGAGCTAGGGGCCTCTGTTGGGCTAAGCTCATGGCTGAATGGCCTGCGCCTGTCCTTGGTCCAGTCATTGTACCTCTGGAGAAGAGTCTGAAGAGGTCCAGAGAATAGGACCTCAACTCAAGACAATGGGTCCTTGACATATATCACAGAAAAGGATTTCAGCACGAGTCAGATATTGAGGCACAGAGATTTAATTAGGAAAGCAAGGAGTGCATGTTCAGGTGGGAATGTGGGCTATCCTGAGAGTGAGAAGCAACCCCTTGGTCTGGGGAGTTACTGTTTATAGAGGGACAATAGCTAGGAGCTGGACTAGAGGTGGAGTGGGGTGAGGGGAGGGCAGGTCATGCAATTTCAGACCAGTTTTCCTTGCATTTCCATCTTGCTCTGCATCATGCTACTTTCTGTGGGCAAAAGGAACCAGACGTGGGCTCAAGGGTGCCGACTAGATTTGCCCATGAATTGCTTGTTTTGTATTCCAGTGGTTCATGGCGCTTCTCTTTTGAGACTCAGTATTTATTTTTCCTGTATCCCCAGATTCTATTTTAACCAGAGGCTTGTGATGAGATTATGTACCCAAGCTCAGTGGCTTACACCAGGTCAGCAGGGGTGGCAGGCAGTCCTGGGCTTCCCATAATGGTATTCATAATTAGCAGGCAGCTTGTTTAGCCTATCCACTGCAAAATAAAATCCACATATTGGAGAGATGCCTCTAAAATGCATGCAGGTGATTGCTGGAGTCGAAGGAGACCTGCCTTCCAACCCTTTCTCCTGGGCAAGTCACTTCACCTCTCCAATATGATAACCCCACCATACAGGCCTAGAGTGAGAAGAAGTGCTTACACGAACATCCAAATAGTTTAAAGCACGGTGACTAGGTTTTGATTTGTGTTGTTTTTGTGGTGCTGGGGATTAAACCCAGGGCTTGGTGCGTGCTAGATGTGTGCCCTACCACCCCAGCCTGGAGTCTTCACTTTAACCCATCCCTTCTTTTGGCAGGCGGTGCACTCCCAGTGCCCCTTACTCTTCATATTTCACATCCTGTCAAAGAGAGTTACATTTAACTAGAAAACATATTGTTCTCAGTGATATTTCATATTTGCACATCAAGTATTATAATGTTTACACCCTACACTTAAAAGAATTTCTAAAGATATATGCTCATCTGGGAATCATGTCAGACATATTTAGAACACCTTTGGAGATTTTCAGAAATGAGAAGTAGATTCCTCTTGCCTCAATAGAGGAGAACATTTGCCTTAGCCCATTTGCATAAATGCTCTGTAGAAACTCTATGGTGCTGGGAAAGGCCACATTCTGTTGTAAATTGGAGAACCCAACCTCCCTTCCTCTCTCCTTTAAGCCAGACTTGTTTTTTTATGTACAAGTAGGTCAGATAAGAACAGTGCCTAGGAAAGACTCTTGAGGTGTGGTTATGGGAAAGGCGTTACATTGTGCTCTCTGACCCTCTTTCAGAACCCCTTGAAGATGGGGCCAGTGCTCTGTGTCTGGGTGCGCGTGACTGCCCATCTACCTCTTCAGGTCCTCCAGCTTGGAAGCTGGAGCTCCTTGAGGGGTCACCTTTCTTCCCCGGGCTTCAGAACATTAGTGCCCTAAGTGAGTCCCATACTTCCCCTAATATAAATTGTCTCTTTAATAAATTATCAACTTGTATGGTAAGTGTCTGAATAAATTATTTTAATTAGGCTCCATTTTGCTATGCTTGCTCCATTATTGGACTAAGTTTTGTGGTTTGGTTTGGTTTGGTTTGGTTTGGTTTGGTTTGGTTTGGTTTGGTTTGATTTAAGACAGGGTCTCACTGTGTTGCCTAGGCTGGTCTTGAACTCCAGAGCTCCTGTGATCCTCTGTCTCAGCTTCCCAAGTAGCTGGGTCTACAGGTACAAATGTCACACCCTGTTAACCTTTTTTTTTTTTTTTTTTAACGTGGTGCTGAGGATCGAACACAGGCCTCACACCTAAGAGACGAGTGCTCTGCCGCTAAGCCATAGCCCCAGCCCCCCTGTTAACTTTTTAAAATTATATGTCCAAGATAGTGTCAAACTTGTTCATGGGCATCTTTCAGGTCTCTTTTTGCTGATGTCATCTGGGGGCACTTCTCTCAGGTGTGTTTGTGCACATGCATGTCGGCGCACACGCATGCACACACACGCTATTGATGGCCTGTTCTGTGTGAAGTACTCTTACGTACTGGCACAGTGGGAGACCCTGGCTCAACAAGTCTAACTTACTGGCCTGAGGTCACCCAGCTAGTAAGTAGTCATGGCAGGACCTAAAAGGCAGCAGATCTGTCTTTTCTTCACATCCTACAGATCAACCAATTAAATCTTGCCTCACCGCCCCCCCAACACACACCCACCCAGTGAAGGACCTGGATCTTATTCTTCCAGGTTGGTGTGAGAGACCCAAGGCTGGGCTGCTCATATAACTGCTATTCTGACAGCAGAGTTTTCATGCCAAAGCCCCCCCGCCCACCTTGCCTTGTTCCCAATGCAGGCTGGGGACAAGGCCACCTTCTCTTTATACTGTGAGAACGGTAACCAAGTGTTTCAGGAGAGTGTCCTGATTTTCAAAACACCACTGATTTCTTTTGGTGTACCTCTCACTCACAGTGGTGTGTCACCATGGAATCCCAGAGAGGAAGGCACAGCAACAGATCCAGTGCAGCAGGTGTCTCTCTTGCAGGTCCTCTGGGTTCATGGAGCTTCCATTGTATTTTGGGCATCAGTGGTTCTAGCTGAAGCACCCTCCCACATTCTTTCCCTTGATGCCAAATGAGGTAATGAAATTCAGGATTGATGTTGGCTCAGTGAACTAATATAAAAGATGAGTATTCAGCCAGAAAGAAGAATGAAATTATGGCATTTGCTGGTAAATGGATGGAACTGGAGAAGATCATGCTAAATGAAATAAGCAAATCCAAAAAAACAAAGGCAGAATGTTCTTTGGTATGTGGATGCTGACCCATTACAAGGGAAGAGAGATTAGAAGTTCTCCAGACAAAGGAGAATGAAGGGAAGGGACGGGGGTGTGGTGATAGGACAGACAGTGGAGTGAGTTGGACCTAACTTTCCTATCCTCGTATATAAATACATGCAATGTAACCCCACATCATGTACAACCACAATAATGGTTCCTAACTGGAACAAGTTATACTTATTCTATGTATGTATAATATTTCAAAATATACTGTCATGTAAAAAAAATAAAATCAAAATAAATAAAAGATGAGTACTTACCCAAAATAGTTATCTGTGATTTACCACACATGCCATGAATGGGGTGTCAAAAAGGCCACTGGACAAATAACTTCAAGATGTAGCATAAAGCTACTTTCTTTAGAAAATCTCCCATGGTGCCCCTGTCCTCCAAGGAGAGTGGTTTACCTTGTTGTTCCCTGTACCTACACATAGGTCCATCAGAAAGCCACTGGTTGTTAGGATACTACTGTTTTCATGTCTCCCCCACTAGATTATAAACCCCGTGGATAGGAAATCTTTTGATATATTATCTTTGGTGCTTACCATAATGATTGAACAATTAGTAAATATTCTCTGATGAATAAAATCCTCTGGCCTTTCACTAACATGTACATGTGTATGTGTGCTGTGTGTTCCTGCATGTGGGCATGTAGCCTGTGTTCATACATTGTAACACAATACACATTTTAGACATGCAGTTTATCATTGGGAGGGAATACGTTTATTACTATAGAGCACTGTTATGGTTTAGATGTGAATTATTCCCCAAAAGTTTATGGGTGAGACAGTGCAAAAAGGTTTAGAGGCGAAATGATTGGGTTATGAGATCCTTAACCCAATCAGTGAATTAATCCCCTGACAGGGATTAACTGGGTGGTCACTGGAGGCTGGAGAAGGTGGGTCATTGGAGGGATGTCTTTAGGATATACATCTGGTGAGCTGACCTTAGTCTCTCTGCCTGCTGGTGTGATGTCTTGAGCCACTTCCTGCCATCACACTCTTCCACCATGATGTTATGCCTCATCTCGAGCCCTGAGGAATGGAGCCTGCTGTCTGTGGACTGAGACCTCGAAACCACAAGCCCCCAAATGATCTTTTTCTCCTCTAAAATTGTTCTTGTCAGGTCTTCTAGTTACAGCAGCAAAAAAGCTGACTAAAACAAGCACTATAAATGTAAAATGGTAGAGACTTAAGCTTGAGCTCCATTGATCCAGGACAATCCGTGAGAAGTGCTCTTCTGAATACTGTAAATCCCTGAGATGACATTTTTTTAAAGTAACTTTTCCATTGCTTAAGCTTTCTGATTGCATGAATTAAGAACTAATGGTAGCTTCCTCTAAGGCAAAACTTTACTCTGAAATAAAAAATCTCAACTTTAAAGACTTTTGCAATGTCTTATGTTATTCTCTCCTCATCTGAAGCAGTAGATACTATAGCACATCCTGTCTTTCCCCTGCATGTGGAATCTAACCCAGCACCTCAGGAAGAATGGAAGATGATTTTTTTTTTAAATGTCAAAAATAAAAAAGAAGAAGAAGGAAAATGGAACTTCCTCCTGTGCTTCTCACCCAGCTTCTGTTGCAGACCTTGGATGCCTGCTCTCCAACATTAGATAAGAGAAAAATGTGCACAGCCATAAACACTGGGGGGAAAAGGACACGTCTGAAACACTTGGTGCTGTGTAAGTGCTCACCATGCTAAGAGTTCAGCACACTCACAGGCAGGCACAGAAAGATGGTACCTGTTGAGTCAACTCTCTGGAGGCCTCAAGCTCTCCTCCACCCACGTGTTGTGTAAAAGTTCCTGCTGGGTCCTGATACCCCAGTGTCTGGCAGCCTCTATGAGGCATATTTCTGCTGACAGTGGTTGGGTCTGTCCCCACAGCACAGGCACCTGGCCTCATACCATGATGAATACAGCCTCACACCATCCACAGAGATGAAGGAGACGGAAGAAAACACTATCAAGGGTTCAGAGCATGCGCTTCGGGAAGCTGCTTGATCAGGAATTTTTTTTCCAGAAATATTTACTTGAGATTAATTAAGGAAGTAAATGGCTCCATACTATTAAAAAACAACAACAAAACCCCTCTTAATTCCCCTAAGATCTATCTTCACATACACACACATTTTCTTCCCAGAGGAAGGAGCAGATATATGTGGGCAAGACAAAGGCCTGAGATAATAATCCAGCTTTGATCAAAACGCCCTGTTATGGTGTTCCTTCTGAAAATGATTTCTAATCAATGAGTACTGCCACAGTGCACCGGGGATAATTACCTTACACGTGTTTCCCTCTAAGCTGTGATTAGAAACAAGATGTGAGATCAGAGGGGCATAAAACGAAAATAAGAAGGAAAAAAATCTCAAAGAGGAGCTAAGATGTGTGGGCTGCGGGATATTTAATAAGCACAGAGACTTGCTCCAGGTGGTGAGGTTCGGATCTTCACTCTCGGTAAACATTTCCTCCCTGCTTTGGGCAACACTGATGGGATTAGCAGGGATGTTAAGGTGGCTTATCACATGCTGCTCTCAGATCCAAAGATAGGGCATGAGCTGGAACTGGGAGGTGTTCTGAACTAGAGGTGGGTTTGGGAAGCTGAATCTTCCTACCCAAAGTTGCTTCTCCCCAGTGGCTGGGAGCTGGTTTTCCAGCATGGGCTGCCTGCAGTAGTCTGCCAACGTGAGCAGTAGTTGAACCTGGGCTTCATTAGTCCTGATAAGACACCAGGATGTTGGAAAAGGGAATAAAAGACAGGATATCAGTGACAGAAACATGTTTGAGGGGAAGCTAGGGTCAGGTGTGTGGCCATGAAGCCCACTGGGTCTGTCGAGGATGGAGGCAGGTTTGCTGGCATTTACTCAGGAGAAAGAGATGCCGGACTCCAGAGAATACTGAATAAAAGTGAAATGGGAACTCCCGTACACTGAGGAGCAAGAGATGTTCATTATCCTCTGTGAGGCCACACCAGAAAGAGGTAGTTGTCTTCATTTCTCTGTAAGACAAAGCTCCCTCCTTATGGAAGGAGCCCCCAGAACACGTTCCTTCTTTCCCTTGAGAGGAATCCTTCCTGTGTATTTTTTGTTTGTTTTGTTGTATGTGAGTTTGTCTGTTTGTTTTTTGTTTGGGTTTGGTTTGGTTTTTCTGGTGCTGGGTATTGAACCCAGGGCCTCACACACGGAGGCAAGCATTCTGTCACTGAGCTATACACCCAGCCCTATCGGTTCCCCTTAGCCCTGTCTTCAGACAGCTGAAAGAATGCCAGCAGATCTGCTCATGTGATCTCAAAAACTCACTGTAAGCACCTTTAGTCACGTGATTCCCTTGAAAGCATCCTTGCTTGGTGATGCTCCCCCAGAGACAAACTCGAGGCTCTAATGCTTGATCTGCCTGTTCTAAATTCAGTATCACCGGCTGCTTGCTTTTCTTACCGTGTTCCTAAAGCTTTGCCTTTATTCCTACTCCCAGTAGGTAAAGATAACAGTTTTCAACATCCTTATCCTCTGCAAAAAGATTGAGTGAAGCTAAAATGAGTGGTAGCTTATTACAGTGGTCCTTCCCGAATATGTTTACAAATGAGAAGAGCTACTACCTCAGGACCGTTGAGAGCTCACCTAAATGTAACCTAGAAAATCGACTCCATAGTGGACTCAAGTCAGATGATCCTGAAGAAGCCATGTTTAGACACAGAATTGTACCTTATTGAACATCTGTGCATTCAAAGCTGAGTAGCACCACCAGGTTGATACCCTCCCTGCCTCTAGGCTGTTTTCACTCATCAGTAAATATTAGCTACCTCAGAAACAACAAATGACAGACATTCTGCCTCTGGGGTAAAATTAGTGACTGGACAGAGAGCATTTACCTGTGTGCAGGCAGAATTAAATCAGCCAGACCTCACTCGAAGTGCCCAAGGAGGAATTTGGCCCAGGCTCTGGGCCAGTGTGTCTGTTGTTACTTTAAATTTATTCAATTAGAGTCACAAGCAAAGTGAATTGAGCTGTGTGGTTGATTTGAATATTACCTTGGAAGAGAGTGTAAAGAGATTAACAAATCCTAAGGGACCAGAGACAAGTGCCAGGCTCCTCTCCTGTCCCCACACTCAGGCTGGGTTTTACAGATTCATTTAGGAATGATGAGAATAAAAGCCCAAGAGCAGATAAACCTTTTGTTCAATGCCACGTAGCCATTTTTCTGCTTCAGCATGGTCTGAAATTTAGTGTGTGTGTGTGCAACAAAAATAAAGCCAGTGTGTGTGTGTGTGTGTGTGTGGAGGCTGTCAGGCTGCAGAAGGGGTCCTGCCTGAGATCTGGGGGGTTTGGTCTGTTTGAATCAATCCTACCTTTGTCTTGATAAACGTGTGGTCTGGCGCAGTCGGCTGCATGCAGTTGATCTGTTGATGTGCAAAATTGGGACAGATGAAATATTGCCAATAATTGCAAAGGCCTCATATGTTTCCAGAGTCTGTAGGATAAATAAACCGTGCACTTCAACAAAGAACCTCCTCAGCTCTGCCATTTTAATGCCACGTGGCAAATGGATGTCTCACACTCCAGTCAAAGATTGAGGCATTTTTATGGGTTTCTAACTCACAGCTTACAGAGGTAGGGGATGAGCCTGATGCCGAGGATCACCCTGTTTTTTGTTGTTGTTGTTGTTGTTGTTGTTGTTTTTGTGAGAATGTTTCTTGGTGATCTTTTTTTTATTAATTTATTTTTTATTTAAGATGTTATAAATGATAGCAGAATGCATTACATTTCATATTACACATATAGAGCACATTTTTACAAATCTCTGGTTGTATGCAAAGTATATTCACACCACTCATGACTTCATACATGCACTTAGGGTAATGATATCCATCTCATTCTACCATCTTTTTTTTTTTTTTTCTTCACCCTTTTGCCCCCTCCCTTCCACTCCCTCCCCATTGGCCATTCTAGTGTTCCTCTAATCCTCCTATGCTCCCCATCCCAACCCGACTGTGAATTGGCCTCCTTATATCAGAGAAAACATTTGGCATTTGGCTTTTGGGGATTGGCTAATTTCACTTAGCATTATATTCTCTAACTCCATCTATTTTCCTGCAAATGCCATGATTTTATTTTCTCTTATTATTGAGTAATATTCCATTGTGTGTATATACCACATTTTCTTTATCCATTCATCTACCGAAGGGCATCTACGTTGGTTCCACAGTTTAGCTATTGTAAATTGTGCTGCTATAAACATTGATGTGGCTGTGTCCCTGTAGTATGCTGTTTTCAGGTCTTTTGGGTAAAGACCAAGGAGTGGGATAGCTGGGTCATAAGGTGGTTCCATTCCAAGTTTTCCAAGGTATCTCCATACTGCTTTCCATATTGGCTGCACCATTTTGCAGTTCCACCAACCATGAATGAGTGTGCCTTTTTCTCCACATCCTCTCCAACATTTATTGTTGTTTGTGTTCTTAATAGCTGCCATTCTGACAGGTGTAAGATGAAATCTAAGAGTGGTTTTGATTTGCATTTCTCTTAATTGCCAGAGAGGTTGAGCATTTTTTCATGTATTTGTTGATTGATTGTATATCTTCTTCTGAGAAGTGTCTGTTCAGTTCCTTGGCCCATTTATTGATTGGATTATTTGTTTTTTTGGTGTTAAGATTTTTGAGTTCTTTATATATTCTAGAGATTAGTGCTCTATCTGACGTGCATGTGGTAAAAATTTGTTCCCAATTAGTAGGATCTCTGTTCACCTCACTGGTTGTTTCTTTTGCTGAGAAGAAGCTTTGTAATTTGAGTCTATCGCATTTATTGATTCTTGGTATTAATTCTTGTGCTACAGGATTCTTATTAAGGAACTTGGGGCCTAATCCAACATGTTGGAGATTAGACCTTACTTTTTCTTCTATTAGGTGTAGTGTCTCTGGTCTAATTCCTAGATCTTTGATCCTGTTTGAGTTGAATTTTGTGCATGGTGAGAGAGAGAGGTTTAATTTCATTTTATTGCATATGGATTTTCAGTTTTCCTAGCACCATTTGTTGAAGAGGCTATCTTTTCTCCAATGTACATTTTTGGCACCTTTGTCTAATATAACTGAAATTATATGTGTTAGTCTCTGTGTCCTCTATTCTGTGCCATTGGTCTACTGGCCTATTTTGGTGCCAGTACCATGCTGTTTTCGTTACTATTGCTCTGTAGTATAATTTAATGTCTGGCATAGTGATGCCACCTGCTTCACTCCTCTTACTAAGGATTGCTTTAGCTATTCTGGGTCTCTTATTTTTCCAGATGAATTTCATGGCTGCTTTTTCTATTTCTATGGGGAATGTCATTGGGATTTTTTTTTAGATTATTTATTTACTTATTCATAATGCACAAGTATATCATCTTTTTACATACAACTGCTTGTATACAAAGTATATAAGTACCATTCCGATCTTTAATCATGCATTTAGGATAGTGATATCCATCTCATTCAACCACCATTTTTTCCCCGCCCCCGCTCCCTCCCTTGCCCTCCCTTTCCTTTGACCATTCTAGTGTTCCTCTAATCCTATGTACCCCCATCCAATCACACTGTGAACTAACCTCCTTATATCAGAGAAAACATTCGGTATTTGGATTTTTGAGATTGACTAATTTCACTCAGCATTATATTCTCCAACTTCATCCATTTACCTGCAATGATTGGCATTGCATTAAATCTGTGTAGTGCTTTTGGTAGTATGGTCATTTTAACAATATTAGTTCTGCCTATCCAAAAACCACCCTGTTTTCAGGACTGAACTGGCATGGTCCAGTATAAGTCTCTCATGGGTAAGATGGTGATGAGTTTTCTGGTAGCATAAGAAGCCAGAACTTAGGAAACAGAGAGAGAGCAGCAGGGAGATACAGGGTAACAGTGGTAAGGTTTTCTTGGGGTTCCTGTGTCCTTAACTTTGACTTTTGAATGACATTCTTGATCCCATGGCCTCTCACTGTTATGATGCTGCCCCTATATTCAGGATATAAGATTACAACTAAAACTAGATCAGAGAGGAACATGTCCAGGTGGCAGTGGCTCTACCACTAACCAGATATGTGACCTTGGACAAGACATTTAACCTCTGTGAACCCCCTTCCCACCTGCTTGGTGAGGGGCTAGGATCATGCGGTATCATGGTCCACTTCAGCATGACCAGTCTCTGGTCTCTGTTCCATGGTCTTGGACTTACGTCAGCAGTCCCTCCATTCCAGAAAAGGAAGGGATTTGAAAGAGAATGCCTAGTGGTTTTTGGAGAGTGAACTGTTTACTCTGACTATTAGATTTTTCTGAGCTCCTTGTATGTATTTTCATCAGAGCATACCTGGGGAGGTGAGACCAAATCCCCCCACCACCACCCACACATC